>CM024516.1:7698123-8298123 GCA_014182375.1 Eucalyptus virginea
CGGGGGCAGTGGTATTTGGCATCTTGTTCTGGGATCTCGGTTCCAAAAGGTATGATACATAAGAGAACCTAAAAAGTCATCTCTCGCCTCGTGTTATTGTTTATTGAGCCACCATGAATGGGATTCATCGCGCAAGAGCTCGTGACAAGATATATTGAACGGAGTGGGTGCTTTGTACTCTACAATCACATTTATGGGAATACAAAGTGTTGCTCTGGCGTGTCTAGTAATAGTGACCGAAAGAATCGTGTATTATAGAGAGCGTGCAGCTGGAATGTACTCTGCTTTTCCTTATGTGATGGCACAGGTGATTTGAGTAAATTTTCATGTTTATCGACTTGTAAAAACTAACATAGCAGGAGACTAAGTCGTAGAACCAAGCGGCTCCAATTCATAACAGGCATATAATTAACGACAGCACAATGAGCTTTAGGCATGAGTGAAACTGAATGTGTTCCTTACTTTGCGATGTTCACGGATTATCCTTGTCGTTTTATAGGTTGCAATTGAGATTCCGTACATGTTCCTTCAGGCTGTTATTTAGGGCCTTCATAGTAACGTTTCTATTTCTCCTGATTTCTGTTTTTTTGTTCTCCAGAACAAAAAAGAACGGAAATCTATTTGATAACGTCAACTTATTTTTCTAATCCCCAGAATAGAAAAGTGGCTAGGGAATAGATTTAAAACAGAAATAAGAAATAAAAAAAAGTAACTTCTTGTTCCCGGGAACAATTTCTAGAAATAAGTTCTTTTTTCTTTTATATTTTTCTTTTGTTCTTCTTCCTTGTTGTGGCCACCACCAACCGCCTGCCAACCGTCGGCCACCTCTTGCCGCCCGCGGCCACCATCGGCAGCCGACCACCGATGACGGTTGTCGTCGCCCATAGCCCATTGGCCAACGACCGCCACCATCCGCCAGCAGCCTGCCATCGCCAACTGTTGCCGACCGTCGCTAATGACCACTGCCGCAAGACTGCCGCCCACAGCTCACCGGCCACCACCCCCTCCCGCGACCGGTGGGCTGTGGGCGGCAATCCTGCGACGGCGGTCGGCGGCAACGGTCGGCGGTCGTGCAACGGTTGTGCGACCGTCGTACAAGGTCGTGTGGTTGTCGTGCAGCGGTCATGTAGCGGCGAATGGCGGTTGACAATCCGTGAGTAAGAAGAAAAAACAAATAATTACAAAAATTTATAAATTTTTACCATACGCATTTCTATTCTTTTTCTATTCTAAGAATATAAATTTTGTATAATTACCAAATATCTTATTTTACTCAGAAATTGTTCCCAGAGTAGAAATAGAAAAAAACTCTTTCTGAAAAGAAATAGTTCCCCGGAATAGAAACATTGCCATACGTACTCTTACTGGACCATAACATTCGCGATGATGGGATACAAATGGACAGCTATGAGGTTCCTCTTGAACCTGTTTTTCTTGTTCATCTCCATCTTATACCATCTGTACCTCGGGATGATAATCATTGCAGTCAGTCCTAACCAAGTGGTCGCCATGACATCCACTGCCATTTTCTACACAATATGGAATCTCTTCTCAGGCCTCGTGATTCCCAGGATGGTAAAGTTTCGCCCCATTCTCCTCCGCACCCTGCTTTGCAGATCTGATTTTGATGAGGATCGCACTAGTTAACTTCACCTTAATGCTCTTTCTCCCTATTGCAGAGAATTGCCGTGTGGTGGAGGTGGTATACATGGATGTGCCCAGTCGCTTGGAGTTTATACGGCTTGGTCACCACGCAATATGGTGATGTGCATAGTAACTTCGACTAAGGGGAGGCGGTTGCGGAGTATCTGAGGGATTATTTCGGCTTCCAATACAACTTCTTGTGGGTGGTATCAGTTGTATTAATCGGATTTGTACTGCTCTTTGTCAGTGTACACGCCTATGCCATGAAGGCTCTGAACTTTCAAAAGAGATAGGCAAAGTCAAAAAGTCTAGTGAAGCTCTATAGAAGCACATTTGCAAGGTTTATTCATCTGGTTGTTCTGGTAATCTAATCAACTGATCTATGTGTTGGCTTGAGTTCTCGAGCACATATCAGTAGGAAACTGCCAACACTGATTTCTGTTCCAATTTCTCTGGCTACTCTTTAGACAACATTTTTATAACCAGTGCAAAATGAACTAGTTTTGCGAAAAGATAACCATTGGCAAAAGATCGCTTCAAGTACCATAAGTTAGTACAAAGGGACACTTAAATGCCAAAACTTACGAAAGTGACATTTAAGTGCCTAAATCGAAGAGAAATTGATCAATTAAGTGCCACTCTGGCCAAAATCCAGCAAAAACACTGACGTGTCAATTTTCTGACGAAGTGAGTGCAAAACGGCGTTGTTTTGCACGCTGATGTGGCCAGATAATGCAAAAACGACGTCGTTTTGGTACGACGTGATAAAAATTAATATAAAAATTAATTAAATTTAATTTAAAACTAAATTTATTTAAAACATTAAAAAATACAAATATTCAAAAAAAAAAAAAAGGGGAGGCGGCCGAGGGCCGAGCCGCCTACCCCGGCCGACTCTCCCCCTCCATCGGCGGCCCTTCCCGGTGGCGGCAGAGGGCTTTTTTAAAAAAAAATTTAAATTTTTTTTAATATTTGTATTTGTATTTTTAATTATTTTAAATAAATTTAGTTTTAAACTTAATTTAATTAAATTTTTTTACCACGTCAGCACTAAAACAACATCGTTTTGCATGTCGTTTTTGCATTGTCTGGCCACGTCAGCATGCAAAACGACGCCGTTTTATATTTGCTTCACCGGAAAATTGACATGTCAACGTTTTGGCCAGAGTGACACTTAAGTGATTCATTTCTCCCCGATTTTGACACTTAAGTGTCACTTTCATAAGTTTTGACACTTAAGTATTCCTTTATGCTAACTTATGGCACTCCAGGGGTCTGCGCGTCGATAACCATTTAAAGGATTCGGCAATGGGACATAATAATGTCCAATTTGATGCTTCCAATCATCCATAATCAAAAGCATTGGCAATTGCCAACCTTATGCAGGTCCATCGAGAAATTGAGATGAATCCAGGACAAGCATTGTGCATCGAGACATATTAATAAATATTGTGGAGAAAATGGATTAAAATGTTAAACACAATCTGATGAATTTCTTTCAAGAAAACTTTGTTATGTAAATTTCGAACTAGTGTCATTTCATCGATACCATGGATGTTGGAGGTTTGTTTGTCAAAACAAGTTAGGTGTGTTTTTCCTTGTCCCATATAGGAAAAGTGGGAGGAAGTGGGCCAATTTATAAGTGCAGCGTTTCCTTATGTAATACCTCAAGGAATGATTGAGTGGGGCTAAACCCCACCATACCCGCGTGTGGGTGCGTGCACGCCCGCAGTTTAATTAGCACTAATCTCTTTGTTATTTTTTTATGTTATTAATTTTAAACCAATTCAAAGGTTGCCTTTTGTTTTTAAGAATTTTCAGAAATAAATATAAAAAATGAAAATTCGAAATTTTATTTATTTAAAAAAATTATTATTCCGAATTTTGTTTGTGTCTTTTCAAGACAACCTTTAAAAAAATTACTTATTAGGTTTGCAACTTTTCCCGAAGGATTGCAATTATTCCAATTTTTCGATTGTTTCCTAGAAAGACCCTGGAGAAATACTAGAATTGCTATCTAGTATTCTCATTTGAGACTTTATTGTATCCTGGAGGATTTTTACCGATGACCATTAGCAACTTTGTGGGGGTAAATAAATCCTTAAAGAAAGTGATATCATGTCTCAAAGTCCGACTTGAGTATTCTAAAGATCCGTTTTCATTGTTCTACCCAATTCGAAACCTTATTTTCCAACAATGGATCTAAGGAAGATGCGAGATAAGATCGGATCACACGGTCCGAGTCCAAGAAACGAACTTATTTGCACCCGACGGCGCAAGGCACTGGTCAGGGGCTTTGCATCTGTACGGCTTCGAATTTTTGGATTACACAACATGAAAGGCATCGAGAAACAGAGCACCCTGTTTCGGTCAGAAAAGAGGGGAAACCCTGCAGGTCCACGGGAATCAATTAGAATGCCAGACTGTCATTGATGGGAAAAGAAATGGGGGTTGTTGTAGGACCATCGTGCAAGTTTAATTACTGAAACAGAGGCACCCCCTCCTCTGCTTGTCATTTTCTTTTTTTGTTCAATTCTTGGTGTTTTTCTTTTTCAAAACCTGAGCACCGTTACGTACGGGGAAGGAGGGGGTGGTGAAGAGGATGAGCAATTGAGCAGGAGCAGAGCAACCCCGGCATTCGATTTCTCTCCTTCCCGTCGTTACTCTTATTTTCTCTTATTTTCTCTTTTTTTCTTTTTTGCGTTTATTTTGCTGCTCAAGAGGATCTGCTCTCTGTCGGATCCCATTTTGCTTTATTCTCTTCTGCTTTGTAGGTAAGGTAAAGATTCTGTGCATCTTTGAGCTCGTCGCGTATTGCAGTTTCCGGCTTTGTACTGCGGTTCACCTCGTTAAGCTCGGTTGAGTCGAACAAGAAAAAAAGTGGAGAGAGAGACCGGGACAAAATGCGCGCGAGCTCTGAGATCATTTTTGCATGGACAGATAGACATATGCACTGTTTGATCGGTGAAGAAAAGGTCAGGTTTTGAATTTGATGCACTAAAGCTTGAGTGTGTCGGGCTCAAGAATGCAGGTAGCCACTGCCTGAAAGACTTGCTGACGAGTTGTAATCAATGGTCACGATCATCAGTCATCACACCGTTCAGCATTCGCTTCTCACTAACCCTCCCAAAACCAGTTAGAATTCAGAGAGGACCATCTGAGCTTTCAGCTGGGAAAAACTGTCCCCCCAAACTAGTTAAATTTTCTAAATTAATATTTATTTTCCTTTTTAGTTATTACTTTTTTTGAGTGAATTCTTGGGAATCAAGATTTCGAACTCGACTTTGGTGTTACCCAAAGTTGATCTCCGGGGAAGTAATCGTAATAGTGACTTTTGTCATCCACATATCCAGATTGTGTGGGAAATCTTTGAGACATTAGGCAAATACCCTGAATCTGTGAACTTCTCTTCTTCCTTCTTTTTTGCTCCCACTATGTTTACTCGCTTCTCTTGCTTATCATACTCAATGTGGTGATCTGCTCTCTTACCGAGATAATTTTAGGATGTTTTTGGTAACGTTTTTATAAAGAGCAGAAACCTGTTTGTGTATGTCAGCAATTTCTTTTTTCCTAGAATAGACTAATAGCCATAGAATAAATTTAGAACGGAAATAAAAGGTAAAAAAAAAAAATCTACTTTTTTGTTTCCGAAAACAAAAGAAAACAATGTCATTTTAGAGAAACAAGTTCAACGTAACCTAATGCTTGCTTTTACACAATCGACACAAGGTACCGGTGAGACCCACATGCGGATCGGGTCTCTTGACCCGATCTGAGTCCCCATTTTTCGAAAGAAAAAAATTCAGAAATTTAGGAATAGATTTAGAAATTAGATTCTAAGTAGTTTTACTAGATTTTGGTATTAATTCTAGTTTAGAATTAGTTTAGCATTAAAAAATGTGAAAGTCCTTTGATGAAAATTGGATTCAAAATTGAATAATCTTTTAAGGCTTAACCATATAGATTTTTTAATGCTGTTTTCTTTTAGAGACAATGTTAGGTTGCGATAGCTTGGCGATTTCGATAAGAGAAGATGTCTTCTTCTATTGGAGATATCCTTTTAAATCATCTGCAATTCTGTTTTAATAGAAATTAGATGCCTTTGAACAAATCTTTTGCATTACCATTTGTTTTATATTCATAGCAGTTGAATAAGGTTGTACTTCATGGAATTCCGGTGCTTGTACTCCATGGATTTCTAATGTCATTTGCTTGAAGGTTTCATGAGTTTGTGCAAATAAGCACACCAATTTCAGGATCACATCCATCTTCAATTGTTTCGTCCTTGCACATTCCACTAGGCAATGTTTGCTCTTCTTCTTGCAACTAAAAAAGCACATAATGTCTAACTAGTGGGACTTTGTGCTGCCATGTCTAGTCATCCATCTTTAACTAACTATTATGTTGAATTTTCTGAAGTCATCTTAGAATATCATGATCAGTTAAATCCTTACAAAAATCCAATTTTATTCAAACATATAATTAAACGAAAAAAAATTGGGAATAGAAATTTTTAAAGTCATACCAAACACATTTCTATTCTTTTTTCTATTATGAGAATAGAAATTTTAATGTAGTTATCAAACACATTCTTCTACTCAGAAACTTGTTCATGGAATAGACATAAAAAAAAAAACAATTTCTAAATAGTAATTGTTGCCTAGAATAAAAATGTTACCATCAGTACCCTTCACCTCTGGCTCTGTCATCGGTATAGAGGATCAACCATGCACAGTCAGCACATCCGAAGAAGAATGGGCCACTCAAGGGATGATTGTGGAGAGTAGATTTCGAGCGCAAAGTAGAAGTTTCCCCTTTGAAGATAGTCTCAAAGGAAGAACGACCTTGATGAGCACACTTAACCAAAGTTTAGTGGCTTCGTTTGGAAGAATGAATTGAAAGAAAGGCGGAAAATCGGTGGAACGAGGAGGACAGAAATCGATATTATCGGCGGAATACTAGTAAAATAGCCTCAAAAAGTGTTTCGCATGGAGACATGTTTTTGAAGGCCGGTAAAAGAGGAAGGCTCGTCCAAAGACAACCCACAAAGTCAAGAAAGTGAGGTAGGGGTTCTATATTTTGGTACTTGATTAATTTGTGTACCTTGTCGGAAAAAAGGGAAGGAAAGACGGAGCAATCTGAGCTTGAAGAATCCAAAATGGGCCGAAATAAACACTCGATGCGCTTTCATGCATCGACAAAAAAAGTGAGTAATTCCCCTAAATAGTAGGGCAAGAGCAAGACGACCCAAAGCAATAGGTGTGCCTTCAGATAATGAGTAGGCTATACCGACAAGGTCATTAGAAACGTTGAGGGATGGACGGTGCAAAAGATGTACTTGGAAAAGCAGTGTGTTTAGTTTGAGTGGCTTCTCCTAATCAGTGTGTTTACTTGCATTCGTAAGTTTCAATATCCTTAACGGATGTCCCGCATGGACAAAGACCCGCAATGCCAAATAAATCGAAAAGGGTGATTGACATCGACCGTAAAGGGAAGAAAAAGCAGTTTGTCGAAGGGGACCAGACGCTAATAAAGACACCTAATAGACTCAAATCCATATTGAAATTGAAGCGGCATAGTTGAAGAGCTTTGTTGATTTTGGCCTTTTCCCAAACAAGACGAAATTTGAGGATGTGGTCTCAGATGCCATTGATAAAAATTTGAGGTTCCGAAGTGGGGAAAGCCCTAAATCGAGCAAACTTAGACAACTAGACACATACATTATCATGGACTCCTTGTGAATAGGGAGTTTTTCCCCAACGAAGCCGCAAGAGTTTACCTGTTCGAGATATATTTGAGAATCATTGAGAGGTTGGAAGAGGAAGTTGCTCATGGTCAGCTTCTTCCTTCAATTTGTTGAAGCGAGAAAGGTACTCCATAAGCAAATATTCGGGAGCTTGATGAGCCATGGAAGCACCGGGATGAGACTCACGGAGAGTTTCGAAGAAAGGAAAAGTGGAATGGTAAAAACTTGGTTCGACGTTGATGATGAAGTGAAAATACAAACTTGCTAAGTATTTATACCAGTCCAAAAGAAGCAATGGTTCGGTGACGTTGATTCGCTGATTGATGGCTTGTAATGGTAATGGTACGCGAAATGTATTGATCAGAGCGATGCATTGAAGCGTCACTAGGCAAGGATAAAGTAATTGTTAAAATATGGAGTACGAAGCGTTAGAGAGGGTATGATACGCATGCATCCAGCTTCTGAGAGGTAATCATTCTTTCGTTTTCAAGGGTTTAAAAGAATTAAATTCCATATTTCTTTTGAAATGGGGCATTTATTAACATCTAAAAAAGATAACTAAGTCCTTTTAATCGATGCGATGCCGATACAAAGCTCGATGTTAGTTGATTTTATTCTCGATAAGTGATCATTATAAGAAAAGCCTGTCAATAAACATAAATACTAACAATCAACATTATGTCGATATTATGATAAAAAAAAAAAAAAAAAAAAAAAACATTACATCGATATAAAGCTCGGTGTCAAGCGATTGAACTATTAGTATTGGTAGGATACTGAGGCCAAAGGAGTTTGTCAATGATCATGAATATCAATGACTAAATGTTGTTATCGATATACGATGATGAGAGGTTGGCAATTGACATTTAGTACATTTAGCTAAGTGTTTAAGGCAGAAACTGAAAGCGATAAAGATGCCAATTGAGGAGTTACCAACAATTCATAGAGAAGATTAATGTACAATCATGGAGCCTAAAGTCGAGTTCAGTGACAACTGAATAGTTGAAACAGCTTATAGATAAAATGAATGTGCAGTTATGAAACATGATCATGGAGTCAAAAATCATGAATATGCAGTTGTAATTTCTACTTTGAATATGAACCGCCTAGAAGTGCTTACCTTGTATAATAGGATATTAGAGCTGTGTTGAATGTTACAGAAACCCCTAACGTTTCAATTCCCTGTACTTACTGTCCTTTAGAGTAATTAGCGCTAGTTCTTGTTTTGGTTAACACTTCCTTTCGAATTGCCATGGAACCCGATTCAAATAAAAAATAGAAAATTCAACTTTCGATCAAAGGTATTTCGTCGCGTGGAGCTATTCCCAGCGAAACAAAACAAAACTACTAAGAAGGTGCAAATCGGTTGGGCAAATATGGAATGTCTCAACTTTATATACTATGCACATATTAAAGCAATGAAAAATAAGGAAAGACTCGTGAATAATGAAATGACAATCAATGAAAAAAAGCGTGAAATGAAAGAAAATCAAATCTATCCTTGGATCATGAAATTTAATAGATTGGAAGATTCAAATAAAGGAAAAGGTCAATCTGACTAATGTTGATGCCATATAATGAAATGCATGGGAAATTGTCCAATCAGTCCTAAACTTAGTATATGAATAACAATTCAGTCATAAATTTTTCAATTTTATCAATTTATTTTTAAACATTTGCATTAAATTCCAATGTAGCCTTTCCGATAAATTTTCGCAGGCAATCACCCACATAGGATAGCCGACGATGATTGAACTGCCATGTTAGCGATTTGTAATAAAAAATTTATCGGAATGACTCCATGAAAATTTCATGTGAAGGTATAGGACTAAATTGGTAAAATTAAAAAATGTAGAACTGTATTGACATTTGTATAACATGTTTAGAATTGATCGGGTAATTTTTTCATGAAATGCAATGGTAAAATTACAAAATATTGAGAAGGTGGAGATGACAAGTATAGCTCACCAGGACTTATTGTCTACTCTCGCTACTCTCCCTAGGATTGCGAAGTACTCGAAAAATGTAGGTGAGGGATGATGCTTCGAGTGCAAGAGAAGCGATATTCACACCTCCGATGTGACAAACACACATGAAAGAGCTTCTCCTCAACAAAAGGGAAAACGACATGGAAAGCTGCTGTCGAGATCAATGCCGTGTATCTCAATGCATCGACCCGATGATTTTGTTCTTATTGAGACGTACGCCATTCCGATGGCTTTTGGTGCAGACAGGTTGGCGTTTATTCTCTCTGATTGCCTCTTGGTGAACCTAACTTTATCCCAATCGTGTTACCACCGTTCTCACAATTGTCACATTCGCGTTATCAGCTTATACAAGCGTGAAGTCACTCGTACGTAATTAGAGGTGAGCGATTTTAATTGAGTTGCACACCATTCCGATGGCTTTTGGTGCAGACAGGTTGGCGTTTATTCTCTTTAATTGGCTCTCAGGGAACCTAACTTAATCCCGACCATGTTATTATCATTCTCACAATTGTCATATTCACATTATCAACTGATACGAGTGTGAAGTCACCCGTACGCATATTAGGGGAAAGAGGTTTTAGGGTCGGTCCAAGACTTACATGTCGAAACCGATTTCTAAATTTTTGAAACTTAGAAGCAACCCTACATATTTTGAAACCTGGAACTTATCCTATTACGGGTTTCAAGGTTGGTTTGAGAGTCTACTCAAGTTCTGTATGTATCCTTAATTAACCGATTGCAATAAATCATTACCTGTAATGATCACTATTGTAATGATCACTATTTACTGCTACAATCCAAAAACCACAACTCATATGTAGACATACGAAAAATATAAAGTAAAAGTCTCAACCATTGAACACCCTGGAATACTACAAATTGCGTGAAGATATAGCATAAAAAAAAAAACACAAAAACTTGTTCTAAGTAATCTAGAACCTATATGTCGGAACAAATTCCCTAATTTTTAGAATCTGGAACTTACCTTGCATACTCTAGAAATTCAAACTAGAACAATTTCCACTAGTTTGGTTTTTCAGTTAGCAATTCTACTTCAGAACCATGCTCATCCTATTGCATATTGGATCACGAAAAAATGTGAATAGAAGTAGAGCGGATGGTTACCGTGCGTTGGAAATTTTTTAAATTCTTGATCGTTCCATGCCGCGATAATCAATTCACGACTTTATGGAATCACGGAACATCCAAGAGGACATATTCTTACGACGATTCGTGATTGGCCAACAACTACCGTTCAATTATACATTCGACTGCGATCGAGGGTTTTTATTCGTACTCTAATCTGAGCGTTTGAAGAAACGATGGGGAGCTTGATTACTTTCCATTTTAGTTCTTACCAGCCATATCTTCCACTTCAAGATAAGGGCTTGATCGTTAAGAGCTAAATATCTTTAACAGATAATATAAAATGAGACTATGAAGGAAACTTTAAGTAGCTTTTATCATCTTTGTTAGGTGAAGAAAATCGGTTGGAATTTGAAAAGTGTATGCTTTACCTTCTAATGACATAGGAGGGACATTTAGGGGGCCACTTCGCATGGTCCTGTTTGCCTCTTTGGAGACATGCGACTGGAATATAATAACTCATCGGCTTGATCACATATTAATCTCGGGTCAGTCAACTTCATATCAACTTCATCTTTTAACTTTGTAAATTATTGAATATTAAAACGTGAGATGATACAAATTATCGGGTGTGATGGTCAGATGACATCATGGATCAGTTCTTCCCCAGGATTGTCTGCATTCATAACTTATCAGTTTTAATCTCATATTTATCTAGGGTCGGTCAGTAGCCTGTCAGCTTCACCCGTTAATTTTATAAGAACATGGGACGGTATTCATCGTTGTGTGTAATGGTTAGGTGGCATTGTGGATCAATTTTCACACTGGACTAAGCACACCTCCAACCCGATAAAGGGCAGGTCATCAATCCGGGCGAGGGAGATTTATAAAGAAACTGCTTCCTCGGGGGCCTTTGTGCAAGATTCGAGACCCATAAAGTCGGGTCATTCACTCCCAATTCAACACTCCATCTGCAATTCTAAACGCTGCATGCGCATTGCTCGACCTATTCATTGCCTGGAAAGAGCGGGAGAGAGTGGTAGCATTCGGTCTTGACTTTTGAGTTAAAAGGTGTTAGGCAGATAACCAAACCCCACCCAAATATATGCTGTATATATCCACTTGCATCAGAAAATTACAAAGTTTGCCGTGAATTGCACAGCAAATTTGGTCGATCATGAGGACCCTACGCGGATATATCCGTAATTCCCAATCTCGAATTCGTGATTAGATGTGCATCTACGAGTTCGTGGAGTGTGGTTAGGAATTTATTGGGGGCGAATATCTACTGTCAATAATGTTGCGGCAAGTCAGCATGTGCTTTGTGTTGTGGGTGAATGGCTGATGTGGGAATGCCAGATGTGATCTGCATTTTCCACTTTTGCAGTGGGGCGTGGTTGGTGGTGGATTCATTAATTTCTGTTGTGCTTCAAGCAGATGGTCCAACCACTTTGTTGCCATGGAGTAGTCCACCACTAGCAGTAGCAAGAACCTAAAAGGATTATATCATTTGGAACAAAATTTGAACAGGTTTGTTTCTTTCGCAAAAAATGATTTCGTTGGGAAACATTTAAGTGAGAAGTTTTTTTTTTTTTTTCCAAAGAAAATGATTTAATTTCCTAGTCCTCGTCTGATATTTGTTACCAAGAAACTTTGAAAGATATTTTTGAGAAAAAGACTTGAGGACTAAAGCCAGGCATCAGGGTCACATATGCTTTCGTCATAAGGAGCTCAGATATGAGCATCAAGGTCGGGCCATTGTAGTTCCTGCATTCATCAACTAGGCACCTAGGTCTTGGCACCCAATACAGCCTTCTTGTGGTAAAACTCAAGATGTATTCTGAAAAATGATTTCTTATTTTCAAATGTAAATTCATTTTCTTTTATATATAAGTGTACATTTTCCATTGACTATGAGAAGATTTTCTTTTATTCATTCTCCTAAGTGATCCAAACTATAAAAAAAAAAAAAAAAAAAAAAAAAAAAAAAAAAGGGATAAAATTTCTTATAGTTAATTTTACACTAAACAAATGGAATGGTTTTTTTTTTTTTTTTTTGAAGAATACTTGTTAATTCCAGTATTCTACACCATGAGATAATAATGTCACCAGTTAATCATAAATAGAAAAAACAAATCATTATTGGTTGATACAAGTCGATCCAAATTCATAACTTATCGGTCTTTTAATCATATATTTATCTTGGATTGGTTAGGAGCATATCAACTTCATCCAATAGCTTTAGAAATTATTAAGTATAAAAACACGAGATAATATGAACAATTCCACCATTGAGATATCTTCGTGAGGTCAGAGAAGTCATGGGATGATTAATCGATCGTATAGACCAATATCATCTCAACCATTAACTACAAAATTCAGTCGTGGAACCCACATAATTGACAATGGAAATAAGAGCTTGACTTTCACGCTTTATAAGTCACATAAAATGACACGGCTTGTTCTTTTTTTCTCTTCACGGAGTTATAAAATCATCCTCTAGCATTTGACAACGTTCTATGATTAGAATATCGATTAAAGATCACCCGAGCAAACTAGATCTATCCAAAAAAAAAATGGCCTCTCTCACCACGAATCTTAGAGACAACCCCCACGTGGGTCAAGTAAAAGAGCAAACTCCACCATTCGGTCACATGAATTGCGCAGAATTTCTGGCCAAAGATGAAATCCAGCCGGTGATATCATGATGCGCTGCCAATGCACGTCCGGCATAACATGTCATGTCTGGTCGATGATAGGCAGTGGTAGAGCTGAAACATCAATGGATCAAACAAGCCCATCCCACCCAACCAGCCAAAAGACTGCACTTCTAATCTCAAATCTCTCTTAACACACCATGAGGTGGAATTGGGAATTAATCTTTGGGGGCAACAACCTTATCCTTGTCGACCCAAAAGAAAAGAAAAGAAAAGGACATGTGGACAATTTCGTACATATCTTTCGAATGGGTGGGAATTCTGAGACTCCGTACCAGATGACCACTTGCCTTGAATTCAACTACCCTTAGGTGGCGAACCTACAAATGCAGCAATCCGCGTACAGAATGCCAGTTGGACTGACAGATCCACGTCTTCTGTTTCCTTTTTCTCTCCTCTCTCAATCTGGAGGCTTTTTCCTCTGTTTTCGAGACTCGAATTCCACGCGGAAATTCCTGGCACCAGGGCTGAATCGCCGAATAATCGAAGCCCCCGTGAAACTTCATGGGAATATCAAGCTACCCGCATGAAAAAACCAAAAAAAAAAAAAAAAAAACTCAGTTGCATTAGAAAATCAAAAAATAAAATAAAATAAAATAAAAATCCTCAAATTATACTCATTGTAACATAAAAAAATTTCAAATTTATACTTATGTGACACATGTATTATTCGTCAATGTTTCATAAGATAATTTTTCGGTCAAAATAATGATACCTATATAAGCGAATTTTATTGTTATTGACACACGAATATAATATAGGATTTTTAGTAGCTTTTGCCCTAGAGAAAAAGGTATGTTCCCAAAAATTTAAATACTATTTTTTTTTGTCAGAAATTTCAAGAACTATTCGAGAGGCCCAATAAAACCGGAAACGCCAGCCGCTGGATTGCCAATCCGCCGGCTGCTCTCCATCATCGGATCTCATGCCACCACAATAATAAATAAACTAAACTATTCTACTTAATTAATTAATTAATTAAATTACCCTTAATGGATAAAGTCCCTTTTTTTTTTTTTTACGAGGATAAGGTTCCTTTTTTTTTTTTTTTTTTTTTTTTTTTTTTGAGCAAGAGAGGATAAGGCTCCTTTACGTACCGCTAAATTCACCAGCCCATCATTTTTACTTTTTTGACCCTGTCGGTGGGAGCCACCTCGGACTTGACGTCATAAAAAATAAAAAGTTTGTGTTGAATTAGAAATTGCTGTTACGCATGAAATAGTAAATCGAAAATCGAAAATCGAATTATCTTATTGCCTTATCATTTTCGGCCATTTCTTTGTTTTTATTTTTGTTTTTATTTTTATGGTCTTAGCATGGGACCTACTAACCGCTTCTCATTTGAGGCCATGTCAGCTTGTCGGAGAGTCGAGCCTCTAACCGTAATTTTCTATCCAACCACGTTGGACTTGAAATGAAATGACGCAAGTACCCCTTGCGCGAGAGTTGATCGCGCCAAAATTTCCGCCGTCCCTTTTCCATAGGACCGACAAATCCTAGGAAACGCATTTGTGCATTAAGGCTACGAACGCGTGGGGTAATTGATTCTCAATCCGATTCAATTCCACTTAAGGATCGGAAACTAAATCAAAAAAATCAATTCTCAAATTTTGAAATGAGGGATTGAACCGAACAATCTTAGAATTAAGAACTAGACCGAATTAACCGGTCTAGTTCGATCCAATGAAATCAATCATTTAGCCAAAAAAATTTAAAAACTTTAAAAATACTAGAGTTATTACTATTTTAGAGTTTATTTTTATTTTTAAGAAATAAAAAATATAAATTGTTACAAGAAAAAGTCGGTCTGGTCCAGTATGATTTCTCCCGGAATCGTGAATCAGACCAAAAATCACTGGTTCCATTTTTATGGAACCGAGACTAGACTAACACCCTTGGGAATCGATCCAAACCAGCCCATCCAGTCCAGTTTGGGTGGTTGTCAATTCAGTTGGTTTAATATGCTTACTCTTAATGAATACTTTGCAAAGTTTGGATTGAACCTGATTGACACGCTAGTTATCCTATTTAAATTTATCTTTATGGGCCAAAAAGCCAATTTAAATATATAAGCTTTAAACCGATGATGTCTCGATAACGTTATGGATCAAATAAGACGTTAGGCAAAATCGGGATTAACTAGTCTATATGAGAAGCTGAATCCGTGTTGCGCGGGCCGTCTAATTCAAGCAATTGAGTCGTTGGCTGCTTTTAACTTCTTTAAAGCTTACCTTTAAGCGGAGAAACCGACGAGTCTAACGCTTGATTTGAAACATCAAATCAAGCATCCGAACTTTTTTGTAAAATTTGACAGTCCGGGTAATATATTTCTCTAGGTATGATTTTCACTATAGTTAAAATAGCTTTGATCTGATCTGGGGCATTGCATATGTACGGCTTCAAGGGTTAACATGAAAAAAAAACCGTTTTATTTTTAGCACATGAAATGACAAGTGCATGAGAAACAGAGCACCCTGTTTCGGTCAGAAAAGAGGGGGAACCCTTCGGGTACACGGACTCAATCAGAACCCCCAGATGATCGATTTCGATGGGAAAAAGGAAGAAATGGGTTGTCGTCGTTCTAGGATGATCGTACAGAATTTAATTCCTGGAATATATTCGAGTGGAAAAAAGGAGTTTTTATCGATGGAGAAACGAGAGGATCGAGAGGAGGACTGGAGGGCGTTTAAAATTAGAATAAAGAGGGGAAAATTCAGGGGAGGGGCCAAGTGGACAAATCCGGGACATGTGTTGACTGTCGATGGAAGGCGGTTTTCGCGAAAGGGAACGATGAAAACCACAGGAAAGCACGGCAGTAATCATGGCTTTTTCACGGAAACAGAGGCGTAGTTTTTCTTTCTTTTTTGTCCTTCTTTTTCCTTCTTGTTTTCTCCTTTCCGCTTTTTCAAAATCTAAGCACCGTTACCTACGAGGAAGGTGGGGCGGTGTCCGTGGACCGTGTCGAAGGGGATCAGCAAATGGAGCGAGAACAGAGCAACCCCGGAATCTTGTGTTATAAAAGGGTGTCTCTGCTCTGCTCTCTCAACATCCCCTGTTCGAGTTTTCTCCTCCCCATTGTTACTTCGTTGCGTTCGTTTTGTTGTTCCAGATCTGTTCTCTGTCGGGTTCCGTTTTGCTTTCTTCTCTTCTGCTTTGCAAGGTAGAGATTCTGCGCATCTTTGAGCTCGTCATGCATTGCGGGTTTCTGGCTTTGTGCTGCAGTTTTAGCCTTGTTAAGGTCGGCAGAGTGGAAGATAGAAAAAAGTCGAGAGAGAGAGAGAGAGAGACTGGGACAAAATGCGTGCGTGAGCTCTGAGATCATTTTGCATGGACGGATAGACATCTGCATTGTTTAATCGGTGAAGAAAAGGTCAGGTTTTGATGCACTACAGCTTGAGAGAGTAGGGCTCAAGAATGCAGGGCAGGTAGCTACTGCCTGAAAGTCTTTGCTGACGAGTTGTGATAAGTAGTCGCGATCATGAGCCATCACACTGTTAAGCATGCGCTCCTCACTAACCCTTCCCAAAACCAGTTAGAATTCAGAGAGGACCATCTGAGCTTTCATTCAGCTGGAAAAGCCGTCCCCACGCCAAGAACCAAAGAACCCCCTGTTAAATTTCTCCAATTTCATTTTTTTTCCTTTTAGTTATTACTTTTCCTGAGTGAATTCCTGGGGATCAAGATTTCGAACTTTGACCTTGGAGTTAGCCAGAGTCTATCTCTGTGGGAGTAATCGTAATGAAGTGAACTTTGTCCTTCTGGCTGATCTGACTGTTTCTTCTCTTGAGTTTTGAAGTCAGTAGCTAATCAAATCATCCATATATCCAGATTGCGGGAGAAATCTTTGAGACACTACTCAATTACCCTGAATCTGTATACTTATCTTTCTCCCTTTTTTGCTCCCTCTGAGTTTACTACACTTCTCTTTCATATCACAGTCAATGCGGTGATCTGCTCTCTTGCCGAGGGTAAATTTAACGTCTTTTGCTGAACGGATGCTTTTCAGTCGAGTAAACCAGCATCTTCAACACTGCCTATGTTGGTAGATTGATTCTTTTGTCAGGCGTGGTCGTGTCATCATGTTGAATTTCCGACTTTCTTTGGAAAAATTTCTGTCTCGGTCCACATTATCATGGTTTGTTGGGCATTTTCCTTGAGTTGAAGACTTTGTGTGCTTCTTCACAGATGATAAGGGTTTGTTTAATACCATGAGCGAACTAGATCCGGTTGCCCTGTTCAGGTCGCTAGATCTCGTGCAACGTGACTGTTAAGGTTTTATCATCTATGCATAAAAATTAGTTCTTTCGTGCAGTTTATACACTGGCAGAGTCCCAGTGGGATCCTCACCATTAATATCATTATGCTCGTGGTTATTAGTTCAACCACACATGATTATTAAATACTAAAACATGCGGTGGTTGGTGGTGCATTTTCAATGTCTCAGCATTATCGAATGATTACGGTTTTGGTGGGATTTGACTTTCTGGTGATTAATGTCCTCTATTTATAGTGAAGAGGCGTTGGGTTATTTGGATCCCAGTTTCTTATACTACTGTCGTTTCTGTATTGCAGTGTTAAGGTTCTTGAGAGGATTCAGACATGGCAGAACGCTTGCTTACGCGTGTTCACAGCCTCCGTGAACGTTTGGATGAGACCCTCTTGGCTCATCGTAATGACATTTTGGCTTTCCTCACCAGGTTATCAACTCTGGTCCTTATAGTGACCGTCTGCACTGGACATCACGTATAATAGTGATCGTGCAATTCTAGAAAAGAAACTGGCATTTTTCACTCTGCTGCTTTACAAAACAAACGATCAGTACAGAGATAAGTAGACGGAAGAACCAGAGATGCTACAGCCTTAAATTTCTGATAGTATACTGTTTCTCTTACTCTGTAGGATCGAAGCCAAAGGCAAGGGTATCTTGCAGCATCATCAACTTATTGCCGAGTTCGAGGCAATCTCTGAGGAACATAGGAAAAAGCTCAGTGAAGGAGCATTTGGAGAAATCTTGAGATCCAGTCAGGTATTAGCTCTTCTAGTATGCATTATTGTGTATGAGAAATATCTTTTTCCGTTTGATCTCTCTTATTGTTCTATCGATATGCTTTTGTCCTTTAGGAAGCAATAGTCTTGCCTCCATGGATTGCCCTTGCTGTGCGTCCCAGGCCCGGTGTATGGGAGTACATTAGGGTAAATATCCATGCCCTTGTTGTTGAGGAGTTGCAAGTGACTGAGTTTCTTCATTTCAAGGAAGAACTTGTCGATGGAAAGTAAGTCTTTCTTTTTTCATTTTTGGCTTTTAGCACCACATGGACGCTAGCGTACTTTGCTTTTGGCTGAAGGACTGTAGGTTACTCGAATTTGTGGATTGTTGGCAGTCACGGCATTACATCATGAGATCTATAATATGCAAATGAATGCCGCTTACTCTGTTGCAGTTTGAATGGAAACTTTGTGCTTGAATTGGACTTTGAGCCATTCACCGCCCAATTTCCCCGCCCAACTCTTTCGAAGTCCATTGGAAATGGTGTGGAGTTCCTCAACCGCCACCTTTCGGCAAAGCTCTTCCATGACAAGGAGAGCTTGCACCCTCTGCTTGAATTCCTTCAAGTTCATTGCTACAAAGGAAAGGTAAGCCCGTGAGCAGATAACACTCATCTCACTCTCTTGGATCTACTTCTTATGTGCCGTGTGTATCACTTAATTATATTAACAAGATTGTGTAAATGACAACTCAAAGGAAACATTGCGACATTTACATAACTTCATGACTGTTGAAAGGGCAGTTCAGAGTTGCTCATATTTTAGATGCATGGACTGAATCCTTTTTTTCACAAGCAATTACTTAGAGGCTCATTTATGTTGATCTGTGATGCAGAACATGATGGTGAACACAAGAATTCAAAATGTCTTCTCCCTCCAACATGTCCTGAGGAAGGCAGAGGAGTACCTCTCTGCCCTCAAACCTGAGACACCTTACTCTCAGTTCGAGCACAAGTTTCAGGAAATTGGGCTAGAGAGGGGCTGGGGCGACACTGCCGAGCGTGTGCTTGAAATGATTCGGCTTCTGCTGGATCTACTTGAGGCTCCCGATCCATGCACCCTCGAGAATTTCTTGGGAAGAATCCCCATGGTCTTTAACGTTGTTATCATGTCACCTCACGGTTACTTTGCCCAAGACGATGTCCTCGGATATCCTGATACTGGTGGCCAGGTCATTAGTCATCTCAAATCTTGATTTAGCATCTCTTACCAGTATTTCTACATGCAATTTCATCATCATGCGTTGTTCACATTTTGTAGGTTGTGTACATTTTGGACCAAGTTCGTGCATTGGAGAGCGAGATGCTTCACCGTATCAAGCAACAAGGGCTGGATATTACTCCTCGGATCCTCATCGTAGGTTCTTGCTTTTTTACTGATATTGGAATAGTTTTTTGCTGGCCAATCCAACTAACTCGTTATGTCTGTTTTGTGTCCTGCCTCTTTTGGTTACAGGTCACTCGTCTTCTTCCTGATGCAGTAGGAACCACGTGCAACCAGCGTCTTGAAAAGGTTTTTGGAACAGAATACTCCCACATTCTTCGAGTTCCCTTTAGAACTGAGAAAGGGATGGTCCGCAAGTGGATTTCACGATTTGAAGTGTGGCCTTACTTGGAAAAATACACCGAGGTATATTAGCTTATAAGATTATACTCCGCGAGGATTTCTTGTTGACATTCCAATCTTTCGTAATATGAAGACTAACCTTATCTTCTCTCATCAGGATGTCGCCAATGAAATTGCTGGAGAACTACAAGGCAAGCCCGATCTGATCATTGGCAATTACAGTGATGGTAACATTGTTGCTTCTTTGCTGGCCCATAAGTTGGGCGTTACGCAGGTTTGTCCCTTCCTAGTTTTACTCTCTATAGTGGCACTGCGATTAATCAAGGACCAAATGCTAAATATTAGTTTCTTCTGATTTATTATGCAGTGCACGATAGCTCATGCCCTTGAGAAGACCAAATACCCGGAATCTGACATCTACTGGAAAAAGTTCGAGGAAAAATATCATTTCTCTTGCCAGTTTACAGCAGATCTCATAGCCATGAACCACACCGACTTTATAATCACCAGCACCTTCCAGGAGATCGCCGGAAGGTAACTGATCTTTCTTTCAGATGCAGATTCATGCTGAAATTCTCCTCCGTCCACCGCAATGTGCTAAACTGCTCATATAATTATACGTTTTCAGCAAGGACACGGTTGGGCAATATGAGAGTCACACCGCTTTTACACTTCCTGGACTGTACCGAGTTGTCCATGGCATTGATGTTTTCGATCCCAAATTCAACATCGTGTCGCCAGGAGCTGATATGAGCATTTATTTCTCCTACACGGAGGAGAAGCGGAGGTTGAAATCTTTCCATGCTGAGATCGAAGAACTCCTGTTCAGCGATGTGGAGAACAAGGAACACCTGTGAGTTTTTGGAGTTTTTTTCCCTTCCCATACTGGACTTGGACCAACATTAGCATCCTGTTTTTTGAATGATAATGTTCAAGCTCAAACAAAAGCTGACATGGATGTGTTGGTGAATGTCAAAACAGATGTGTATTGAAGGACCGGAACAAGCCAATCTTGTTCACCATGGCAAGACTGGACCGTGTCAAGAACTTGACCGGGCTGGTTGAGTGGTACGGAAAGAACACCCGCCTGAGAGAGCTGGTCAACTTGGTTGTGGTCGGTGGTGACCGGAGGAAGGAATCTAAGGACTTGGAAGAGCAAGCCGAGATGAAGAAGATGTACGGGCTGATTGAGACGTACAATTTGAATGGCCAGTTCAGGTGGATCTCCTCCCAGATGAACCGGGTGAGGAACGGAGAGCTCTACCGGTACATCTGCGACATGAAGGGAGCATTTGTGCAGCCCGCTCTCTATGAGGCTTTTGGATTGACCGTGGTGGAGGCCATGACATGTGGATTGCCGACCTTTGCGACTTGTAAAGGCGGTCCTGCTGAGATCATTGTGCACGGCAAGTCTGGATTCCACATTGATCCTTATCACGGGGATCAGGCAGCGGAGACCCTCGCGGACTTCTTCGAGAAGTGCAAGGTGGACCCAAGCCACTGGGACAAGATCTCACAGGGGGCGATGCAGAGAATCAAGGAGAAGTAAGGACCAGGATTCTTGTTAGGTTCAATCTTTGATAGGGAAAAAGAGCACAGTTTAACTTGTTCAGAAATAAGTGGGTAAAATGTGGTGCTTTGCTTTTGGCAGGTATACATGGCAAATTTACTCTGAGAGGCTGCTCAACTTGACGGCGGTGTACGGCTTCTGGAAGCACGTCTCGAATCTCGACCGTCTTGAGAGCCGCCGCTACCTGGAAATGTTCTATGCCCTCAAGTATCGGAAATTGGTAAGAGACTCGGCTTTTCATCATATCATGAGCGCGACAATCTGCATGCATGTATTGACTCCTTGTTCGGATATTCACACACTGCTCCTATGTCTTGATAGGCCGAGTCGGTTCCCCTTGCCGTTGAGTGAGTTAGAGGTGAACAAAAGGGCAGATCTCAAGAGGCAGACAGCTCCAAAATCTCTCGAGAGTTGAGGAATAATTGCCATTGCATTGGATTGGAAGAGAGCCTTTTCTTTTGCATTTCTTTTTGCAGCTGCTTTCGTCAATCTTTCTTTTCCTTCTTTCTGCTGTGGATGTCTGTTGGGTTAGGTTCTTCAAAAATTCAATTCAATGAAATTTCCTCCTCCTTTTCCCCAGTGTCCCCTCAATTTACCTGTCGTCTTCCACTTGTAAGTTCACGTTCAACCATTTTTCCTTCGCTTTTAAGCTAGCAATGTGCATCCAAATGGGTTGTTACTCGGATCAGCGATGGTAGCGAGTCCCTTGGATATATATAGCACAAGACTATCCAAAAAAATAAATTGCCGAGGCAAAATAAGATCTATCAACTAAATCAGAAGAAAAACTTGTATAGCAGAATTGACTGTTTGTTCCAGTCCGCTGTACACATCCATCGTATGGAGAGAGGACAATCACTACAAAAGAACAGGTGGAGAGAGGAGAGAGGACAATCAATACAAAAGAACAGGTGGAGAGAGCTCGTACTGTACAATTTCATGATGATTCCGTCGCATCGACACAACACGCTCTGTCAAAATTGCCTTCTACTTCTGTTCTGAGATATTCTAGGTCTATCTACACCTTCATGAGTAAAAGAAGAATAAACCGGCGGAGGCTAAAACCATCTCCCATTATCGATGCGCCTACCCAGAAATAGAATGCAGAGAGTTCTATACCCTCCAAATTGTGCATCAATCCACTAGTCATGTAGCTACTCTCGTATGGGTCTTGTAAGTCATGACGGCTTCCCTTGGATAGAGCATAATTGCCAGCACCAAAGAGAATGTAAGGCCAACTATCCCGCCGAATGGTTGGAAAGGATGAGTCCCCGTTATCCAAAGGGGGAAGTTGCGGTTGTAGATCAAAAAGCCACCTGATTGGAGAGTGTAACTTGAGACTAATATCCCTACGCGGAGCCCAATTGGAACGGAGAGGCTACCTTCACCGATTTGTCGAAGCCCGGCCAAGCTTAGTGATAAGAGCCACAGCCCAGGTATTGCCCATGGAGACCTGAAATGCGGCGGATAAGTCAAGTATCTTTGATGTTGACTCAAAGGGAAGATCAGGTCAGAAGCAAATTGATCAAGTGCATGACAGAAACATGAACCAGGTTCGAAGCAGACGCTTTAACCTAAAAGAGAGAGGATGAAAGATCAAGCTAAGAAGAAAGAACGTTGTCCTCATTGTAGCTGCTGCTAAAGAATGTGACATGACACTAACAGATCTAAGCCTTTCCAGAAGGCAAGTTTGGCAAGTCATAAGTTTGCCTTCATCGTCAGAATGTTTATTATGTTAACTTCTCTCAATAAAAAAACAAAAAATTTGCACACATGTTCAATCTAGAACGAAGATTTCAGTAAGAACATGTTAGCAGTGTTGCATGATTACTTTAAAATAGAAAAGGGCGGTCACCAAGTTACGACCTGATTTCCAGGAGTGCTGATTTACTTGTCATATTTTGAGTAACATGATTTTCCTGGTCCCAATAGACATATTCCCGCAACAAGCAAAGAACAGAAAACTGAAGGAGAAAATCCAAGGACAAAAAGGAGTCAAAAAGTTGGAAGGAACATGACTTAATTAAAGCAATGTACCTCTGGAACAGGGAGAACGCAAGCCCTGACAAAATAATTCCCGGATGATATCCAAGATCGGCAGCAATTTCTTCAGTTAACCATGATCTGAAAAGCAACTCTTCCACAAGGGCAACAGAAGTTGCTGTAACAGCACCTCGACCGACCAAGATGAGAATTTGCCCAAATGACTTGAGCCTTGTCATGGCATCTAAAGACGATGAATGAAGACTTGGAGGCCAAGAAAAACTCACACAGCCTAATAATGAATTAACACACTGTATGGACAAAACAAGCAAAATTCCCCCAACCAAACTGCTCAAAAAAGCTTGGACCTGCAAACAAAAAGCTGAAATGAGCTCCTCATGCATCGCAACTCTGATGAAGTAAAGCCAATGCAGCAACACAGAAGAATGTTTAAAAAGAGAACGAACTGCAATGAATCTTAGGTCAGTAGCAATGGCATATAAAAAGAAACCAAACGGCTGGACTTGTTTGAACCATATTATTCACGCTCGTGATGTTCAACACACTGCATTAGCTTTTCAAATGGAACTTGAGTTTACTAAAATTTGCTTTGAATGGTATGCAAGCCAAATCTAGTATTTAGTGACTGTTATAATATGTCTAATGGCTTTTATTATGGCATTTACACTCTGTCCATGCTCTCTCTCTCCCCTCCCCACCCCCCAGCACAAACTATTTTTTGGATTGGGTTCCCTCAGTAATCATCTTTTCAGCAAAGTTTGCGTTCTTGTTCATTCCCCTTCTAAAAGCATCTGTTTTTAAAATTTGTATCTAGTCAACATCTGGTATTGTTTATAGATTTGCATTGAAATGCTTTGCAAGTCTGTTCTCCATGAAAGACAACAAACAGGCGTCTTTCCAACAAATAAGCAAAAAGAAAGAGCTTCTTACATTGTACTAAGCATTTGCTGGACCAGAATTGCAACATGTTTAGTCACTCATGTCCTAACCAGTATTGTTAAAATACTTTCATATTTAACCAAATCTAGGAGAACTCAAACCCAAAATGATGTGAGAGTACGGAGAGAGTAAGCACAAGATCAAGTGAAGACGAGAGAGAATGAAGAGAGTCATAAAAGTGGGTTGGGTCTAAGTAAATTCTAAACTCTTTATGACCCATTCAACACCCATATTATATTTAAACTCATATAACCTTTGTGGAACTTAATGATTGAGTATGGGTTGGGAATGGGCCAAAGTGGTACGGGTCATTAGATTTGCATTGCATGAAAATAAGTTAAAACGAGTTGAATGGGTCTACTTGGGTCGGATCATTTTCGATTTGACCCAAACCCTACCCGTTTGAACAAGATAACTTCTTTAACTCTTGTTAGATCCATGATCATTAAGTTCCACAGAGATTTCCACCTTATATATGAGAACACCAGATATACTACTACCAATCAATTCTGGTATTATTCTGAAAGTTGATAAATTCAACAAGTAGATTATTGGATGTCAATGTCTGTTCCGTATATTCACCTGCAAAGTACAATGCATGCGTAGCAAGAGCCCTCTCCCCTACAAATAGAGAATATCTGAACCATGATCCCACATGCACCAACAGAAACCGAGATGCAAGTGCGGGACAAAGACATGTGACATGCAATACACAGGTAATGCACCTGCCTAACATCTGGTCTATGTTTGTCAAACTTATGAACTTGATTGAATCCATACCTTCTGCATCGACATCAAATCCAGCCCATATTGCTTAAGGGGATATTCATACCCACGGATCCGCTTGCCCCATAACGTAACAAGTATCATAACAGCAATGTAAAGGCCAAAAATGCAAGCAAAATCAGCAATTCCAGAGGAGCTATGCGACATCCAGCTCTGCACAAGTGTTGGAAATAGCGGAACAACAACAGGCGACCAGAGAACAAGAACCATGGCAACGAACCCCACAATCCTAAGAAATCCCAGCAGAAAATTGCTCAGAATATATAGCATATTGCAGAATAGACTTGGGAACCCATTCAAACTACAGAAACTAGAAAAAGTTATATAACGAATGCAAACTAGAAAAAGTGATATAACGAACACCTGTTTTCGAAAGAATTCTAAGATATCAAATGTCGTGTGCAATATCTGTTCCAGGCCACGGAAGATTATTGTTGATTTCTTAACATGTGTTACCTTTACATCAAAAAATACAGACCTCTTACTTGAAAAAAACTATCTGAAGGAGCTGTTCAAGATGGGAAACAATGTGAGAATCTGACTAAGTTCTATGGATTATTTTGCCTGTCAGACCACAAATTAGTTTTTATGGATAAGGAAACACTGCTACACCCAACTTTAATTTCAACTGGAGAAGAACCCATGCTTTGCTGCGAAAAGAGCTTTTCAATTATGAAAAAATGTCTTTTTAAATAATAAAAAACCCAACATGAAAATAAACAATTTTGAAATACTAAAATATTTATTTCTTCTTGAAAGTAAACAATTTTGACATAGTTCCCAGCAGTTTTCATATTTTACAGACGATAATTTCACGACAATAAGACTTGTGAACAACACGGTATTAATTCCTTGACAACTAAATCTGAGAAATAAAGAGAGAAATTGGTATAGAATATATGGCCCAGGCAGCAATAGATATTCCACATCAAAATATAAGTTTTTATTATTTTCGTTGGGATGTCTAATTACCTCTGAAATAGGGGTCTTTCTGCTAAACGTAGAAACAATATGAGTTTATCAGTCAAACTCATAGCACCGCGTAAGCCACCCCAAAGCAAGGCAATTTTACTAACCAGCCTCAGCATTCCACCCCTCTGACCCAATTCCGCCAGCATAGCTACCAGCCTGGAATCATAACCAGGAATGTTTAGTATATATAGCTAAAGAAAAGACAACAATGCTTACCCATTAATTGAAAAATGACTAAGCAAGATAAACGTTAAATACAATCACAAAACACCTTTCTTGATCAAGTCCACCATCTCCTTTTGTAGGAACTACAGGACCAGCCACAGACATGGCTTTTTCTGCAAGGCTTGTGACTATGTTATTCTCGTCTTTTCCTGACGATGCGTCATCAATTTTGTCAAGTTCCTTTCTCTGCGCTCCTTCATCTCCAATGCTGTCACCATTGTCTATTTTCTGCACCACCAACAAGCATCATCCTTACATAACAAAATAACACAAAATGTCTCATATTACCACTTCCAAAACTATGAGATACTTAAGCAATTACACTCGTTTCAATCCTGTTATTAGTTGCAGTGAACAATGAAAACATGGAATGATAGACAGACATGCTGTCTAATTAAAGAGAACGATTGAGCAAAATAACTATCAAAAGTGATACGTGCCAAAAAAGTGCAGTAGGCCATGGTAGCACAACCAGATTGATAGGCAGAGTAAGAATTACTGCTGCCAATCCTGTAAAAAACTGGACGATTTTAAAGCATCATAAGCAACAGGAAGGACCAAAATAGATTAATTCAACACCTACATCCACAGGTGTTACTTGAATGCCAGACCAAATTTCTAAAAGCAAACCAACACATTGATAATCTATGAGCATGTGTTTCATCCTGGAACTTGACAAACATAACTATAAACAAAGAACTATCTGAAGGATTAAGGATCACCTGTTGTTGCACCAATAAGGCAGATGTTCCCAGAGCAGCAACTGCAACCATGCCGGCCATGGCTTTATTGTTGTTCCCATTCTTCCCATCATTATTTCTCTCTTCTTTGCATAGTGAAGGACTCCGAGCATCTTGATCAAACTTCTCAATGGGTGATTCATCAATACCAGTAGCGCTGAGCTCGCTACTATTGATCTCTGCAAATTTTTGTGATTGAATTACATCTTTTTCATCAAAACCACCGCAAGCAACACTCCCAAGTTTTTGAGCTTGACTAAGGTCAATGTCCATTTCGACATTATCCTGTGGTGTTGCTAGGTCAAAAGATTTTCTCAAAGCTGCTAGGCAAGAGCCTATGATAACCCCAACTGGAAGTACTCTTCTCAAATAATTTGTTTCCTGGACAGCAGATGATATTGCAGTAATTATTTGCTCCCCTTGAAGGATGCCCAACTTCTGTGAACCTTGACTGATGTTATATTTTCTTGTTTCTAAGTCTAAAATGTGCTCCTTCTCATGGTCAACGACTGAACACACAGCATTAGCAACGTGATCAAAATCTCTGGCAAGACTGGATTCCAATTCCTCCACATCTTCTAAATTGCGTTTACGATCAACTTCAACCTTCAAACAATCAAGGATAATCTTTCTAACAAAATGCATCAGCTCAGTTGATCTAGTATCATCAATACCAGCCTTCTTATCCATCCAGTCAATCATTTCACGTTCTTGAATTAGATCCTGAGTGTCGAGTATCGTGTAGGAGGGTTCGATCGTTCCCTTTTCTTCTCCTGAATAAAGGAGTTCATTGATAAGATGTCTCTTCTTAGTGAGTAAAACAGCAGAATCTCCACTGCTTCCTGGTTGTTCCAAGAGCTTCCATTGGCCTTCTTCTGGGATGTAGTCAAGTAGTAGGGCCGTAGTTGCATCCTTATCAAGTGACTCAGTTGGATACTTTGAACAAAGATAGCTGCGAAAATATGCGTCATGAAGATAATCTCCATAATTGGCTCTTATGTACAAGGGAATATTATTTACACGTCTAAGACCATCCGGGCTACTATCTACAAGTTTTCTGTTGACTAACTGACCTTGACTTTTTCCAATTTTTTGCTTATCTATGTTGTCAGGTATGCCCTCTCCTTCAGAAAACTGGTTACTATCTACAGACACTTGAGCTGGCTTCTCAGCCTCAAATTCATCTTTTCCATTACTTTGTGCATCTATAATTTTCTCTTGGCGATTGGAAACATCTACATTTTGCTCTTCAGTTGCCTTCTCATGGACTTGATCATGTTTCGAAGACAAAGAATCGAGTTCGCCATCCCCGACCTTGTCGGTCTCTCCATTTTCCTGATCGGAACTCTCTTCCAACTGAGTAATCATTTCCTCCAAAACACCAAAAACACTGTTGACAGCCACTTGGGTGGAATCATCCATCCCTGTTAAGGCATCTAGTGCTCCTGAAACTGAGAAGGTGGAGGAACTAGAATCAGTGACATTGGACTTATTCTGTTCCAAAACAGGCTGCAAGCTCTTATTTTCCCTTCTCTGCAGATCACTATCATCATTTTCTACTTGTTGGGTCTCAGAAGGGGATCCTGAGGACGATTGAAATTCCTCTGCCTTGTTTACTGATATCTTTCTTGGTTCAGCTAGAGAGTCCCCACTCTTCTCTTCAATTTTCTGGCTGTTAAACTCCTCATTTGTTGCCATATCGGCAACCTTACTCTTTTCATCCATCTTAGGATTGTCAGCTGGTTCTTTCTCAGGCCAATCTGCCCTTTCAGGTCTAACAGGTTTTACTTTAGAAGATTCAGCATTATCATGATTATCACCCAAGTCACTGGCATCTTTCTGGATATCATCTTCGTTAAAGCTCACTGATCTATCTGTAGAGTGACGTTCTGCTTCTAAGGTAGCAGGGTTTTCTTTTTGCAGCTGATTGTCATCAGAAGCATTTCCTAAGCCCATGTTATCAGTTTTATGCATCTGATCTGAAGAATAGCTATCCTTATGTAGGCCATCTTTAGTTGAGATTCCATTCTCATTTTCTCGAATCTGGGACTTCCTGCCAGATGAAAAACTGGGAATGCTACCGATGTCAAGGATCCCAGCCAGTTTCAAGTTAGAACCTTGAGTATGCAAAATTCCAGATACAGCAGTTGTGAGCTTTTCCCGAACATCTTCTGGCACAGCATCCTGCAAAGCCTTCATGAGAGTCTCCCCTTGATCAACAGCAGTAAGGACCTGGACATTTAAGATCAAAGGATAAATCGACAGAGAAGTAATCATGTGAACAGTTTAAGGCAACTCCTACTAAATAAATGCAGATGAAAAGAATTATGAGATCATATAAACAGAATTTTAGAATTTCCCAGTGCAAAAGGACCAGTTTAATTTGTAACACACATTAATCAGTGTGGAATCTATTGTCATTTAGCATAATGCAAACCAAAAACCAGCACTAAGAAAAGCACGACTACTGTTGCATGTTATAGATCAAGAAAGCTAAATCCATCGTCCTTAAAAAAGCAGAAAAGTTTTCATCTCCACTTTCATCAAGTAGCATACTTAAATTTCACGAATTAACATACTTGGAGACTTGATGGGCAACCATCATGTCCACTTTACTATCGCTGCATGCTTACTTGGGAGTCATAACTAGAGCTAAACCACAAGACTTCCAGATAATTACATAGTTTCAGATGCACAATGATAAATTAAGATAACTAACAGACTCTTAAACATTACCTTCTTCTTCTTATCTTCTGTGAGAATACCAGGCATAGTTAAATCAATCATATTCATAACTACTTGTGTTGACTGTAGCACTTGTCCTCTTTCCAAAACTGTTGAAGAATCTTCTTCCTTGACCAGCTCTTCATCAAGAGAGCTGCTCTGATGCATACCATCGTCTAACTCTCCTCTGGGGCTCTGCCTAGATCGGAAATTGCCCACAGCAGCACCACCATCTTCGAGCATCTTATCTCTAGGACCAATTGCATATCCATTTGAACCATTTATTCCAGTAAATTTCAAGTACTTGCTAACTTTGTCACCCTTGTTGGATGTTTTCCCTTCTGCAAGAGGAAAGCCTTTTGCAGGGTTTATGGTCACATCTATATCTGTCAAGAGAGGATGACGACCCTTTAGAAGCCCAAGTTCCACTGCCGCAAGCCACTGCATGAACCATGTGGGAATTTTGACTTGAGAAATCACATGCTCAAACTTATTCAAGAAATTTGGGAATGCCATTACTTAGAAGTAAAGAAGAAAAGAATGAGACTTAGCATTGAACAAGTAATGTAAGTACTAATCATGGTTTACCAAAGACTACAACAAGCAAATTTAGAGTATAATCTGCAAAGTAGCATGTTGGGATCTAGGATTCACTTTTCAGATGCTTCAGAGAAGAAATTGTTGGACAAATACCCACCCCGTGGTGGGCGAGTTGGTTAGGGCGCACGTTGGCCACATGACGGCCAGGGTTCGATTCCCCTCCTCGTCACGTTGCGCGACTTAAGTGGGGGCGTTGGGAGGTGGGTCCCTGCAATAGTGCCCCCCGGGTTTATGTCGCCGACTATCGGCTGTACGGCAGTTCCCAGGTTACAAAAAAAAAGTGCTGGACAAATATTTTAATGAAGATCGCCGACAAGATGTTCAAATGCAAAACACATGGGCAAGTTTAAAACTTTATTACCATCCCCACATAAGAAGAGCAGACTTTATTAAAATACTAAAATAATTTCATCGGAGGGAAGGTAGATGTAATGATGCTTGATGGGAAGCTTAGGATCCTCCCTCCATCCCCGACTTGGGGTAGTCAATGCGGTGTGTATCTTCTAGGAAGCCATGCTGAATTGGGGAAGCCAGATGTAGTAAAGGTTTGGGGAGTACTTTGTTCCCACCTAACAAAGGAGGACAAGTCGCCTGTCACCTGGGGTGAGTACGCATTAGACAAATCTTTGAAATAGTGTAAGATGCAAGTAGCCAGCCAAAAACTAGGTTGATTGTGGGCCTTAATATCGTTGAATAACTAATTAAGTGCACTGATTTCATTCCTATATATAAATAGATACTAGACCAAACCGGCGAAATGGATCCCAAGTCTATGAGGGCATCCCTCATGCATAATCAAGGCCCACCAATGTATGTATTCCGATGGAATTGGATAACCTTATTTAATCCCTGGAAGAAACCCCACATGTTGCCACCATGCTTGAGTCGGTATCTAATTCAGGTATGCCAGCCTGTCTTTCCAGACTAGGAAGAATATTGTTGAGTTCAGTCAATGAACATACTGCACCTCCCCTTTGATTTCTTAAAACCAGCACCACCAGAGCTGATTCGGAGATGGCTTCAGCACGCTTGTAAAGTTCACCGAAATCAGGAATACCATTTTTGGAGTGGCAACATAGTCTCCTACATATTTCTGAAACGCTTCCCCACCACCCCCCCCCCCCCCGGCTTTTTCTTCTTCCTCACTTTTAAGATGGTGGAGTAGGGAGAAATTCTTCATCTTCCCGGTCGATCTCAAGTGGCAGTTTGACCAAGCCTACTCAAGACAGTCCTTTTGAAGGTTCTACATGATTGTAAAAGAAAGAGAATGGGAGTTGTGGGTGGGCTTGGAAGTTCATCGGAAATACTGAAGAGCCATGCAACACTCTCTGAAGGCAATAATCCATTGGAACATCTAAACAAGAATACCTCACCTCATTTCTAGTACTTATTCAAGGAAAAATTCTCCTCTTCAAATGTTTAAAACCATAATAACAACAAGCAAGGAAGAACAAAGAGAACTCAATCAATCACTATGCTCGGCAGAGAACTATTCCATTGTAAACCCAAAACAATGATGTTCATATATGTATAACCTCTTGAAAACATATATACAAAAGCTCCGGTGAAATGAAAGACTAATTAGACTGCCAAGAGCTTAAAAAGAGACCTCTGAACTTAAAGCCTGTCTTTGCAAGTTACATCTTTAATAAAGCAATAGTGCTAATAAAACTCAATCTCAAAATTGGACCTCATTACCCATCACATAGTTAAGTAACTGCTTTACCCCAATTTCTATCTATAGGCAAATTCAAAATACTCTGAAAGGTTCTGAAGACCTTATTGTCAGGCATATGAAAGAAAACTATCTCAGGAAAAAGACGAGACACAGTCATAAAAGCAACATTGACAAATTCCAAACCCAACATACTAGGAAAAATAAATAAGTATAGCGAAATCTGATACAACATTAATCTAACAATTAACAAGAGGGATTCTCTATATAACATAGCAAACTAAATGAATCTAAATCTTTCTCACTCTGAGGTTTTACCTCGATTGTAAGATGCCGGCACCAGGATAAAGCAGATCTGCTGTCGGCAGCAGCACCAGAGGGCAGACAAGAACACAATAATAGGCTTGAGTAAGGATTTTCTGCTATCTTACTGCGCGGAACAGAGAAGAGGGGCACTGTTCCATCATCATTCTGATAAACATCTGAAATCATTAGTTTTCTACAATTCGCCCTTCTTAGGGGAGCAGGGAGAGCCCCGCCAACATTGTAATCATATTGTATTTAGCAAAGAAGAATCAAAAATCTAATCAGATAATATGAGGATTCTTTTAGCAGTTCCACATAATTAACCATCACAGACTCGTCAATGTGATGCACAGACATTTGAAGAGATGTAACAGGGACACAATTCATTGACAAAAGTGGTACCATGAACTCAATTTTACTGGACATGTGCAGCTATAGCTGTCAAATAAACAAATTCAATGACAGTAAACACCACCTACTTTTTCTGACAGCTATGCAGCAAAAGCAAAGTGACATATTATTCGACTAAAACATGTGAAATTGTGTCTGCCAAAACCTTTGAAATGAAGGTGATATGATGGTTATGGAACCGAAAAGCTGTGACTTGACATATTCAAAGAAATTCTTTAAAAACTAGTCTATCGTTCTTGTTGTCGTTGCTATTATTCACTGATCAATTCATTCAATTAAAAAAAGAGAGAATAGAGGATGACATGCACCTGTATAAAGAGAACGGGAATCTTCATGCTTCCTACTGAGTCTCGTGTGCTTGACTTTGAATAAAAATCTTCTATTTCTTCATAACCATAAGATATCATAGATATTGCTGTATCAAATTCTCGCACAGATTTTGCTACCAAAGCCTTTTCCACATCAAATCCTTTTGCTCTCCCCTGGAAGAGCTCCTGATAACGAAGAAACCGCCATTCAGTTAATTATTCATACCAAAGAATTGACTTGCAGAAACTACAGAAGTTGCATCACTTAAACCACAATTTGCTGCCAATAGTCAGCTTTCTGAACCAGGATGAAGAATGCAGGGACTGGGCGATACCTTATTGCTACGCAGAATGTCTACTAGTCCACTGGTGAGATTCTCGTCTGTGCCAACATGATGTGTGGAGGACCTTGTCACTTCCTCCAAATCAAAAGGGTTGTTTATCAATGTTGCTGCTGCCAGAGGTGTCCTCTCCCCGACCTCAGCGAGGTACTTTGCCAGCATATTTGCCCCAAAACCCCACCCAACCCCCATCAATGTTGTCCAAGGCCTCGCCTTACTGATAAACTGAACAGCTGTGCAGATATCATCGCTATCAGCAGCTGTGAATAACCTACATAAAATGAAAGCATACAGGAGTTCCTACAGTCAGCTTGCTTTTGCTTGGAAACGGACAAAGCAGCTCTAACTCTGAGGAAGGATCCCTACCCAGGAAACTTATTTGAGATTCTACCGCAGAAATAAGCACTTACGGATCCTAAATGCCAGTGTCCGCCCCATGATTCTATGGATTCCTTATGCACTCTGAGTGCATATTCAAAGCACTCAATAGAAAATTAATTCTACTCATACCAATACAAATGTGTCTATGTGTCTGGCAGAATCAAAAGAACAATCTCCTCTAAGTAACTAAACAACCAACAACATCAACCCAAACTACCAGAAACAAGGAAATGCCTTACCTCGCCGTCGTAAGGGGCGAACCAGCGCATCCCCTTGGGTTCATCACAACCGGAAAAAACCCATGCCGCAGAGCCTCACAGACAAACGCCCTCACACTCTCATCCATACTCCCCTCCGCCGTCCCCGGCACCAGCAGCAGCGTCGAATCCAACCCATGCTCTTCCCTCAAGTCCAAATTCGCCGGCCAATCGATCGAAATCACACCTCCATCCTCCGTCCCCACGCAGACTCTCTGATACGCCAATCTCTCCTCCAGCTCACCGTCACCATCCCTCACCTGCATCCTCCCGCTGTCCAGCCTCACGAAATGCCGATCCTCCTTCACTAACTTCTCGTTCACGTCCTCCAGCAGCTCGCTCCCCTCGAACGATATCGACGGGCACCTCAGCAGCACGAAGCGGTTGAACGGCGTCGGACTGGAGAAGAGAATCCACTCGCCGACGTCGGAGCAGCGGCGGTCCCGCTCGCCCCGCCGCCGGGCGAGGGAGAAGGCGGCGCCGGAGGCGAGGCCGAAGGCGCCAGGGAGGAGGAGGTCGGGAGAGAACCGGGAGGCGAGGCCGCGGAGGAGGTCGTCGAAGGGGGGGAGATGGAAATCGTCGAGCTGGGCCCTGAGGGGCGGGAGGTGGAGGCAGAGGTGGTGGTGGCGGCGGCGGCGGGGGCCGGCTTGAGCTTGCGACGCTTGTAGACGCGGAATTCGCGGACTCGGAAGGGGCGGCCGGGGCAGAGGAGCGCGGCGGCGGCCGGCGGCGGAGGGGCGGTCGGGGAGCGGAGGTGGTTCATCGCGGGATGGGGAAGTTTAAGAGTCGGTTGCGTGCGCGATCAGCGAGTGAATGATGCGAGCGGTGTAGATAGAGAAAGCTCGAAGCTCGAGGCGGTGGATAGAGAGAGAGAGAGTCGCGGGCGGCGGCGGCGGCGGCGGCGGCGGCGGCGGCGGGAAGTGTACGGAAGCGACGGTTATCGGTGGGAGGATGCCGTGGGGCCCGCCGGGGTGGCGGGGCTCCGATTTTGTGAGGCGGGGAAGGGCGCCCGGGTGGCACACGGCAGTGCTGTTTTTTCCAGATGGAACCGAGACGGACCGCTAAATTAAATTTAAAATAAAGTATTTTATAGAAAAATGAGAAAGCGATCGATCCGATGCCAGAATTCGCGGTCAGAGAACGACGCGCGAGCAGGGGCCGCCACGTGGATTCGTCGCCCGTCGTCGGCTTGGAAAATGAAAAAGCTAGGTGCGTTTGCGGACGTAATCGAATCTTGATAAAAGCAAGGGGGACCGTGGCCCCCACCGGACCGGGTACTTTCCAGCGCGCCGCGACGTCGAGACTTCGACTCGCGTGGTGGACGAATATCGTGTGACATTATGAGCGCATCGATGAGACTGCAATCATGAGACGTCGCATTAGATTTTAGGATTACGATGATGGTGTAGAGTGATTACGATGGTTCACCAAGGCCGAGCCCTAGTCCCAAGAGGTAGTCTCCAAAGCCTTATTGCTTGAGCTCGGGTCCATATAGGTTGGGCTTAGGACGTCAACCCCCGAGCACAAGTCCAATGAGGTTGGGCCTTTAACTCAAGCACCACGGCCTAAGTCTATAGAGGCTTGGCCTGACCCCAGTGCTTGAGCCATTATCCCCAATACTTGAACCTAGGTCCATTGAAAATTTGAGACCAAGTTTAGATCCATGAGGCTGAGCTCGAGACTCCAAAGCTAGTGCCCATCTCCTCATGCCCAAGATCAAGTCCATAAAGGTTAGGCCTTGGGCACCGGTACCTTTACCTTAGTCCTTGACACCTAGGCTCATGTCCAATGAGGCTAAGCTCAAGACCCTAATGCCTATGCCTAGGTCCTAGGCGCCTAGGCTTGTATCTATGAGGCTAGGGCCGATACCTTAATGCTCGAATCCATCAAGGTCAAGCTCAGAAACCCGATGCTAGTGCCCCAAGCCCACAAAGCCCGAGCAAGGTCCATCAAGGCCAAGCCCAAGACCTTGACGACTGGACTTAGTCACCTCAATGGACCCAGCCACATGAACACAAGCATCAAGTTCTCATGCATTGGCCTCGATGAACCCAAACTCAAGCTCTAGATCTAGACACAAGCACTAGGTCTCGAGCCTAGGTGTTAGGGACCCAAGTATAAACACTGGGTCTCGGGCCCAAACTCATTAGGCCTACAGTTGAGTGCAAGGACTCGGCCCATGAATCGAGTCCCCTACATTTGACCTTTGTGGACTTGGGAGCTCGAGTAGGGATCTAAGCATGGGCATTAGGGCCTCGAACTTGGCCTTTGTGGACATGGGCTAGGGCGAAGACTCTACAGAGCCAAGCACAAGCATAGGGTATATCGATGCCGACTTTTGTGGACCTAAGATCAGTGGATCGAGGTCCATCATGGTCAAACCTAGGATCCTAATTGCCCATACCCGGTTATCCAGTTATCTACGTGTAAGTAACTAAAAACCCGAATAATATATATTTAGGAAAATCTTTCCTTACTCAACAATAGAAAATATTTTTGATTTCATTTTCAAATTTTAGCTAAATACCAAAAAATACTATCATTGTTTTAAAAATAATTTCTTGAAAAATATTTTTCAAAAATGTTTATTTTCCATAAAACAAATGAACCTTACATTTAATAAAAGACGCTCTTAGTTGGTTAAAGCGATAGTCAAGTAATTTTACCAGCCTCTGATGGATTTATTATTATTTAAAAAAATTATCTGAGTGCTGAAAAAACGCTGGTTATTCAGGAACATGTGCTCGTACATTATGTCATATGTATCCAATAGAAAAGCATTAATGATGGTGTTGCTCGATATATTTATTAATACATTGAAATTTATTGTCTGTTTTATGCGATTAGTGGTCTTCTATAAGATTAGCAACTGTACATCAAGACTCCAGAGGAGTTGATAATTTCTCATAATTGATGGTAACTTCTATATAGTAAGCTAAACTCGAATACTTTAACTAGTAAGCCGCCCAATCGGTATATTCTTTTAACGTACAAAAGTAATAATTTGGGCAAGTTATCCAAAAAATCTCAAATTTATTATACATTAATCAATTCAATTTTCAATTTGGTCAATTTTAGATCGATTTTCAATTTATTCAATTAAGTACTAAACATTTTAATGATTTTTCAACATAGTCATTTTAGCAAATTTTAACTGTGGATCATTGACATTGACATTAACCGTTTATGTAATACAGCCAATGCTAGTATAGACGAATTTTTTTTTTAATTTTTTGAATTTTCTTTTTTGCTCATCTCTTCTTTTTCTTATTTTCCTCGTCAATTGTGGCCGACGATCAACCATAGGCAATGGTCGGCGAGGGCTTTGCTCAATCAAATCTAGGCAAGGTTGTCCTAGCCACTTCTTGTGACACCCAGGATCTTAGGTCAAGCCACATGACTTGCTTTATAAATTAGGGGAGATATTAATTTCAGATCATAAAATAAATTTCATTCTAAGCTAAGTCATAAGAAACTGAACTGCACTCAACTATATTTACTAAAAACTTTGTTTCCGTACACATCGGGAGATGAGGTTAAGGAGGGGGATTTCTATCAAATAAAAAAATAAAATAAAAATAAAAACACTAGGAGCTACAAACACTTGATATCCCGCCTCATGTTAAGTATGTACATACTATCAAAAAAAAAACAAAAACAAAACAAAACAAAACAAAATAAAACTCTCCCACACGTCGAGCGCTCCTTAGTCACCTTCTAATATGACGAAAAGACACAATAAACAAGTGTGAGTTTTCAAAATAAAAACTCAGCAAGTGGGCGGTTAGTTTTAACTTGAAGTTGGCCAATAGCAAGACAAATAGGTAAACAAACTATCAATTTGCAGAATCTATAGAAGTCTAGCTGCAACAATTACCTAGGCGAAGACGCCACTCCATCCTATACCCCTTGCACCCAACCTAGCGTCACAAAGTTCATAATCACCCAAGGGAAGACGACACTCCACCCTGTACCCCTCACACCCAACCTGGCGTCACGAGGTTCACAATCACTCAGGGGAAGACGACACTCCACCCCGTACCCCTCACACCCAACCTGGCATCATGAGGTCCCCTGAGAAGTTATTCAACCCCTCTTAGTCCCCTAAAGAGAATGCCATTACTCCTCATCACCCCTCTCCAAGCATCCCGACACCTAGGGTCTCTCATTGACTCCTTAGCCAACTACACACATTCATAATGCCGCCTTGTTGCAGCACCAATAACTCCAATATGCTAACAATCACACCAAGGTCTAAACATACATTGTTAAATACTACAAGGTATATAAAAACCCTCATTAGAGGCAACAAGGTAAGAGTCCAACATTTTCTTGTCGAAAACTCAGAATCTACTAATATAGACAGAACTAGGCGAAAGCAACTAGTCTCAGTGTTTAGAGCCAAAACCATAGTAAACCATCACAGAAAACTCTCAAGTTTTAATATGTGATAGTAAGGCCCTAAATGAACATTTTTCAAGAAGGAAACTAAGTCTGGTTCCTTCTGTAAAGAGAGCAGCAATGTGGTCCATGTAGCTCAAAATTCCTTCCGCCGAACAGAACTAACAACCGGGAGGTTTAGCCCATTTCGAAGTTCAATACTCAGTAAAATGCTTTGAAATTTTGATATGTTCTGCACCTACATGTCTCCTACTACTTTCATGAAGGAAGTAAATCCATATTCTAACTCAATAACTTTATAGAAATTCAAAAGCACATTGAGGTCGTGATTTCACGGTATTGAACAACTCACTAACAGTATAAAATCAAGTCTTCATGTGGATCAGTTTAACTCATAAAAAATCTCAATTAAATATATGTCGTAGATCAGAATGTATTGCACAACTTTCCAAAAAATAAGTTCATCCATTTCTTAATACATTTGATGACGGAAAATCGGTAAACCAGCAACCTCAGCGAGCTTTTCTCCCGGACAAACCAACCATGAACTCTAGCATTTGCACTCAGCTACTCCTAGCTAATTAGTCCCCTCACGAACCCCCATTTGAGCTTCAACCACACATATATAGCACCTAAACGGGCGTTAACCACTAGTGATTCATCACAAATAATTCAAGAAATCCATCCAAAGCCACAATTGAAGTCTCGACCTTCCTAAGTCAACATGTAAGCCTGTTTCATAGCTCATTAGCCTTTCCTACCCAACAACGATGGACCACAGCCTCCCTCTTGCTCACGGCTCTTATTCGGACTCTACGCTAACCCGTATATACCAAAACAAGGACATCAAGGCTCCGTTCTGTTCAAGCCGAGGGAGGAAAAGAGAGAAATGGAAGAGAGAGGAAAGGAAACGATGGGTTGGTGGGTCGTTGACCGGGTGGAACGCGATATCCACCACCTACTAGCCACGACAATTCAAAATCAGAACCTATCCTACCCCAAAACCCAATGTTTCAACTGTCCCCTACACCCCCAATGCAGCCAGCCAACCCTAAATCAACATACAACAAAAGGCAGGGCAAACTCATGAACTCAAGACCACAAAGACAGCTTCACTTGCTTGGATCTTTCACTGGCAGAAGAGGGAGGCGTTGGGCAAGCTAGGGCTTCACGGCCGACGGCAGGAGCTCCAAACGGGGCAAGGCAGCGATGGTCTCGCTACTGGAAGAAGGCGTGGGGCTAAGAGGGGCTGAGCTCTGGTCAGATCTTTGGCAAAACGAAGAGAAAATAAGAGTGAGAAGAGTTGGGTGTCTCGGTTGGGGGAAGAAAGAAAAGAACCCAACTGAAGAAATCAGTCGCTGCAGCTGAACCGTTTAGGAAAGAAGAAAAGAATAGAAGTACACATGTGGTCTCCCCCCCTTCCTCTTTAGCTCCACTTGGCTTCTACGAGCGGAATAAAATTCCTCTTGAAAGAAAATCCTCCCATGCACGGAAGAGTGGGTCGTGGTCGAACTAAAAGAACACTTAGGGGGTGCATGACAACCTCTGATTTCTGTTCCAGAAACAATTTTTCTATTTTAGACTTATTTCTAGAATAGAAATTTGTTTAGTAAAATTATTTCATTTTTCTATTTCTGAAATAGATTCTTATTCCAGAAATAGGTTTGGAATAGAAATATCAGAAGTAAAAATTTTATACTTCTCTAATTCTGGAACAAAAATGAGAAACAAAAATTCTTCACATCGTGTCCTCCATTCGTCACCACCGACCATCGTCCGTCGATCACCGGTTGCCGCCGCCGCCGTCGCCCGCCTTTCGCCGGTCACCAGCGGCTGCCGCCGTCGCCGCCATCCATCGCCGCCAATCGCCGATCCACTGTCGTCCGCCGGTCTGCCACCATCCAAAAGGAAGAAATTTTTATTTCTATTTTTAAAATAGAAATTTTATATCGTTATCAAACGGTTATTTTTGCTTAGAAACTCATCTAAAAATAGAAATAAAAAAATCTATTTCTCTTCCAAAAATCAATTTATGGCCATAATGATTATCATTCGCGCCCTTAGTGTTTTAATCAAATCAGCAACCTTAATCTATAATATATTTAACTTAACTAACGAACAAAAAAAAAATTGGGATGTCACACTTCTTGCCTTCTTTTAGAGGTTTTTTGGGGGAGTATAAGTGGGATTGAGTTTTTTTTTTTTTTTTTTTTTTTTGCCCTTAAGTGGGATTGAGTTCACCTACTACGTTTTGTGGCCTCTCTCTTTGTTTTATCCTTTCTTTTTCTTTTTTTCTTTTTTTCCTTTTTTAAAAATTTAAATACATGATTAGAATCAAACCATCTCATAAACCAGTTGTATGTTTATAAGTTGTATAAGTTATATGGGATGACATAAATTTATTCTTGTAACTTAGGAGTGTCAACAATTTATGGTAACTTCGTTAATTAATATTTGTACTTTATTGTTTTAACCGTAAAAATTTTAGCAATGCTTAAATGCACGGATGATAATTTGCTGTTTTAATTACAATGCCACATAAATTGTTAATCATCTATCTCATACTCGACTTCCTCACAACATCTAGAGATAGTAAAAGATTTTCCTTTTATTGTATTATTAGGCCACGAGTTTTTTCTCTTTTCCTCAGTTCCTCTTTTCTCACCGTGCTTTCTGTGCGTCTGTGTGTAGACCTGAGCAGGTCCTTAAACTGCTCCACCCTGAATCGGGCATCCCAGGGTGCCCAGTTAGCCCTCATTTACAGGGGGTTTAACTGGGATTACGGGATAAAGTCCCCATTGGGCTTCCCCGCCAACCCCTCCAAAAGGGAGGGGAGCCCACCTCAGATCCCCGTGAAGCCCTTCTCCTAGCATACTAGGCTGGGTTCAGGGAAATGAAAAGGCCCGGGTAGCCCCCCACCGTGAGCGGGCTACCACAGGGGCGCGTTCCCCGGTCGCACCCGCACCCCTTCCCCCACACCACCAACTGGGCCTACATAAGCTGGGCCAAAGCTTCGCCTTTTGATGGACATGGCCCAATACAAAGATCAAGTCCAGGCCCATAAAAAAATTAGAAACCATGCTTTCCATGGACTCCACGAATCAAATCTTCACCTTTATTTCACGGGAAAATGAATCATTTAAAAAATATTTTTTCAAAAAATAATCGATTATATTGCTTGAAATAATTAACTAATAAAAAATATTTTCATTGTCAATAATGATTTATGTCTAAATATTTTTATGAATGATATAAATATTTTTCTTTTATTCTTATAAGCGATCACTTTTAAGAATTTTTTTTTCAAAAAATCATTAATTTTCAATGAAACAAATAGAGCCTTATTTTTACCACTCAATGCAAAGAACATGGCTCTGCTGGATGTCCGCAAAAAACACACAAGCTATCCTACGGTTCATGCATTGTGACTGGCTCTATTGATTACATCGTTATCCGAATCCACATAGCGTGTATCTTTTGTTGTCCTTTTTCTTGTTGTCATTTTCTGCAATTCGTTCGCGTTGTGTTATGCCAAGTTGCCAACCGACGCCCGCAGACCCCCACATGCGCCGTGGAACCTTGAACCGAAACAAGCCCCAAAAAAGGATTACCTCTTGGCTCTTGCAAGGCCTATTTGTCGCGATCGCAATAATCCACGACCGGAGGATTCTGATCCCTTCGCGAGAATAATTAACTTGACCCTCCGGAATAGGCTAAGTCGTTGTCGAGCCGGGACGGCACAAAAGCCTAGCTCTGGCCGCCCATCCTTGGCTCGGCATTCATTTTTATCATTTCTCTTTCCACATTCGTTTTGCATGCGAACGAGATTGCCTGTCGGCTATGGCAGCACAGAAGAGGTTGCCATGGGTTCAACAAAGCCTAGTCTACTAGTAGTATTTCTACAAAGATTCAAGGGCACGAAATGAAAGGCTTGCTTCTTATAATTTTGGAGTTCAGTCTTGCACATCTCACCAAAAAATAAAAATTATCAAAAAAGTCTTAAAATCTATTGTAATTATACTAATTCAATCATAAACTTTTTATTTTTCCAATTAAGTCATAAACTTTTTATATTTGTACTAATTTAATTTTTTCGACCAATTTTGATCTGCCAATGTTGACCGTAAATAATTTTTAATAATATATTAATATATTTTCGATTTTTAATTCTTTTTTTTGTCTCCACTTCATTCTTCCTCCAACCAGTTACCGAGGCAAGAGGCGAGGCACGACCTCATCAAATCCGGCTAGGCTGGGCCTCACCAGTGGGCGGCGACCCTTGATCCTCGGCAAAGCCACTCCCGCGGCCTCAGACGAGGGCCCAAGCCTCGTCCGACAGCAGCAAATCTCAGGTCGGCACGTCCTCACGTGACTGATCCCCCATCGTCGCTCTTTCCCGAGACTTGACTGATCCCCATGGCAGAAGACCGGAGGAGGAGGACATGCTCGCCATAAAAAATAAAGCTTCAGCCCTTCAACATCGGGAAGCAAGCCATTCGACCCTCGAGTGTCCCCCGGCCTCAGGACAGCCCGCGTACCTTCAATGACAAAAGTCACATGCGCGCGATCTCGGGCGAATCTCGGGTCGAACACGTCCCGATCTCTCGACCCTTCGCGTTTGGGTTCTTAAGCAAAACGTACGTGCATTCGCATACGAACAATATTCGTTACCCACCACCGGCCGCGGTGGCTCCACTGGATAAGGCTCTGCTGATCCTCAACGAAGAGGTGAAGGGTTCAAAACCCAGGGGAGACGCTAGGTGTATTAAGTGTGACTCGGGGGTGGTGGGTCCCTCCCGCTAAGTGTCACCAGGGGTTTACGCGGTGTCGGCTGCAGTTCTGCTCCCAGTCAAAAAAAAAAAAAAAAAAAAAAAACAATATTCGTTACCCGCGACGGTCCAAGACCTTCGAACTTTGCTGGAGCTGCCTGCGCGAGGTAACTCCGACACACGGATCTCGCACGTGACGGGGGGATCGTGTCCGGATCGAGAGCCCCCGCATCGCGCGGCAGGACTGTTGCCTCGATTTTGACTCATCCTGGGTGCGATCCAACCTTCGTTTGACCGCTCGCGTCGATGGCGGACAAGGACTGCGACGAGATCGGGAAGGGATCTTGGACTTGTCTCCGTCCCCATCGATCGTCCGAGAAGGGTTGGTTTTCTAATGGAGGAATTTAATTATGGGTTTTTGGAATTTAATTGAGGGTTTTTCTTTTTTTTTTTATTATATTTTTTACTCGAATTTAGAAGAAAATCATGATTAAGACGCAAAAGAAAGAAACAGAGCGCCGCCTGTTGAGCAGAGATTTGCTCTGATCGATTTGATTTATTATTTTTAGTGAAAGGCGACAAAGCGTGTTCGGCCAAAACCAATCAAAGGTTGGTGACGATCGTAGTGTGGTTTAAGGGATATACGTTTGTGAATCATTTTTCGTTTGGGAAGATAATTTTGATAGCAAATGCATTATTCTACTTTCCGTTATATATTAACTAGTTCTCAATGCGCGATTGCTTATTGTCACTGAATATAGTTTTCAGGCGAGAGAGGATACTTCAAGAAATTATCCAAAGAGTTCTAAATTTATCGTACGACAATCAATTTAGTTTTAAACTTTTCAATAGTGTTTATTTATTCATAAACATTTTTACGATTCGTCAATTAAGTCATTTTGATTAGTTACCCGAATAATAAGTTTATTAAAGTTTGGCATTAAGTTGAAATAATTGAAAAATTTATGATTGGATTAGTAACTCGTCAGAAAGTTTTAAACTAGATTAATACAATTAAAAAGTCTAAGATTAAATTAACCGCTTTACAATAAGTTGGACTTTTTGGATAATTTTAACATTCTTGTCGATTTTCTTTTGCCATCTTCACTGTTTTTCCATCTTTAAAGTTAAATTGCATTACAATAAGAAAAAAAAAAACGTGGGCGGGTTAAATGAAAAATTTAAAAGCAGGAGAAAAATTCGAATTTGACTTGATATCACATGGTTCGGCTCTCGGTGATAACGACAACAACATTATCTAAATTTCCAATATATTGGATAAAATTTCATGAGGAAAATATTTTAAAATTTCTTTCCTCAGTCTTCTTTCCAGCCGTAACCTCTCTTGCTTTCACTTTTATTCTGCTTGGCAGCTTTGCCACGTGCATGGTACTACGACACGTAGATTGAATTCACGTCCACGTATATCAAGCCTTTATAATAAATAAGATTATGCAGCATTAATCCCGACTATCACGGGGTTTTTATAAAATAAGTCAACATGCCGCACCGATAATCCCTGCATCACTTGAGAAGCAGAAGAAAACGTTTTATTGCAGTACTGAGGTTCGGCGTTCGACCTTTGGTCTGGACCATTTTTGCATGGCGCACATGGGAAGGACATGGGCGCGACACGTGCTATGGAGGAGTAGAAACGTAGCATGTCGTGATACACGAAACATGCTGTGTCCATGTGTGCATCACATGTGCCCTCGTTACCTCCACATTGCGTCGCCATCGAAGAATTTATGTCTATCCCGCCGATTTCCTTTGGATTTTATGCAATGGAGGTGGATGCGTAAGCTCGCACGACTAATGGATTGGCATTATGGGGTAAGCGGTTTCAGATTTCGTTCAGATCTCACTTAAAATCCGAAACCTACCTATCGAAATAGGTTTCGTAATTTTTGGAATCCACAACCTATCATGCATAACCAAAACTTGGAACTTATCCTACTACAGGTTTTGGGATCTAGCCAAGTTTCACTTGTACACTTAATTGACACGTAAAGATTATGAAATATATTGCCAAAAATGGAAGCTCAAAATAGTGACTTTAATTATACACTTATTATTGGACGCTATGGAAACAAATATACTTGTTCCAAATTCCAAGAATTTGAAGCAAACCCGTCGGAACGAGTTCCCCAATTTTTGAAACTTGAAACTTACTCTGCATATGCGAAAACTTGAAACTAGCCTAATTCTTAGGTTTCCTATTTTATCATAAAACCATACTCACTCCTAATCGGCATTGTATCGAGGGTGAGAGAAATGGATTTTGTGAAATGGACGAGAGAAATCAAGATCCGCAAGGTTCGACTGCTTTCTTCCTTGAATTCGTGGGTGGGCATTACCGAAAAAGAAATTTGCGACCGTCCGATTTAGGGGTGTCAAATGGGTGGGTTGTGTCAAAGCTCGAGCTCAAGCAAGTCCATCCCTTGCTTGTGGCCAGGCATTGGAGGAGGAAGAAGTAAAAAGAAAATTGAAGGAAATAAAGAAAAAACGAAAAAATTAAGAAAATATATAAAATATGGAAAATCCTAAAAAATTAAAAATGACCTATTTATAATTCACTTAGAACTTGTTAGATAACCCACTTATGGTCAATTTAAAACACATTTAAGACCCATTACGTTATTATGTAACTCATTTATGATCCAGTTAAGTGTATTTTTTAAATTTAAAACAAATCCATTTACAACTTACACAAGCAATACGAGTTAACATATGAGTTTTAGACTCATTTTGTCAACTCAATGGGAAACCCACGAATTTCAATCTGATTTCCTGGGGGGTACATTGAACACAATCCGACACGCACGCACGCATAGGAAGATAGAGATTTTTCGGAATAGGGTCGGGGATGTGTGACTTTCTATGAAGCATATGGGCGTGTTATTATTATATTGGAGTAACAGGACGCATGATCCGGTTATGGGGTAAATACCTAATTGGAGAGAATCTCAGTCCTCTCGATAAGTTTTAAAATTAACTGCTCACATGTCTAGGGTTTAGAGATAATATAGCGGCAACTTCTTTAGCATTATAAATCCTTTAGCTAACTCCTTTCCATCAATTGAGCTTTTCCTTTCGATTAACTCACTTTCGACCTCTATCCTTTCATTGTAAATGATCACTTAAAAAAAAAAAAAAGAGTTTGCGCATTGAACTCTCGTGGTGGCTACACAAAAGGAAATCTATAAGGGGAAAATGAGCTACTCCATATTTTCTATGGATAGAAGGGTGGGAATGGGCGATCGATGTCAATGATTGCCCGCAATGTTATCTTAGGAATTCTAGTGCTTGCAATGCAAAGTTCGATTTGAATTGTAACTTCTGCTCATTTTGAGTGAACTCATTGTCATTACTGTATCAATAGGAGTAGATGGCTATCTTAAGTCATGGCACGATTGAATCTACACCATAGATGAATCAAGGCTTGCAGAGGTCAAAGATTGACCGAACGATTTAGGAGTAAGCCCCATATTGCCTGTCGATCTTAGTGATAAGAAAAAAAATAGTTGCTACATATTAACCTCGTGAATGCACCATTAAAAAATATCGAGCGGCACTAATACCATAGCTAGCGAGTGGTTGACAATTTTCATGAACGAATCCAAAAGAAAAAAATAGAAAAAAGTACATCCTCTCTCATCCTCCCTTATTATTTCGAATCAAGGTGGTTAGCACACAGCACCGGCTGGTTGCATTTGACATTTCTAGAAGCAACATTAATATAAAATCACGTAGCACCTCTTCTCCGTCGACGGCCAACATAATTTTTGTGAAAGCTACATTGGTCTCCGATAAAGAAATCGGGAAAGGGCAAATTGGCTAATAAGCTAGAAGCGACCTACGCACATGCCCGTCGCTATCGGGTTAGCCAATTTCTTCCCAATCGAATAAAGAGACCGGGGCAAAAGAAAATTGTCGAATCAAATTAGAAAAAAAAAAATCATGGGTCTTTTTTCTAACATAAATATATATATATATATATATATATATATATATATATATATATATATATATATATATATTATTTTTCTATTTGCTTTTTCCAGGAGATGATTCCTTATCACGCTTTGATGGAGACCACCAACTCTCTAGGGGTGGGTACATACATGAACGTGCAGAGGCCAAATGCGGACAAAAATGTCAATGGCCCCCCTTCGGCGACAGATGTCGTTTTCAGCGTCCCGTCGCCACTAATGCAAACAACAACGCCACGCTAAAGAATATTATTTTTTTTCTTGGACTTTTAGGATGGAGTTCAATTTAATTTAATTTATTTGAATTCACGTCATATATAATTCTATTGCGGCAGCCTCTCCAGAGCCACGTATTTATGTTGGTGGACCGGATACATTTTCGGAAACGCCAAGTAAAACTAAAATGAAGGGTATAAACGATTAATCTAATTCGAAAAACTCTAGAATTACCAATAAATATGATACAATTTTATTATGAATGTCAGAATTTCTTTAAATGCGTCATCGAACCTGTTGAATTCAAGAATCTTGACTCCGATCCCACATTTGACCGAGCGAGCAATGAAGGGAATTTCGGTGTGATATAAGACGTGCTTATTAATATTGGTATACGAAATTAATACACCAAAAATGAAAAGAAGAAGAAGAAGAAGAAGAAGTTAGCCTTCTTGGGAAATTGGCTTCAAAAATAAAAATTTCATGCGTGGGACCCTTGACGTGGGAGAGTGCCGTGGGACCCACCAAAAACTATGTGCACCAACGCCCGTCTCCCTCCTTCGATCCTCTCCTTTATATTTGAACCTTCTCTTCACCTCCTGCAAAACCTCTCTCTCTCTCTCTCTCTCTCTCTCTCTAGAGCAAAACCCACGAACTGAATCAACACTCTCTCTCTCTACCTCCATGGCGAAAGGTGGCAAGCTCACGAGGCTCAGGTCCGTCCTCAAGAAGTGGAACTCCCTCGGCCGCGCCAGCAGCGGCGCCGCCTCCAGCCGCCGCAGCAACATCTCCGCCGTCTCCGACGACTGCGGCGACGCCTCCCCCACCGCCGCCGCCGCCGCCGCCGTCGCCGCGTCCGACCTCCACCCCGTCTACGTCGGCAAGTCCCGGCGCCGCTACCTCATCGGGTCCGCCGTCCTCCGCCACCCCCTCTTCCGCGAGCTCGTCGAGCGGTCCTCCTCCTCCTCCCCCGGCGGCGCCCCCGACGAGGCGGCCATCACCGTGGCCTGCGAGGTGGTGCTGTTCGAGCACCTGCTGTGGATGCTGGATAACGCCGACGACCCCCAGCCCGAGTCCATGGACGAGCTCGTCGAGTTCTACGCTTGCTGAGTCAACGCGGCCTCCCCGGCCCGGCGCCCGCGCGACGTCGTATAGAAAGCTGTATATTCTATTCCGAAGGTTAATAACGTGATTAGCTGGGCGTAGTAGAAGATTAAGCAATGCTGAGCAGCAATACTAAAAGACACCGATAGAGAAAACGCATCGCACTCGCTGAGTCGCTCGTGACTCGGTGAGCGAGCGAGCGAGCGAGCGAGCGAGGATTTTAACCTATTTTTACTCCGGCTGATCTCGATTCCGGATGGCTGGCGAGGAAAGGATTAATTGGGATTGATATGCAAATTTGTACTCTTGTTAAGTTATATTGAAGGCGATTTTCATTAAGCATTGCCAATTTGATTGTACGCACAAATCCCATTTCGCAAAATGGTCTCTTTGATTTAGTATAACTCCGGCGCCCAAAATGTGGGTAAAGTAAGACCCGAGGTCCCGAAATCATGCAAAATGTGCCCTCTAGATCATGATTTTCTTGTCGAAAAAAGTGTATCAACAAGTCATTATACTCGAGACAGGCAACTTAGCAAGTAACACCTGTGGCATCCCCATACCTGAAAAATAAAAGGAGGACGGTCCAAAAAGTTCTACATGCACGCGACAAACTATAAAAAAGATAAAAATCTCAAATTGAATGTAAACTATCAAAAAGATAAAAATGTCAGATTGAATATACATTCCGTTATATATTTTTCAATTTTCCCAAATGTACTAAGCGAATTATGGTCCCCATGGTCCTTAGGGACGAAAGAGATAATACTCGAACTGCGTTCTGAGTTTATCTTTACTTTATGGTATAAAGTCCGTATCATGGGCTCCAGGTTAAAAGAAAGAGGTTGAAATAGATTCCTTCGGCGGTTAGCATTGAAGTGAAAAACTTTCCATTGCGGTACGTGGATCTTGCTGTCATCCGCGCACCGTGAATGCAACACAACAACCGAAAGGACCCCATCCGATCCGCCATTTACGCAGTCGATTCATCGGACCATCAGACCGTCAAAGCAAGACGACGACACGAAAGGACGGCAGAAAGTATACAACGGGACAAGGACAACTAGAACTTACGGTGGATAGAAAAATGAGTTCGGAGCTTGCTTTCCGGCGGAGATTAATTAAGAAATGTCGTGCTAATGATGAGGTGGGTGGGAGATGCTCGAGGCATGGACTGTCGGCTTCTAAAGGAGCTTTCTACCTTTCTCGTGGCGGTATGCTTTCGAAGACTTCCATTCTTTATTTCTTCATGAATTGCTGATTGGAAGACAACGATACGGAGAGAGCGAATGAGTACACGAAACTTCAGCTACCGCAACGCGTTTCCAAGCTGTGCCATTGACACCCTTTAGAAGTTGGTGCTTCTAAAGTAAACCTTATGCCCTTTTGGAAAAGAAAAGGACGTCGCCGTATCGATCGGGTGACGAGTTGGGTGCGTGCGGTGGTCATTTGACTTTTTTTTCTTGTCATCGATGGGTAGGCTTAGGTGGAACAATTGTACGTGGAAAAAGTAAACTCACGGCGTGATGCTTGGCTACGGTGCCTCTCCCTCGCGCATGCTTGCGTTTTTGCGCCTTTTTCGGGCGGGCGCTGTCGTCGCCTATGTCGCCGCCGGCATTGGCGATTAGGTCCTTATTGTCCCTATTGTAGGAGCGGACGAGAAAAGAACCCTCCTGATGCATGTGAGCTCCCAGTTCTCGCGCACTACTAGATGAGATGAGACCTGCCTGATGGCTGGTATGATGGCTGATGTGATGGCTGATGTGAGTTGTGAGCATGCATTCATGGCTTGTTCGGTGCTATTGTCGCCAAGGCACCGTTGGTATCGCATTGCTCCCCGCCGACACTGACACTGGGATTAGATCGTTATTGTCCTTGTGCATGTGACTTCCCAATTTTCATGCATCGCCGGATGAGGAAAGTCGTTCCCAAGTCGCGCGCGCAGACATGTATATATTGTGTTTTCACCCTGTCGAAGATACAGTTAATTTCGTAAATTCCACGTACTTACCATTGGTGAGCGAAAAAAAAAATAGCATTCATTATACTTGATTTCCTATAAAATGGAAGTATAAGAATTAGTTAACATATAGTTTCACTTCTTGTTAACTATGCATATTGCGTGAGGAGAAGTATTATAAGGTATACAAAAGTCGACAATAATTATTTTCATTGAAATTTATGTCCATTAGCTTTTAGCTCTATGTACGTTTGCTTAATCGTAATTTGTTGAAATTAATGTCCATTGCCTTTTTGAGCGTAAGGACAACCAAAGAATCTTTTCCCCAAATTACACTTCAACCGGTTGCATCATGAAGTTTGAAAAACTACCTATTCATTATTCCAGTCAAATGCTGGTGGATGACATATCACAATCCGCACGCCATGTTTGGCTTGTGAATTCTAACTTTTGGACTGTGATGCATCGAACCGATACGACCCCATCTTAGACCCCATTTTCTAATTTTTTTTACATGAATATGGTTTGAGAAATTCTTTGAGCATATGACTGATCTCTATCGAGGGCGGTGCGCACGTCAAGTACTTATCGAAGACACATGGGTCGGTGCTTCTAGGGGTGGCCGCAAAAGAAAGCACAAGGGTTAGTGATTTTTACCCAGGCCTTTACAAAAGAGGACAGATGCACTTATCGCCTGAGTAGTCTCGTGGAATTACTCGATTTTTTAGTATACTTGATTTGAGAATGCAAAATATTTAGCACAATAGTTGTCAAGCGTGACTATGAGTTATGTGCAAAAACTAGAGTTCAAAGATGCTGACGGTCGTAAACATTCAAGATTCTTCCAACCCCGCGCGATTTTTTTTTGTGAGGTCTAAGTGGAGCTTAAGGGCACGCTTATCAAGCAACTAAAGACGAGAGATTCTAATTTTTGATAAGTTAACTTTAAAGCAAGCCATTCGTTATCAATATACTCGTTTTCAAGACAATCAAAAGACAAACTCTTTAACATTCTACGCGACTTATTTAAAATTAGTTATCTTAAATTTTCAATTTTTAAATCAATTTAACTAGTTTCTTCATAATGTAAATGACATATTTATGATTTAAATGAGTCATATATAAATTTAAAGACCCATTTTGACATTTTTATCAAGCAACTAAAGACGAAAAATTCTAATCTTTGATAAGTTAGCTTTAAAGCAAATCATCAATTATTGATACATTCGTCTTTAGGATGGTTAAAAAATACGCTTTTTCAACATTCAACATGGTCTTATAATTTGCTTTTTTATTTTCAAAAGAGTGTTCTCGAGGAGTTCGTCGAACAAATTTCGCAAGGAACATCGACTTCTCTCGCGATAATACGCCATCGTTATTTCCAAAATTTGAATATCCGCTCCCCCAATGTACTCATCCAAGCACTCTCGATCTCGAACCGATGTTCCGTTACCACGCTGGGGGGGCATCTTCATGGTTCTGTCGCCACCGTAGACGACAAAAACTATACACCGGCGTGAGCATGCAGCCACGCTTTGCGGCTTTTGCCATGAGAAGACGCACGTCTCCATCGAAGTCCCATCATCCGACGCGACGTCTCCGTCATCCTGGTTCAGATAGGTGGTCAGTCAGGGGCAGCTCGGTCTTTTCACGGGCGCGGCGGAGGGCGGATAGGCGGCCCCCCCTCCTTCCCCCGCCGCTCAGCGCGCCCCCGAAGACCGAAGCCCACGTGGCGTGTAGCCACGTGGGGGCCCACCCGTCAGTACACGTCCACGTTGAGCTTGGAATTTTTGCCCCCCCCCCACCCCGCCCCAGAAAAAGGGGGAAAATAATTTCGGCAGTAAGAAAACAAAAGACCGCATTATAATAATTGGGTGAAAATCTCTTCTCATATCATTGGCACACATGCAGCACTCATTTGCTCGCGACATCGAACGTGCCATGTTGTGGAGGGCCCCTCCTAATCTAAATTTTCACATGCAGTGAATGCGCCGTGGAAAATAAAAGAGCCCTCGATAAATGGTATCTCGAAATCGAAGGAAATGAATTTCGAAAGAGATATCAGGACCTTTTGCTGGATCGAAGGAAATGAATTTCGAAAGAGATATCGGGACCTTTTGCTGGTGCACTTTACAATTTCAATCACCTTCATTTGGCTTTTTATTTATGTATGCGCACACTTTCTTTATGTGATGAAAAAATTTGTTATATATATAGACTCGAGTGAGATCTCGCCTACTCTTCAGTAACAGTCATAACGGGCTTTATCCCTTCTTACACCTCAATGTATATAAACCTTAATGTATATAAATATCCGGTGAAAAATCCGTGGAATATAATGATAAAGATGCCAAACACTTGTGCCTCATATTTCAAACCTCGAGTCACGAGAGTTTCATTAGGGCACTCGATAGCCCCTCTTTTTGTTTTTGGCTGTTGTTGGAGATTCGATCTGTTTTTCCTCAATGTTTGAACTTGGCTCTCTAGTCTTTTGAGTGCTTGACTTTAACTTCGTGAATATAAGTATTCCGTCAAAAAGCGAGCGAATTCACGGTCAGGGCGCATTCGAAGCAACAGACAGAGAGAGAAAGAGAGAGAGAGAGAGAGAGGAGATCAAGGGGAAAATGCCGAGCTCAGGGTCAAAATGCTTGACTCAGAAGGGGGAGAAGAGCTCAGAAGTCTCACTATAATTCTCTGGGTTTTTTAATGTCTAGTCGCGTTGTCACGGTTCCAACAATGTGCTTCTCGGGCCAAGAGAGAGCGGGACTTCTCGAATCACCAGCTTAGGGCGGCGAATGATAATAATTCTGATAAAAAATTGATTTTGGGAATATAAAAAATTTATTTCTATTCGTGAATGAATTTCCGAGCAAAAATACGTATTTAATAATGACATAAAATTTCAATGTTTGAAATAGAAATTCGTTTGATAATATCATAAATTTTTTCCCTCTTAAGCGATAGCAAATGATGGCAACGACGGTGACTAATGGGGGCGACCGGCACCCAATAGTGGCGGAAGGCGGACAACTAATAGCGAAGACAAACGATGAAAAAAGTTTTTATTTTTTATTTTTGTTCTAGAAACAAAGAAGTGGAAAATTTTTACTTCTGAATTTTGTTCAAGACCTATTTTTGGATTGAAAATTTGTTTAAGAAATAAGAAAAAAATGAAATTATGTTGTCAAATGAATTTCGTTGCAAAAACAAGTCTCAAAATGAAAATAGAATGATTATCATGTGTACCTTTAATTGCTCGATCGATTACGAGTGCATTTGGTTCAGTATTCCCAAGGGGCTTTCAGCCTCCAAAGCCTCCTGGGGAAATGTTGAACCATTTGGCAATCATTTTGAAGTAACTTTAAAGTAAAAGCTAGCATTGGGAATGCTAAAAGCCTAATGCTAGTAGAAACTAGTTTTTAGCTTTTGGCATTTGGCCAAATATTGAAATTCATTTTTTTCCAAAACTATCCTCACTCATTCTTCAAATTTTTGATTTTGCCCTTGTTATTATTTTTTTAAATGCCAAAATAATGCCAAAAAAATCAAATATATATAAATGATAAAAAAATTAAATATATTTTGGTCTTTTAAAAAAATTATTTGTATATTTGATTTTTTTAGCATTTATATATTTTTATTTTAAAAATAATTATATATATATATTTGATTTTTTAGCATTATTTTGAAATTTATATTTAAAAAGGTGCATACATTATTTTTTTTATTTTAAATAAATAAAAATTTAAAAATTTCGACGAAGGATTTGGTCTTTTTTTTTTTTTAAAAATTATATATATGTATTTGATTTTTTTAGTATTATTGTCAAAATTTATATTTAAAAAGTTGCATACATAATTTTTTTTTTTCAATTTTAAGCAAATAAAATTAATTTTTTTAAATATATATATTTTATTTTTATTACTATTATTGTCAAAATTTATATTTATAAAGTTGTATACATTATTTTTTTTTCAATTTAAAAAAAATAAAAAAAATAAAATTAATTACTCAAATGGCTTTTCAAATATGTTTTCTACCAAACTAAGCATTTCTCTCAAAGTCGCTTCTCAAAGCATAGTTTACTAAATGGTCTTTGCATTTGCCTAGTTTACATTCTTTGGCTCTACCTATGAATTATCTAGTAATAGGTCTTTCACAACGAGATCTACTTAGAGTCCTTTAAGCTAAACTGCTTTGCATTTTCCAAATGAATTTTCAAATCTTTGAACCAAAAGACTCTACTTCTTCTTGGAATGTTCCGCAAACCGCTGGGACAAAATTATTGGCAAATCGTAATAAATCCGAACGCTCAACTCGTCCGTCCTTGATTTAAAAAAAGAAAAAAAGAAAAAAAGGAGGTTCCGTCGGACCGGCCCAGAGGACAGGCTATCAAGAGTAACAGAAACGAAAATAGAAGCCCATGAGATAGAAAACAAATCCAGATTAACTGGGCCTCGGCCCGCCCGCCCGCCCGCCCAATAGGACTTGGCAACCACTACCGAGTTTAATATAACATTTAATTATAAACGTCATGGACCACTGCCAGCAAGTTGGGGATGTAGCTCACATGGTAGAGCGCTCGCTTTGCATGCGAGAGGTACGGGGTTCGATACCCCGCATCTCCACTCTTCTCTCTTTTGCTTTCCCTTCCCTTTTTTTTTCCTCTCATTTTCCCTTTTCGCGAGTTCGAACGGTCTACGCCTCTCGCCGCCAGGAAGAAGCAGCATCGGGAACGATTCCCTTCTTCTCTCTCGCCGCCGTCGACGTCTGCTTTCATCTCCTTCTCAAACTCTCTCTCTTTCTCGGCAAGGTCGGTCCGTCCTCTTCCTCTTCCTCTTCCTCTTCCTTTCCCTCCCCTCCGACCGTTCGTCGCCGGCGTCGCCGAGCCTCTCGTCCTCGCATTCCGGGGGCCTGACGCTTTCTCTAACTTTCATTTTGGTCGCAGGTAGGGAGTCGTTGAGGCGGCGCCGAGTATGGTGATCTCCAGGGCATCCAGAATCGGAGCTCGCGTCGTCAGGGAGCTCCTCTCGCGACGAGGTCCGTCCGCGCCTCTCTCTCTCGGTTAGGGATTGCGCTCGCTCGTTTTCGGTTCGGTCCCGTGTCGTTTCGCTTCTGACGACGTCTGTTTTGGCATCGGATGATTCGCGAAGTGAGTTTTTCCAGCTGCTCATGCTCGATATATTGCTGATTCGTTCGGCCTGGATTCTTTTCAGTTTTGGCAGGCGCGAGTACGTACCTGGCAAGAAGACATCTAGGGGCGCGAAGACACTCTAGTCCTGCAATGCAGCCTTCGGTTAGTAATCCTTACGTATTGGGTGCTGAGTGGTCGATTCCCAGTTTCGAATGTTCGCATATGAGCAGTTTTATGAATTATATGTTGGCATTGGTACCTGTTGGATTCTTGTTTACTCTTTCTCGTTACCACGAAGCTTCAGAGGATAGTATTGCACGAGGTGTGGTTGGCTTCGCAGTGAAGTGGTTGCTGCTTTGAAATGTCGATGTACCTATTTTCATTATTAGAGAGCTTTAGCTACAAAATACTAACGAGAATCCTGCGATGCTTAGCCCTACGGAAAAGTTATTAACCATGTTGTGAGCTATTCCGGTTGGAAATGTTAGCGGGACTAATATAGATGGAAATGCATGGGCATTCTATAACAGTTGGTTCCATGATATGGTCACCGCTTTCAGTGCCAAAATTGTGTGGTTGTTGTGGTCGGGTGGCTCTTGATTCTTGGTGAAGTGAGGTTATTCGTAGGGCTCAAGTGCATAATATCTTTTCTTTTATGTCATCGCTTTTCCTGTTTTGATTTATTCAATGTCTAGTCTTGAGTTGTTCAAATCCAGAAAGATAATGTCTGAGCGGTAATCCTTGAATCAATTCCATACAGTTTGTCCATATTGAAGGGCCAGATCAGCTAGAAAAGCTGTCCCTTTGTCGGAGTTAGCACATTTGTTGATTTTTACTTTACAAGAAATGCTTATCGATCTTCATATCTTTCTCTTTCTCTATGCTCGATTTTGAAGCTTTTTTTTTTTTTTTTTTTTTTTTTGAGAGTTGAGTTTCTTCTATTCAATTGGGTAAGTCTCAACTGGATCTGGTTATATTTAATTGGATTGAAATTTGGTTGTTGTGAATGTTGTCTTGAGTGCTCTGAACTGCATGATAGAGAGACAAACTCTGTTAACAACTTATTTTGTGTCTTAACAACCCCATTTCTATTGTGTCAATGGTTTTGACGTTCGATTAGCAAAGTCTAGATGAGGGATGGTGATATGACGGTTGATATCCTTTAGGTGTGAAATTATTTCTAGGTTCATCTTTGCGTTCTTTGGAGAAATAATAGTTTCTTCAAATGTGATGAACTGGTGCGGACAAAAGTTTCTCTAATGGTTGCTTAATCCTGGCACAATTGTGTGCTTCGTAATGTTTGTGGGGGTGGATCCTGTTCCGCTGCTGCCTTGATTTCCATGTTATGTTTTGTTGCCATCCAAATGTTACGCGAAGGGTATTCACCCCTGCAACTTTACATCAGTTGGAATATTATCTCCAGCATACGCCCATAATTTTTTGCTTTGCTCTTTCACCTGGAATTTCTCTCTGTTATCTGCTAGCTTTTCTTTTAGTAGGATTGTTCTGTCAATAGTGGCTTTCTACAGATAGAATCCTGTCTTTAGATTTTTCTTCTTCAATGGCTGGCAGGATAAGCTGTTCCAGGGTGCCCTACTTCAGAAGCATTTCTTTTGTTCTACAACCACTGCTGATGGTGCTCATGGGGGATGTGATGAAGAGAAAGACAAGTGAGTTTTTGTTTTTTTCTTTTGTTATTTCTTCTGTTTTTGGTATTAAGAAGATGGAAATGAAATACATATGGTTGCATGAACTGTTGAGGTAGTTATGGTGAACTTAGCCGATCAATTTTGTGGCGGTGGCTAATTTGGTGCGTCATCCTAAATGAGTGCCGCTAGTGGATGATCCAACATGAAGATTGTTTATCTCCAGTTATGAGCTAGGCCCTCTTCAGGGTTTTCTCTATAATCGGACCACCCTTTAATGTTGGTGTACTTGGAGGAATTTTGCAGGATATCTGTGACGTTTGTTGATAAGGATGGTGAAGAAAAGCAAATTAAGGTTCCCATTGGAATGTCAATGTTGGAAGCAGCTCATGAAAATGATATAGAACTCGAAGGTACTTGTGTCCTTCCGAAGCAATTGTCATGCATTATTCAGCTTTGCTGTCATCTTATGTGTGGCTTATTCTCCGAATAATGCCAAATTCTCTCTAAGGAGTTGGCCTCTCAACCCTGTTGCATCTGACCCAAAAAAAAAAGAAAAAAGAAAAAAGAAAAAAAACCCTGTTGCATCATAGAATGTCCCAGAATGTTTATGTTCCGGATTGGGTATCTCTATGCAGTTGATATAGGATTGAACCATGAAATATTAAGTTTCAGTGGCAACTTGAATCTAATTTTTTCTTTTCTCTAAACTGATTCTGTGCTGTTATTTGGATATCAGGAGCATGTGAAGGTTCACTTGCATGTTCAACATGTCATGTCGTTGTGATGGTATGTTTCTTCAATGCAACATTGTAATTGACTAGCCTCTGATTCTGACTTAAAAGTATCTAAAACTATGAATCTCATGACAGGACGTGGAGTACTATAATAAACTGGACGATCCAACTGACGAGGAAAATGACATGTTGGATTTAGCTTTCGGGCTTACAGAAACGTGAGTGCTCACTCTTATGTTTGGTTTGGGGCCCACCCAATTTTGTGTAGGGATGAAACTTCTCCGAGTGATAATATATGGCTTGTTGGCTGTATGCCCCAAACCTAGGAATGACACCCTGCTTCCCGTTCAGAATGCACATTGCTGAATAATCTGTCCAGAAGTGAAATTTTTCCTCTTTTGGGTCTTTGCAGGTCTCGTCTTGGTTGTCAGGTGATTGCTAGACCTGAATTAGATGGAGTGCGCTTGGCGATTCCAGCGGCCACTCGAAACTTTGCTGTTGATGGATACGTTCCAAAGCCTCATTAACATGATATAACTTTGGAAAGTTTTTTCTGTGTAAAGGATGCAGTCATCCCAATTTTGTAGCAGAGTACACTTCTAATCTCTTATTCTTTGTTTATGTATTGATTTTAGATTACATTTTACCCTATACACATGGTGTAAAATCCAAACCAGGTTTTTCATACGAAAGCTGTCTAAATAAAATTTGATCTTCCTTAAATGTGGTTGTGCTCGTTTCTCATAATGAATATTCAATCTTTCTTATTTCTGAGGGAATGCACTTATTTTTCCTTTGGCAATGTGTATGGTTTGTAGCTCTAGAATTTTAACTTTGTTAGCATGAAGAGAAGTTTCTAGTCTTCATTGTTCTAAAGAATTTAGGCCTTTCATTTTTTCGACAATGCGAAAGGCTTGTTAACGACCCAAGTAAAAAGACAAGCCAGGAAAAGAAAATCATGGTTTGTACGTGCATGGTACTTGAGGAGGTAAAATTAGGGATGGGGGAGTTTCCAAAAGAAATGGAAGGACAGATGGCATGGGGGACCTACCTCAGAAAAGTAAACTTATTCTGATTCATAGAAACTGTAAAAATAAATGCGGATAACTTTAGAGTTTAATAGATACTTATTTAAAGATTTGAGGCGTTGAATATCAAACAGTGGGCATGGTGGAAACACTAAAAGCAAAAGTCGACACATGTTAAAAGCCATGGCCACCCCAAACACATTCTAAGTGTTGGTTGTTCTGTGGACCAGATCTTTAGCTACCTCTTCTTCTGGTGTGGTTCTCTCTTTCAGCAATCAGATGCATATCTTCTCTGTCCGAACCTGCAAAACTTTTTCTATTTCTTTTTCTCAGCTCATAGAATGATAAGAGACATCTGTCCTAAGAATTTCCTTCTTCTGTAGGGACGTGCAATTTGCTCCGAGCCTAACTTGTTACTCATGATAAATCAACAAGGTAAGAGATCCTTCATTCTTGTGACTGAGAGAGTGGAAATCCCAAGTAGTTTTAGTTTGTTGAGTGGAATTTATAGGCGAAATGATAATTTATCTAGACATGCGTGGAGCATCTATTGACCAAGGCTTGGGTGTTCCAATGCTCTGATAACTATCCATTGGAACTTTTATCCAGCGTATGCATTGCTAGAACTTGTTACAAGTGCATAATGTGATGCTACTCTGTGTCAAACTGCATTTGGTCAAATTATTGGGGAGCGAAAGTTTGAATAAACTTGTAAATCTTGACTAATCTCTACTTTTTAATCATTAGAATCATTTTCTTTCTTCATGTAAGTTATTTATGGGTGGCTTCAATGAAGTTGATGACAGTCTACCAGTGCTAATGCCTTGAACATGTGACAACTTGTATTTCTCCTTTGCCCATTATAAAAGATATGGTCTTCTAACTTCTAGGGAGAATTGCATGACCTGCCGTGCCAAAACCCAGCCTCCATAAGTAGATATTATGGTGCATGCAAAGAACTGACTCTGATCTTTCCTTTGCCCAACATCTATATTATATATCCCCATTCCATGAGTATCACTGTAATTTAACTTTGCCATCCCATGAGTATCCCTTCTAATTTAACTTTTGAGATCCCACCACTGGGGCGTGGTCTATGCAGAAAGTGGAGAAGCAACTATAGCCTAAACATTGCCCCCTTTGCTAGCCTTGTGGTACAAGGCCCATTTGACGAAGAAATGTGACATATAAATGGACCATGATGCTATTAAATTGTCTGACTATAGGGCCATGTTCAATTACTTATAAGAGTTCAGGGAAAATTTCTTGGCCACTGAAAAATGGCTGTCACTTGCTCAAAAAAAAAAAAAAAAAAAAAAAAAAAAAAAAAAAATGGCTGTCAAGCAAATAGACAAAGTACCGAAAATTAAATGAGATCTTTTGTGGTTATGGCGATTCTCTCACTTTAGGTAAGTAACACTTCTTCCATCCCAACCAATCCATTCGTCTTTTGATCTAGCTGCCTTGGGCAAATCATTGAAGCTGATAGGAGGAGGCATCCTATATGGTGAAAAACAGGAGCCAGGATACTGCAATTGAATGGAGTAATATTAGCTATTAGTGTTGCACCTCTCTAAAGGATTTGAAGATAGATGATGATAAAAGGAGTCAGTAACACACCTGATGGGCATCTATTAAGTGAAATGGTAAAAATGGCTGGAAATGTGCCATAGAGTCCACTCGCAATACCCATCTCCAAAAGCTTTTTGAGCCTGAAGATACGTGATAATGAGCCTATTTCGTGGCTGCAGTCGCATATTACGAACTTAGGACATTTTTTTTTTTTTTTTTTTTTTTTTTTTCTGCCAATCACTGTAAGTATGATTTTATTTATTTATTTCTATTGGAGTTTGGGGAATAAGTTGCATTGTTTACAAAACTATGGGTTTGCCCTTGTCTAGCTTGGGAATGGGGATATTGGTTCGGCTAGTATGTGTTAAGACTTTGATGTGAGCCCTTTTATCAGACAGATAAAGGATAGAAAGCAAATGCATCAGTATGTTGTTTTTCATACTCTCTAGGCTGGACCATTAGTCTACTTGGTAGAACTTGTCCCGGTATAACTCATTGGTCTATTTTTGTGGCAAGAGTCACATTATTGTCCAGTCATTGATGATTAGTTCAATGATGTATGGTGAGAATGCCTGTCAGTTTGTCTCCTCACTGTCCTTATGTTGTACTTCATATGTTTTTCTTGTTCACTGCCAAGCTTAGCTGTCAAAAGGTTACTGGCTAGATTTTTTGGGGCCTTTCCTCATCTTTTGAAGTAGTTGGGCCGCTTCATTCCCTGGCAACTCAAGATTGGAATATATCATTTTGGCCGATAGCATTGATATGACATTGCAATGATGACCCCTTTTGCTCACATGCTTGGTTATAAAGAATTCCCTCGTAAGATTTGCTCATGATGATTGATTCTGGATTTTATGATTCTTAATCACTAGATGATGCTGGGTGCTGAGGGTGCATCTCTCTCTGTTTCCTTTATTGTTGATTTGTTAGTTCAACCTAAATGGCAGAGTGTTGCTTAAGGAACCAAGGAACCATCCTATGTTCAGTCAGCAGTACCATGTTAGTACTCTGCAGTACGCGCTGTGTTTGGACCAGCATGAAATCGATTTTTGGTCATTTGCTTTGTACTTGATAGGAAATCATGAAGTAGCTCAAGTACCCACGTCAACAATCTGCATGTGACACGTAAAAGCCAGGTGGCTTCTTGTAGCATAACTTGTAAGGCAACATATGCGATAAACGTATAACCCGGAAGTAGAATACACTCCCAAGGCATAAGGAGGCATCTGTATGTGCTGATTAGTTTTTTGAAGGAATTGTGACCTGAAGATATGCTAGAGCTTTAATAGATTTTTGTGTGTCGAATGCTTTTATTGGCATTTTTTTGCTCGGGGTCCACTGTCTCTACATCTTTACCTTAAAAAGAAACAAATTACAGTGTATGGATTAAATGGTTTGTGATCTCTCATCAAGGGGTCGTGATAGTTGTATATATGGATGAATTGCGTACAATCGAGAAGCGATTGAGTTTTATACTACTTCAATTTGCCGTATCTTTATACTCTACTAGCTTGACTGGACTTCTCTTTAAGAATTGTATCGTAGTTGTCGTTCGCAAGGACGTGATCAGCTGAACCTCTACTTGCAGGCCACCGCGTTTTCTTTTCCCCCAAGTCAAATTCAATGCCACGGTTCACCAAGTTCATACAGCTATTACGTGTCATACTGTATGCTCCTTTGTGTATTGGCATCGCTTTAACTCGTAATCATTCCAGCTATATTTCGTCACGCTTTTTCTTGTTTTTCTTTTTTCTCTCTTTACGTGCTTTTTCTCTAGATGGAAAATACAATGATGTTCACATCATTCCGACCCCATTCCTCTGTTTTCCGAGACAGATGCTTCCCATTCCCGTTCGATTACGTTAGGGAGAAAACAAATCATGCATGCCTTGAAATCGGACTCGATAATTCATACTCAAAAACGTTCCTTTTCGCAAAGTCAAAAGTGAGTTGGTTAGAAGGCTTTGCCTCTCCAAATCTAACGTCTAATGGGGGCGCGAATCGACACTTGCGTCTCTCTTTTTTCCTATAAGACGACAACTACTCGTAGGCCGTGGCTTTCAATGACATCGCAAGTCTCGATAAGTCGGTCTTCCAATTGGAAGAACACAAAGGGAGAAAAACACGCACACGCACACACCAAATCCCTAGCAATCTCGTCGTTTCTTTATTCGACGGGAGGGGGAAGAAAAGAAACCATGTCCTACCCACGTTTCACTTGCATGTTCCCTATCTTGTACCTACGCGAACCCACTCACGTCACTGGCGAGTCCTTTGAAAACGACGATTAATCATTAGTCAAATGATTTCATCGGGGCCCTTTTGAGGTCTCTAGAAACTCGCCAGGGGGTTCGCGTTCTGCCCCCCTTATTCTAAAAATTCATCTTTTAGCCTAGTCGTCACCGTTCGTTCTTTATGTGCGAGGGCAGGACCAACGACGAAATAGTTGTCATTAACTAAGCTGAGACGTTTAGAATAGAAAGGCGAGTAGTAATCATTCAGATGGGGACTGTAACCACTCCGTTTTGGTCGCATCCTGCGGACAGCTACGTTGATGTTATGGACTTCGCATGATAGCAAGTTAATCTCGTATGATTTGGTTACTGACGGGACTTTCGTCAGTATCAAACCAGAGTACAAAAAAAATGGGTCGTTGAGATTGCTCAGCTCGACTAGATCGCAACTCATTTATACTGAAATTTCACTGCGATAGACCAGGAAATCCAGCCGAGTCCTACAGTAGTTATCTCGTCAAGAGTTTTTAACAGGAGTTCATCATTAATTATGCTTCCGATTAAGGAATCTCCTGATTAAGTAGCGCAAAATCATTAAGAAACGGAGTAGTTGGATGATCGAGCAGCATGGTCGAGCTTAGGGGGTTATGGCTTTATCTCGGGGAGGTCGTCCCATTCAATTTCAAACTTGAATCGACAGTTCATTCCGAATTTGATTTATAGGTCATTAAAACATGCGTGCCCCCTCTTGCGTTAGTCATCGACGGCGCCCCTCTACAGCTCAGGCTCGCCTATTCCGTGCATGAGAGCTGCTTTCTTTCTTCTTTTCCTTTCGGGGCACTCCCTAAGCACATTTTCGCCATGCATTAAAAGGTGGTTATCGAGGAATTACGAAACCCGAGCGACCATCTCCGGTAAAGCGAGCGGCGCAAGCGAAAGCGACTGGTTCCATCGCCGCCTTCGTTCTTTTGCTGGCTGAAAGCGAAAACGATGGTTTAGAAAAGACTCTTGTTTGGACGCCTTCAGCTTTCTCAATTCGATCACGATCAGAACAGGGCACGATTTCAGCCACGAAAAAAATTGCTTCCCTCTCGAAGCAAAAGCTCGCATCGTCAAGAGAAAGGAAGAATGATTCTCAAAACGAAAGCAACAACACATAAAAAGATCGCTAATGTACTGCACAATGGTCGTAGACCTTCCAGAAGGAGCCCTGGTCCGTGACATATATTCCGAATCTTATCTTTGATTTCTTTCCCTTTATTATTATTATTTTATTTGCTCTTCTTTTTGATATTTGTCGGTCGATTGTACTACCGGCCAAAGTTCAATAGAAAGAACTAGTACAACTCTTGGAATATGTACATTATATATCGCGTTTGGTTCCGATGGCTGTTCATGATAATGACACATTAATGTGTCCTAGACATTCTTGACTTATGGAATACTCAAATGCGTTAAGACACCCCTACGTCTCTCTAACAAACCTCTCGGGTCTCACCTAACCCTGTTGATTCCAGAACAGCAAGAAGAAGAAAGAAGGAAAATTCACTCGTCGCCACCCCATAGAAGCCCCCCCAAAAATCATTAAGGTCGCGATTATTGACCGGGTTTGCGTCAAGGCGGGTCCGGCTACGAGCCATTCTCGTGGGGGGATTCATCGGCAGCGTCGCCTGTTCAAAAATTGCATACGTTTAATTTAAAGTAATTTAGAGGGGAGACTGATGTTGCTAGTCATGTCATTAAATGAAGATTAGTTGGAATCCATAATTGACAAAAGAAGAGTCCTGGCTCCTGCCTACTCCCATGCATGCCGAGGTAGCAAAAAAGTCTTCCGTGAGGGCGGCAAGGGAGTGCCATCCATGAACAGTTGACCACCGGCATCTGCTGTTGTTTTTTCAGGGTTTGATTGTTTATTTATGGCGTGGGAATGGGTCGGGAGGGAGGGAAGTCTTCGTGTTTGGAAGCAAGATATTCGCTCGGCTGCAACATTTCCTTTCCAACTGTGGATAAACCTCGTCAAACCTTCTGAGTTTTGATGGAGATGGGAGGAATCCTTCATCTTCCAAGAAGGAAAAAGGAAAGCAACGACTGGAATGAGAGACCGGACGGGTTTTTGTTTGCATGGGTGTCGGGTTATTCGCGATTTCGAGTAGATAAATAAGGATAAATAAGTACCTAAAGTGCCATATGCATGTGAATGTGGGGCGAGATCAGTGAGAGGTTAAACATGTCTAAGGAGTGATCCTGCAGCTAATAGCAATTAAGGCAAACGAAGTCGCATGATTTACTATTCAGTGTCGCCATTGATGAAAATGTTTAAAGCATTTCCATTTTCATGTGTTACAAACAATGGACATATTATTATTATTATTATGAAAAGGCTGCATATCGATTTAGGAGTGTTCAGACGATGATATCTTTCGATGTGTTCGTTTGTGCGACCATGTGACAGATGAATCATCCCGACAATTTGAAGACAATTCTGGTTTTGGCTCAAGTCCCTTGTCCTCAAGTTTCATCGCTGTTAGCTTCTGAAGAACGTGTCGCATATAGAAATTGCTTCTTTATCCTCTTTACTCTACTGTTACACCAACTAAAATTGACGTACATCGAACCGAGCCTAACCAAACTGAATAAGACATGTACGTACTCAAAGGAGAGATGTTGTGAAGCACGATTGCTCATTGGGGCGTTTCTAAAAATCAAATCGGACCATATTGATTTGTTTATCCATTTATTGGTTTGGGATATTTTTGTTATTATTTTACTTGTTTGATTTTGGTTTATAGCTTTGAGATCCAATAACACTGAACCAAACCAATAAATTGATTAGATAGATAAATGGGTTAATACATTGAAAAACCCCAAACTAGTATATCTGTGACAAATTTACCAAAAACTTTTTTTTTGACCACCAAAAACCCTAAATTGGTATACCTTTGACAAATTTACCCAAAATTGGTACACTTGTGACAAATTTACCCTCTGTTAGTTTTCGTTAAATTTTATTTTCAAATTATTAAGTTAAATAACACGTGATAATTGACCGATATACCAATTTGAGATTTTACGCTTCGTTTGTCACAGTTTACAATTTTGGTGATTTTTTTGTGATATTAATCCAACTTAACAAATGGTATATTTGTCATAAATTTACCAGTTTGGGGTTTTTTTGAGTAGAATAAATTATTTTTTGGTAAATTTGTCATAAATGTATCAGTTTAGGGTTTTTTATGGTCAGTTGGGATAAATTTGTCACAGGTGTATTAGTTTGGGGGGTTTTTCATGGTCAAAAAAATAGTTTGGGGTAAATTTGTCACATGTGTACCAGTTTGGGATTTTTCAGAGTATTAACCCTAGATAAATTTGCTTTCCTATTGACTAATAAAATTTGTTAATTTAACATAACCAAGTTAGATTTTTTTTTTTTAATCTAGGATTGCTCTATACTATTAAATGAACGATTTCTGCTTCTCAATAATTGGCCATTATTGATTTATTTTTAGTCTCAGATAATAATGACGAAAGAACTTGTTATGATCCTTTGTATCATACTCACTATAGATAATTAATTTAATACAATCATAGGCTCCGTTCGTTTCGCGGAAAATAATTTCTGGGAAAATGTTTTTCGGATTTTCCGGCGTTCATTTAATGGGAAATGAATTTCTTGGGGAAAATGTTTTCCATGAAAAGAAAAAAATTTCTAAATTAAGAGAAAATGTTTTCCACTTTTGAAAAGTGAAAAACATTTTCCTCATTTGATCTCTTTTATCTCATACCTCTACAAATTCTCACTTCTTTCTCCCCTTTCTTTTTTCTTCTTTTCTTTTTTTGTTAGAATTATTTTTTAATTTTATTTTTATTTTTTAATTCGAATTATTTTTAATTTCCTTTTTCTTTCCTTTTCCTTTTCTATTTCTTTTCTTTCTTTTCTATTTTTTTCTTTTCTTTGTTTCCCATCTTCTTTTTCTTGGCTAGTCGTCGATTGTTGCCGGGTAAACCTCGAGCTTGTCGATTTCAAGCTCGCACTATGCATTCTTGCTTTTCATTTTCTTTATTTATTTTACCATGCAATTGTATATTACTCAAGTAAAGCGCTTTATTCTTTTTTTTCTTTTGTTTATTAGAACACAAAAACGCAGGGGAGAACATGCCACTCAACTAGAAGATTCCCATGAGGGCTGTACATGCTTTGCTTCTTTTCTCTTTTGCTTCTTTTTAAGATTCATATGAACATTTTTTAGAGCAGAGGAGGGAATAAAGATATGAAGTAAGTTTGCGTGGATTTAAAGGCAAGTTCTTATTTGATAGATTTATAGGTTGGTAAGTGATGCATGCTTAAGTGGTGAAGTCTTAGAAAATATTTTCCTTACTCAACATCGGAAAATATTTTCCCAAACATTTTCAGGTTTTACCCGAACACTAAAAAATATTGTCATTTTATTGGAAAACGACTTATGGGAAAATATTTTCCGGAAATGGCCCATTTTCCGCGAAATGAACGGACCCATAATTTATTTTCCTTTTTTTTTTTTGTTAAATTCCATCTAACGATAACAATAGACAGTCTAACTACACGTTAAACTTCTTACTCACACATTGACTTCATAGTAATGGCTTGAAACCGATCAAAACCGACAATAAATCAAGGCTTCTGATTTGATTTGAACGGTAATTCTTATTGGTTTGGTAATGTATTTGGCTCGAGATCCATCCTGAAACCGGGCAAAAGGCACCTCCAAACCGAACTACGAACACTGCGAGTGTCCCGGATCTACTTATTGATCCTTTTTGATTACTTTTATTCCATCAAATTAAAGAATGAGCCAAACATCAGATGGGAAATTAATCACGTCAACAAGACAAAAAGAAATGAAAGAAGAAGCAAATAAGAGATTAACAAAAAATGATTTTTAGCAAATGAGGTCGCTTTTAATGGGATAAATGTGTTACAGTTGCAAAGTTGAAGTTTTTCATGTCAAAAAAAAAAAAATTGAGATAAGTTTGTCATTTTGGGCGAATGGAGTCGCCAGGTCTGAATATCGTCCCAAAGAGAGCAAGCCAAAAAAACAGAAAACCAACCCATAATTCCGACCAAACCCCTCTCTCTCTCCTGGTCTTTTTGGTCTTCTTCTACCTTCTCTTACCTTAAAAACCTTTTTGTAGCATCATTCCCATTACTATATTAAGCCACCACCCCCCATTTCCCACCTCCTCTCTCCTCACCAGAAGAAGCACTTCTCTCTCTAGAAAAAAAGAATCATTTTTTCCCCCAAGAACAACCCCCCCTCTCTCTCTCTTCCCTTCTCCTGCTCTGAGAACTGGAGGAGCCGATACGTGGCGCAATCCTCGCCGTGGTTGCCGGTGCAGAAGCATAAAGCCAGCCCTTACAAGTACACCCACCTTCCCCTCTTTTCTCTCTCCCCGAAGGTGGCGCCTTCTTTTGTTTATTGCGGAGCCGCGCGACTGTTACAACTGGAGTTGAAATTCCCGGCTCTGTAAAATGGCGACGGTGGTGATGATGATGATGATGACGACGAGCGAAGTCCGAATCCCAACTGCTTTTTAAAATTCGTCCCACGACTCGGGCACATTCTGCAGAGGAAAGTTCTCATGCGTTGAACTCACGCGCCCGTGCGGAGAGATCGGTTGAGCGGTGTTTATTTCTGTCTCTCTCTCTCTCTCCTGCTCTAACGTGTGATCGACCGAACCTGCAAAAGGGTCACCTCCCTTCTTTCTCCTCCTCCAGCGTTTGTAGTGAGAGAAGAGCACGCACGCACTCTCGCTCTCTAGACAATTCAAGTGCAGCGGTTGACAAAGAGAGGGAGGGAGGCGGGTTCGGTTCGAACCGGGGGGAAGGAGATGAGATCGTCCGCTTCGATGGGGTCGAAGCGGTCCAGCTACAGCCGCGGGTTCGACTTGCCCGAGGACTTCGACGAGGAGGAGGACGAGGCGGCGGACTACGGCAGCGTCGGCGGGGCAATGCTGCCCGTTTTCCTCAACGACCTGCGGCAGAACTCGCAGCAGGACCTCGTGGAGGTCACCCTCGAGCTCGAGGACGACTCCATCGTCGTCCGCAGCGTCACCCCGACGAGCAACTACAACCGGGCGCTCGCCGCGGCCGCCGACGACAACCCCGATCCCGCGGCGGCGGCGGCGGCGCTGGACAGGAACCTGTCGGTCACGACGAGGATCCGGAGGAAGTTCCCGTGGCTGCGGTCCGGGTCGTCGCGGGCCGGGTCGGAGGCGGAGGCCCCGACGGCGGCGGCGGCCGCGAGGGAGGCGCGGAGGGCGAGGGCGAAGCTGGACCGGAGCCGGTCGAGCGCGCAGAGGGCGCTGAAGGGTCTCCGGTTCATCAGCAAGGCCAACTTCTGCCCCAGGGACGCCGAGGAGCTCTGGCGCCAGGTCGAGGCCCGCTTCCACCGCCTCGCCAGGGACGGCCTGCTCGCCCGCGAGGACTTCGGCGAATGCATCGGTACGTTCTCCAAATCCCATCGCCCCATTCATCGATGCATGCGAGACGTGGTGAAATGTGTGCGGACGGGTTGCGAAGGAAGTTGACGGTTGGCGGCGGTGGGTTTTGCTTTGCTGTTGGAAACCAGGGATGGACTCGAAGGAGTTCGCGGTGGGGATGTTCGACGCGCTGGCGCGGCGGCGGCGGCAGAGGATCGGGAAGATCACCAGGGAGGAGCTGCACGACTTCTGGCTCCAAATCTCCGATCAGAGCTTCGACGCGCGGCTTCAAATATTCTTCGACATGTGGGCCCCCCTCTCCCTGTCTCTCTTTATCTCTCGATTCGTCTACCCGTTTTGTGACCGTTCGATCGGATCGGAGCGATGGCTTTCTGCCCTCGTTGACCGTGCCTTTTCGATCGATCTGACGGCGGGGGATGCGGAATCCGAGGCGGGCCCGGCCGCCCCCTGGCCGCATGATCTCGCCCGAGGTTTCCGGCGATCATCTCTCGGGATAATCGCCGGCGTATTAATTGCCCGACTGAAAGAGAAGACGAGAAGTGTCGTTGAAGCTTTAATTTACTTGTCGAACTCCATTGATTCTTGTTGCCCGCGAAAATGAAGTACATTGAATGTTACTTTTTGAAGAGCAAAAAGGATTTTGTCCAAATGGATTTTTGGTAGTGAATTTCGTGATTTTGAGTTTACCCTTTTTTTGTCTTTATACGTGTGATCAACTCGTTGAAAATTAGAATTTATACACTAAGAATTGCAGTTGTTAATAAGATCATGCTAGAGTTATTATTGTCTTGGTCGGGGCCCAAGTCGTCGATAATTGTTGGGAATTTCTACTTTCTTGGGTCATGAAAAAATTTAATGCTTTCATTAAAAATGGAAAGGAAAATCTTAGTTATTATTATTATTATTATTTTTTTTTTGCGTATTTGAACTAGATTTAGTGTACCTCCTCAATTTACTTGGTAATTCATGTAACTTGACAAATGCCCTAAAAGCCCTGATGAAAGTCCTGACGTGTGTGTGTCCTTTGTGCTTTATTAGGGCGGACAGCAATGAAGATGGGAGAATCACCAGAGCAGAAGTACAGGAGGTAGGACTTCGTTCTTCCTCATCTGCAATTTCGAGTTTTGTCATCATTACTCGAGCGTTATCAGCAGCGTGTCGTCCTTCTTTCGCTTGTCCATGTAGACATGAATGGTACTTCCGGCTCACTAACGAGACGATGCATCGGTTGTAGCTAAGAAAGAATGAATTGTTTCGTTTTACCGACACTTTGGAGCTTCACCAATGTCTTGATTTCAGCTTCTGATGCTCAGTGCATCCGCTAACAAGTTGTCGAAGCTGAAAGAGCGAGCGGAGGAATACGCCTCCCTGATCATGGAGGAACTGGACCCGGAGAACCTCGGCTACATCGAGGTAAAAGCCCCTGAAGCGGCAAAGCAAAACATAGATGACATAGGATATTCAACTTAGGAAAACTCTTTGCTCCAAGGAAAGTAAGTACTAATTCAGACAGGCTCTCATTTGACCTGTCCTCTGTTTCAGTTGTGGCAACTGGAGACTCTGCTTCTGCAGAAGGACACTTATATGAACTACAGCCGAACGCTCAGCACGACCAGTGTTGGCTGGAGCCAAAACCTGAGCTCGTTTAGACCGACCAACACGGTGCGGAGGATTTGCAGCTCCCTCCGATGCCTCGTGCTGGAGAACTGGCAAAGAGGTTGGATTCTGTTGCTTTGGGCGATAGTGATGGGGTGCCTCTTCGCTTGGAAGTTCATCCAGTACAGGAACATGGCAGCATTTCACGTAATGGGCTATTGCCTGGCGACGGCCAAGGGGGCAGCAGAAACTCTGAAGCTCAACATGGCTCTCATCCTCCTGCCCGTCTGCCGGAACACCCTGACGTGGCTCCGGTCCACCCGAGCCAGGGCGTTCGTTCCCTTCGATGACAACATAAACTTCCACAAGGTAAAAGATCTGGCGAAACAAGTAGAAACATCATGCATAGAGTTTTGAAATGTTGGTTCTCAACATCGTATCAATTGCTCCTGGCTGAATTAAATTGTCATGGTTCGAAAACATAGTTTTTCCCAAGAATGGAGCTTGAAATTCACTATGGCAAGTAATAGAAGTAGAAGATTTAGAAAGAAAGTCTAAAGATTTCAATGGTTGCAACTTCCAGGGAATGCAATTCCATTAACATGCATGAGCTAAAGTGCATATGAACATGGCAAAGATATAAAGGAAGTACAGTTGTTCAAAGTGATTATTTCAAGCACTACTGTATTTTAGACCAACTATATCTCGTGTATGCAAGACATAATGGAATGACACTCCAGCACTTTTTTCCCAATGCACAGATAATTGCATGTGCCATAGTCATCGGGATCATCCTTCACGCAGGAGACCATCTAGCATGTGATTTTCCCCGCCTGGTAAACTCCTCCCCAGAAAAGTTTGCCCTCATATCCTCTGACTTCAATAACAGAAAGCCCACATACACGGACCTTCTATCTGGAGTTGAAGGAGTGACGGGCATTGCTATGCTGGTTTTGATGGCTATCTCATTCACTCTAGCGACACACCGGTTCAGGAGAAACATAGTGAGGCTACCTGCACCTTTCAACAGATTGACAGGCTTCAATGCATTCTGGTATTCCCATCACCTGCTAGGTGTGGTCTACGTTTTGCTGCTCATCCATGGAACCTTTCTGTTCTTGGTGCACGAATGGTACAAGAAAACGGTAAGCAATCCGTCTCATTGTATATGCCGTAGTTAAGTCAAGACATCAAACTTCATCATGTATTCAATAGCACCGGTACTAATTCAATGCCTTACTCACCTCAGACATGGATGTACATCTCCATTCCATTGTTGCTTTACATACTTGAGAGAAGCGTGCGAGCATGCAGATCAAACCATTATGCAGTTCGAATATTGAAGGTAATACCTTTCTTATTTCTCTTACATTTCAACTTTTCATTGTTTGATCAAGAAAAAGGACATAATATAATGCACAAATGAGAAAAAAATGCATCAGCGTCTTCATGCACGATCTTCGCAAAGCACATTGAGAAATTTGTTTTTCTGAAAAAAGCTAATTTCTTTTGGACTATGCTTGTTCTCTTCAGGTTTCGGTTCTACCAGGGAATGTCTTCAGCATAATCATGTCCAAGCCTCAAGGGTTCAAGTACAGAAGCGGGCAGTACATTTTTCTACAATGTCCGACAATTTCCCCTTTTGAGTGGTAAAGTCCAAAACTCATCTCACCTCCTTGCTTTTCCAACATCAGCATTTCCGCCATCTAAGGCTAAGTGCTGATACCTTCCAGGCACCCATTCTCAATTACTTCAGCACCTGGAGATGACTACCTCAGTGTTCACATCAGGACAGTTGGTGATTGGACACAGGAGTTGAAAAAAACTCTCACTGAAGGCAGAGACTCGTCATGTGTTATTGGCCGAGCAAAATTCACGTCGATTGGGCGTATCGATCAGACAGGGTAATTATGTTTCTGGCAGGCTTAAGTTTCGAAATAGAAACTATTCTAGGTAATGCTAACTGAACAAACTGTCATGTCATGATGCAGCCAACCCAAATTGCTCGTCGATGGTCCATACGGAGCTCCAGCTCAGGACTACAGAAATTATGATGTACTGCTCCTCGTGGGGCTTGGCATTGGTGCAACCCCTTTTGTAAGCATCCTTAGAGATCTTCTGAGTAATACAAGAGCAGAGGAGCAAATGGTACAGTATGTTGCTAATATATGAACAATGTGTCTTAAAATTTAGGAAACGCATCCTAAACTTTTGCTATTATGATGAACTAGGATTCAACCACAGAGACCAGTAGATCTGATGATAGCACAAATAGTTTCGCATCTTCAAACGTGACACCAGGCAGCAAAAGAAAGTCACAGAGGACGTCCAGTGCTCATTTCTACTGGGTGACTAGGGAATCCGGGTCGTTCGAGTGGTTCAAAGGAGTCATGAATGAAGTTGCGGAAATGGATCACAAAGTAAAATTCTTCTGAACATTGCTCATGACTGTTTAGTGCACGTGTAGAAGGAACTAAACGAGCGGGCTAAGTGACCCTATGTCTTCTCTCTCTTTCTGTATGAGCAGGGTCAAATTGAGCTTCACAATCACCTTACCAGTGTCTATGAAGAGGGAGATGCAAGGTCAACTCTAATCACCATGGTCCAGGCTCTCAATCACGCCAAACACGGTTTCGACATCCTATCAGGCACACGGGTATAATATGATGTCTACATAACAATGCCACATTCCGTTACGTTACCATGTTAACAATGAACACGCTACCGAGACAATTGACTAGAGACACTATAGATAGAATATTCTTTTCTATTTTTTAGCTCGTTTGTTAAAGTGAACTGCTTCAACCGTGAGGCTGCTAACTCAGTCCTGATATTCGATACTTGCAGGTAAGAACACACTTTGGAAGACCGAATTGGAGAGAGGTATTTATCAAAGTAGCTTCAAAGCATCCATACACTACAGTAGGTAAGTGTAAAACAAGAAAGCATTAGTACTTGCTGACAAATTTCATAACAATCAAACTAAGTAGTTCAGATCCCAGATACAATGAAATTACAAAAACTAGCTTCATTTGTTGCCGGTAATTGATCCTGAAATCATCATACAGGTAGAGCTCAGCACAATAGCCTTCTGATATTAACAATAACTAGACAAGACTTACAAATTGACATTAGGTCAGTTGTAACTTCTGCAAATAAAAGACTTGTTTTTAAACTGGTAGGAGACCCTTATACGCACTCTGTGGCCAAGTCTACATCAGAAAATAATGCGGAGGATCAAAATATAAGATCTTAACTTTTGCGTAAATTATATAATAAAACCCTTGACTAGGAAAGTAAAACCATCTCCTTAACGTAATGAAACTCTACAATGTTTGCTGAATCTGCAGCTGTCGCAAGATACTGACGTTTCAATGATGTCTGAACGAAAGGGATTTTTCTATTGCAGGGGTGTTCTACTGCGGGATGCCGGTGTTAGCAAAGGAATTAAGGAAGCTATCGCACGAGCTGACTCACAAGACATCTACACGTTTCGAATTCCACAAGGAACTTTTCTGAGTCGGACCCTCGAAGCATCAAGGTGCAACTTTTTTTTTTGCTTTTGTAATTATGATACAGGCTGAAAAAACATTGAAGCACACACCATAGTAGCACAGAGCAGATAGGATGTATATTCCCTTATATACCAACGATAGGAATACGCACCAACACAAGTAATTCTTTACGAAACAAGGACAGCACCTTATAGTCTTGTAGCACTGCATTTTGATTGTAGTTCCTAACTAACAGGACAAGGACTCTCTGTCTCTATTGATGAGAATTATTTTTCAGACTCTGATTACGCATTCGATAAGAAATTCTGTGTCGATTGCTGGCGTGCAAGTATCCGATGTTTCAACACTTGGGCAAAGAGGAGTTGCAACAACTTCATCTATTTAATAGCCAGGTCTGAGGGATTGGATGAGAGTAACAAGAAAGAGGCATCCATTAGTTGACAATGGCTTAAACAAAGACATACGCCTGTGTATGCATGTTCCACCTACTTATTATTCCTTTTGCTTATTATTAGCCAAAAGTCAGCAGGAACAGCATGAGAAAATGGAATATACCCAGTAGATTATATGGTTTCCTATCGAAACAACCGACTCCGATAACACTTTTTTTCTCGGAGAAGTCTCAATTCAGTTGATCTCGACATCGCAACAAATCTACCAATGTTTTATGAAGGGAAGGCATTTCCGGAGAGAAAAGCCAACTGCCGGAGCCCCGACAGTTTTACTTGAGTAATATCGTTCGAAGGACACGGCAACATTGTAGTTGACAAGATCCGAGCACGGCGGGCAGAAGCAAAAACTAACGACAGTGTGGCTCGTCCATGAAACTTACAAAACATCAGATTGGAAAACGATCTTGATTATAACTCTTACTTTCAAAACATCAGATTGGAAAACAATCTTGATTATAACTCTTATCGTTAAGGTGGCTTAAGATCATCAGTCTCATTTTTTCCCCAGAACACCAACAGTATCATCCTCCTCAAGTTCAATGATGCTTTGATCCCTTGAATTACATTCGAAACCATGAGAAGGAGAATGTCATCATTCTAAGGGTTGGACTTTCTTGACTCATTAGCGCGAGTCCGAAGTGTTATCTTTAAGCTTCCATCAAATATTTCAGTCTGTGAACAACCTTTTGCCTTTGACAACGATTTCGCCTTCGACCCTCGCAAAAAAAGGGGGGAAAAATGAGGCCGTAGAACAAGAGCCGTGATACTTGGAACTGAGCTCGATCGACTTTTGAATCCTCAAGTTCAACTCAATCTGAGTAAGATCTTACCGAACCCGAGTTCGACTCAACCGACAAATAAATTTATGTACAAACTCAACTTAAATTGGCATACTTAAATTACTATATACTCGTATTAATTATACAAAAAACCCAAACTAGTATATGTGTAATAAATTTATACTAAACTAATTTTTTAATTACTAAAAATCTTAAATTGATAAATATGTGTCAAATTATCCTAAACTAATTTTTTGACCATCAAAATCCTAAATTGGTATATTTGTGACAAATTTATTCTTCGTTAATTTTCGTTAAATTAAATTAATATCACGAAAAACCAAAAATCGGCACACTTGTTACGAACTAAAGATAAAATCCCAAACTAATATATCCATTCACTACAATGTGTCATCCAACTCAAAAATCTAATGGTAATATTTAACGGAAACTAATAGAGAGTAAATTTGTTACAACTATATTTGCTCAATTTTTTTTGTAGTTAAAAAATTAATTTGGATAAATTTATCACAAGTGTATTAATTTAAGACTTTTCGTGAGATTAACTTATTACAATATAACTTTGGTAACTTTGCTATCTCTCTCTCTCTCTCTCTCCAGTGATAACTTGGCAGCCTACTGGGCCGGTCAGGCCCGACCAACCGAGGACCTGGTCCAGTTTCGCTGGTCAGGTCGAAGCAGGTCGAAGCCCGCTCCCTCGAAATCGTGCCGCGAAGGGCCAGCAATCGTCCACGCCACGAACGACATTGGAAAAGCCAATGAACGACCGCTCCACCTTATCTTTCTTCCCACCACCACCCGACCAAAAACCCGATAACAAAAAAAAAAAAAAAAAACAGAGGAAGAAGAAGAAGGAACGCAACGCTTGCTGATCCGGTCGCAAGCAGAGGCGCACAGCACAGCAGCAAAAGAATAATCTGTTTGCTTTTTTCTCTTATTTTTCTTGGGCCTTTCTTTTTCCCCCTTCATCTGCTCCGATTCTGCCCTCAACGATGGCCACGCTTTCCCTCCCGAAGCACTCCCTCCGGTCTCTGCTCCCACCTCAGACGCCCAGAACCCAATCTCCCCGGACCCCAACGTTGTTGCCCAAGTCAACGCAGTCTCAGTTCCACGGCCTTAAGCTGTCCAATTCCTCCTCTCCCTCCGTCCCTCCTTCCTTCTCCGCCAAGAGCACCGTCTTTGCCAAGGTACATTGTCCCGCGTCCAGGGATTTGGAGGCATTTGGAGGGCTAAGCCAAGAGGGTTATTAATGTCTTCCCGTTTCTGTTTGTGGAAACTTCCTGCAGGTGAACAAAGGCCAAGCCCCGCCAGCCTTCACGCTGAAGGATCAGGATGGCAAGACCGTGAGCCTCTCTAAGTTCAAGGGCAAGCCCGTCGTCGTCTATTTCTACCCTGCTGACGAGACGCCAGGATGCACCAAGCAGGTAACTTGAACGACCTGCTCTTCCAGTGTTCTTTTTTGTTGGTTTGGGGGGGAGATTCAAGTGTTTGGTCCTGTTGGACAATGGCAATCCGTGATAAGGGGTGTAACTTCTTTTGCCCATTTATGTGCAGAGTGTCACTGTTCACAATCACTCGTCTTTCTCTCTCTTTTGCCGAATATGGTGGTGAAATGAGTATGCTCTGAGCTAGACTGCGCCCAATTGCTTTACTTTCTTTGAAAGAATTTGAGTACAATGTGTTGAGTTGCTCAGTGTAGCTAGTAGCTATTGATAGAGATGAATTCAGCGATTTCTCCGTTCAACTGGAGCTTCGGTCTATACTAGACCTTGCTGAATTGACCGCAGGGAATTTTCCTTTTGAAGAATTGGGTTTACTAAGAATGCCGTTTCTGTCAGGCCTGCGCTTTCAGGGATTCTTATGAGAAGTTCAAGAAAGCAGGAGCTGAGGTGGTTGGAATCAGTGGGGACGACTCGTCTTCGCATAAGGTATTGGACAAAGTTCATCTGTTTCCTGTAATTGATTATGTGTTTGCATCATTTGAGCTTTTGGAAAACTAATGCTGAAAGCTGTAGGAACAAGTGATAGATTTGTCAGGAATGTTTAAGTCTTTCGGGGTACATGTTTAATGAAACTGCAATACTCGGATTTTGCACCAAAATGCTAATGTTTCGCTGCTGACAATGAGTTTCGTTGTTAACGTCAGGCATTCGCCAAGAAGTATAGACTTCCATTCACATTGCTCAGCGATGTCGGGGATAAGGTCAGGAAAGATTGGGGAGTCCCCTCGGATTTATTTGGGGCATTGCCTGGAAGACAGACTTACGTACTCGACAAGAATGGTGTGGTTCAGCTCATTTACAACAACCAATTCCAACCTGAGAAGCACATCGACGAGACCTTGAAGTTCCTTCAGAGTGCCTGATGAGCCATCGTAACTATGACGACAGTTTGTCCTTCCCGATTTCTTGTTGATTTATGTAAACTGTAATTTGGCCCTTCAACGACATGATCTATGATTCTTAAGTCGGTCTTGTACGGATCAAGGACTAGATTGATTTTATTTGGGTTTGTAGTAAGGACATGCAATCCAGGCAAGCCTAATACAACATTTACTATGATGCTTCTCTTTATTCTGTACTAAAACATATGAAAAACAAATGGGAACACCTTCAAAGATACAAATAGGATAGCACGATCATGAGCTCACTGTCGCATCATTCTTCTTTTTCATAGTCCTGACTAGAGTAAGGGCTAAATGCCTCGGCCAACCAGTTCTTCTTCCTCAACGGGTTCCACCCCATGTCTCTGCATATTTCGTCGTCATGGTTGATACTGAAGACGGAGATGCAGTGCCTCTTGTAAAACCGGGTCGTCCTCTTCATCATCTGGATCTCTTTAGTTGTCTGTTCAAGCATGTCCTCGACACTCGGGAGGTTGAACTTCTCATCTAGCAGGTGAGCTAGCCATTTGCTCTGAAGATCTGCCGAATGGAGGTTCGCAACGCTCTCCACATATCCGAGGAATGCCATGTTCGGAATCAAGGGATGGATCGTGGCCCTGGTAGACAATAAAGAAAGTGTAAGCCGCTAGTGTTTGAGAATACACACGACTAGACGTGTTGGAAAGTGTATTGTATTACCTATATAAGGGCATGATACCAGAAGGGAACTCAATCAGACTCCGAAATGGCTCAGGCATTATGGACTTAAGCTTCTTCTTCCCATCGTAACCCGTCGCGAAAATGACGACATTGGCCTCCAATCTATTGCCATCATCAAATTCAATCCCTCCTTCCCAGAACCACCATTTGTTGGGCCTCTTGAATGCAATCCTCCCCTTGTCGGCCTCCGAGAAGAAATTCTCCGGCATGATGGCCATTTGGCAAGATGCATAGTCTTCCTCGAACGGGTGATCCGGCTTCAGCCCGTACTTCTTCAGCGGGAGCTTCCACATTAAGTAGGACTCGATGAACTTCGATATCGCCCACCTCTGAGAAAACCACGCACCGGGGAAAACAAAAACAAGAGCTCAGCATCAAGAACATGTTCAATCAGCTACAGAGTTTCAGTATCGCACAAAATGATGGCTCAATCCTGAGAAGTATCTTGACTGACCAGCGGAGACAGAAGGAAGCACAGGCACGCCCTGAGGAAGGTCTGGTTGGGCTTTTCATGGAGTAACTGAGAAGACCTCGTGGAGTAGAACAGGAAGAAAGGCAAGCCCCAAACCCAGTAATGTGGGACAGTCCAGTGAAGGGTTCTCACAATCATCGTGCAGGTTTGGCCTTCTGGTCCTTCAACATTGTTGCGAAACATAACCAAAAAAAAAGTGCACATTAGTGTCCTAATAAACCAAAGGTAACTAAATAAAACTAGCTGAAATGACTGATTAAACATGTATTCAATTTCACTTCCATAAGACCTTTGGGAGATGAAGTTAACATAATTGGTCATAGTTTAGGCGGAGTAAATTTTACTATTAAGACATGAATGGGGCATGAGAAAATACAAGGAATAGGGATTTTTTAGGAAAATTATCCGATCGGTCCCAGACCTATGGTAAGACTCAATTTAGTTGAAATGACTACATTGGAATTCTGTGCAAATGGTTAAGACTGATTTGACAAAATTAGAAAATTTATGACTAAATTGGCATTCTTACAAAACTTCTAGGACCGATTGGACAATCTGCCCAGGTTCTTTAATATTTGACTATGATTGTTTAGTGGTTGGTTTATTAGAAGAGTGCTTGACTATTTAGAAACGTATCATTTTCTTGCCGTCATTGTAACATGAGTCTATTCGGTTGACTTTCCTCTCGCGCAATGTTTACACTAAATGAAAAAGTCAATTCGGTTGACTTACCTCGAGCATTGTCTGATAAAAGTCGAGCATGTGCATGAATTCAACTCAACATATGCCGCTTATAACAAATTTTGACTTTCTCTTGAAAAGAATATAAGTGAATGTTGCAAGAAAAATTGACTTCCTAACCAACCACATAAATAATTAGCATATTACCGACCAAGAAAATAAATAATAATTAGCATATTCTAAGGATTTTCTTCACATGTGTCCTCAAAATCATTGTATTTTCCCATTTTCTTGTACGTATATACAAAGTCAAAACTGTTTCTTTTCTCTTCTTTATCTTTTTGGGTAAACAAGAAAAAGCTGGTTTTGTGTTGTGAATGAGTGGAGAATGGGGGCAAGTCAAGAAATCAAAACATAATGAGACGGTTTTTTTGATGATTTGGTCTTTGGAGATTTGAAGATTGACCTCTTTCTTCTTTTTCAAAGATTAATGGAAGAGATGCCAGAGTTGATTTACAATACGAAATTTTATGAACCGATATAGGATCGCTTCTTGTTAATACCCATTAACAATTTGACACATTTCTTCATAAATCAATTTTGTAGATCAATGTTTGTGATGTAAATAGAAAAGGTGAATATTTATCCTCAAAGGATCACTCCAAAAATGAAGGCAAATTCATCGCCAATTGGCAATCACAAAATTTTAACAGAGTATAGGAATTATCTGTCTTCTTTAGTTGGCTTCTCAAGAGGAAAGATATAAAACAATGGAAATCACTGCTCTCTTGATTATAAGTTGCACAGAGTGAATACAGATGATGCGAAGGAGATCAAAATCACAACAGTGCGGTATCACGAAGCTCAGATTTCTTTGAATTCATCAGTGATCATTTTTCCTGGAATTGCAGACGAAAACCTAGCCGTTTACAGATTTTACTCATCTATATACACTGTATAATGTATACGATACTCAATGTTTGCACCACGAACAATTGCTTCGGAAATATTAGCAGAGGTCGTGAATTTTATACCTTGGTTTGCCTCTGCACACTCCATGGCTAAATCGATGCCTGATTTCTTGTATCCAACGATGACGACTTTCTTGCCCTTGAGCAATTCGGTCGTGGCTTCATGGTCGAGCTTGGAGTAATCGATGGTGTGCAATACTTGGCCATGAAATATCTCAGGGCCTTTGTCGTGTGGGAAACTAGGGATCTTTGGTATATCCCCATATTTGCCGATGCATATTACCAGGAACTCGAAAGAGTGCCACTGATGTAAATTGAAACATCATGAGGAATTAATTCGTATAGGAGTGATATTTCTAACATGATACTTGAGAGAAATGTAAAATGAATCATGCATGCCAACCTGGTCCATGATGGACTAGGCGATTTGAGTCATCAAATCTGACGGATCTCACATGAGCTTATTTGTTGGCTCGGATTATGTGGTTTATTATGAACTAGATGAAAGAGGAAGAATTTCACCATTTTACTTGGAATCGGTTTTGCAGAACCTTCAGTTGATCAGCTTTCAACTTTTTATGCTTGTGTAATAAACTATAGAAAAAGAAAAGTTTGCTTGAGGCCTAAACTAGGAAGTTTGAATAGAAAACCTGAACACTCTCTGATTCATGAGTTCGGACGGCAACCTCCCAGACCGGCTGCCCAGGCAACAAACTACCATAATCTGCCAAATTATCCGTCGGCTTCTGATTACCGACAAAGCGAACCTCCACCACTTTCGAGTTAAACCTGATGAACTTCATCAAGTCAAAGCGTGTAGCATACGCGTGCAAGTAATCGAGGATCTGGGCATGAGAAGGGAAGCTTGAGTTGTCTCGGTCAGGCCAGGGGAAATCCGAGAACTCATAGTCGCAGCGAAGGGACTGAAGCTTGGTGGAATTGTAAGAGCAGTGTTTCCAAACACCCCCAATTGAGTCACTGGCCTCAAAGACAATTGGGTTATAGTGGGAGAGTTGTTTAGCCGTGGCTAAACCGCTAACACCAGCGCCGAGGATAGCGATTCGTGGGTTCATGACGGTAGGGTTTTGCAAAGGGTCCATGCCGGAAAGAATGCTTGGAATCGGCTTTGAATTTGGACAGGAAAGAGAGGTGGGGAATGCTATAATGTTGGTTTTGCTATTGCCTTGTGAAAGCCATTAGCAAGGTGTTGGTGAACACATATGCATGCAAATGCAAGGCTTTTATAGACTTCTGCATGAGATGGTGACTTTTCTTTTCTCTCTTTTTATTAGTAGTCTGTTTTTCCGGTTTTTGTGGTGACCTTGCATGAAATAGCATTAAAACTTAAAATCACGTGGAGTGGACGCGAGAGAGAGAGAGATCATGCAATGTAGAAAAGGGTAGCTACAGTGCTTTTGTATATTCAGACTATAATTAAGGGTATGAACAGCAGTTGTTTGAAGTTGGCCCGTCATGAAGAGGAACTTTCGGTCATTCGCGAGCTTTCCTCTAAATTGCAGAGGCGGTGGAAGAAGTTCTATGCTCCTTCAAAACCAATTAAAAAACGATAACACATACATTAATATCCCCGCACCCATCTTCCTAGTCATCAATGACAATATAAATCACCGATCGAGAGCCCATAGGAAAAACAACTTTAAATCTTTAGTGGGTAAGTTACAAGTTAAATATTCACGAGTTTCTGCTAAGTACAGAAGTATCTTTCTGTGAGATGACTTGGAATTGGACCAAAGAACTATTCAGCAAGAATTGAAGATTTCAAAGCTACCAGAAAAGAAGACAAAAAGAAGAAACCTGACCGCTGTGATGGCCTCATTTCTAGCTCTTTGTACAAAAATTCTGTGTTCAACAGTCTGATAATGATCAAGACTCTCGACGGTCGAAGTTCAGCTCGAGGTAAACTCATTTGAAAATAGTTTTCAGACAGCTTTTTTCAATGTTCCTTTTGTGGTAACAAAATTGGAGCAGAATGGGTGTACTGTACGCACATGCGGAGCGTCAATTCATCATTCATATGAACGAGCGTGTCTGAACGGGAGACAAAACATCATTCGGAGTTCAAAAGCACGGAAATTTTGGAGTAAATGCTTTTGAAAGATGTGCGCCATTTTCTGGAAGGTCCATTTTACCACGAGTATCATGGTTGTTAAAAGAGGGTTTCTGTCATAATAAACTAAATCAATCAATCAATCAATATGACGCCGAACTCTCCACATTTTCAAAGTTTCTTTCATGCATCATATCTTGTAATTTTCAAGATCGCAATAGTCTATCGTATGAATTTTCAAGATTCCGCGACCATGACGAACTAGAGATGCCCTATGACAGCAATGGGGTGGCGAGATATGGTAGAAGGCTCTAAGACACTAAAGATCAATTGGCATGAACTTAAGGAGGATCCCTATAGGGACAAAGCATGGCATGAGTGATGAACCGAGCGGGTCCCGTCTCAACTCCATAAAAACATCTGAACCAGGCTAGGTCTATCTGGCCTGTGAAACTCCATCCCAAATTTCCACTTTTCTAGTTTGACCAATTACTTAAATCAAGACCGCCTTGTCGAGTGCAAACCCTAATGAAACATTATATTAGAAAGGCACATTGCTTGACTTAGAAAGCTTAAAAAAAGGAAAAAAAAGAGCATCGCGAAGGGAATTTTCTTGACCATGGAATGGTATCTAATCGCCACCCATTTCTAACTGGAGCTTATTGATATTGCGAAAACACAAATCCGAATATGCGCGGCATATTAAAAATAAAGAGGGTGGACACGGTCATGCAGATTGAACCATCTGCAGAGATTTGATGTTCTTTTAATATGAAAGATCCGAGAAGATGAGTACGCAGTTCAGAAGAAGTTGTGCTAGCTTGCACTTTCAAGTCAGCTTAAATAACTCTTTGCCCTAGAACAAAGATATTGAACGATTTAGGCAGTATTCATGCCCAAATGCAAAGTTTGTCTTTGAAGTCAAAGTCTCTCGTTCTTGATTCAAAGGTTTCCATTCCCATTCATGGAAACTGAGAACTAGGCGTTGGATATTCGAGGAACTTATTTATCTAATTAAAACGGGTCCTTTTACTTAGTCTTCCACTTTAATTACTTTTTAGCAGCCAATTTTTTTTTTTTTTGGGGGTCTTTATGAACCATTTACCACGCAAGAGTGCATGAAACCTAATTCAATTGAAGACGCATGGGATTTCACCTTAATTGGAAAAGATTGACAATCAGATGAGCCATGAGTTGACAATTTCATGGTCGATACTTCAAACTTCAAAGCTTGGACTCGACGGCGAAATAAGCAAAATTTCCCTCAATCAAGCCGGTCCATCTAAGGTTCACCAATTTCGAAACAAGCGGTAAAAAGTCCAACCTAAAACTATTCGGTGGAGGGAGACCACGTAAACAGCGTATAGAATCCGCTTTCAAGCGACATAAGATTATATTTCAACATTTCCTCTCATGTGCAAGCCAAATTATGAGCGACAACTGGATTTTGGCTACATAATGTGAAATTTGACTGATAGGCTAGGACGCATATGCGTGGAATAAATAGCAGTGGCTCTTATATCAAGTGGGGATTTATTGTAGAGAGAAAAAGTGTAAGATTACGTACATGTCTAGGATAACAGTACAAGAGTTATATATAGGGCGAGAAGGCAATTAGACTTAATTAGACTAAGGTAAATCACGAGTAACCTAATCTTAAATTGTAATTCTAGATATATCTCTAACATCTCCTCTCAAACTCAAGGTGATTGAAAGGAAGTCAACTGGAGTTTGGAAAAAATATTCAGAAAACGCCCTTATAGATATGTCTTTATGAATATATTGACAATCTTATCAGCGGATGCAGAAGATACAAGTTGAATAGTGCTAGGAAGAATGTGCTATCGAATGAAATAACAATCTATTTCAATATGTTTGGTGCATTGATTAGAAACATTATTATGTGCTATTTGAATACTACTTCAATTGTCACAATAAATGCTTGTCCTACTATTATGATGCACTCTTATGTCTTCCAATAGCCATCACAACCATATTAACTCTAATGTTGTATCAACAAGAGCTTGATATTATGCTTCTATACCAGAGCAAGTGACAATAGCTCTTTCTTTCTACTCATGACATAAGTGAGTTGCCTGAAAAGAAACAATAGTCCACAATGGAACGATGATCTTGAGGGTAACTAGCTCGGTCAACATCATATTAAGTTGTCAACTCCAAGTCAAAATGAGTAGAAAAGTACAGGCCATGAAATAATGTACCCTTGACATAGTGAATAAGTACTATAGCAAAATTAGGGGCATCGTAATGTGACTAACAATATGAACAGCATAGGCAATGCCAAGTCAAGTAACATCGAAATATATGACTACCAATTAAATGTCGATAAAGTGTAGGATTCGAAGGAGGAGTCTCATCTCTAGCATCAAAATTGGCATGGATCTCAATATGAATTGTAGCGACCTTACTATTAGTGAGTCTCGCTCGAGAAAGAAGATCAGTGGCATGTTTGGCTTGAGAAATAGTAACTAGAGGAATTTGAAGTAATCTCCAAACCTAAAAAGTATATGAGCCACCCAAGATTTTTTATTTCAAATTGTTCATTAAGATATTACTAAATTTTTGAAGTATCAATACGGTCATCGTTAGTGATAACCATGTTGTCCACATATAAAAGTAGCATAATAGACCCACAAGATGCGTGCTAAATAAAAAGAGTATGGTCTTAGAGATTGGATTTAAAACCAAGGGAGTCCATTGTTGAGTTAAACTTGCAATACTATGCACGAAAAGCCTGTTTCAATCCATATAATGCGGATGAGTGTATCTTGGAGGAGGCACCACATAGACTTCTTTAGTGAGATTGCCATTTAAGAATGCATTTCTAACATCCATTTGATTTAAAGACTATTGCTTAACTATGACAATAGTAAGAAGATTGCGAACAGAAGTATGTCATGCAATAAGAGCAAAAATTTCTTTATAATCAATTTTGTTTTCCTAGGTAAAACTTTTCGCTACTAATTGAGCTTTGTAATAGTCCGTAGTATCATCTACTTTTGTTTTAATCTTATACAACAATTTACAATGTACAACAAACTTACCGGGGAACGAATAACTAAATCTCATGTATGAGTTTGGTCTAAAACTTGCACTTCATCTTTCACAGCTTGCTGCCAAAGTGGATGAGTACTAGCTTTATATGTGCGAGGTTTAGAAAGGGAAGTAATGGCAAAGTACTAATGGTAACACGAAATTGAATAGGAGATTGACTTATTCTGGTGGAATGACAACTTGAGGATGACGGAATATCTAACAGTGGAGAATCCACATATGGGGCAGACATTTCAAAAGTTGCCGGGGTGGTTTTTCTAGAAGGGCATGCATTAAGATTAAAGGAAGAAGAAGACAAATCTAAAGAGAAAAGTTCACAAGTGGATGGAGGTGTAGAATCTTCTGGAAATAAATCCACTAAAGGATTGATGGAGAAGAAGACACGAGTCAATGATTTGAAAGGATGGGATCCAAAGGGATAAAGAGATGAGAACTTCTTGTGTTCCCAAAAGCTAACATGAGGAGACAAATGAAAATGATTAGAGACAGGATCCCAACATCTATATCTTTTGTGCATAATGCCATACCCAAGGAAGCAGTATAAAGAGGCACAAGGTTTTAACTCCATGCGTTATGCGAATGAAGATGGACAAAACAAACACAACCAAAAACTTGAAAGACTATTATTGAGGGCACTATCAAATAAGTGCTCATAAGGAGAAATGCTACCCATGATAGGTGATAGAATGAGGTTGATAGTGTGTGCAGCAATAATAGAAGCCTCTCATCAAAATTGGTTTATACAAGAGGCAAACTGGAAGAGTGCATGTAATAACTAACATAGATGTATGTTTATGTCATGGTCCGTGATTCTCCCATACTCATGACACTTGCGAGTGGAGCTTAGAGTTATCAAGTAAAGAGCAAGTGATGCAGAGGGGATGAATATGATAGGTCCAAGGGAGTGACGTCGAGACAATTGGTGCTAGTAGGATAGAAATATTATATTACTTAGGAACTCTGGAGACAGGATTGGTCTCTTGTGCACAAACTGGTCGGGAGTTAATGCCGCTTTCTTGATGAAGTCATAATAGGCCGAAGTTAGCTATGGAGCCTAAAGAGATCTGCTATTTCACTTGATGGATTAGATGCCCGAGCTAAACTGGGCATGGTATGACCTACATAAGAAAACTATTTGCCATTTTGTTCTCTAGGACAACTAGAGAAGGAAGGCTAGTATTGGAATATAATACGCGGAAACAACAAGATCTTACAATTTACGTCAACGCGAAAACACCAGAGAAATAAACGAGAAATAATAAGGACATTGGAAAGTTACTTGCTTTGGTCCGAATATCGGTACCTACGTCCAAGGGGAGAGCTAACAGCAAATAATCCACTATAATCGGAGTATCAGAGTTTACAATCACTCACACGTTCAAGTGTTTCCTACACCTAAATTTAACCCCAAAACCAAAGTGTTTATAAATAAACAACTCTCTTGGACATAAACTCACGGCATAAAATTACCCGCGTTCAAGCTCAAAACAAAACGCTCTACGTACGCCAAAATCAAGAACTCTGGCGTTCGTCTTTGGTCCACGTACGTAAATCTTCGCGTTCCTTTGGAAAGCTTCGCGTAGATTCAAGGAAACTTGCGGCTCTTTGGAAGAAGCGTGAACGTGCGGCTCCTCTCTTTCTCTGCTTTCATAGGGTTTTTTTTTTTTAAGCCGCTTCACGCACGCCCAAAGAAGAAAAACGTGTGCCCAAAGGTCAAATATTTGACCTGGGCCCACCAGCTCTCTTTTTTTCGGCTCCACGTGTAGACTCCACCCTTTAATTTCCATCGGCGAAAAGGAAACTATGGCGTGGAATATGTGTGTACCCAAAGTCAAATATTTGACTTTGGGCCCCACATAACTAACCTTATTCGGCCTCCTCTTGTAGATAAAGAAGAAAACTTTGCTGCCTTTTTTTTTTTTTTTTTTTTTTTAATTCTATTTTATTTCCTCTTTTGTAAATATTCAAGAGTTCAGCGAATCGCGTTTTGCAAACGCTTAAACTCGAGACATAATTTAACAATTTTTCACCTTGGCTCGATGTTTAAAGCCAAGTTATAGTGCTCATCATCCATGCTGCTTTCCCAACGCCCCGACGGACGCTCACTCTCCACAGACGCCACTAAAGATCAAGCAAAGCTTGGGCTCCGCCAAAGGAATAGATTTAGTTATCATGTCTGTCGGGTTATCTGCTGTAGCAATCTTTTTGATAATAACATTACCCTTAGCTAAGACATCTCGGATGAAGTGGTACCTGATGTTGATATGCTTCGTTCGCTTGAGATAAACTGGATTATACACCAAATATATCGCACCTTGGTTATCATAGTGTATATCCACACTTTTCTGTTCTAACCCAAAGTCCAAGAGCAAACTTCGTAATCATATCGCCTCATTCGTTACAAAGATTAGTGTCATGCACTCTATCTCAGTCGAAAACAAGGCAATGTGATCTTGTAAGGACGCTTTCCAACTAACCGCACCACTCGCTAGCGTAAATACGTACCCTGCTAAAGACTTGCGATCATCCAAGTCACCAGCGTGATCCGAATCCATAAAACCAGTGATCTCACTGTTATTGCTATCCCTCCGGTACGCTTTACCCACGTCTGTTGTCTCCTTCAAATATCTAAGGATCTACTTCACAACTTCCCAATAAGTTTTACTAGGACGCTTTATATAGCGACTAACCACGCTCATAACTTGTGAAATATCAGGCCTAATTCACACCATAGCATACATAATACCACCCACGACACTAGAATAAGGAATACAGGACATATGCTCCTCCTCCTCTTCAGTCTGCGGTGATAATTTATTTAAAAGTTTAAAATATTTCGCTAAAGGTGTACTTACAGATTTTGCTGACTGCATATTAAAATGTGTCACAATTTTCTCAATATATATTTTTTGAGATAGACGTAAAACTCCTGTAGCATTGTCACGCAAAATCTCTATACCCAAAATTTTCTTTGCAGTACCTAAATCTTTCATCTCAAATTCAGCATTTAACTGCCTCTTTAGCACATATTCTTAGCTACTATCAGCATATCACCAACATATAAAAGTAGATAAATCAAAGAACCATTCTCTAATCTCCTATAGTAAAACAGTTATCCATCTGATTTCTTGTGTAGTCTTGACTAGCCATGAAGGCATCAAAATGTTTATACTATTGCCTAGGAGACTGTTTTAGCCTATACAAAGATTTCTTCAATAAGCAAACATGATCTTCCTTATCTGGAATAGCAAATCCCTTTGGTTACCTCATGTAAATCTGCTCCTCCAACTCATCGTAAAGAAATGCAGTTTTCACATTTAATTGCTCTAACTCGAGATCCTGCGAAGCAACTAAGATAAGTAAAACACGAATAGAAGTATGTCTTACCACATGAGAGAACACCTTATTGTAGTCAATGCCCTCGCGCTGTGTATATCCCTTCGCCACAAGTCTCGCATTATATCTCACTGCCTCAACACTGGGAATGCCATCTTTCCCATTTAAAGACCCATTTGTTTCTGACAATCTTTTGGCTCTTGGGTACTTTGATCAGTTCCCATGTCTGATTTCGATGGAGTGATTCAATCTCTTCGCTCATAGCCCCTAGCCACTGCGATGACTCCAAACTAGCCGTTGCCTCGGAGTAAGACGAAGACTCATCTGTCTCCACCTCATCACTGACTTTAGGAACTACGGCTTCATCTGCAGTTTCAATTTCTGTTACCTTCGAGGTCTTCGGAGTCTCCTCCCGAAACTCCACCTCACTAATGACACCATGATCTGTCTTCTTTGCTGGTTGTATCTCAGAACTCATTTGTTGAAGCATTGCAGTCTCGTCGAAGATCATATCTCTGCGGATTAGAAAACTGGGTGATTTGGGATCAGTGCACCACAGCCGGTAGCCTTTCACCCCATGTGCATAACCCAGAAATATGCACTTCTTCACCCTTGGCTCAAGCTTACCATCACTCGCGTGAGGATATGTAGGACATCCGAATATACATAATCTGGAGTAATCAACAGGTTTCCCCGACCATACTTCCTCAGGAGTGTCACGCCCCAATCCTCGAGCGTGCGCCCATCCCTCACTTGGTCGATTAAATAGCGACGTCCCAGGAAAGTTGCCGATCCATTCTTTTTGTTATATACATGCGGAAGCATATAAATAAATCCCTAGACAATAAGACAATGGGATAGGAAAGTAGGACTCCAAATTTTCAACTTTGAAAACAACCACACTTATATACATTGCAAACCATAGTGCATATATATACAAGGTGATCTATTAAATCAGGTCTTAGATAGCTAGTTCACAAAATAAAGTCTACAAAAAGGAATCGACTTCCATCAAAAGGGAAATGTCCTACGACTAGCTAGCCGGACAAGATCATCGATTCTTCAAGCTTCGCCTCCTACACTTCGAGCCTTTGGTCCTTCGCCAACATCATCTAGGGACTTGAAATGATATCCCACAATTGGGATGAGAGTACGTCTCAGCAAGTTCTACCCCACTAAGACCCGATTAGGAAGCCAATACGCCATAAGGGCTGCTTAAGCACAACATGGGTCAAAGGACTTACCTTGGCCTCATTCCTTACCTGCACGTCAATTCAATCAATAAATATTGACAACCACGTCAATTCATAACACCAGATCGAATCATTGATCAATCGACTTAGTCAATTATATGTCATCTCATGATCGGTATATTCAATACTATCTATAAAGTTCGACCAAAGCTGATATATAGTATATTATGTATATGCTCGCCCAAAGTTAATAGATTAGGGCCCCAAGGCCAACTTAATATATATATATATATAGTCGCCCAAAGCTGATAAAATGATAATATAATATACTATGTATATGCTCGCCCAAAGTTGATAGATTAGGGCCCCTAGGCCATTTAGTATACTATATATGCTCGCTAAAAACTGATATTATGGTATACTATATATATGTTTGCCTAAAGCTGATGTAATAGGGCTCCCTGGCCAAAATAGTATACCACCCAACTATACAACCAATTCATCATTTTATTTTTATCATACCCAATAAAAATACTTATGTGTGGGTACATGATCGACCTTAGCCAAAATACTATAATTTCACTTTGTTTCTCCCACTTCTTTCAACAGTCCAAAATTAGATTTTTGGCGTTGTAGACCGGTGCTCGGCAATTTTCCACTAAATTACCAAAATTTGATAATTTAGGAATAAAATCCTAAATTCACAATTAAATCAATTTAGCACAAATGGAAGCTCAAATAAATAAACAGAGAGTACCACTACGATTAGCATAAAATTCTGGTTACCGTCCATACCAGTTGAATTTTCAGAAAATAATTAATAATTAAATTTATTCCGAAATTTAAATAAAATAAAATTATATTAAAAAAATATAATATAATAAATAATAAATATAAATTCGAAATAATTAATTAATCTAAAATAATTAATTAAGGCTTAAACAATATTACTCTAATCTAATCATTTACTTAGCCTTAATTAATTATCCACTAAACTAATTACATCCCTTAATCGAATTAACATTTAAATAAACTAATCTAACCACCTCAACATTAATTAGTCTAATCAACCCCTAAACGTAATTAAACGATTAGTTGAGGATTAGTGAGTTAAACTCACTTAATTAACGAGCTGATTGGACCAAAACGACAGGATCGTCGCGGGGATCGACTCTCCACAAGGCGGCTCACGTGTTTGGGGTCGGGAAGCCCGCCAAAACAGGCCAAAACCAAGCTAAAATACCCACTTTTCTTGGTTGCTGGAACAGAGGAGCCGGCGAGATGGAGGTGTAGACGGGCGGAGTAGCGGCGAGGCGACGGCGTGAAGCGATGGCGAGCGGTGACGAGCGGCGACGGCATGCAGCGGTGGCGAGCGGCGACGAGCGGCATTGCTGGCTACTCCGGCATCTTCCTAGATCTGCTGGGACGTCGAGCAACAAAAAGAGGGAGATGGAGGAGGAGCTCGACGGAAGAGAAAGGGGGGAAACCGGTTTCTCTCTCTCTCTCTCTCTCTCTCTCTCTCTCTTAGGTCACTCAAATGTGGCGCACCACCCAACTGTCATCCACCCACATTTTCAAGACTAAAATGCCCCTTCTAGAAGCATTTAGGTAGTCCAAAATGTTAGGTATATGTGGCATACGAATTTGGGGGGAAAATGGCACAATTTGGACTTCAATCCTTCTTGAATCAATTCAATCCGACCTCTGAAAATTCAACCGTTGAATTCTCAGTCAAATTAATATTTTTCCTCACCAATATATCCCACTTGCATCTCAATTTTGCAATAGAAAACAATCCTCGACATTTTCTTAATAAAAACAGTCATAAGCCGACTTTTTCCCAAAAAGTTTTGGGTTGCCGAAAAATCTTCTAAGATTGAGTCGATACTCTTAGAATTTATTGTGACATGACAGAATCTTTAATTTTTTAAATCGGACTTGAATTCACAGTTAATTTTCATTTGACGCGTTTTTAGCGTGACCTACACTACCGGATAGTTTTCAAAAAATTTTAGTGCAAATGACCCGTGATCGATTTTTTTCGAGCCACAATGAACCCACTCGACTCAATGGCAACTCTCGGTGGTCATGAAAATCTCAAGAATCCAAATACGGTCACAGGGTACCAAAACGACAAAAGAATCAGTTTAGGGTCGACCGACGAGAATTTTCCAATTTAGTGGTGATAATTAGCCACACATCTCAGTCAAACAGACCTATCTCTGATCTCAAATCAATTTTTAACTGTGCCGTAATAGTCTCAAAAGATGAGCACGGTTGAGAAGTCGATTCCTACTCGAATTCTCAAGTCTATTGCAATAAAATTCCTTAATGGCTTCCCTGAATAATCTAGTTATCTCGAGAGTGATTGGCTCTGAGAACAGCCCAATAGGCACGTCAATGAAATGCCTGATTTATTCAGTAGAAAACATGAGTAAAAATCTGGGATGTCACAAGGAGTCTTCCACTCGATAGCAGATGATGGAGATCGATTAACTAGGTAACATACCATGTTTACCGCTTCTGCCCAAAATTCCTTGCCAAGTCTTGTATGCGAAAGCATGCATCGAGCTTGCTCAAGCAAAGTTATGTTCTTTCGTTTTGCCATGCCATTTTGCTGTGGTGTTCTAAATACTGTGCGGTGTCTCACAATACCTTCTTTCTCACAGAACTCGGTAAAATCTTTATCATAGAACTCTATGCAAATATCGGTTCTCAAGCACTTGATTTGTCTATCGGACCGCTTCTCAATAAATGCCTTAAATTTCTTGAACCGATCAAACACTTCATATTTGTACTTCAAAAAGTATACCCATACCTTCCTTGAATAATCATCGATAAATGTCAGCATATATCGGACATCTCCTTTCGAAGGAACTGAAGACGGGCCCAAGACGTCTCAATGAATATATTCAACTGGTCGTTTGGTCGAATGAATAGTTGTAGTAAACTTAACTTGATGTTGATTCCCATAGATGCAGTGCTCACATAAGTCCAGTTTCCCTGTTTTCTGACTCTTCAACAATCCCCTTTCACTCAACATCGTTATACTTGCCTCACTCATGTGCCATAAACGCATATGCCATAATTGAGTCAAGTTAGAGTTTGACTTACTTGATGAAACTGCAACAGTTCCAGTCACGGTCTCTCCCAGTAGATGATAGAGAGTATTCATTTTCTTTCATTTCATCACTGTCATAGCACCTCGAGAGATCTTCAGTACTCTACTTTCAGCGGTGTACCTACACCCAATGTCATCGAGTGTCCCCAGAGAAATAAGGCTCTTCTTGAGCTCTAATACATGCCTCACATTTGTCAATGTGCACACCATCCCATCGTGCATCCAAATCCGAATTGTCCCTATTTCCACAGCCTTACAGACTGCATTATTCCCAAAAAGAACTCTACCACCATCTGCAGTCTGGTAAGTAGTAAACCAGTTCATATGAGGTGTCATATGATAAAAACACCCCGAATCCAACACCTATTCATCTCCTGACGAAGTAGCAGTCACACATAAAACAGCTTATGCATCACTATTGCTTCCCTCGGCAATGTTTGCCACACTGCTTGTGGCATTCTGCCTATCAGCTTTATTTCTCTGCTTTTGACAATCTCTCCTGATGTGCCCCTCCTCGTGACACTCAAAGCACTCCACGCGTCCCTTGGACTTTTTATGGCGTGATTTCGATCTGTTTTTACCTCTGCTACTACTAGGCCATCGATATTGTTCTCTACCCTAAATCGTCAATGCTTGCGCCACTCATTACGCTAGACTGTTATCTCGCAACTTTCTCTGCCACTCCTTAGAAAATAAGGCGGACTTTACTTCTTTTGAGGTAATAGTAGTACGCCATTGCAACAGTGAATCGGTAAAGTTCTCCCATGACTCTGATAAAGAGGCTAATAACATCATGCCATATTCTTCATCATCAAATATCTTCCTGACGTTCTTCAGATCCATCATGAGTTTATTAAATTCATCTAGGTGGGTTCTGATAGACGTACATTCAATATATCTAAATTGAAACATCTTCTTCAACATGTACAAGCGATTGTTCAAACTTTTCTTCACGTAGAGTGCTTGAAGTTTTGCTCATAATGTTACGGCATCATTCCCATCAACAACCTCTATTAAAACCCCATCAGACAAGTTTAACAGGCTCTACCCTCTCAAAGGCTTTCATTATAATTGGCAACTCATCTTCACTATCCAGTACCTTGGCCAAACCTTGGGTTGTCAATAAAGCCCGCATCTTGATGCTCCATAACACAAAGTTGTTACTCCCGTTAAACTTCCCAATTTCAGATTTCCTCTCAGACGTAATTGCAGTGACAGAATTTTCAGATAATAATCAGACAAGCAAAAACTCCAAATCACGATCAAAAAATCTGATCCCAAACTCTGATACCAATTGTTGGAATATAATACACAGAAACGATAGGATCTTGCAATTTACGTTAACGCAAAATCACCAGAGAAATAAACGAGAAATAATAATGACATCAGAAATTTACGTGGTTCGGTCTGAGTATCGGTATCTAGTCCACGGGGAGAGCTAGTAGCAAATAATTTACTATAATCGGAGAATCAAAATTTATAATCACTTACACGCTCAAATGTTTTCCACACCTAGATTTAACCCCAAAACCAAAGTTTTTATAAATAAATAACTCTTTTGGACATAAACTCACGGCACAAAATTACCACGCGTTCAAGCTTAAAACAAAACGCTCTACGTACGCCAAAATCAAGAACTCCGGCGTTCGTCTTTGGTCCATTTACGTAAATCTTCGCGTTCCTTTGGAAAGTTTCGCATGGCTTTAAGGAAACTTGCGGCTCTTCGGAAACAGCGTGGACGTGCGGCTCCTCTCTTTCTCTACTTTTGTAGGGTTTTTTTTTAAGCCGCTTCACACATGCCCAAAGAAGAAAAATGTGTGCCCAAAGGTCAAATATTTGACATGAGCCCACCAGCTCTCTTTTTTTGACTCCACGTGCAGACTCCACCCTTTAATTTCCATCGGCGAAAAGGAAACTCCGGCATGGAATATGTGTGCGCCCTAAGTCAATCGGCTCCACGTGCAGACTCCACCCTTTAATTTCCATTGGCGAAAAGGAAACTTCGGCGTGAAATATGTGTGTGCCCAAAGTCAAATATTTGACTTTGGATTGACTTTGGGCCCCACATAACTAAACCTTATTCGGCCTCCTCCCGTAGATAAAGAAGAAAACTTTGCTACCTTTTTTTTTTTTAATTCTATTTTATTTCCTATTTTGTAAATCTTCAAGAGTCCAGCAAATTGCGTTTTGTAAACGCTCAAACTCGAGATATAATTTAACAGCTAGCCTGATGAACTCCACTCATCAGGCATCGCACGGGCTACTTCACAACTAAGGAACTACCAGCCCATGACATTTATGTTCAGCTCGACCATTTTGCTTGGAAGTGCTTGGATAAAAACAATGCATATTAGTTTCATTTCGAACGAGAATGTTAAGAAACTCAATGTCTCTATATTCCATGGCATTATCAGTACAAAAAACCTTAATATCTTGAGAAAATTGTATTCTTATCATGACACCATAATCACAATTGATACTAGTAAGTTTATATTGATTTTTCATAAGATAAAGTCAGGTATAACAAGAGTGGTTATCCACAAAAATTACAAAATAGCGAGAGCCACCTTGGTGAGGATTGGAAATGGTCCCCAAATATCAACTTACATTAAATCAAAAGAAGCATTAGAGACATATTCATTAAGATTAAATGGCAAGGTGTGATGTTTTCCCAACTGACGTGATAGACAATCAAAATGTTTATTGTTAATAGAATCTTAATGACTATTTGGAATCAAAGATTTTAATCTAGAGGAAGAAGTAACCCCTAACTAAGAACGTCAAATTTTAGATGATGTCGAAAAGTTGGGAATATTAAAGAAACAAGCTCAAAGAGGCGTCCCACTCTACGACATGTTCTAATGGTCTGTCCCATCCATGAATTCTGCATATGACAACCATGAGAAGAGAAATGAATGTCAAAATCAAGTTCACATTATTGTCTTACGGAGTTCAAATATAGTAAGAGTTTAGGAATTAAGGTATTATGCAAGAGTAATGCGAACGTGGAGATGTATACTATATGGCTTACTCTCATTTATGAATTATTAGCTGTCTGAATAGTCAGTGCGCGTGATGTGAAGGATTTTTAATTGAAACAAAATAGAATTTCAAGTCATGATTGCGGCATGCAAAGTCAAAAAATCATGAATCAAAAGTATATGAGGCGACAGATTTAGCAAACGTACTAGGAATGGAAGAGCTAGAAGTATCATATCCTTGAAAAAGGGAATGAAGGTCCTCCGAGGATAACGTGATGGACAATCCAAAAGAAGAAGCCTTTATGGTAGCAGCAGCAGTGAATGGACGTGCATGTGAACCTCAGCTTTAGGATTGATTATTCCACTTGGTAGGTTGGTTAGGTTGTAATTGATGGCAATTGAATGTCATATTACCATGTTAGTGACATTGCTTCCAAAATTTATCTATTGTATGCACTTCACTTAAAAATCGGTTAGAAATTTCCAAAAACTGATTGGACCGTTTTGATAGAACTAGTCAATGCTATTCAATGGTTGGTCAAAGTCAATCAACAATGGTCAACTCTAGTCAACAACTAATGTGGCAAGCTGACGTGGGGATGACGTCAACATTAGTAGCAGAGCAGTGTCAGTGACTAGCGCATGTGAGGCTGACGTCAACGATGACATCACACATCGAATGGGCATTTGGCACATGGACCATCAAAGACACATGGTGCATGCAATGTCTCGTGTTCCGATCAACAACTAAGGTGGCAAGCTGATATGGAGATGACGTCAACATTAGTGGCAGAGTAGTGCATATTATTGGCGTGTGCGAGGTTGACGTCGACAATAACATCACACATCAAATGAGCATTTGGCGCATGGACCATCAGATGTTAGACAATACATATAATTCTTGATGTGGAAATACAAAAGAAAACAATGATATTTTGATCTTCATAATTTTCACAATTAGATGAAGGCATACATTTATCCATAGCGTTGCACTTGATGATGATCGTTGTAGAAAACCGAAGAATCTTGAACCAAAAGAAGAAATCCAATTTCTCTCCCTTAACCCACTATACTTAATGTATTCTATCGATGGAGGAGAGAATACCCAATTCCTTTCTATTATTGTTGTTCATTGTGGGTGGAGAGAGGACCAGATTCTATTTATACATTTGTTGAAAATGTGCCTTCCATCAAAGCGATATGTCCTTTCATTTTATTAGAGTCGCAACTTTTCGTAACCAATAATTATTTATTTTATGGAATTTCAATAATTATTAAACCATATAATAAATCATATCATGTGGATCACAATAATTATTACATTCTCCCACTTAGCCCACATGATTTTCCTTTCATGGTTTAATAAAGACTATAATGTGCACAATAACATTATGCTATAAAATTTCATTAAATTGACAATCACATAATAATCACAATTAAGTAAAGAAAACTAATGTGAATTATAGCGGTTGTATGTCATTAATTGACATAGTCCCTTCTATGTACTACAACTATAACACTTTACTTAACATGATCCATAAATGAAAAGTACAGTAATAATCCAACCATAATGTTTCTTTAGAAACTATCTTGTTTAACATTCATCTATTTCCATAATGTATACTAAATAGAAAACAGGAAATATCAAAAACACGTAAGTGAGCTCAAAGTGTCAAATATATAAACTCAATACAATCATAACACAAACATTAATGACGTCCAATAATGTCCATCTTTTCAACATGCTCATTAAATGTTTTGGGCAGCAGTCCTTTTGTTAAGGGATCTGCTATCATAAGATTGGTGCTAATGTGCTCAATCGACACTCTTTGTTTCTGAACTTCTTCTTTGATAAACAAGTATTTGATCTCCATATGCTTAGCACCCTTAGAATACTTGTCGTTTTTAGAGAAGAAAACTGCTGCAAAGTTATCACAATAAATTTTCAACGGCTTGATAATATTGTCGACAATCACAAGCCCTGAAATAAAATTCCGCAATCATAATCCATGAATAGTGGCCTCAAAGTATGCCACAAATTCAGCTTCCATAGTGGATGCAGCAACAATTGACTGCTTCGTACTCTTCCATGAAATTGCCCCTCCAGCCAGAAGAAACAAGTAACCAAACGTTGATTTTCTTGTCAACACATCCAGCTAAGTCTGAATCTGAATATCCAATCAACTCGAGATGATCAAATCTTTTATAAGTAAGCATATGATTCTTCGTTCCTTACAAGTATCTAAGAACTTTCTTTGCAGCTTTCCAATGATCCATTCCAGGATTACTTTGATACCTACCCAGCATTCCAACAGCAAAACTGATGTTTGGTCTGGTGCAAGTTTATGCATACATTAAGCTCTCCACAACAAATGCATAAGGAATATTTTTCATTTGTTCTCGTTCCAATTCACTTTTCGGATATTATATAAGACTAAATTTGTCACCTTTCTAAATTGAAACTATTCTTGCTGAACATTTATTCATATTAAATCTCTCTAAAATTTCCTCAATGTAGGCTTTCTAAGACAATCCTAATAATCATTGTGATCTATCACGGAATATTTATATTCCTATCACCTATTGCCTCTCTCATATCATTCATTTCAAAATTCTTAGAGAGAAACTTCTTGGTTTCATATAACAAATCAAGATCATTAGCAGCAAGCAAAATATCATAAACATACAAAACTATAAAAAAAAATTACTCCCACTAATCTTCATATATATACATCGATCAACGGTGTTTTCCTTAAATTTAAATGAAGTTATGGTATCGTTAAACTTAAGATACCATTGTCGGGAAGCTTGTTTAAGTCCATATATTGACTTCTTTAATTTACATACCATGTGTTCCTTTCCTTTAACTGAAAAGCCTTCTGGTTGGTCCATATAAACCTCTTCTTCTAAATTTCCATTAAGAAATGCGGTTTTTACATCCATTTGATGTAACTCCAAGTCATAATAAGCCACAAAAGCCATAATGATTCTAAGTGAGTCATTCTTAGAGACTGGTGAAAATGTCTCTTTATAGTCAATGCATTTTTTTTTTTTGGCGTAAAACCCTTTGCAACAAGTTTGGTTTTATGTCGTTCAATATTGCCTTTTGAGTCACGTTTGGTCTTGAAGATCCATTTACACCCGACATTCTTACATTCTTTAGGCAATTCAACAATATCCCAAACTTGATTTTGATGCATGGATTTTAACTCTTTTTCCATGGCATTAAACCATTCATTAGAATCTTCACATTCCATGGCTTGGGAAAATGAATCTTGATCATTTCCAACTCCTAAGTCAATTTCTGACTCTTGTAGATAAATCATGTAGTAATAAGAAATAGCCGATCTCCTTTCTCTTTGAGATCTTCTTAATGCTATTTCTTGTGACTCAGCTATTGAATGTTCAATATTGACATCTCCATTATGAAGTGTTTGTTCATTAATTTGTTGTTCTCGATTATTTTATATTGTACTATAATATCAGGAACAACAACTTTAGAAGTTTTGGGTATTGGAACTTCTACCCTTACTTCTTGAATGCAAGCATCACGCATTCTTTCACTCCCACTGATGTCACCATTCTCAATGAACCTAGCATTTCCATATTCAACAATTCTTGTACTATGGTTAGGACAATAAAATTTATACCCTTTGAATTTTTCTGCATAACCAATGAAATAACCATTGGCTGTTCTTTAATCCAATTTCCTTTCATGTGGATTGTAAATTCTTACTTCTGCTTGACAATCCCAAACATGCAGGTGTCGTAAACTAGGTTTCCTTCCCGTCCACAGTTCAAAGGGAGTCTTTGGAACTGCCTTACTAGGAACCCTATTTAATAAGTACATAGAAGTCTTTAAAGCATACATTCACAAAGACAAGGGTAAAGATGAATGACTCATCATACTCCTAACCATTTCCATTAAAGTACGGTTATGCCTTTCTGTTACACCATTTTATTGTGGTGTACCTAGCATTGTGTATTGAGCACAAATGCCATGTTTTTTAAAGAATTTAGCAAATGGACTTGGACATTGTCCCGATTCATTATACTTTCCATAATATTCACTGCCTCTATCCAATTATACTATTTTCACATTTCTATCTAATTGCCTCTCAACCTCTTTAATATACACTTCAAGTGCATTCACTGATTGAGACTTATCGTGCAATAGATAAATGTAACCATAACGTGAAAAATCATCAATAAAGGTTATGAAATAGCTTTCCTTACTAAAAGATGGAATATCGAAAGGACCACATATGTCAGTATGTATAATCTCAAGAAGTTCTGTGCTTTTTGTGGCACTTTTCTTAGTGTGCTTTGTTTGTTTACCTTTAATACAATCAATATACACTCCAAGGTCAGTAAAATCCAAATTTGGAAGAATTTCATTCTTCACTAATCTTTGCATTCTTTCCTTGGATATATGACCCAAACGTTTATGCCATAAGTAAGCAGAATTTTTATTCAACAAACTTTGTTTAGTGCCAACATTATGATGCAAGGTCATTAATGTCTCAACAAAAATATAATCAAGTCTAAATTTATAAAGACCATCACATAAAGTTCCAGTTCCAATAAAAGTATCACTCTTAAATAGACTGAAAGATTCAGATCCAAACTTACAATAAAATCCCGCTACATTAAGTCTTGGCAAAGAAACTAAATTGCGAGAAAATGTAGGTACATAAAGGGTTCGAAACAAATCCAAATAATATCCAGTATCTAAGATCAAACGATAAGTGACAATGCCTTCAATTGGAGCTTTGTTTCTGTTCGCCGTAATCACATAACTTTCATTTGGCTTTATGGTTTGGATCGTAAGAAATCCCTGCATCGTATTTAACACATGAGTGGTGGCACCAAAATCAATCCACCAAGTATTATGAGGAACTTCAATAAAGTTTGATTCAAAACATACTAAAGCACAATGCTTACCTTTCTTTTCGAACCAAGCCTTACATTTCAGACAATCTTTCTTCAAGTGTCCAATTTTGTTGCAAAAATGACACTTAATAAGATTGTGTACATTGAGAAGCCTTTGAAGAGTCATTCAAGACGTGTAGTCCTTTCTTCTTGCTCCTTCCATCTTTTCTCTTGAAATTCTTTTGAACTTCTTGATGACTTAAGAGATGAACAGAATGAGCCTTTTGATTCTTTATCCTTGTTTCCTCTTGAACTAGCATACTGGTCAATTCATTTACATTTCACTTATTCTTTATAGTGTTGTAATTCATTTGAAATGGCCCATATTACTCATGAGGCAAGGAATTAAGTATAAATTGTACTAAAAAGTACCCATCCACTTTTATTCCCAAAGTCCTTAACTTTGCTGCTAAATTCGCCATCTCAAGTATATGCTCATGTATGGTACGCGAACCATCATATTTCATGGTGGTTAGTGTACTCATCAATGTACCAACAAGTGACTTATCAGCAGTTTGAGAATGCTCTTCCACAAATTTCATAAATGCCTTAGCATTGTTAGTCTTGGGAAGAGAAGTCTTTAAGTTGTTTGCAACTGTCATTCGTATGAACATTAAGCTCAGTCTGTTCGATCTTTCCCAAGCTTTATGGAAAGATTTTTCATCATCGCTACTTTCATCAGTAATAGCAGCTGGTTTCTCAGCTTGAAATGCTAAATCAAGATCGAGGACACCTAAGTGAAACTGGACTTATTCACTCCAATCAAGAAAATTTATTCCATTGAATAAGGGAACATATGAGGCGTGCGAATGGAGTGAAACAGGTACATATACTGCAAATGTGTAAGAAAATACTCATACATTAATGTTTTGAGAATATCACATAATCATATTCAAACTAAATGGCACATGTACATCATAGTTATCCTTTGAGCGATCCTATGATATACAAATATATATAATACCATAATGATGCTAATAACTTTTATTTGATAATTGTAAATATATCTTATTAAAATTTATTTGCTATCTTTGGATATACAAATAAATTTAACAAGTCATATTAATTATCAACCATCATGTTCATGAATTATAAGAAAATAATTAACCTTTGGGTTAATTCCTAAGTTATTATAATAAATGAACTTTAATATACCCATAACTCCAATAATGATATAAAACATTTCAATTTCATATATAGCATCGATTAATCATGGGTAATTGAATAAAACAATTTACAATATCAAAAAATTCAAAAGACTTCAAGGTTTGGCCACTTTGGTGACTAACAAACCATTCATAATATGAATTTTTTTAATATTGCAAAATATAAATATTTACCAAATTGCACACAAGGATAAAACGTAATCAAAGCATAAGGGCAAAATCGTAAAAACATAATCCCGTTAGGGCAAAATCATAAATTTATAATCCATGGGCAAAATGGTAAATAATCAGCAAGGACAGAATCGTAAATTTCTAATCCAGGGGCAAAATGGTAAAAACAAGCCCGCGGTACTTCAGGCGCGTGCTCAGCACGCGCCTGATTCGCCGTGGACGCGTGCCTCGCACGCACGCGTCAACTGCCGTGCGGGCAGTTCCGTGCGCGTGGACTCCACGCGCCAGCGGTTGGCGCGCACGTGGATCCCAACCGCATGCGCGTGACGGCGCGTGGCGCGTGGATTCCACGCGCCTGCGACTGTAGCTCGCGCATGGACCCACGCGCCTTCTTCCTAGCGCGACCGAGGCATTTTTTCTTCGCCATTTTTCGTCATTTCATCCCTGTTTCACCCTAATTCTTCCATTTTCGACATTTTCGACATGAAAACATTCATCATTCGGATTTTCTTCAACAGAACCATCCGAAAACATTTCAACAACAACAAATAGTACGGACAAGATCGTTTAACGAATCATCATACATAAATCATAATATTTTTATAAACGGAAAATCATGAGATCATAAACCATGCTTTGATACCAACTGCTAGACAATACATATAATTCTCGATGCGGAAATACAAAAGAAAACAGTGATCTCTTAATCTTCATGATTTTTACAATTAGATGAAGACATACATTTATCCATAGCGTTACACTTGATGATGATCGCTGTAGAAAATCGAAGAATCTCGAACCAAAAGAAGAAATCCGATTTCTCTCCCTTAACCCACTATACTTAAGTGTATTCTATCGATGGAGGAAAGAATACCCAATTCCTTTCTGTTATTGTTGTTCATTATGGGCGGAGAAAGGACCAGACTCTATTTGTACGTTCGTTGAAAATGTGCCTTCCATCAAAGCAATATACCCTTTCATTTTATTAGAGTCGTAACTTCTCGTAACCAATAATTATTTATTTTATAGCATTTCAATAATTACTAAACCATATAATAAATCTCACATGTGGGTCACAATAATTCTTACATCAGAGTCACATGGCACATGTAGTATCGTGTGTTTCAACTTGTCTGAGGACGATGATGCTGATGGTGGTGTTTATTTTCAGAGACAACCAACTAAAAGTGTTGAAATTGCACTTACAAGCAATGGACTTTGGGGGGATCTCAAATGTGGCGGCGTGTAGGGTGGTGTATGAGTTTAAATTTCAGGATTTGGCTTGTCTAAGGATGGCAATTTGATGACAATGTCGTGGCGGAAGTCTTAAGCAATAAACGAAGTTGTGGCTTTGGCAGAGAAACAGGAGAAGCGACCATCGTGGGACAGACTTGATCGGGCGCTTCCTAGACAACAGCTCTGATATCATGTTGGTTTAAGTTGTTAAGTAAAAGTAGACCATATGAATGTTAAAAAAGTTTATAAGATCCGTTATCAAGCGGCGTTAATGTAATGTGTGTGAAGCCACCTTGGGGTTTATTTGAATTGGGTCCAAAATCTATCACAAGTCCAGGTAGATCTTAATCATAGTCGGTGAGGGTTACTCATAACGACGATGGGGGTGTAATTTGTTTTATGCGGACGAAAATCAACACCGGGGTAATCGATCACTAGATCACGACTTGACATTAATGCGCTTGAAGCGACCTAGGGTTTCCCGCCTGGTGTGACTTCCTGCTAATTTGGCTTGTTAAAGGCTTCTAAAAAAATTTGACCGTCCACAATCATCTACTTTTCGAGGTGGAAAAGTCACGTTAGACTCGTTCTACTACTAATAACACATAAAATCAAACAGCAAAATATCTCATAAATTGAACTGTGATTGGTTACATTGGCGTTCCTATCTTTGCCTTTGGTTCTTGTTTTACCGAGTCGAGCATGAATGCAAAGTCAGAGGGTCAAATTCTAGACAGACTCCTCAGCTTGTTCATCACCCCCTCTCTCTTTCCCTTCTTTCAGCAGTGTTTTTTCAATTGAGATTTCCCCTTGAGCGCAGACCAAGTAAAAGTTCTATTGAATAAAAAATAAGAGTCGTGCATCTTATAGTTGAATAGGTTCCTAGATTCATTTCTTCATAATTACATAAAATGATACAAATGATCCATACTTTTTGGCTTAATGAGTAATGTGATTCTTGAATTTCTAATTTGTTCAATGTCGTCACTGAACTTTAATGTAATATGTAATGTGGTCCTTAAACTTTTAATTTGTTTAATGTGATCCATAAACTTTTGATACATGTGTAATTTAGTCACTGTATTATGTAGTCCAGAGCAATTAGAAAATCATCAAAAATAGATGTATGTGTGCGTCAATGCAAATTTTTATTGTGGTTTGAAACAGTCCATTGATGACAATCAAAGAACAGTAAGCAAAATTAATTAAGGGTGAGCATTGGTCCAAGGTCCATCCTGGATCGACCTTGGACCGGCCCAATCCGATTGATCCTGGTCCAATTCCCAAGGGGATTGGGTTGGTCGTTGGTCTTGGGACCCCTAGACCCTATACCGTATGGGTTGGGCTTCAATCATAAGGGTTTAGGGTTGTCCAACCCAGACCAACCCTATACTTAATTATATTATATATCATATTACATATCTAATATATTATATATTATATGTTTTTGTCTACTCTAAATTCTAGCACCACCTCTTCTATTCTCTTCGCAATTCAATTTATTATGTAAATTAGAAAGTAGATAGAAACTCAATATTAATTTGACAAAAAAGAAAAAGAAACCATCTTCACTTGACTTAGCCTCACTTGCCTTGTCACTCACTTCTGTTCGCTTGCCTCTGTTTCCTCTCGTCAAATGTTCGTTTTTATGGTTTGTTGCTTTTAGTAAGCGTAAATTTTTGGTGTTACCTTATCTTTTTATATTTGCTATGTACTGGTATTCATAATTTGTTGCTCAATGTCACATTATTGATGTATATATAATTTCAAATAGTATGTTTGTCTTTTTAAGCAATATAAAAATTGAAATAAAAAAATAATCACTTGGTCTCGTGTCACCAAAGACGATGTCCTTTTGTTGCTGACGGGGCTAAATAAGTAATATAAAAATTAATTAAATTAAATTTAAAACCAAATTAAAAAAAAAAAAAGGAAGAAGATGAACAAAGGCTGAGGGCTCAACCCTCGCCATCGTTGTCTCCCCGCCATCACCGGGAAGGGTCGACGATGTTAGGGGAAGGTCGGCCATGGTTGCTAGCCACTAGTCCATTGTTCATCTTCTTCATTCCTATTTTTTTTAAAATTAAATTTTGATTTTAAATTTAATTTAATTAATTTTTAAATTCAAATTCAAATCCGCGCCAAAATGATATCATTTTTGCATTTCTTTGCTAAGTTAGCTCGCCGGCAAGCTATGTAGGCGAGTAAGGGTTTACTGGAAGTGGCACTCAAGTGTCTTATTTTTAAAAAAAAATGATACTTAAGTGTTACTTTTCTAATTTTTGGCATTTAAGTGTCTCATTGTATCAAGTTTTGACACTTCATGTGTTCTTTTGCCGAAATAATCTCGTTTTAAAGAAAGCTATGGAAAATCTCTACCCTTCTCTCACTCTGTCGCATTTTGTGAAGAGTCTGTAAATTTGTCTGTTTATTTTCCCTGACAATGATTCGAATCGACCACCATCATTCCTCTAGGCTCTATTGGCCATGTGCCAACTGCCAATGAAAGAAAGTGTGCACGTTGTTCGTTGTCAAGTTTAGTTCTTGGGCTATTTTTTTGGTCGAAAATTTAGTTCATGGGTTGAACTAGGTTTGAAGTATCGTTAAAAAGAAATGATACTTCTGTACCTATCAAGCATCGAACCAAAGTCACCAAAATGAATAAACAAAATAACCACTTGACAAACAAATGCTTTTGTAGTGAGATTTTAATTTTTTTTATATATTTTAATATGAAAGCGTGATTTTTTATGCAAAATAAAACGTCGACCAATTCCCCGGTAAAACCGGAACCATCCAATTCAGTTTCTAATTCCAAAATTTAATTACAGTGGTCTTCAAACCAGGAAAGTCAATTCGGAATCCCATCCTTGAACTTTTACCATTGGATCATATGCCCATTTGCATTTTTTAAGCAATTCCATTACCTTTTATTCCCACCTTTAATTACTTTTTTTAGGTTTGTTCTATTCTTACTCTCATCTCACTTTCAGACTTTTGCTTTACTTCTTTGTAGAACATAAGAGTCAAATGCCCTACATTTAATTACCTGGGAAACGGGAGAAAATGAGGGAATGGAAATTTGAGTGGAAATGACAAGAGATATGAAATTTCCATGAGAAAATGTGAACATTTTTCTATTAGTTTTATGTTCAAGGTCCATAGTAATAATGTATGTCATTGCACTTCCCATTTGTACGTTGCTTATAAATTCTTAATGTTAGGTACATTTAATGTAGCATGTCAGAAAAAGACCTCTAATGGTTCATAAAAACAAAAGTTATATCATTATACATCTTGTTCTTTCTTCAACAATTTCATATCTCTAGTGGAAATAATTACCAAAAAAATCATGAACCTATTATACTGATACCAAGTCAACCCTAAAGTTTTCCATTTGACTAATTCAATCATAAATCTTTTGGTGGTTTGCTAATATCTTTGTAGCCAATTTTGGCCGAAAATTATTGATATGGACATTAACAATCCTACATGGCACGTTTAGCACTAATGTAAACAATTTAAAAAAAAAAACTTATAAAAAGATCATTTTTTATTTTTCCTTTTTAAAAATAAAATTTTGCAAAAACTATCTACTTCGGAGTCGGCCATACCACGTAGAATGACCCACATCCATGTCAGCGATTTTTCGACCAAAATTAGCTGGCTAGGCAAATTGTCAATAGGTTTAGGATCAAATTGGCCAAATTGAAAATGTATAACTAAACTAACATCCGTACAATATGTTTAGGATCTTTTTAGTAAGTTTCTCTTGTTGTTTTTATTGGCATTGATGTTTCATTACTTAGTAATCATTCAGCTATCTATGGTAATCACAATAAAAATCAGAATAAAATGAAATTGGGATAAGTGTACTAAAAGTCAAGAACTTATCACGAGGGTGAAATTAAAATCCTAAAATTTTCAAAAAGTGCAATCAAGTAACAAAACTTATTACAAAGTCCTAAACTTATAAAAAAAATGTAATCAAACCTTAAAACTTATTGAGTTTATGCAATCTAGTCCTAAAACTTATCAAGTATATGCAACCAAGTTCTAAAACATGTCAAGTTAGTGCAATCAAATCCTAAAACTTGTTAATATTTTCTTTTTGTCAAGTTGGATGAAATTAATGGAATGACTTCATTGCAATGACTTGATAAGTTTTAGCACTCAATTGTATTTTCATGACAAATTTTAGGACTTTTAGTGCACTTAACCCTATAAAATTGATTCTATTACGTATTTGATTATTGTCCAAAATAGGATAAAATCATATATAAAAAGGACATAGCCCAAATAAAAATATCTCTATGGGGAGGTGAAAAAAATGTGGATAAGATTTCTAATATCATAATATAAAAGTTAATTTTGTTAGATAACAAACTCATTAAATTAATAACATTAAAATAATATTTGAATTTTAATATAAAAATTCAAAATAAGAAAAAATCTTTAAAAAATTATTCATATTTGTATTTCTATGTTTGAATTTCTTTCTATTTTATAACATATATATTCAATAAAAATAATTATATATTTAGTATTTATAGTTATTGCATATTTTAGGTGTAGTAGTATTTTTATGTTAGTATGGTTTACTATTTAATAAAATTCTATTAGAGGACAATGGAAGGAAAAAAAGAAATGAAAAAAAGATAGGAAAAATAAATTTAAAAAAAGCAAATAATGAAGCGGGCAAGAGTATTGTAAAATTTTTTTAACATATCTATCTATACAATTTTAAGGTTCATTTACACCGATACTAATATGTCGTTCATAACAAAAAAGAAAAAGAAAAAGAGAGGATAGAATATGATGTGAAATTATCCAATTTCATTATTGCAATTCACTAAATAGTTTACAAATCTAAATGATCACACACAGCCTTAGCACATCAACGAATGTAAGAGGTTACTAAAATTAAAGAGTGGTGCAAATTAAGGCGAGACTATTTCTCGTGCTTAATGAGAGCATTAGTACCGTTTGTTGATTAATCCTGGATGACGTGGTTCTTTTTGTCTTGCTCTAGGTGGCTGCGGGGATTCTTCCCTGGATTCTATCACGTATGTTCCCCTAGTGAAAAGAAAACATGAGTGGACACTATAATCCAATAAGATAATCACGTGGGCCCAATTAAATACACGAGCTAATCTAGTGACCGATGCTCAATAATTGACTTCATTTATATTTCTTGATCCAAAAACTCCTTCAATGATTAAGTTTGTTTATACGGTGCTCCAAACAAATGTTTTGTCACGTTTGTTAAAGGTATTTACTAAGAAGGGCTTTGTTCGAGCCGTATGGATTCCGGCACCCTAATTGTCCGTATGTCATAGACCGATACTTCAAATCACAAATCGTGCTGCGTTTACACCTCAATTTACTTTATTTGGTCCAAGTGAGCCGCACCTGCTCTCATTCACGATTTCACACTTAAAAAAATGAATCATTAGAAAAGTAAGCTCTCAAGGATTCCAAAAAAATATTCAGATACCTAGATAGATCCGAATAAGAAGATGATGATGAAAGCCTCTAGAGCACAAGCGTTTTAAATTTCCCATACTATCCTCGCCATGTTCTAAAGTCTCATATAAAACCCTAGATTTTAAATTACATGGTTCACTTGGCCTAGAGCACTAGTGTTCTAAATTTCCCATACTATCCTCACCATGTTCTAAAGCCTCGTAGAAAAAACCTAGATTCTATATTACAAGGTTCGCCTGGCCAACTCATAAATATCAATTTCGACCCAACAAGAAGCCCCTAAATACCAAATGAAAATTCACTATTTTTTTATGATATATGATAGTCCAACAACGGAGGGCGCATAATGATCATTAATCGACGGACCCCACCCAGTAGCCAATTTAGGTTGTTCCTACGCATCACATCGTCCCACTCACATCTCCCGCGCACATACTCGCGCACACTTTCCCAGGGGTCAGCATCAGGTGCGTCCGCCATCGAGCCCCCGGACCACTCGCCGGGCCACACGTGTCCTACAGATCTCCCCGTAACAGTATACGGCCCCCGCAGCGCAGCGCATCTTACCTTAGCATTTAGCATCTTGCCATCTCGATTCTCGGCATCTTCCACCGGATCCCCTCCCTCCCCCAAGTTGGCCCATCCGACGGCTCGCGTTCCTCCTGCCTCCCCTCCCCTCGTCTGCACCGTATAAATACCCGCCTCCGCCCCGTCCCCGAACCTCGTGCTCATCGCTCGCTTCCACCTTCCCACCTTCCACCACTCCACAGAGAAAGAAGAAACCGCCGCGCCGCGGCGGAGCCGGTCCGGCGAGGGAGGCGCGTGGAGAAGAGAAGAAAAGGGGACGAGATGAACGACGCCATAGATTCCAGGGTGGAGGCCTCGCGTTCCAGTACGTGAGCTTCGGGCTCTTCACGGTGGTCAACAACCTCTGGACGCTGGTCGCCGTCGTGACCGCCGCCGTCAGCGTGCTCGGCATCCGCGCCGCCGCAGGCTCCTCGGCCGTACGCCGCCGCCGCCAGCCCGGGCCTGCCGCGCCCCGCGTCGACGTCGGGGGGCGCGGTCGGCGGGCCGATCCCGGAGGAGGAGCGGCGGCCGGCCGATGCCGCCGCCGCCGCCGCCGCCGATGATCGTTCGAGCGCGGCCTCGACGTCGGGCGGCGACTACTGTCTCCGGAGCGAGATGGGCGACGGAGTGACGAAGGGGAGGAGGAAGTTCACGGCCTACTACAAGGACGACGGCGAGTGCGAGTACGTGTGCGATTCCTCCGCGGCGGAGGCGGAGGTGGGGGACGCCGGGGAGGGCGATTCTTGCGGGGGAGGAGAGTGGTGGGAGAGCTGGGAGAGAGTGTTGAAGGCGAGGACCGGGGAGACGTGGTGGTACAGGTGCCAGGACGCGGGGGCGCTGGACGGGGCCGTGGTGAGGCTGTGGGACGACAGCCGATGCGGCGGCGGCGACGGGAGGAGGAGGAGGGGCTGCTCAGGCGGTGCCGCCGTGTGGTGGTAGGTGTAGGGGGAAAGAAGGAAGCGGTGGTAGCTGGTGGCAGCTGGCGGTTCGTGCAGTAATAATGCTCGGCGGCTCCGGATCGGGAGCTCCATTTTTATTTTTTCTGGGGGCTTATTGTGGCATTTGGGGATGTAATTGTATATAAATTTGCTTGGGTAGTAGAACAGCCGAAAACCAAAAAAGATTATGACATGAAATGCAATTGCAATGCTCTCGATTTGCAGCTTCTCTATTCTTGCTCTCTCTCATTAGCAATTTCTCTTTTGATTCTCTGGGCATGTTCATGAGCAGATACTCTTCGAATTCGGGTTGCAGATCGGTGTTCAATGAAAACCCACCATCTAGAATACTGTTTGGTGCGGATTAAATTGATTTTCGAAGTAAAAATGGGATTTTTTCAACACTTAAATGACACTCAGATGGGAAAACGAAAACAACAATTTCTTCTGTTCGTTCTTGCTCTGTCATTAGCAATTTCTCTTTTGATCCTGTGGGCATATGCATGAGCAGATCCTCTATGGATTCGGGTTTTTAGATCGTCATTCAATGAACCCACCTTCAGGGAACTCTTTGGTGAGCATTAAATTGATCTTTGGAAGTAAAAAATGGGATTTCTTCGTCACTTACTAACATCTAGATGGGAAAATCGTAACACTCTTCCCCTGGAATTCTTGGGAATACCCGCCATTAGATTCTTCTTCCTCTTCGCTTTCGACAGCATAAAAGAAAAGTCCCACAGAGATTGAGATGGAGATAGAGATGGCTACATAGATCGTGGTGAACGATGAGGCACGTGTTAATTGGATGGAGGAAGCCGCTTTGCGGCTGCTGGCTTGGCTGGTCAAGCTCTTGCCATCTCCATCCGTCGCGTCGATTGGTTGAGGGGGAATCCTCTGTTTCTTGGCATATTCCTTTGGTTGATTGCTGACCAGTTCCTTGCAGTTAAGACACCCCCCTATTTTATTTGGGAATATGCCAGTTTGCCCCACTGAAATGACGGAAGATTTCCGTTTCGCTCCTAAACCTTTCCGATTTACTAGAGATAAAATCGAATTCCTCCACCAAGTTCTTCCATTTTAGGGTCAATTTGAAAGGATCAACTTGAGGTTGTCATTGCAATAGCTCCGACATCTACCGACAGAATTGACCACCGTGTAGGAGAAAACTTGACATTTTTTTAGTGCACTATTTCTCTTGTATCATATGTAATCATTGTATTGAAAATCAAAATATTTTCCTCGTGTGAAAGAATGCACTAGGGTACTGATTAACAAGGCCTCATTTCCATATTAATGAGATTGTCCTCATCTTACAATTTTGTGACGTTCTCTTTTCTTTTCTTTTTTTCTATCTTTTTAACGTGAAAATCTTTGAACATTGGGGAAAGTGCCACAAAGGCGTCTTTTGAGTTGGAGAGTTATCTCCACACAACTTTCTTTTTCAATCTCCATAGAGGGAGGGTCTGAGTTAGATCTCTCCCTCCTCACCCTTTTTCTTTTACTAATTTGGTTCTTTGTTTTGTTTTCCTTGCTTTCCTCCCATTTAGAGAGCTTTTTCCTTTTGATCTATTTTAGATCTAAAAGTTTTTCTCCCCCATTTTGAAGATATTTCTATCCCAATCTATTATAAATTTGGGAATTTTTGTGTGTATGTTTTCGAGGTTTCGCCTCCCTTGGATTTCCTTGGTGTACAAGCCCATTTGCAAGAGATCTGAGGAGTTTTGTGAGGATTTTACTCTCACAATCAAATATGTGCTAAGTTAACCTTTTCTATTCTAAACGGCGATGGTGTTGGGGATACCGAACCTAGATGCGGACCGCTAAATGACAAAGCCGTAACAACTAAATGAAATTCTTGGTGTGTACTTAATACTGAAGATAGGTTTGGTAATCGACCATCAATTTTAGTTTGAGGAAATTAGCAATTTTGCTATTTGAGTAGGTGATCCCTAATTTTGTTCTAATGACGTTTTGTTTTGAAACTATATGGGATTTATATTGCTTTGTAGTTGAACTGCGTTGTTTCTTTTGTTTTTTTGTGGAGATGAATAAAATCTTACTTTTGACAACAGCAAGGAAAAGTTGTGCCACTAATTTTTCCTAATCCAATCAATGAAAAAAAGAGGCAATTGTACTTGCTTTGACGCTATTCTTAAACAACGTGGTGGAAGACAATTTTGAACGACGTGATTTCCCCATTCTTGCCAAACAGTAGTAGTTCGGAAGATGCCGCTGCATTGCACATGCTTTGATGAGATTGGCTACCTAGGTTTCCCACCTAATCCTCTTATTACTGCTTCTAAACAAGGGCTATTAGGACGTCACTTTAATTTGAGCCCACCGATATTGACCATAAGTTGAGCTCACATGGAGCAAAAGCAAAGTTTTACATGGTCTCTAATGCAGAAAAAGAAAAAACTTGTTTGGACTCAAATCCGTAGATCAGACACAATTTGATTGGTGATCTTTTAAAAACCATAAGTTGCAAGAACTCGCAAGATTAACGGCCGAGATTGACCCATTTTCATGTGGATTTGGGTCTAGGCGACAGTCACCTCCGTAGAGGCGTACCCAAAAAGGGACCGTCGGATATCTACTTCTCAATAGATACACACCACGAACCTGCATGATTAATGGCTAAGATTGACCCGTTTCATGCAGATTCAGGTCCAAGCAACTCTCGCCTCTTCAATGCCCTCGCACCGCATAAGGACGACCGCGCAGGCTTATCCGGGAAAGGATTATCGGAGAATTGTCTCTCAATAGGGACGTTGCACCATGCAAAACATGGCTTCCGGGCCGCTCTCGCTCGATGCACACACTCTATCCTTCACCCACCAACATGTCAGGTATCCACACTTCGCAATCGCGATGAAAATTTGTGGGCTACATCTTCTGTCACGGGACGCCACAGCGAGGGCCAAAGCAACGGCGGCCATCCGACGAGATCGAGGAGGGACCACCGGCTTTGTCACTGGTCTCACCCAAATGATATTTTCGACCAATGTCCAGTCTTTGTCCTTTCTTCTTGCACTTATCGACGACATCACCTTACCGTTAATTGCCATGATGTCGCTGTCATTGGAGGATCGCCGTCTTCCTTGTCTTTTTCGTTCATGTCTGTTTCAAAATTTAGCGCCGGACAGGACATGGACTTGAGTTTGGCTTTCCAGCACGGGATGGGCATCTTGGGCTTTCGGTCCGTTTGGTCTTTCGGAATATCCGTTTCGTGCTTGGTTGTCTAAGGTAATTTGAGCCATTCATGTTGATTTTTGCGTTCCTAGGTTTAAATCTAGAATTTGAATGGCTGGATTCGTACTTTCGCCCTCAAGGCTAGGTAGGGAAAGTATAACCCTCTTGCACCCGAATGAAAGGTTTTCATTACAAGAAGGGAAAATACCATAAAAAACCCCAAACTTTATTCAAAATGATAAATTTATCCCAATTTTTTTTTTTTGACATGAAAAACTCCAAATTTTGTCAACCGTGACATATTTATCCCAAAAAAATTTTTGTGATACAAAAAATCTTGAACTTCTATCCGTATGACACATTTACCCTAAACTATATGACATTTTGGTTTTTTACATTTTAATTTTTTTTCTTTTTTTCTTCTTCTTCTCTCTTCTCTTCGCCGGCCATGGTGGAGCCGGCGGAGGGAAGCCAGCATTCGGTGAGGGTTGCCTTCGCCTAGGCTGGCTAGGTCCAACAAGGGGTGTCCTCGCCAGATCTGGGAGGGTGGCCCTCGCTCGACGCAAGCGAGGGAGGCTCTCGCCGAACTTGGGTGAGAGAGTCTAATGAGGGCCATCCTTGCCCGACGCAGACGAGAGCCCTCCACCATGGCTAGAGCAAGGAAGAGAGAAGAAGAAGAAAAAAAGTAAAAAAAAAATGGAAAAATAAGATGAAAATGCCATTGGTGGGGTAAATGTCACCACATTCTGAAAGTTTGGGGTTTTTCATGTCACAAAAAAAGTTTGAGGTAAATTTGTTATTTTGGGCAAAGTTTAGAATTTTTTGTGGTCTTTTCCCTTACATGAAATGGAGATTGATTTAGTGTTCAATGTTGAAAGCACATAATAGAAGTTCGATCTTGTTGACATTTTAAGTTGGATCCATGTTTATCTAAAAGTTAAAATCAATGAATTATAGACTATTATGGTATATAAATTACTCAACACCACAGAATTGTTCAATGTGAAATTTTCTTAGACACAGCTCATGCGTGCATCTCAACAATCCACTTAATCCAAGTACCATTTTGCATTAAAGATTCTTTATTAGATTGGGGGTCCACCAATTTACCATCAAGGCTGACTTTAACACCACTTGTTGGTATCTTGTAATAGAAATCCAATACCTTTATCTAAGGAGAGCGCCGAGAGGGAGTCTAAGTTTGAGTCCATTAACATATTGAGCTATATCCATTTTTACTTAACTTAATCAAATAAATGGGAAAAGTGTTAAAAAAAAAGTCATAAACCTTTTGTATTTGTGCCAATTTAGTTATCAAACTTTTTTTGGTGTCAATTTAGTTATAAACATTTTTACTTTGTGTCAATTCAATCATTTTCGGCTAATTTTGGCCGGATTTTGTTGATTGAGCATTGGCTGGCTGACATGGCAAATCGGTGCTGACGTTGATAACTTTTAATAATATTTTAATATTTTTTTTTCTTTTTTTTTTTTTTCCTTCTTATCCTCCTTCCTCCAGCCGAGTCATCAGACCTCGGCGACCGGCCAGAAGCGACAGCTAACGAGGCTTGACCCTCACCAAGTGCGACGAGGCGAGCCTCGCTAGCCTGGTGTGAGGCTAGCTCGAGGCCGCAAGGGCAAGCCGGGTGGCCTCGAGCTAGGCTGGCAAGGCTTGACCTCTCGGGATCTAGCAAGGGTCAACCTCGTTGCCCAACGCAAGGCCGCCCTCATGGCCTTCACCAATCGTCGCCTTTGGCTGATTGCCGAGGTCCAGTGACGATTAAAGGAGGAGGAGGAGGAGGAGGAGGAGGAGGAGGAAAAAAAGAAAAAAGAAAAAGAAAAAAAATTCAAAAAAATTAGAATATTATTAAAAATTGTATATGTTAATACCGATCATACCATGTTAGTCAGCAAAATGCGACCAAAAATAGCTTAAAAGGACTTAATTGGCACCAAATAAAAATGTTTATGATTAATTTGACACAAAATAAATGCTTATAATTAAATTGGCATAAATACTAAAAGTTTAGGACTTTTTTAACATTTTCCCCCTCAAATAAATTATAGGTCAACCACCGACCGTTTTAGGCTTTAGTGATTTTCCCCCCTTGCAACACAAGAATAAATTATGGTTTCCCCATGTTGGTTTTTCAAATATTACGGATAAATAAATAAATTATAGGTTAAATATGATATATAAACCGCTTCACATCACACAAATTCTTTGATATATAACTTCTTTAACATTACTTACATGCTAATCTAATCATTTATAAAGCCCTCGATTTTACCATTTGTCAATAATTATTTTAAGGCATCTTTTGAATAGAATAACTTATTGCTTCTACCATCGAGAGAAAACTCCAGGGACATGGCCCCGACGACCGCGCGCCGGCCTTCCGCCTGCCGCCGGAGCCTCTCCCACCGATGACTCCTGCTGCCTGAGTCGACGCCCATCGCCGTGCCTCTGCACCTGCGACCCGCCACTACCGCTCCGCCGGACTCGCCCGCGTCTGCAGCTCCATCGACGCACCTCCGACGCCCGCTGCTGCTCCCCCTGCGCTCGCGTTGCGCCTCTTGCTCCTGCACCACGCCTGCGCCGCTTCGCCGGACTCGCGGCCCGACGCCGCCAAAACCCACTCCATCGCTGCTCGCCTCTCCTCGGTGCCCGACAGCCAGCTTTGCACCCTCGCTACCGCTGCTCGCCTTACCTGCGTCTGCACCAGCACCCGATTTCCCGCGCCAAAGCTCCGATCCGGTTGCCAAACTCTGTTTTGGAAGAAATCCCTTCAAAACCCCGAAGCTTGGCCCTGGTATGTCCACTCTTTTCAAACCGATTATGGAGGAATTTGATTAGGGTTTTTCTCCCGTCTAGGTTCTGGATTTCGAATTGCTGCTGTGATGGCCTCGGCTTTTGGCCAGGCCTCTCGTGTTGATGAAGGGCCGAGTTCTCTCGCCCATGTCCCTCAAGTTGTAGGTCGACCTTTTCTTGATGGGCCCTTGTGCAAGGATATGGGGCGAAGGCCCTCGTTTTCCCCTGATCCGAGACAGACGGATATTCCCATCCCTGTTCGTAACCATGCTGGTGTTCGCACAAAAAGCAGAGGTAGATCCAGACCGAACCGGCCTCAGCCTACGGGCGAGGCAAATCCATCTAGCCGTTCTTGGGCTTCTGTTGCTCAAGTGTTGAGGAAAGGCTACGATTTAGAATTCACCCCTCCTGCATTTTTGGATGATAAACCGATGGTTGAGCTGTCAGACCTTGACCTTCAAGCTGCTGACCCCAAACTCCATGATTGTTTGATTGGCTATTATCTGGGTAGGAGAATTCCGTTTAAAGTTACTGAGGAAGCTCTTAAAAGGGCGTGGAGCCCGTACCTCACCGAAGTCATGGCAGACGGACAAGGTTTCTTCGTGCTGCATATTCCTGATATGGATTTTAGGAGGAAGCTCCTCGAAGGTGGCCCAATCACAGTTGTGAAGGTTCCATTTATTCTGCAACAATGGAAGCCTGGTCTTGAACTCATGAAAGACACCAATTTAACTGTCCCCGTGTGGGTCAAGTTGAGAAACCTTCCTTTCTCCTTTTGGTCAGCCCAGGCTATTGGCAAAGTTGCGAGTGCGGTTGGCAAGCCTTTGTATGTGGATCATCGTACTGAGCAAATGGATATGTTAGCTTTTGCTCGTGTGTGTGTTGAAATTACTGCAGACCAACCCTCTTGTGATTCTATACTGCTAGTTCATAATGGAAATTCCCGTATTGTTGCTGTGGAATATGAGTGGCGTCCACAAGTTTGTTCCAAGTGCGGCATCTTTGGCCACAACTGCAATCCCCCAGCCCCTCGCCAAGCATCTAATTTGAGGAGACCTGCAGTTAAGGCTCCTGTATCAGTTGTTCCTGCTCCTATTCAGCTCCCCCGGGACAGGCTTGCTTCCCCTGTTTCCCTTGCTTCCCCTGTTTTGGTGGATGCTCAAGCCACGCATCACCAACAAGATTCGGAAAGAGTCCAGCAGCCGTTCGATGCTTTGGAAGCCGGTGGGGAACTTGCTGCTCCTCATACGGAAGCCGTTGCTTTTTCCCAAGTGTCGTCTTCGGTTGCTCTGCCTATACCTACAAGAAACGATGCTGGTTCCTCTGATTTAGTCACAGTGCGTGAAGTCGCGCCTGCCCTCGCTTCTTCCCCTCCATTTATTCCTCCCGCGGGTGAGGAATGGCATGAAGTGGTAGGTAAAAATAAAAAGAAAAAAAAGCTTCCTTTTTCTAAGAAGGCGGCATCTGTCAGTGTGGCAGGCGCTACCGGAGGTGGACAACAGAATCTGAAGACCGCTTCCACTAAACCGGTTAAACCACCTGTGCTCCCTCCTGTTCGGATTTCTAAGGGACTTTTGAAAGCACTTGTCAAGGTACATGATAATACTGCCAAGACCTTGGACCGCACCTCCCGCTCGGGACATTCTATTGGCTCGGATGAGATTGCTAGTTCTAGTATTCATGCTATCTCGGAGGATGATGATCTACTATCCATCAGTTCCTCACCTCGGGGGACGACGTCTTGTGCAAAGCCCGACTCTATTCAAGACCAGCTGGATCGTCTACTTCCTGAACCTTCTGCTTCGGTTCTTGCTAAGGCCATCTCTACTGGCCGCAAAGCCTCTATGAAGAGATAACTGCCTCCATTCCTTGTGTACATATGTTTTTTGGATTCTGGAATGTTAGAGGTATCCTCAATCCTGTTAGGCGTGCTGAGGTAAGGAAGCTTATTCTCTCCAACAAGCTTTGCTTGATCGGTATTTTTGAGACTAAGGTGCCCGAAGATTTGTTTGATACCATATCTTCGACCTTATTAAGAGGCTGGAAATGGATGGCGAACTATGAATATGCTCCTCGTGGCAGAATTTGGGTTGGCTGGGACCCAAGTGTAGTTGAGTTTGCTCTTATTTCTTCGAATAAGCAAGCTGTTCATGGTTTTCTTTCTTCTACTTCTTCTAACATGAGTTGCTGTATTTCTGCGATCTATGCTGATCACACGTTTGTCAGTCGTAGGCCCCTTTGGGATGATCTAATCCATTACAATGAAGTCTTCCAGGACTCGCCTTGGATTGTAGCTGGCGACTTTAACGCCATTAAGGACCCATCGGATAGGGTGGGGGGTTCGAACACTTGGATTCCATCTTTTGACGAGTTTCGTTTATGTTTAGCTCAAACCGAGTTGGTGGACCTTCGATACATTGGCCTCCGTTTTACCTGGTCTACTTCCTCTGGTGCTGCAAGGAAAATGCGCAAGATTGATCGGGTCCTTATTAACAATTTATGGAACTATCGGTTCTCCTTCTCTCAAGCCTCCTTTTCTCAATCCGGGTATATCTGATCACTCTCCTATGATTGTTAGAGTGCTTGATCCGGTGTCGAGAAGGAAGCCGTTTAAATATTTTCATTTTTGGTCCGAACACCCGGATTACTCGTCTTGCATCAATCAAGCTTGGAATACGCCAGTCTTCGGAGTGCCGATGTTCCGCCTCGTGTCCAAGCTGAAATTGGTTAAAGCTCGCCTCATATTACTCAACAAAGAGTCTTTCTCCGACATTTCGATGAGGACGGATGAAGCTAGAGAAGCCCTTCGCATCACTCAGGTTGGGCTTCATGATGATCCTTCTAATTCATCTCTTGCTGACCTGGAAAAAAACCAGCGACGTGCCTTTGTCCAACTGCGGGCCCATGAGGAGTCTTTTTACCGCCAAAAGTCTCGTGTGACTTGGCTGAAAGAGGGTGATCGGAACACTAGATTCTTCCACAATTCGGTTAAGAACAGACAGACCAGAAATCACATCCTCTCGGTTATGGATTCATCTGGTGTCCTCATAGATGATCTAGCCCTTGTGCCTCAAGTGTTTGTGTCCTACTTCTCAAAGCTGCTCTCACCTCAGGCGTGCCTCTCAAAACCGTCTCTTCATGAGATGAAGGAGCTCATCCATCGGCCTCTCTCGGATATTCAATGCAGCTCCATCTCTTGCCCGGTCACAGATTCGGAGATCAAGGATACTCTTTTCTCCCTAGCAAGAGGAAAAGCCCCGGGTCCTGATGGCTTTTCGGTTGAATTTTACAAGACCAACTGGGATCTTGTCGGGCCGTTGGTTATTGAAGCTATTCAGGATTTCTTTGCTTCAGGCTTCCTCCTAAAAGAGGTAAACAAGTACTATCCTTACGTTGATTCCCAAAGTTCGAATGCTCTTTGCGATCCACGATTTTAGACCTATTGCATGTTGTAATACCATCTACAAGGTTATTACAAAAATTCTAGCTAATCGTGTGGCTGCTGTTTTGAATGTCTTGGTTGGATCATCTCAAAATGCATTTGTTAAAGGAAGGAGAATTAGAGATAACATTTTTCTTGTTCAGGAATTGTTCTCTGGTTTTCACTTAGATCCTTACCTTCCGAAATGTGCTTTGTTAAGGTGAACTTTCAAAAGGTGTATGATACTTTGTAGACTGGGATTTTTGGAACTCACTCGCAAGCTTTGATTCCGGAATGGATCATCCATTTGATAATGGTGTGTGTGAGAACACCCAAGTTTTCGGTTTCTATTAATGGCGAGCTTCATGGCTTCTTCTCTGGAGGTCGAGGCCTTCGCCAAGGGGACCCTTTGTCGCCGTACCTCTTTACCCTTGTTATGGATGTGTTCTCAGGGATTTTAAATTCCCGTACTTCGGTGAAAGGCTTCAAATACTTTTGGAGATGCAAGAAGGTAAAGCTGACCCATCTTTTCTTTGCCGACGACGTCTTTCTCTTTTGTCAAGCTGATTGGGTTTCCGCCACGATCCTCAAGATAAGTCTTAATATATTCTCATCTTGGAGTGGATTGCTTCCAAACAAAAACAAGAGCGAGGTGTTTCTCTCAGGAGGCCCTGTTTCCATCAGAGAGAATATTCGGCTTGCATTTGGCTTTCAGGAAGGTCGACTCCCAGTCCGGTACTTAGGGGTGCCCATCATTACTTCAAGACTTGGGAAAGCTGATTGTGCTTCGTTGATTAATCGTATTACCGCAAGAATTCAATCGTGGGCTCACCGCTTTTATCCTTTGTTGTGCTTCAACTTATAAGGTCGGTACTACATTCTATCCAAGCCTTTTGGGCTAGTGTTTTTTCTCTGCCTATCTCTGTTCTTGATAGAATTGAACAACTGCTAAGACAGTTTCTGTGGAAGGGCACCTCGCTTGGCCGAGGCGATGCCAAAGTATCTTGGGATGACATTTGCCTCCCAAAAAATGAAGGTGGCTTGGATATTCGGAAATTGAGAGACTGCAATACGGCTTCCTTGCTTAAGTACATCTGGTTTCTCTTCACCGATAGAGAATCTCTCTGGTGTCGCTGGATCCATTCTTATTTTTTAAAGAAGGACAATTTTTGGAACTCCTCCACACCCACTACGTGTTCATGGGCATGGAAAAAAATCCTTCAACTTCGAAGACACTTTAGGCTCTCTTTCTTTTGGAAGATTGGCCATGGTTCCTCTGTCTCCTTATGGCACGACAATTGGCTGGAATGTGGCCCGCTTCTCTTACTTATCCCGCCGGACCTTGTGGAGAGCTGTCGCCTTCCAAGCTATTCTGTAGTGGCGGACCTTTATTCTCCCGTGGGTGCTTATTTGAGAGACCTCCTCGCAAATATGGGAATTACTATACCCATTCTTTCTATTGATTCTGACCGCTTCACTTGGCAAGAAGATCCATCAGGTTCGTTCTCTGTTGCCTCTGCCTGGAAATACATCAGGATTAAAAAGAATCGAGTGTCTTGGGCTCCTCTTATTTGGGACAATGACCTTAAACCCAGATTTCAATTTCATTTGTGGTTGCTTGCAAAAAATAGGCTGCCAACTCGGACTCTCCTTCTCTCTTATGGGAGGATTGAGTTCTCTGTTTGTGCTTTTTCTTTGCTCCGTTTCGGACTCCGTGGACCACTTGTTCTTTGAGTGCACAACGTCTGCGACTCTTGCGTTCTTTTGGGCTTCTAGATGTAATTTACCTTGGAAGAACGAGTTTGGAAGGACAACCTCTCTTGGGCTCTCAAATTCCTATCCGGCAAAGATTTTTTTCACGGTATTGCCCGTTTCTCTTTTAGGGCTTTATGCCATTTCATATGGAAAAAAAGGAATTCTATCATCTTTCGAGGTGACTCTTTGGCAATTCCGGCCATGAAGAATCACTTGATCAAGGTTGTGAAGGATAAGGCTCTTTTGTTCTCTAATGTCCCGCCTACTCCAAGAAACAAGCGACTCCGAGAGAAGTTGGGGGTTCGATCCGTCCATCTTCAGCTCGGCATCCTCTTCATAGCTCTCCTCCATCTCTTCAATCTTTGGAGGGGTGCCTAAGGGTCATTGGTCTGTTTTTTACTTGTAGTTCAGCCGAGTAGTTGCTGCTATGTTCCTTCTCTCTGTACTTTTTTGATTCGGCACCCTCACACTCTCCCTGCCCCCACAGCTAAAGTGTGAGTTACGGTGCCGAATTCTTGTTCATTTGTCCAAAGTTTAATATATATTCTTACCTTTTACAAAAAAAAAAAAAAAAAAAAAACTTATCGCTTCTACCTACATAACGGCCCTGATATTTAAAGAAGGACCATTTTGAGTGGTTGTACGAACTCGTGATATTTGTTGGATTGTCTCAAATTTTCATTTCATATCGCCGTTGTCGTGGCTACACCCATTTGACAACCAGTGGTGTGAAATGGGCTGCGCTCAACATGACCCAGTCTGTTATGGGCCGTGCCTGGCCAACCCATATTAATGCGTTTGGGGTGTGCCAAGATGGCCGAACACATCGCCTCGCCCTAGCATAGTACGAGGCCCGTGCTGGACATGTGTGGCCTGGGCCCATGGATCATGACGGTTCAGTCCAACACATGCCATTTTTTTCCCAATTATTTGTGTCCTGAAGGGCCATTTGTGCAATTTTTTTCCAAACTTTTGCACCCGTGATCGATAGTCATCGACCACTAAAAATATAGGCATGCCCAAGCATAGAGCGACGGGTCACATGTTGCGCCGTGCCCAAGCATGGCTTGCTCCACAAACAAGCCATGCCGACACTACCTGCTCTGCCGCCGAGCATTGCAGTCCGACCCATTTGGCATCTCTATTCTATATACGACACCGATGTATTCAACGGGTCTATGCGGCCAGCAGGCCCAGGTTATCTTTCAGAGGTCATTGCCATTAATAGAGACCCAAAAAAAAAAAAAAATTTGGGCCTTGTTACCGGTTTAGTTGGGCTGGGCCTAGCAACGTCGGTCGGGCCTCAGCTCAAGCCCATTCGATAAACCCTAAAACTTCAACCATCATCATCATCTCCCCAGCTCCACCGACCGACCAAGATTTTTCCCCTCAGTCCGCCATTAAACCTCGAGCTCCTCCGCCTCCGCCGCCCCCGACGCTCGCCACTCGCCTCTCCGCCGACGACCATGGAAGGCATCGAGTTCGACGCTGCGTCGCCGCCACCTCCCCACGACCCCGCCGCCGTCGACGCCGAGGACGACGACTTCTGCGGCTCGATCCTCGCCCGCTACGGCGGCTCCGCGCGAGACGAGCACCAGCACCTCTGCGCCGTGATCGGCGCCATGTCCCAGGAGCTCAAGGACCAGAACCTGCCCCGCACCCCGATCGCCTACTTCGGCGCCACCTGCTCGTCGCTCGACAGGATCCTCTCCGCCTCCGCCGGCCCCGATCCTCAGGGCCACGTCGTGGAATCGCTGATGACGATACTCTGCCTGCTGTTGACCAAGGTTGCTGCTTCCGTCGTGAGGAAGAGGAGCCAGTATATGTCGGAGCTCGTTCTGAAGGTGGTCCGCGGCGGTTCTTTGCCGCCCGGAGCGGTGGGTTCGGGGTTGAAGTGCGTTTCGCATTTGTTGAGCGTTTCTAAGGATGCGAATTGGTCTAGCGTGGCGCAATTGTATGGAGTTCTGCTCGGTTTTGTGACCGACTCGCACTCGAAGGTGGTTTTTTGTTCGGCCTCTGTATGACCTTTCGGTGATTTAAGTTGGTAGTGGGCAGTGTTTGATGAGAAAATTCGAATTTGATGCTATGGTTGCCTTGCCCATTTCTTTAAATTGCAGTTGTGGGATTGAGAAAGATCAATGCGGGTCTAGTAGTTCCTGCTGCAACAATTCCTTGGCAATTGTTGTCAATTTTTAGTTTTTCATGATTTCTCGTACTTTCAATTTTGCTGATTTCTGAAGTGCTAATTTCTCTCTTCCTAGAATTAAGAGTTTAGACTTCTAATCTGATAGTAGTTGGGATTTCGAGAAATGGAAATTCGGGAATTTTCGAACGGAGCAGTTTCTGTATGTGTGTCATCTCTTGCGATGTTCAATACATGAAGCTAAAGTAATGAAAATACTTTTCCTGCTGGTGTTCAACAGATAAGAAGGCAATCGCACCTCTGTTTACGGGATGTTTTGCAAAGCTTTCACGGGACGCCAGCAGTTGTGCCTGCAAGCGAAGGATTAACAAGCATGTTTGAAAGATTTCTACTGCTTGCTGGTGGATCAAAAGGCGATGCTACAGAAGGATCTAGAGGAGCACAGGAAGTCCTTTATGTTCTCGACGCTTTGAAAGAGTGTCTACCATTCATGTCATTGAAGTATACAACCAATACTCTTAAGTACTTCAAAACCCTTTTGGAACTTCGCCAGCCCCTTGTTACGAGGCGCGTAACAGATGGCTTGAGTGCTCTTTGTCTATATCCAACTTCAGAAGTGTCTCCTGAAGCCCTGCTTGATTTGTTATGCTCATTAGCTCATTTAGTATCTACAAGCGAAACATCTGTGGATGGCATGACATTCACTGCTCGTTTACTGGATGCTGGAATGAAAAAGTTTATTCCTTGAATAGGCAAATATGCGTTGTTAAGCTCCCTCTGATATTCAATGCACTTAGAGGTGAGTTATTAGTTCCAATAATTTCTCCTCCTCTGTTACATGAGAAGAAATATAGCTCAGTTTGCATTTGGCATGTCTTGGATTTCTTGTTTAAGTCACTGTTTAGCTTCTTTGTTCTCGAGGGAACAAAATGAATGCTATCTTATCTTTCCTCTTTGCTTTGGCAGAGATTCTGCCATCTGAGCACGAGGAAGCCATTTTTGCTTCAGCAGAAACATTCAAGAGTCTCATAGACTCTTGCATTGATGAAGATTTGATCAATCAAGGGGTGGAGCAGATCAAGATACATGCAAACGCAGAATCAAGAAAATCTGGACCCACTTGCATCGAAAGAATTTGTGTGACTATTGAGAGTTTGCTGGATTATCGTTTTAGTGCTGTCTGGGATATAGCCTTCCAAATTATTTCAGCTACTTTTAAAAGATTAGGTATACTCTCTCTCTCTCTCTCTCTCTCTCTCTCTCTGAACCAAGAAATTCATCTTCCCAGGCTCTGTTATCATTTAATGTGCTGTATAAATTGTAATGGGTGACTTCTAGCATGTCATTTAAGTTGATGCATTTTCTAGTCATCCTAAGAAATGATGATTATTCTAAGCAGTACAGTGGTAAAGTTGTTTTGTCAACTCTCTTATCTCCCATGGTTGGTGTTTCTTTGCTATGTACTGGAATAATCTTAATGAGTCCCATTCTTGCCTTCTATCGTGTATGCTGTGCTTGCATAAAAGATCTGTTTTGACTTTCTTGTAAATAAGTTTCTCAAAATTTAAAAACTCTTATTTTTCAGGAAATAATGCTTCTTATCTTCTGAGAGGAACACTTAAGAGCTTGGGAGACATACAGAAGTTGCCTGATGAAGATTTTCCTTACAGGAAACAGGTGAGTTTTTATTTAACTGCAGTTGTTACTCAGCAGAAATTTTTCTAGATTATTTAGGTCACTGCAATCTGCAATTCAGCTTATGCTTCCATTTGGGCATGTTTATATTTTGGGGAGTTGTGTGCTTCTCTTTACTAGTTGCAATTCTGTGTTCTAAACAAGAGTGTCAGCAGTTTCCTTGGCACACCTTTCCCTTTCACCTGTTGGGATATTGGTTTTTTGAAGGATTGCAGAAGGAATGTGGTAATTTGATTTTTCATATATATTTGGTATTTAATTTTCTCAACTGGAAATGCATATTGCATGAACATTTACTTGTGCGTTCTCTCTCTCAATAACTCAACTGGAAATGCATATCGCATGAACATTTACTTGTGCTCCCTCTCTCTCTTAGAGATATCAATAAAATATTTGTGGATCTGTGTGCAGTCGTCTATCAGTTCAATTTTATAGCTGCAATCTGATTTGAGCTGGTGAGCAGTCCAATGCTTCTGGGGATTAATGAGAATGATTTTTATTTAGGATTTCCACTTGAGATTTATGCTTGGTCGATTCTCACTTCTGTTCCGGTTCAAACAAAGTATTGTTAATTCTGATTTGTGCCTGTTGACTTATAATGCCATTGTGCTGCAGTTGCATGAATGCGTTGGATCAGCAGTTGTCGCCCTTGGTCCTGAAATGTTTTTAAGCCTTCTCCCCCTCAATCTGGAGTCTGATGACCTATCTGAGGTGAATGTCTGGCTCTTCCCAGTTTTGAAGCAGTACACCATAGGTGCCCACTTGAGCTATTTCATGGAATCAGTTCTGGATTCAGTTGGTTTTATAAAACAGAAAGCACGTAAGGTATGGAGCTAGGGGTCAGTTAAAAAATTTGCCTCCTTTTGTTTGTTCTGTTAGTCACACATGACTTTTGCCAGCTTGAGCTAGAAGGAAGAGTCGTTTCAGCTAGAAGTGCAGATGCCCTTGTATACTCTTTATGGTCCCTGTTGCCATCATTTTGCAACTATGCTGTGGATACAGCTCAAAGTTTGAAAGACTTGGAGAATGCATTATGCAGAGCTCTTCGTGAAGAACCTGATGTTCGTGGTGTAATATGTTCCAGCCTGCAACTACTTATTAATCAGAATCACAGGGTTTTGAATGAAAATGATGAATCTTTAGGCACTGAGTTTGGTACATCTGCAGAGAAAGCTGTATCTCGTTACACTCGGCAGGTTGCCACTGATAATTTGAGTGCACTGAGGTCATCTGCTCGTGAATTTTTGTCAGTTTTGTCTGGAATCTTTCTGAATTCCAAAAAAGATGACGGTGGCTGTCTCCAGGTACTATAACTTTTCTTGTTTAGTTAGATCTAATGAACTGCGCGCTTTAATGTGCATTGTATGAGTTTACCTAAGAAATGGCCCTGGTTCTAGTATTTGATGAAAGCTGTGCTTTGAGATTGGTAACAAGTTTTGCGGAGTTTTGTTCTAAAACCTGTGTTTTGTTTGGTGCTGTCATTAGATTGGTTGATACTTGCTAGTGACTTTTTTTGCACTCTATGCAGTCTACAATTGCTGCATTGTCTTCAATAGCAGATAAAGCAGTAATATCAAGACTATATAAAAGTACAATGCAAAAGCTACTGAAAGTCACTCTGGAAGCTGCGAAAGTGCGCGATTCTAGAAAGCCAAACTCCATGGAAAGTGATGATACATCCAATGAAAGTTCACCTTCTGTTCTTCGGTCTGTCTTCCCTTCACTCTAGTTCATGTATTTTTCACAGCTCGTGTTTAGTTGCTTCAGTTTAATGTTAGTCCTCTTTACCTTATGCATCTGTATTCTCTTGGCAAAAGTGAATGCGGATGCTGGATTCACTGACAAATTAGCTTTTTGGGTCACAATATATGCAGGGGAAAGCTATTTGACTTGGCTGCTTCTCTTTTGCCTGGATTGAATATCGCAGAGGTTGATGTTCTGTTTAAAGCTATACAGCCAGCATTGCAGGTTAGTCAGTGAATCTACGTATATCCCTTATTTTACTCAAGATGATTTCAACAACAGACTACAAGTTGAGGTAACAAAATTTGAGGCTTCTTTGCAGGAGGCAGACGGTGTTATCCAGAAGAAGGCATACAAAGTTCTTTCAGTAATGCTTAAGGTACTTATCTCTTTGGTTCGGTTTATCTCTGCATATTTCCACTGAATGCAATTTGATGATTTTTTTTTCTATAACATCCCAAAAAGAGTAGAACTTTATACTTAGTTTAATAATGCATGGAATGGAACGGATTGGGTTCATTGTTGACAGCAAGACAGTTCATGCATATTGAAACCCAGACTCAGTGCCCTAATTGGTCGACTCTTTTCTTACCTGCCCTAGAAAAAAACACAATTCCTTTTGTGCATTTTATTTGAATCTATGAATGAAAGGCATTATGAGGCCTGTTTGAAATACTTAATCTGACTCCCTGGCTTGATGATTGTGAGTTTTTGTGGTGTTTAGCTTCGATTTCACAAACATTGGCCGTGTTTCTTACTCCTTTACAATTTTGTTGTGTTTTCTGTTTTCTTCAAGAATTATGATAGGTTTCTTTCATCAAAGCTCGAGGAGTTGCTGAAGCTTATGGTTGAAGTGCTACCCGCATGTCATTTTTCAGCAAAACGTTATAGGCTTGAATGCTTGTACTTTCTGATAGTCCATCTTTCTAAGGTTGAAACTCTAGCTCTTCTGTTGATTAAGTATGATAAAGCCTTCTTCCAATCCATTCAAATATCTTAATATTCTATTGATGGATAAAATGCTTAAAAGTTTTCCTTGTTTATAGGATGGTTCAGACAAAACCAAACCTGAGATCATCTGTTCGTTCTTAACCGAGATAATATTGGCTTTGAAAGAGGTACTTTATGTTGACTAATTATAGTGCCTTTGTTACTCTATATGATATATCTGCTTTTTATTTTTATTGTTTTAATCAGGTTCCTGATAAGATGCTTACTAGATTATATTTGCCTTCACAGGCTAACAAGAAGACTAGAAACAGGGCATACGACATCCTTGTGGAAATTGGGCATGCATTTGGTGATGAAGAAAAGGGGGGAAGAAAGGAAAACTTGCTTCAATTTTTTAACATGGTCTGTAGTCTATCTGGTTGTTGATTGCTGACATTCTAAGTCATGTACTAAGTGCCAGTTTTCTGGCCAGGTTTTATATGTCCAGCTTCTGTTAATGTTGCCTTCTGTCTGGGGATATGGGTTCTGAAAATTGAGCAAGGCATAATAATGATTAGTACTTACTCTTTAGCTATGCTGTTGGAGCAGGTAGCTGGAGGTTTGGCAGGTGAAACTCCTCATATGATCAGTGCTGCAGCGAAAGGCCTGGCTCGCTTGGCTTATGAGTTCACAGATCTTGTCTCAACTGCATACAATGTTCTCCCTTCCACATTTCTTCTTCTTCAGAGAAAGAACAGAGAAATAATTAAGGTAATTTGTCCTATGTTCGTGTGGATATTGATTTATTGTAATAGTGAGTGATTGGCTTCATGGAATCCGTTTACTTATGCAGGCAAATTTAGGTCTTCTGAAGGTACTGGTTGCCAAATCTCAAGTTGATTCGTTGCAGATGCACTTGGGAAGCATGGTGGAAGGCTTGTTGAAGTGGCAAGATAACACAAAAAATCATTTTAAATCAAAGGTTTCAATTTATCTCCTTTTTTCTTAAATTAAGTTGTGTCTTATGCTGCAAGGTTTTTGTTGCTCTTAAGTCATATGTTTTTCCTCTGTTCTATATTTTCTTGGAAGAAGCAGGCTTTCTTCTTTCTAAGGTGTGTAACTATTTCTGGAGTTCTTCTGAGCTGTGGAACCTAGAATCCTTTTCGTTAAAGTTGCTTGTTGTTATAGAGGATGAGGTCCCACCCTTACCAAGGTTTCATGTTCAGGGGAATGTTTTTACCTAACTAAAGAAGCTAACTATCATCAATTTGACCGTCGAAAAATGTTATGAACTATTGATACCAAACCATATGTTTTACGTTTCTTCCTTATATAGATAGCTGCTCAATAAGAGATATAAGTGTAGAGATATAATGGGCCTGCAGCTGGTTTTTCCTTCTGCAGCCCTTTCAGTCCTTCAATTTTCCCTTTTTTTCCTTTTCTTTTTCTTTTCCCCAGTTGAATTATTGAACAAGTTTGTCTCTGGCTTTCTATTTGACGGCTAGAGTCAGCATCATTGTTTGGTTTTTATCTGATTACTACAATACTGGGAAAGTCTCGCCCCATCATGCTGTGGGTGAGCTGTTAACTGATATTACTGTGGGGATTAATTCTTCTGTTTACTATATTTCGATAGGTTAAAGTCCTCCTGGAAATGCTAGTCAAGAAATGTGGCTTGGATGCTGTAAAGGCTGTAATGCCTGAAGAACACATGAAACTCCTTACTAACATAAGAAAGGTACTTTTATCATCTTCCCATGGAATTTTATCTAGTGTCCTCTGAAATTTTTGCTAACTATTTCTCCATATAGATTAAGGAGCGAAAGGAGAGAAAGCGAGCAACGAATTCAGAGGAAAGCAGGTCTCATCTGTCCAAAGCCACCACATCCAGGTGTCTGTCTCTGTCTCTGTCTCTCAAATGCAAACAAATTCGGATTGGTGGATTTTGCTGTTTACATTTTCTGCATGTCACTTCTGAATCGACTTTCTTGGATAAGAAGGCGTCCTATGACCACATGGGATTGCTATGACTCTTCTGTTATAGTCTACAGCATTTTGCTGCTTTCTGAATGAATTATCTTTTGGATCATGATTTTTAAGGAGTGAGTATGTAAATGTGTTTAGTTTGTTCTGTCTGTCTGTCTGTCTGTCTGTCTCTCTCTCTCTCAAAAGCAAGGGCACAGGCATGTGTATGCATCCTATGTTCAGCTTTCCATTTCTAATCGTAAAACTTTCCATTGAGCATCATCCTGCACTCTTGTTCAGACCTCTGCCATCTCTAGTGTGACTCGGAGAGGAATAAGATATTCCCATCAGGGCCTTCAAATCAAAAGAATCCTCAAGGCTTATCTTTAAGGATATCCTAGTTCATTGCTTTTTCCTAATTAATTCTGGAAAGGATGCTTAGTTACTCTTAAGATATGCTGTCTCGGGCTGGACTAGTAAATGAATTCTCATTATACGTGCTGATCATATGCGTGCTTTTAACCATGTCCAAATCGGGAAGATTGAAGCAGCAGCAAGCAAGCTCAGATTGGCCTTATGCCTGTTATTTTCTGGCTGATGATTACCATGCTTTAGCCCGACAAATTTGCAAACATAAACATAGATGCATGAGATGTCTAATGCAGATCTAAATCAGTAAAATTAAAGTAGTATCTACTGTCAGGAAAGAGTGTTAACAGTCAACTTTCCCCTCATTACATTGTTTTACCACATCCATCGGAGTTTTTAAGTGTACTAATCCTCCTCTCTCTCTTCCTCTCTCTCCCTCATCAGGCTTAGCAGATGGAATCATACAAAGATATTTTCCGATTCTGGTGATGAAGACAGCACAGATGGTGAGACTGATTATATGGACAGTGAGACAAATATTGGCAGACGGAGCAGGGCTTCCTCATTGTTAAAGTCAAAGGCTACTTCATTACGGTGGGTACTTGATGCTGTACTCTTGCAAAAATTTTATGTGCATGTTTTAGGTAGGCGAGACATTTCTGCTCAAAATATTAGCAACTTGTGCATATTTGAGCCAGACGGAAGGTTGACCTCATTCATGCACATCTCATTTCACTTATCTTTGTAAAGAGATTTCTGTTATCACTGTTGGACGAATTACTTTATTTATTTTTAAAAATAGGAACCATATGCCTCATTAATACGTCTCATTTCACTTTTATTGTTGAAGAGCTTTCTTTAGACTGTCTGATGAATTACGTAGCCAGCTACCATCCTACCATTGGACTCATACAAATGCTCAATTTGTCTAGGTCTAAGAGATCGCATAGATCTGCCAAAAGCCTGCCAGAAGACCTTTTGGACCAGTTGGAGGACGAACCTCTCGATATGCTTGATCGGCAGAAAATGAGGTCAGCCCTTAGAGGATCCCAGCAAGGAAAACGGAAGGCAGAGTCTGATGATGACCTAGAGATAGACTCCGAAGGTCGTCTAGTAATCCATGAGGGAAAGGGGTCAAAGAAATCCTCGGCAGCCAACCCAGATTCAGATTCCAGGAGTGAAGCTGGTAGTTATCTTTCCGTGGACTCTTCAAGGAAAGCCCAGAAGCGTAAAAAGACGTCAGAATCAGGCTGGGCTTACACAGGGAATGAGTATGCTAGTAAGAAAGCTCGTGGAGACTTGAAGAGGAAGGACAAGCTTGAGCCCTATGCCTACTGGCCCCTCGATCGAAAGATGATGAGCCGGAGACCAGAGCATCGGGCAGCAGCGAGGAAGGGAATGACGAGTGTTGTGAAGATGACGAAAAGGCTCGAAGGCAAGAGTGCCTCGAGTGCGCTCTCCCTTAAAAGCACTAAGTTTAAGAAGAGGGCAAATAAAGCCAGCAAAATGAAAGGCAAGTGAATAGAAACTGTGACCATGTCCAGCATATTGGATGCATTTGAGCGCTTGTGATTGTGTGAATTAGTGCGCAGAAAGTTGCGAGATACCTGGTGCTAGAATCATAGACCAATTGGTTTATGGTGCAATTTTGCTGTACATATAATTTAAATGAAGGTGCAATAGACTGAGCATTTTTTTTAAGTACAGTTCTTAAACCACCTAAGCATCCGTCGGCTGCATCCTGAACATATGGTTTGCGCACGTTGTCCCTCAATAAATTTGTTCTTCTTTATGTTCAAAATGCGAAAGACCCCACAACCCTATTGCAAACTCAAATGTGTTGCAGGCGGCCTGAGGGGCTGCATGGGATCTGGCCCCGTGGGCCAACCCAAGGATCAGCACGGCATGCCGGTCTGACCCATGTCCCAAGCCCTTACGGATCATGCCAGGGCCACTTGCCATTTCTACTTACATCATGGTCCGGTTTCCTGAATTTGAACATTTTTCACTTAGGATTTTTCACGGACTTTCTACGTAGCCAGACGCATTCTGTTCATTTTCGTGCCGATTTCCATAGTTCCCCAAGAGCACATATCCTCAAGCGTGGCATCATCCTTCCTGCTCACCAAGAAATATCCCATCAACCACCGAGAGAAGCTTTGAGAGAATGGGGCAAGAAAATTTGGAAAAGAAGAAACAGAACAGCACATGGAACCAAAGAAGAACAAAATAGAAAAGAGAATTGCTGGAGAATAAGTACTCGTTTGGTAACGTTTCTGTTTCGGAGAATAATTTTTTAACAGAAATAGTTTTTTTTTTTTTTTTTTTTCCCGAAAACAATTTCTGAGTATAAGAATGCGCTTGTTAACTACACAAAATTTCTACTCATGGGAAAGAAATGCGTTTGATAAAATTGTATAATTTTATTCTTTTTTTTTAGTTTTTAAATATTTTTATTATATTTTCCTTTTTCCTTTTTTTTTTTTTCTCTCCTTCCTCTTTGTGGCCGATCGCTTGTGGTTGGTTGCTAGTGACAACCTGGGCAAGGTCTGGCAAGCTCATCGAAGCCTTGCCTAACCACTGGCGAGGCTCGAGGCTAAGCCTCCTAGTGGCCTAGCAAGCATCGCGAGGCTCGGCCTCATCGGTGGCCTCGATGGCAAGGTGAGCCTCGCTTAGGCTAGGCGAGCGCAAGGCCGACCTCATGCTTGCCGGCGAGGCCCAACCTCGCCTAGGCTGGGCTGGGTGAGCTCAAGCTTGCCCAAATCTAGCAAGGCCGAGCCTCGCCGTGGCATGACATCTCCGTGGGGCACGGCATCTCCAGGGGCCGGCAACCCTCCGGCAAGGTCATGGACCCTCGTCTGGCTGGTCGCCAGCGCTGGCCATAGCCAAGGCCGAGGATCGGCCAAAAGAAAAAAGAAAAAGAAGAAAAGAAAGAAAAAGAAAATATAAGAAAAGAGGAGAGAAAAAAATGTTTCTCGGAATTATTTCCAAAAACAAGAAGCAACTTTTTTCTACTTCTTGTTTCTGTTCCAAATCTATTTCCGAGAACAAAAGTTTTACCAAACGCATTTTTGTTATACTTTTATTCCGTGAACAAACACTTTTTACCACCACCGCCTGCGGTGGCCCAGTTGGATAAGACTCCCATGACCCTTTGCGAAGAGGGGAGGAGTTCGAATCCCACTGGCCGCACGGGATCTTAAGCGTGACGTCGGGATGGTGGGTCCTCCACTAGCGTCACCCCGGGTTTACTCGCCGCCTGCCCGGGCTGTACGGGGTTCCGGGTCACCAAAAAAAAAAAAAAAAAAAAAAAAACAAACACTTTTTACCAAATAGGGCCTAACTTGCAGAATTTGATCTCTATAACATTCTAGTCTTTCAATATATGTTTACACAAAAAGAGACAAGAAGTTAGCATGGTGTACCAGGTTGCATCATGCCTAGTGTGGCTACAGATGATTAGCAATAATTCACAATAACAATTTTGGCAAATGACTAGCAACATGTCTTGGCCTTGGATTCTTCTCCTCTGTGCTGTCCGACAAATTTCCATTTGTATACGACAGCTATCTATAGAGTGCGAGGAGGTTACTTGTGACTGAGCATCCAGCATCCTAGGTGAACAGTAACATCTTCACATTCGATAATGGCGACATCCATCTGAAAAACAACCGACAAAAGGAAGAGGACATTAGAGTTGGACCAATGTAGGGTCCCTGCTGTATCAGTTTTAATTTGTTTCCCCGTGATATATGGACCCCTTATCAAGGGGCCAAAGAGACAAACATGAAGCGCTAAGAAGCATACCTTCGGCTTGATTATTGCATCGTAAAGCCCGCCCAGGACGATTCATTTGTACGGGGCAAATAGTATTGACGAATTGTGGCCACCAAATCCGAACGAGTTAGACAAAGCCACCTTAATGTCTAGTCTCTCTTTCTTTGGGCCAACCAGCTTGCTTGGATCCTAATCAATTTTCACAGTTGATGCTCAATGTCCAAAATATTAACATTGGAGACGAAAAGCGTAATATAGGAAATGCGAAAGCATACCACTCCTTTATCTGGGTTTTCCAAATTAACATTTGGATGAACCCACCCGGTTCTTATTGCCTGCATTGAAAACGCATATCCAATGAAATTCCGGTCTGTCCAATAAGTCTCATCTTTTAGCATGGAGAAATAGCGGGATTGTATGCACATTCAATCTACTATAACAAGGACATTTAATCAGATCTGACAGCTCCAAGGAGGCACTCAATTCTCCTGTGGATTTTGCATAGCTCAGTTAAAGTGAAAAGGCTAATACCTGTACAACTGCCACAGCTTCCACAGCACCAGCTGCTCCAAGTAGGTGACCAATCATGGACTTAGTGGAATTCACTTTCAACTGCATAAAGAGGTAATCATAGAGGCACCAAAATTTGGTAAAGATACACCTTGACATAAATTAGCAAAGAATTTACATCTGCATTACCTCGCTGTTTTCGCGAAAACAATGGGCAAGAGCTTTGTACTCTTTGAGGTCTCCAGCTGGAGTAGATGTAGCATGGGCATTTATGTAATTTACATCTTCCCTAGACACTCCAGCCTGAGCTAAGGCCTTTTCAATACAGAGAGTCACGCCCACCCCTGCTTAGAGAACAGATTGTGGGTTCAAGTTGATTCCGTAACAAGAATAAGATGTGCACTGGAGCAAGTTGTATAAGTTTATGATCAGTGAGTGTCAAGAAGATAAAAGATGGAACCTAAAAATCAGTACAAGTACTTTGTGATTTTACACCGAAAACCATGACCATGAAGGTTACTACAGGGCTACAGCCCTCGAATGGGTAGACCCCATAGCAAAATAGTAAATGAAAAAAAAGAAAAAAAAACTTTGACCAAAAACCCAAAGGAACACCTAAATCACACCAAAAATTTCTGAAGCTCATCAAAGGTTCTTTTGGAGTGTGGTCTCTTAATCCCTCTTGTATAAAAAAAAAGGGTGGGATAATATGATTAAATAGAAAGGCCTTCTTACTTTTTAATTTTCGTATCAAAACTTCCTATCTCCCACCAAAAAACAGGTCAGATTAACAAGGATAAGGTCCCACAATACGGAGAAGAATGTGTATGGAAAAGACAGAGGATGAAGAAAACAGCTAAAACCAACTAAATAAGTTTTAGTGACTGTTGAGACTTCACTACCCAGACAGTGAGAATACAAAGGGAAAAATTACCATCAGGGTGAGGTTCGGTCATGTGATAAGCATCAGATGTGAAGCTTCCACCAAGAAACTCCGCATAAATGTTTGCACCTCTTCTCTGCAAGGAAATACTAATATGTCATCTTGAATCACCAACCAACCATGACCATGCTTAAGCATGGAGTGAGCCCACAACCAATGCACCATGCACCTGGTGACTGCCTGATCCAGTGGTATTCACATGGGCCTAGCCACAGATTGGACGTTGACCAGGTGTAGCACCAGATGCACTGAGCAGCAACCCCCAAGACCATAAGTATAGATGAGAGAAACCAAATGTGTAGGTACCTTGGCATGATCTAATTCCTCCAAGAGCAGAACTCCAGCTCCTTCTCCCATGACAAATCCATCACGATTCTGTAAAGCCATGCTCACACGTTAATCGGATGATACATCTGCCTCCAGTTCATATACACAAAATTATTAAATTACAGTGACAAGACTCATAATAGAGTGTTTCCCTCTCCACTAGTCTCTGCCATAAGCCATATCATCAACTAAATTTCAGAAATGGGTATTCAATTTTTATGTTTCCTCAAATAGGTTAGGTTATTTTCAGACTAAAAAAACTTGTCATTGAGTGAAGAATTTAGCATTCAATACTTGAGTTTCTTCCAGCCTCCAAAAAACATTACTTTATTGATTCTTTGAAAAAGTCTAGAAAGATCTTTGTGGATGTTTCTAAATCCTTTGAATGAAAAAAGATGCAGAGGAAACAAAGCAAGTTGTGAGATGCTAATACAATGTCCCATGGTCTTGAAGCTTTGGCAGGATGGCTATTTCTCTGTGAAAGCGCTCGGCATGCCACAAAACCTCCTAGACCTGCGGCAACAATGACAATGTAAGAAGTTCTCTTACTGCAGCTTTTGATGGACTCAGGGAGGCACACAACAAAGACGAGGAGGCAAATTCTACCAATAGGAATAACTGCTGCATCTGAGCCACCGCAAAGCATCACATCCTGCAAGATCCCACAATTCTCAGAAAGTTATGCAGCTTGAATCGCCAGGATAGCTATACTTATTTTAATGTTAACAAGTCCAAGCAAACACAAATAAAGCAGATTCATCACAAAGCGACTTTTGATTTAAAAAACTTACAGCTTCTCCTCTGATTATGTGGTTTGCAGCATTCAGGATACAAAAGTTGCTTGTAGCACAAGCAGTTGATATTGAGTAATTAGGGCCCATCCATCCCTTCAGTTTAATAAATTAAATATAATCAGAAAAATCAGCCAGAACAAAATGCATTTCAATAAATTGGAGATTAGGCTAACCAGATCCATTGCAAGCATGGCTGAACCCATGTTAGTTGTTGCAAAAGGTATACAAAAGGGATTCATTTTCCTGTATGATATCCTTAAAGCTTCAATAGCATCATTGAAAACCTGTGCATTCAAAAGGTACCAAACATATGAATCAGATAGTCACATGGCCAGCTATAGTCTGATTGGGCTCTCAATAAAGCTCCCGATCAGAATGTGAACTGCTGCATCTGGAAAAATATCCTTTCCATTTTAATTAATGCATCTTTGAAATGCCATTCATAGTTTCAGACACAGTTAGGCAATGATGCCTAAGCTGCAAATAAGTGGACTATTTCCATTTTCCACCCTCTTCAATATCTCAATGGCTGGAAGATGTAAACCTTAACTTCATAAAGGTTGACTAAAAGCATCAAGTTACCTTCATCCCACCCATTGCAGAGCCAATGAGAACCCCACATTTAGCTTTGTCCAGATTTTTCATAGCATCATCAGTCATTCCACCATCGTCTAAGGCTCTCTTGCCAGCAGTGAGCATGTAAAGCATGAATTTGTCCATCCTCTTAGAGAGTTTTGGAGCAATCCATCCAGCAGTTGAGAAAGACTTGATCTCCCCAGCAATTCTCTGGTAAACATACATGGATATCATCAGGTGAAAACTAGACACAAGAAAAGTAGAAGGGGAAGGCAAGACCAACCGTTGGAAATTGAGCACAGTCAAATGTCTCTATCTCACTTATACCACTGACACCCTCCAGCAAATTATTGTAGAAGATGTTTGGATCATGGCCTAGGGGAGTTACCACACCCATCCCAGTCACTACTACCCGCCTTTGCTTCGTTACAGGTTTCTTCATTGTTGAAACTTCTTGAACAGGTTGCAGGGCCACTGCCATGGTTTCTCCTATATTTATGACCAACTTGTCACGAATAATGCACCTCCCAAATGTAGTAATGCAATTGCCAGCACTAGCATCTTTCAGCATTACTCATAAAGATACTGAAATGACTCTAGATAAAATCCATACATGTAAGCTACAGAAAGCAACTTAAATTACACAAAATCTCTTTAAGGGACATAAAAATAAGTGCATCGAGTCAAAATGCAGCAAATCACTGCTCATTCTTTCTTCAGGAAGTCTGTTGAAGTCGTCTACATATTATGTTTCCCGCTAGCAAAGAGATGTGGTTCCAAATAGGAATCACTTTCTGAGCATGTTCACATTAGAGCACTGGCCAAAATCACGATTATTTCAATAGAGAGAAGATTGGCAGACTCAAATGACAAAAGTCTGCCAAGTGAATAGCAAACAAAAGAATACGAACTTTGGCACAATGTCAAGTGACTAGGTTTTCTGCAATTATTGCTCTAACCCGGTAATGCTGCTGTATAAAGTTCAAATCAGAAGGTTAAATTGGAATGGTAAGTCAAATCGCCAAATTAAATTGGAATATTGTTCTTAGATAAGATTATGTTTAAGAGCAATGCCGGATAACTAATCTTCTTCTATATCATCTCAAAGTAGATACTGGTACCATGCGGCCCCCATCCACTTCTTAAAAACTTCATTTTCAGTAGCTAAAGAGTCAGAGCAAGCATGAACAACTAGACGGGTTTCTTTTGATAAGAAAACCTAAATTTTTCAGACTATATTTGTAATTAAATTCTCCATGCAAGAGTCGGAACTAGATACAAAAGACTGGATCCTAGCATACAAATGTTTAAGATACTGCTAACCCGCATAAGAACAAGATTAACCACATAGTCTGGCAAAGCGGATATACGCACTCTGAGTATTTCTAGATTACAAAAACCCAGATTCGCATCTCAAGTTTTTATCCCTCTCTACAGCCTAATCATGAAGCAGAATTAAGATCAGATTCGCATATTATGTCCTCATCATAAGGCAGATCAAATTTTCACCGAGCAAACGAACAAAGGAAGCCACATCGACATCAGATCAAGCGTCCACTTTCGAATGAAAGACAGCTTGAATAAGCCAAATGGGTGCTTACAAGACTAGCCCATAACAACTCACAAATGAATATAAAATTTAAAATCAAATGAAAACGCACCAAACACCGAAAACAAACCCAACCCAGATGCCCATACACTATGAAGACCAAAGCAGGGACAAATGATAAATTAGCTAATGACACGATAATCATTAAAGAACGAATTTTTAACATCAAAAAGAGAACTTTACCAGGGTAGCGAGCTCGATTTGTGCGCTTCTGCTTCCGATTTATGCCAACATTTCTCGATCCGAACAGAGACGAGAGCCCATTACATCTGTAGTAATCACTACAAGGCTCAAAAGCCAAACACGAACTCATGAGACCTTGAATGCTCGATCCACAGAAAGACGATATCAATCCAGAAACGGGAGAAATGGTTGACTGGGCATTGCTCGTATCGCTACAACATTTCGAAAGGACCTTCCTTTTCAGCCTCTTGGAAAGTCTCCTGGAGCCCTGAAACGGGTTCGCTTTGAGCTCGTTCTCCCAGGAGACCGACGTGCAAGCCGCCACCAGCCATGTGCAGAGCGGAGAGGCCGCCATTGAAGCCGCCATCACGAGCTTAAGAAGAAGGGAAGAAAACGCAAAAGGAGCGATCTTTTCCTCTCCAACGAAAAGGGTGATTGGAAAAGGAATATAAAAAAAAAAAAAAAAAACAGAAAGGGCGGAGTCTTCGAAGCTGGGGGCAGAGAGCGCGATGCACAGGTCTCAAAGTGAAGGACACGAACTCATGAGAGAGAGGAAGGAGGCAGCATTAGGATGCTGACCTCACTCGCAGTGTGTCGTCTTAACTTCGCTTGCGGTTGTACCTGCGAAACGCCTCGACAGCCCAAGTTCTCGGGCAATCCGCGCAGCGTGGGGGGAACTGAGAACGCAAGCTCTCTCTCTCTCTCTCTCTCTCTTAAATTCCTGTTTGGTGTTCTGCTGCTGACTTGTCGGAGCAGACAAAGCTAACGAATGACGATGCCTACGTGCGCCTAAACATCGAGGAGATACGATGTTTTGGACATGGAAGATGTGTGAAGAACGGTAGAAGAACGAGAACGGACTCCAGTATGGAGAGAAAGCAAATGTTTTTTGACCCCCGTCCGTAATTTATAAAATCTTAGACGCAACGATGATATCTTGGGGAGCCGTGTAAAATACAGATGGGTAGTTCGGTATCTGCTGACTCTTCCCTTTACCAAGCAGGGACGTCGCCCGCCGTGGAAAGACACCTTTGCCCCGCCAATGTCCTAAGCCCTCGAGTAGGTATTTTAATTCCAGAAAATAAGAATCTATTCCAATGAGTAAATTTCAGTTTCAAGTGGAATTTGAACGAAATTTAAAACTGTTCATTCCTATTTTTATCAAGGACATCGCCTGCTAAGGAAAGACACCTTTGCCCCGACAATGTCCTTGGCCTCCGCTCGTAGGTATTTTCAGGAGCATCTTCCCCCTCCCCATCCTAATGATCCGTCCGTGTGAATATGCTCCTGCTTTGAAATTCGCGGCCCAAACGCCCGACTTGTTGACATCGTTCGGGACAGAAGGAGGGACGAAAATGGCATCATTCCCCAAATTCGGTATCGAAGAGCTAGCACCTTGGGGAGATAGTTTTATTTTTTTGTCGAGGTTTCGGGACGCCATGCGACCGTCCATTCGGAAAAAGATAGGCGATGGCGCAGAACTTCGCTCGTGCTTAAGGATTTCCCCCCAAATGTACTAGATTTTCAGTGGCCCGCTACGTTTACTTTTTTTTAGTCCTAAAGCCAATGGTACCTCGGGGAAGATATATCTACTTGATCGGAATAGAGAGCACAAATTCTCATCACTTTCGATGTCTTCATTAGTGTTTTGACAAATTTCATCCATTGACAATACTGGGTATAGATTGCAAAGATAATTTTATTCTCGTGTAAGAATGACATTAATGGATGAACTATCAAATGGAGACCTCGAGGGGTGGAGGATCTCATTTAAAAAAAAAAAAATTGACCTTTTTAAGATTGGTCGATTGATTAAGAAACGGAATTAGATGTATAGATTGGGTCCATGACACATTCTCGGTATTATCAACCATAAGCAATCTTTGCCTACCTAATTTTGGGCTCATATCTTACCTATAGCAGGAGTATTTTTGTGCGGATATTTTCTTGTGTTATAAGGAAGCTTGTTTTAGGTAGGTGAATATGAGAACCATATAATGTCTGACCCATCTCACGGACTGTTAAAGATGAGCCAAAGTACGAGTAAGTAGCTTCAACACTGAATTATTTGTCATCGGTAGCGCCATTCGTAAGTTTACCTATTTAAAGTGGGTATCCTCGCCCTTGAAAAGATCGTTACATTAATTGCAACCTTCTAGGTAGTTAATGAAATCTTTTTCTTTCTTGAACGTGAACTTTAATTGTCTTTTTTTCTTCTTTTCATGAAGCAATTGAAGAGGTTTCATGATTGAGTAGATGATTCAATATCAATTCTATTGAAAGAGCCTGGGGCACCATAGCATGTCAGGAATAAAGGGGGACATACGAGACATAACCGCTCCCATGGTGGGGTGCTTCGCTGCCCTGCCTTTCAGTCGACACACGATTGAGGAGTCCGATCACGAATGCTAGTCCAAGAAGGCTAAGATGGCGCCTCGCATATGGAAAGCAAGAGGGCGCTTACCCCGCCACGGTGAGGCCTTATGGGGAAGGACCTAACCCATTAGAGAAAATGCATACCCCACTTCAAGCGCACCTCTCTATAGACTGAATTCACTTTAAGGGTCTAGCCGGTAAAACAGGTAAAATCACGAGCTGTTTAGATGCACGGCGCAGAAGGCTCGTAATACCTCCTTTTCTCGATCCAGCATTTTCTTCGCTTCAATAATGAATCACCTACCATAAAAAGGGGAAGGCCTGCACTCCCATCTGAGACTCCGAAGACCAGGCCTGCGGACTCAGGGAAGAAATTCATATCCTAGAAGAAAAGGATGTGTTTGTCGTCGGATGTTTCGGAGCTTGCCTAGGAAATTTATCCGCTGTGCGGCTACGCCACCTGTAAAAAACCCTTTTCCCTTTGTCCAACGTAGTATCAAATGCGTTTTTTTATCGTCTGTTGCTTGGTCTCCTGCGTTTCGCACTTTTAGGCTACAGACAAAAATTACTTTTCCTCTCTACTCCTCACCTAATTCTCTTGCCCATGTTACATTCTTCAGAAACTTTAAATACTTGTTAATTACTAACAATTCATACTATTTTGTCCGTCGCAATTCTAAGAATACGATCATAAGTTCTATTCGTATTGAGTCTAGCCGAATTAATTTTATTATGTATATATTGATGATGATATAGTTAGATGTTTTAAACCATTTCTCTCTACTGCATAACTATTTATAAAGTCAACTTTATTGCATATGTAAATAATGATACAACCAAATGAATGTATGTACATTGAGATTTCAAATAATTTCCTTTAATTTTTCCCTTTTTTTTTTTTGCAAAACTCTTAAATTTCTATTTAAAAAGCAAAATAGTCATTCTATTAAATTTACTGTATGTAATGCCCAAATGTCTATTTTACTATACCATATAGATCTGTCAATGTGCACAGGTAAGGCAAAATCCAAGCCAACTTCACACACTTCGACATAATGATGAACATGCTGATCTTCTTCTCTTAAATTTTCTTAAAATGGAGTTCATGTTCACCCATTACTGTTAAATAAATCCTTTGAAGAACCCTTTTGTTAAGTCAACTATATATAGTGATTTTTTTTTCAAAAAATTCCAAATGAATGGAGAAATATAGTAAATTCACATGTCACGAGACCACCAAACATACAAAAAAAAAAAGCTAAGGATTGTGGAAGAATTAAGGATCCTTTTTGTCTCACTATTTAATCAATAAATCAACAATTAGAAGAGGAAAATATAGCTGGTATAGGTGGACCGGGCAGAGACGGGCTCTCAGGAATCCAACAAGAGGTTTGGTTGGAAAGGTAGGGGGCTATTGAATTGACAACTCAGATCGAAGGACCCTATTTACCCGGACGTACCTGCCCCAACTACTCGTGGAGCAGCAACTGCTTGTACGACCCCATGTCAATTGACATTGAATACCTCTGTTTGCACTTAGCATTTCTGAAGTAGGAGATAAAGGATGATAGCAGTGACATTAGGCGGGGTTCCCACAAAGCAGCAAGGTATCGTTGAAGCAAATACAAGTTTACCAAGTAGAGGAAAAGGGTAGAGTAGTGAGACATGTTTCATGTAAATCGGCTTGGCTCGCTTGTTACAAGAGTTCGATACGTGTGCATTTAGTGAATTGCACCGTGTCGCGATGGGGAGATTAAAAGATTCCCACAGTTTTGGGCTCACTCTATTGGGAGCATGATACTTAGAAGAGGGGGATTTAGCATGAAATGGGCATGATTAACAAACCGGGAAGTTTGAATTGGTGAAGGGAGTTAACTAAAACCATGTCATGAATGCCCATACAATTCTGAGAGGACAGAAACTACGTGGCGTTTGGAATTCCACAAGCCATGTGGGGGGTGCCCTCGAGGGAACCATTCTTGAAGTCAAAGCTGGTATGCCAAACTCCATCTTCTCAACCATATTCTTGATCTCAGTTTTCGGAAGCAATAAAAGAACAGCACTCAATTACTTAATCCAGAGAATTGGTGAGCTTAAAGCTCAGCCCATCCAGAGAATTGGTGAGCTTAAAGCTCAGCTCACCTCAGGTTCTCAACCATTTCCTAATTCAAAGACTCAGATTTCTTGAGATAGAGTCTATGACAATCCTTTTCTGTTGAGCTTAGCATATAAAGAGCAGCATGAAGAACAAGTAACACGAACAACACTCTGCAGCAGCCTTTCATGGCAGAACCTCAATTTCCTATCCGCCATCCATCTAGATGGACATTCCTTTATAGAACAACAAGCATTCTTTTCGAATTAGAAAGTCCAAGTTCTGATAATTCAAAACAGTAAAGTTCAATCTCTTTCTGGCACCAACCTCTTACCAAAGCAGAGGGTTCAGTTATCCATTTATAATAGAATTTTCTCTTATCTTTTTCTCAAATTACTTTATTCAAAAATCAAGTCTTACCATGAAGCAAAATCTTTGTTCAGTGCCACTAATAACACTGTTGCCATTGAGAAGCCTCAGCTGGTCATAAATAGAAACCAGTCTCTTGAAGAGTAATCCAATGCATACCCATATGAGAAATTGTATAGTACCATAGTCGCCTTAAGACAATGCATTTCATCATAACTAGATGAGACCATCAAAATTGATAACACACCAGGGTTTAGTCAATGTTCATCCTCACACGGTTAGATGGACCGATTTCATCATCAAAGTCCGAAAGTCTGTTGCAGAGGTCACACCAATATCAAGAAAGGAGAAAATGAAGTGTAGTGACAGCATGGCTAAGCTCCATGGCAGTACAATGGACATAATGATGGTGACAATGAATGCATGAAGGCTTATAGATTGGGAATCTTCCTCAAGCACCGAAAAATGGGGTGGATATTTAATTACAAAAGAACAAATGAACAACCACCTGTAGTTTTTGCTGATGTTGGCCCAGTTAGCCTTGAGAGTCCAAACAGGGAAACAAAGACAGATGCACACAAGGGACACCAGGACAAGATAGACCAAATCACTATACATGAGCAGATCTACCATTAACAGATGGAGAGGGCCAAAAACACTATTGTACATGCAATCCATACAAAAAGAATGAACATGAAAGACCTTCTGGCAATAAACAAATTTCAAAACTCAAACTTGACCAACTAACAATGCAGCAGTACAATTCATCGCACCACATTGATCTGAGGCAGAAATCGATCTGATACAAAATGACACCCGGCTATGAATCCTGCACAAAAGATAATATGTATTAATTCGGTTTATCCATATTCCCTTTTCCACTGTACACAACAAATGATTTCGATTGCATTTCATGAAAGGGACCCAAAGGGGAAAGATACTGTGGCCTCACCAAGGACAAACCATAGAAAAACCAGGAGTCAATTAGGCCCGACATGTGGATATGACAAAAGCAATACAAGAATACATTTCTTGTATTTATGACATTTTTCATGTTAAGGCTAGTTGGAACCATTCATAAATCTAGCAGAGCTTGTGATCACCACATGTTGGCTAAAAGATGCCAAAAGGCAACTGCGCCCCTAGAATTTCCAGCTGTTGTCGCCCATCTTTGTAATCATTGCCACACATAGCCACCAATTGCTATTCATGGAATTTTCCATGTTCAATTATCTCTATTTACCATCACTCTACAAGCCCAGCTATTAAAACTGGAAAAAAAGTCTGCCTTCATGTACCCTGTGGTATAAGTTTGATTTATACGCCACAGATTATGTGGTGATAGTGAGTATTGTTGAGGTGAAATTAGGGTCACAAAGTGTTTCTCTGATGTAGCCAGGTTGGCTCCAATGAGCAATTGCTCTTGTTGTCCAGTCAAGTGGTTGCAATCGAATTCAGTTCTCCAACTCAGATTCCACCACCACTACATTCAACAGAAAAGAGTACCAAGGAACATTTGAAGCTCAGTCCATTTCTCAGTACACTCCAACAATTCTTTTCAGAAAGCTTTCTGTTTCAATTCATAATGGATGTCTCAGTCAGGCATGATGATCCTTAATTGCATTTCTACCCCAAAATAGAAAAATGAAATGTTTGCTGCACCAACAGAGAGGGAAGTCTCCAAAGAAATTTAAGTGCAATTTGAAAACCTTGAATATGGAAACCCCACAGGAATGAAGAGATGCTAGAATCTCTTGTTTAGTAAATAATCTACATTAGATAAAAAAAAAATTAACCACAGGAACCTAGGGGGGTAAGCTGTAATTACAGCACAAACCAGAAATACATTGTGGAACTCCTATCTTATCCATGAATAAGATGGACTACTTTTGCAGGGCATCTGAGAGATATGATGGCCATGTAAGACGAGAAATAGGTTCATATAGAGCATAAACTTCCCAGGAAAACCATTAAGGTCAATGCAGGCAGCAATTGTTATTTGAATTGACTTGGAGAAAAAAGTCAATAAGCCTAAGTGGGCTCATTGGATCCACGACTTTGAGAAATACAACTAATGCATTTGCCATGTCCATTATGTATTATATTCAGCAGCTCAAATACTCCGAGAAAAGCAGATATAAGAGGCACTTTAATATCGTTATATCACTGCTTCATTGGTTTAGCCGAAAGCCACTTACCTCATTCTAATGATTCTGATGGTTGAGATTGTTGTTCCTCGATCAAAGTTTGAAGTCTCTGCCATGACATATATGTATCAAAATTGCGAGTAGGAATTTTAAAGTAGCTATGTATCAAACAGAAGACATACTAACTTTAACAGAACTTCCAACTTCATCGAGCTTTTGCAACAACAACTGCTCTCCTGAATAGGGAGAAGAATCATACCGGATGGACATCGATGGGGACATCTGCAATAGGCACATTGTTTTGTCAGTGAGTTCACGTACATTTTTTACTACATTTAGATGTCATTTGCTACTTCAAAAAAATTCCTCAACCAACTACATGTCCTTGACAGGTGATACGATTGTAAACTTACATCGAGCTCCTAAAAAAATGATGAAATGAAGTCCTACTTCCTACATAAGCAACTATAAAAACAGCTAAAAGTGGATTCAATGTACATAATGTGAATATTTTAACTTACCAAAGCTGACTGACCCAGTCTCAGGTTGGGTATGTCATCAATAGTTGAGACTTGTCTAGGAAAGGCTTCATTTCTCAAGCTTGAAAGACGTGTTAGAACAGCCTGTTCAGGGCATCAAGGATTTGGGTTACTAGAACTCACCGGAATCGACATTAATCGCTGATAAATTATACTTAACCAAGAAGTATACCTTTCGGAAAGCGATAGGGTTCGCAATGCCTTGTATTTGAACGTCATCACTTGGTGGCCTTCTCACACCAACATTCTCTATTCTAAGAGAGTATACACCAAAAAGGGACTGCAGATAGCCTTAATAACAGCAAGCTTTTCAGGAACTGAGTTAATGGAGCTAATGGCATAATTAAAGATGACGCAGGTGAACATCATTTCCTTTTTCCCCTTTCCTTGTTTTTGGTGTTATGAATGTGAATAAAATGCCATCTAGACTAGAAAAAAACCAGGCATAGCAAGTAGAAGATCCAGAAAGCACTAATGGGACTTTCAACTAAATAAACTGAGTCCTTGTTAGTGAAAACTAGAGCATAAGTTGGAACACAAGCCAAAGCATATAGAGCTCCTTAAACTATCTTACCATTAAAATCTGGACTTTACTACAAGTGGATTTACCTTGTTCAATCACAACATCAGGCGACAGAAGGCAAAAGCACATGCTTCTCCTTTTTTAACACTCCAAAACATGGAAATGGCACTGGTTTGGTAACCTACGCCAACGAAAAAAATGGAACAAGCAAAACAGTGAGGAACATAACAGGGTAATCACATTTCAAAGTCAAAATCATCTTTTTTTCAAGTAATCCACCCAAAAAAAAAGTCCATATGGAACCTGCCCCTTTGGTTCCAGAGTGTACAATGCACAATTTTTTAGCTTAGAACTTAGAAGGTTAATATAACTGAAAGAGCACAAATGAACTTCAAAACCATGTCACACACACCCAAGCATTAAAACAATGATATCTACAGAGTGGATGCAGACTCAATTGACAACTAGCCAATAATTATTTACCAACGGACGAGAACTCAAACATGGATCAGATACTTACTTTGTACACGATGGAATCTGAGGTGAGATAGAGCTTCCTCGAACGGATATCCTTCCGAAGTATGTATCTCCGAACAGGCAAGTAAAGCAACATGAACAAGCCAAAACCCCAAGCCAGAACCAAAAGCAACGAGTAAAGAACCCATTGAGCCGTCTGGTACTTGACGAAATTTTCTTCCATTTCTCGAAAGGTCGCCGTGTACAGAACCGGGTCCTCCTCGCTCTCCACGATCTCTCCAGACCCACGGTCTCTCAAAAGACCCTTCTCCAAGCTATCGATTTCCACCACCTCCTCCCCGGATCCCATCCCGGAATCACCAGACTGCTCCCGACACTACAAAATGAGCAACTGAATCAAGCTTAGCTCAGCAGCCACGAGATGCTCGATCCCAATTAGCACTCAATGCAATCACTCCATTTGCCCAATGCGCAAGTTTTCAGCTTTCGCACACACAGGCGCGTTCCTAGAAAACCCAAATTTCTCCTAAACAACTACCGCCCGAATTCAATAGATAAAACCGAAACCGAGCGCATTGCGAAGAGCGCGCGTGATCGGAGGTCGAGGCAGGCGAGCGAAACCCTAACGGTAACATCGCATTCGCGTCGACGCGGCGCGATCGGAGACGAGAGGAATCGGAGTAGTCGCGAGCTCACCGTGTTCGACGGAGACGGCCGGCGGAGAGGGGCGGCGAGAGGCGGCGAGAGGCGGCGATCGGAAACGGAGCGCGGGGGGGAAGAGAAGGCGCTACTAGAAACGGCGGCGACTACGGAAGCTGTGGAGTACTCGCTTACGCTTCTGCTTTTTTTTTTTTTTTGGGCGATCGTCTACAGCGACGCTCAGAGTGATTCCGTGCACTCCACAATCAGGTTCGTCGACTGACGATTGTGAAAAATAAAATATAAACGGCTCCACCTGTATAATGTAATTCGTGTTCTTTTTTCCAAAATAAAAAAAAAAAAAAATAAAAGATGATGATGAGACAAATCTAATGCGATTGGCATTTTCGGGTGGAGAGAGAACATCTTTTATGTCAAGTCGTGTCACTGGACTGAAAATAAATATTTATAATTTGTTGAACGAGTTATTTCATCTGTTTCACATTGAAAAATTGACGACAATTATCATTTCTAAGCAATCCAATATATCAGGTGATGATGTCTTTTCAAAGATGTCCAATGCGATTGGAATGATACAAACAAGATTAGCATAGTCTCTATAAAAGGATGACATGCACAAATTGGAAAGTGATTTGATTTTCTTTTTCGACTTATCCAATTTGGCATGGTGCAAATCTTTTAGCCCACTATCAATTTGTTTTGTCTTTCTCTCTCTCTCACAATCAGTAACGATGGGCCCGTGGGCCATACCACTTGTTAATAATGGTCAACTTTTTTCCCTTCTTTGTGGTTTTGTGGACTTCCATGATCTTTCGCACAAATTTCCATCGGATGGCATGTCAAAATAAAGCCATACTCGAGATAATATATCCATTCAGCAAAAGAAAGAACACTATTGGACGCATGGAACACATTAATATTAATAATAGGATATGGATTTCATTCACAGGTTGTGAAGGTATGTGTATATGTTGCACTTGATACGGAATCTAACATTGGCAATCGGCCGAATTAGAAATAGATTCATCAAACGAGTGAGTTGGGTTGGATTTTTGTTAAATGGGTTAAAAATCATTTGACCTAAATTGACCGATTTAACCTATATTGACCTATCTTTATGCATTATGATTTTAGCGATTCATACTTAACCCTACTCGAATCCAACATATGCCCATTTCAAATTGGACTCCAATCCCTTAACAATTCCATGGACTAGCTTTACAATTCCATGGACTAGCTTTCCAAGTAGGAAAGAAAGCTCAGATTGGGTCATGGGTTAGGACTTTGTGTGGCAAATGGGCAATGTGGAGACATAGCTTAGTACCGTACTGATGGATAAAAAAAACCTATGTGGACGGTTTTTAGGGAGGGGTTATGGACGAATGCAAAAGTGGCGGTGAGATGAAGGGTAGTGGATCTTCCCAAGTGACAAGCAATGTCCCCGCTCTCATAAACTGATTTGCTTCCAAGCATCAGCCAGCCTCAATGGCCGGAGTACAACTATTAGCTTTCCATTTGTACCCCTCTCTCTCTCTCTCTCTCTCCTCTGCTATGTGTTTGAGGGCCATAAGTTCAAGTTCATCAAATCCTTACAAATTATGTCTACACGGTGGCTCCTCTTAGCTACATACACAATCTCAAATTGCACAACTCCACTTATGATCTCCATCTTGGAATGAAATTCCTAGATCCATCCCCAATCGTCGCTCTCATAATGTAAACATTTTTACAAAAGGAAACACGAAATAGGGTTTCATGGGTCCCTCTTGGCAACGGTGGTTCTAGGAAAAGGTAGGGCTTGCTTCGTCTGGGCTTACTTATATTGGGAATGGTTGAGCAAAGGTCGTAATTGAGAAAAAAAAAATAGGTATCTTGAAGCTTGAAAATAGAAATCAGAAACGGGAGCACTCAATTTGGTCAATTTGGCTCACTAGAGACGACAATGGTGGCTGCTAGCAGTCGAACGAGAATCGATGATAATGGTAGCATGTTGACGAAAGTTTAAGGGCGCGTTTGGTAACGATTCTGTTCCAATGAACAATTTTTGATGAGAAATGATTTTTTCTATCTCTGTTATTGGGAACAATTTCTGAGCAAAAGAACGCATTTGGTAACTTCCCAAAATTTCTATTCTTGGGATAGAAATACATTTGGTAAGATTCTTAGATTTTTTTTAATTTTTTTAATTTTTTAATTCTTTTATTATTTTTTTTTTTTCTTTTTCTCTTTGGCCGGTTGTCGACCACCACCGTGGCCAACGACCGGTTGGGCGATATTCGACAAGCTCACTGGAGGCCAACCTAGCCCCGGCAAGGTTCGGCCTTGCCTAAACAGCGCGAGGTCGGCCTTGCCCTGGCCTAGCGAAGCCCAGCCTCACTCCGGCTGGGGAGGCCCAGCCTCGTTGTGGCTACGCGAAGCTCGGCCTTGCCTTGGCCGGGCGAGGTCGATCTCGCCCAAATTTGGTGAGGCCAAGCCTTGCCAGTGGCTGGGTGAGCTCAGCCTCGCCAAATCTGGATGAGATTAACCTCGCCTAGCCACGGCAAGGCATGGGCCAACGAGCCTCGTCGTGGCTCGATGTCTTCGAGGACCCGCGGCACTCTGGCAAGGTCGCTAGCCTTCGTTTGGCCAGTCGCTAGCGCCGGTCATGGCCAAGGCCAGCGACCAGCCAAGAGGAAGAAGAAGAAAAGAAAGAAAGAAAAAAAAAAAAGAGAGAGAGAGAAAGAAAAATTAATTCTAGAAATTGTTCCCTAAACAAAAAGTTACTTTTTTCTAATTCTTGTTTCTGTTCCAAATCTATTCCCTAAACGAAAGTTTTACCAAACACGTTTTATTCTTTTTCGTTCCACGGAACAAAAGAATAAAAAAATTTATTCCGAGGAATAAAAAATTTTGTTCCGGAGAACAATTTTTTTTTTAACAAACAGGCCCTAACAATAATTGACATATATTTTGCAACCGGCATTTACTTTATATTTTGGAATGGCGGATTAAAATGAATATATGTACATATTAATAATTCTTATTTACATAGAATAAATGTCAACGCTTTTTAAAGATTGAGCTAACACGGGGGAAAACAGTTGCTTTCTATGCATGATGATCTAACTAGATTTTCAATTTGCTAATGAAATTGCCATTTGCTTTATATTTTGGAAATAAAAATATATTTAAAAAAAAATATCTTGTTCTATACATCTTTACACTTTTGAGATAGATCTACAAATACATAATTTTTAACAAATATAAAATTGAAAATCAATAAAAGAAAAGAAAACGCATCGTGGTCTTCTTCCTTGGTTTTCAGTCAAAATTGTGTGGTGGCCTTCTTCCTTTCTTAAATGATAATTGATAACAAATGAACTCTAGTTTCATTCTTTTCACTCAAATGGGTCAACCATAGCCTTAAACTCATGTTCGAACATTAGCCGACCCGTTTGAGCTCAAAATCTTGAAATTGGGCTTGAAGTCTTGAATTATTATAATATTGGATCAAACGGCTAAGAGAAAAGGAATCAAATCGATGAATTTTATAATTTTTTAATAAAGGGTCAAAGTTTTTTATTTGACCAAAATGTCAACCCACAACAATTTTTTTTGGAAAATTAAAAATTAAAGCCTAACTATGCATGCAAGGATCAAATTGATGTCTTTTTATGATTTCGCAAATTTTATGAAACGTTGACATAGAGTTGACTTTTTAGGTTTGACCAAAAAGTTGATTTGAAAATCAACCTTTGATTTATTGAGAAAAGGATTAGCCACTATATACAAACGAGACTCTAATGACACTTAAATGACTCTTCTTAGTCGAAAAATGGGTCTTGTCGTGATCAAGAATCTTAGTCGTGATCAAGTCTCAAGTTTTGACTTTATTGGACTCATTGGCGAAAATTCAAATGTTAACATCACCTCCAACTAGAAGGCTATTGGGTGGCAAGTTGGTATAGTACTTTACATATAAAATGGCTAGATCGATATATATTTCACCACTATCTACATATCAACATGTGCTTTTGTCTAATACGGACAAGCATGAATAAAAAGTCGAGCTTGCTTGGGTCAACCCACTATCTAAGTTAGACTTTTATACGTCGCATTAGTGTAAGAATTTCATCTAACTCTGGATGAACTTAAAGTATTGTAGACAGCACAATTTACCCCGACAGCACGTGCTCGTCACGAGGAACTTTAAATGAAACGCCTTGTTTTGATTTGCGGAATCAGTGGAAAGCAATCCTTGTGAAGGCTACTTAAGCTAAGCCTTGATGGAATTATAGGAGCTAAACTCAAAGTCGATGGCCGAGAAGTTAATTAACACATGTCAGGCTATGAGGATGATGCATTGAATTTGAAGATCAAGGAGGATTAGCACTGGAATTCGAACGAAAATAATTGCTACAAGAAATGTGCATAAAAATAGGGAACGGTTATTTACTTGAAGGGTAAGCTATACAAGCATCATCGACAGGTCAAGGGCCAGTTACTAAAGGATAAGGACATCCAAGGGAAAAGAAACACGTAAAGATTGCAAAGAGTAGTGCCCAAAAGATCGGCTCCCTATAAATACCACAATTTCTTCACTAATAGTGAGCGTGGTTCCCGGTTCTTAAGAGGCCGGTTCCTGTTCCCAGTTCCCTTTTTTTGGGAACCGGCGGTTCTCGGTTCCGGTTCCAATTCTCATCGGAACCAGAACCGGAACCGAACTTTTACAGGTTAGGGTTCCTAAAAGTAAAAGGTAAAAAACCCTAGCCCCAAATCACTTTTTATCGCAGTTGTTCTCTCCCATTCTCTGCCTCTCCCCTGTCCCGACGCCGCTTGCCCTCACCCTCAACGACGCCGCCGCCGCCGCCAAACGCCGCTCGCCCCGCCCTTGCCTCCCTCGACGCCGTCGCCCCCCGCTCGCCCCGACGCTCAACCACTCGACACTGCTCGCCCTCAATGCCGCCGCTGGACACCACTCTTCCTCGACTCCACCATCGGACGCCGCTCATCCCCGATGGACGCCGCTTGCCCCGACGCTCACCACTCCCCCACCCCCCCCCCGCGCTCACCCCAACGCTCAACCACTCGACGCCGCTCGCCCTCGACACCGCCGCTAGACGCTGATCGCCGCACACCGCTCGCCCAGCCACCCCTGACGCCGCTCGCCTAGCCGCTCGCCACCCCCCCAAGCCACTTGCCCAGTCGCCCTCAATGCCACCCAGCTATAGATTGTCTCAACGCCGATTCGCGATGTCGGTGAGTGCTCGATTTCTCTTGCTCTGTCTCTGTTGCTTCTGGTTTCGCCCGATGCATTTGCTTTTTCCAAGCATTCCCATTTGCAAGCAAGCCTATGTTCAATCCTTTTGTTTCCTGAAAAGGATCAATCTCCTCAAAATTAATCTCGATTATGCTCTCGATCCAATCTGCCATGTAAATCGTAACATGATTTCCGTCCACGGCACTTGTAATCTCTGAGATTGAAAACGTTAATGTTCTGCTTTCCCCCCAAATATGCAGGTCTCGAGGATAATGCAGAATGGAAAAATGGGTTGGTCCCAAAATCTATCATGATGTCGAATTGGACAATCAATGTATCCGAGGTGCGGTTAGTTTTGCTGAGATTTTGCAGTCTGCATAACAAGAATACTTGTCGAAATATACTAACCTTGACACACCTTATCATTGCATCATCAAAATTTATAAACACGCAATATCATGCTCCTCCACGGACGATCAAGGTTAGCAACATATCTCCAAAGAGACATTATCGCATGAAAGCAGTTTCAACCTTGTCCCTTCTTCAAAAATCGCGTGGGTACCAGCTAGTTTATCAGAGTACGGAGCTGTTCCATCTATTTTGTTTGGTTATTTTTTTGTCGCATTATATGTCTTGCTAAACTCTTGAAGGACCTGAACTGTATTGTTTCAGCAAGCGCTATGCAGCAAGACCTGCATAAGGTACCTGGTGTAAAGGATCTTCGAGTAGTTTTTGACAGTGGGAGAACTTACACTGAATTTTGGGGAAGGAAAAGCCCAACTTCAATTGCTGCCCGAGGCTTATCTCATTGTCACGGTAAGCTTTGTTTCTTTTTTCTTTTTAGCAAGCGAGTACACCAGCAACTGACAAATTAAGGCTTGTATTTTTCCCCAGAGACGCGGTATGAGGCACAAGCTTTGTGGTGAGTCCTCCATCCACACTCTAATTATGTTTATGAATAAGGCGCTGATAAGTCACAACTTTTTCTTTAGCTTTGTTTCTCTAGTTTAGACTTTCTCTATCTCTTCCTTGGTTACCATCAGATTCTTCCATTAGCAAACTATGGAATAGATGTGTCCATCTTTATTTGTAGAATATTTTAAGATTATGTTTGGATGTGGGTGCCTGCATTCAAATGGACCCAAATGAAAAGATATATGAAACATTGACATACAAAAGCTTCTCTTTTGGATTTATTTCTTTGTAATGTGTCTCCAAAAGGCTGAGTTGGTTATGGTGGTCTGTTCATTTTGTTCTTTTGTGGTAGTTAGGTGGTAGGTATATACTTTAAATTATCTGAAAATCTGCACCAGTCAATAAATTTGCTTCTAAGGTCAATAAATTAATTCTTATATACTATAAATAAGGTTGAAGGTGTTATGGGCATCAGTCAATAGATTGTTTTATTAGGTTGCTCTATAATTCTTATGGTCTACGAGTACTGTAATAAGGTTGAAGGGAGATTGGGCATAATAAAACCATATAATTGAATGTCTCTTGAAATTTCCACTTATTTTAAGGGTTATAGCCTGCTAGTTATTTGAGCTTGAACTTGACCAAATAATTATGATTTACTCCCTTTTTGCCTTTTCCAATTATGTTGATCATTAACTTGAGCTAGTAATATACTTTGAGGCATCTAAATCAGAGAATTTGAACATAGAGTTGTGAGAACCAGATTCTAATTGTATCCATTAAATTTTATTTGTTATTGGTATATTTACATTTGTTGAATTTTCCCCTTTTGCATTTAATGCAGGTGATTCCATGTGTTGTGCTGTCTCTAGTGATTCACTCCTCAACACACCATCATATCTTTAACAGGATTTGCTGGGCCTTTTGTGTTTATCTTGAAGCTGTTTCAGTGCTACCCCAGCTCCGTGTCATGCAGAACACAAAGGTACTGCAATGTCTAAATCTTGTAATGGCGATATGCGTGGAAAATATCTATGTCAATTGAAACAGAGTGTAAAAGGACCTCTACTTCTTATTTGCTGGTCACTTACACTTATAGAGATAGTTTGATGCCTGAAGCCCCTTCATTAAGTTGATATCTTCATTTTGCATGTTTAAGTAGCAATTTTGCAACCCTTTTTATTTCTCTTTGAAAAATTCGAATGATCGCTTTCCTTTTTCTTTTGCCACTCGCTCATTTACTCTGAATCTTTAGCTATTTCTTTTGTACATTCGTGTCGGCCAGGTCTGAGATTGCTCATTTGTGAACTACAATTTCTATCCATTTGCTATCTGTCTTGCAAAGTTAGTGTTTTGCAATCACTCCAATGCATACACATCACATCTAGTGTGTTGGCTTATACTATGCTGACAGGAAATTCCCATGGGTTTTTTGCTGTATAACTTTCTCAAACATTGGTCTTATGTAAATGTTGACAGCACATCTATTGGCTTTTTTTCTTCTTTGTTGCTGAGTTTGTACCACTCTTTATAATTTTGGGGTACTCAACTGATAAAGGAAAGGAGGAAGAAATCAAAAAAAAAAAAAAAAAGAACCCGTTGGAACCTGTTGGAACCTGGAACCGACCCCGGAACCTATGACAGGGTAGGTTCCAGGTTCCAAAAAATGAGGAACTTGTACCCGAAGGTAGGTTTCAAGTTTCAGGCGGAACTGGGAACCGCTCACCCCTACTGAGAGCCCCTCGCACAAAAAACACAACAATCTTCTTCATTTTAGCTTTACTTTATCGCATCTTAGTTGTAGTTTTCAGGAATCCTGTCGTTGATTAGATTCTGACGTGCATCTTCATTTGGTCCAACATCGTTGATTAAATTCTGGTGTTGCTCCACAAAGTTCGGTGTCATTGATTAGATTCTGGCGTTGTGCTTATATCCAGAAATATTGATGTTGATTTGATTCCAACTTTACATCAAAAACAAACTATGACGTTGATTAAATTCCATCACAGTTTAGGTTCAGAGCATAGACTATCTAGCTATTTGTGTTTGATTATGTCATTGATTAAATTTTAGCGTAATTAGCGTTCAAAAGTTGTTCGTCTTTGAGTCATCTAGCTATAAGTTATTAAGGCTGTACATACAAGTTGAGAATAAAACTCCCTTTTGCATTTGACATTTCTTGTTCAATCTCAACATAAAACCTAAGTTTCCAATAATAAAATCAAAACACAGCGTTTGATGAAAGGTTATTCACGAGAATCAAACCGGTCAAACATCTTTTTGGCATGCTTGGTAGGACAAGTGTGTTGAGTTGAGAGAGTGCTATGACACCGATCCGAAGTGGTATCAACTTGAACAACTCCACTGACAATCAATTATTCATGGCTGAGAATAATACGCGAGTTGAATCATCATTAGCTCAGCCTCCTTAGAATGAAGTTGTGAATCAAGTTCAAGAGAAATGTGCCAATGTCTTAAGGCAACGCGTCGAGGAGAGAAGGCCGCAAGCCTCACACCAATCATGCTTTCTATCATGAGGTGAACGATCAAAGAAACTCATAATGAGTTTGTTGACTACATGGTTAGACGAATGACTGATATTATTAAGCCTATTATCATTAATACTTATTACGAGTGTGCTTAAGGACAACATGGGATTTCAGCTGAACTAGCTCGAACTCAACTAGGACATGTCCCTGTACCCAATGAGTATGTTCTTGTATCATCAACTTCTCAAGTAACTATGAGTAATGTAGGCCAACCTGTATCAACAAGGCTCCCTCTGAGAATTTTGCAAAAGGGAGAAGTTCTTGCGACTATGAAAGATAATGAATATGTTAATTCACACGTCCCTACCAATGTTGATCGAGATCCTACAATATTAATTCCATCCCTGGCTCAGCAAAATCCTTCACATGAGAACTCCATTAAGGTAGAACAGCTAAATCCGACTCTAATACCTCAAACGAACGTGTTCCTAGTTACCATGGAGGTCCCAAGAGCTGTGATGGCCCCAGCCATGGGGCAAACAAATATATTAGGCGAATAATCAGCAATAAGCCCCTTTGGTGGGAACTCCTAATGCTCAGCAGTAGCTTCCAAATGTTCAACTTTAATTGTTGCCGAATATTTAGCCTCAAATGTTGCAACAACCTCCCACTCTTCCTCAAGTGAATGTTCCTAATCCACAAATAAACCTAGTATTTGTGAACCAACCACAACTACAACTCTATGCGCCTCATAAGTAGTACCATCAAGCTCCTCAACAGAATCCAAACTTGTTGCCGCAACCCAACTACCCAACACAGCAGGTTTCAGGGTTCTCTCATTTTGTCTCAATTCAAAATCAACCAATAATCGATCCAGCATTAAGAGGATATGAGAATGATGTTATCTGCATGCCCAACATTTATAGGAAGTCATATTTGGACTGGATAGATTTTGTGGCTTATCCAAGAGGTTTTAAGATGCCCGCGTTCGCACTATTTGCTAGTGAGGAAGACTAGTTAACATTTGAGCATATTAATCATTTTCTGGTACAACGTAGGGATGCTTCTTATACGGATCATTGGAAGTTGAGATTATTTCCTTTATCATTGTCCAAAACTACTTTTACTTGGTACATAGCGTTGCCACCGAACTCGATAAATTCCTGGGAACAAATGGAAAGATTATTTCATACTCAATTCCAAAGGGCTATCCCAGATTTGTCGATGGTTGACTTGCCGATCATGAAGCAACTAAATAGTGAATCGATTGATCAATTCATCTCTAGACTTAAGAGGGTTAGGAATAAGTGCTTGGTTCCTCTACCTGAGAAGACCTTTATAGATCTTGCATTCAATGGCTTGAAATTTGATATCCATTAAAGAATAGTTGGACAACCCTTCTCTAACTTATTTCAGCTATCCACTATAGCATTTAAACATGAAAGCTTGTTAAAAGAGAAAGATAAGAGACATGCTAGGCAAGTTGAAGTTAATTGGGCCAACTCTATAGATATGAATGATGATGTACATTAGCTGGATATAGCAGAAGTTGTTGTTGCTAAAATGATCTTAGAATAGCCATATGTCTATAAAGCATTAAAACTAGCCAAAGTAAAAGAAAAATCCAACCTCATGCCTAAAGTTAATGAATTTATCTACTACTCTTTCGATGCCAATAAGAATGAAGAAATATTTGATTTATTATTGGTGGATGGTCAAATAAGATTAATCGAAGGACAAAACATTCCAACTAAAGAGGAGCTGGTGGGTAAAAAGTTTTGTAAGTGGCATCATTCATGAAGTCATGATATCAATGATTGCGTAGCTTTCAAAAGAAACATTCAAGACATAGTCAAACAAGGGAAAATAAAGTTCACCAATGACAAAAATAAAATTCCCATGGAGTTGGACGTAGATCCATTCCCTATCATGACCGGGATGATATCATCTCGAGTAAGGGCTGTACCCAAGAGTTACCATCCGTTTCATTTTTGTTCAAGGTGTAATAGGGTGATTAAATAAGAAGGATATAATCCTAAATACTGGTGCCGTCGATCTAGTCAAGGGATTAGTGACGGACCTTATTGGTCAGGCTTAAGCATCCAATATCAAAGAATGCAAGGTCTGGAAGGGTTAGCTAATCCTATAAGACATTATATCTATTCAGAGAGGAGTGTTGTCTTAGCAAATTCTGAAATCAATGGGGATTGTGATTCCCAATTATGTTTAGAATGCTGGCGCTGGGTTTGCTAGTAGAAATATTATTCTAAGAGGCATCAGGTATAACAAGATGTCCTAATTTCTAACAAAATACACAATGAGAGCAAACAAAGCCTTTCAAGAAGTTCTGTACTCATCGAGTGACTGAAAAGTCATTCAAATGACGATACAAAGAGGGAGACCCTATTATTGGAACCTTGAGAGAGCATAGTGGAAAATATGACTATTATGTTAGTTGTAATCCACCTGCTTCTTACTCCCAAGTGGTTAACCCGTCAGGATGAGGAGCCGAATTCGATGATGGAGACATGGACTCGATGTCACGTGTTTACCATCAATGTGCTGTAAAGATACCTCATAATCCACCTATTGGCAAATGGCATAGAGTTGAGAGAGCTCAACTCCTAGAGCATACCCCCAACATGTACACACACACACACAAAAGAGGATGCAAAGGAAGAAGAAAATGTACTTGTTGCAAAGTAGCTTGACCAAGTTCATATTACTCAAGTCAAACCTACAGTGATGATGACCCCTAAGGCAAAGAGGGTAAAGCCCAAAAATTTGATTTGGAGAAGAAAACCAGAAAATAATAATAGCTCTTCTGCTAAGACCGAAGGATTGGTCGCTAAATCAACCACTCAATCACTAGAACGATGGGGGAGTCCTATATCAAGGTCAGTGTTGCCATTAAACATATGTATGGTGTAGGCAAAACTTCCTAATGAATTCCACATGTTTCCATTTGCCGCTAAGCCATGTGAAGAATTCTCACAGACGAAAAAAAGTTTTATTCAGATGAGGAAATGGAATTTGAAAAAACCCCAACACAGAGCTCAAATCACTTGAGAGCATTAAATATTATGGGAATAACAGCATATTGTGACTCACAAATTTTTAAAGGAATGAATCATAGAACAATTTATTAATATTTGTTTTCATTTTTTTATTCATAATAGATTATTATTCTTATAGTATGGATATTTTTATCAGTCACAATAGATCAAAAATTGTCACCCAATCATTTCTCAAAAGAAAATTTGAGAGAGATAGATCAAGAGAAAGGCAGCCTTGGCCACTCAAGCTTTGGGCATAACGAACATGGAGTCATCATGCTGAGCATCCATGTTTGTCGCTAGCCTAAAGCTCAATCGGCCATGGCCATGGCTGCCAAGAGCTTAGAGTTTAAGCGAGCGTGGCTCTAGGCAACCACGGTTGCCTCTCTCTTTCTCAACCAGTTTTTCTTTTTCTTTCTTGATTTTATTTTTCTCTTCTACTACATTGTTTGATGTGGTAGTACAAACAGCGACTTAGATGGTTATATCAATAGGGATAGATTTGGGAGTCTAATAAAAATTTAGATCTTTTTTGGATCAAAAAAAGTTCGGAGGCAGATTTGAGATTGGACCCAAAAATCCAAGTTTTTTAGGGAGTGGGGTCTAGGAAATAAAGACAAATTCGGACTAGACTGATGCCTAGAAATGGGCAAATCTTGCACAAACCACGTGCATTTACAGCTATTAATTTTTGTGAGATGTGTACACGATAATGACCATGACCGATCTTGTTTTTGGGCTGAAGTCCAAACTTGAGAATCTTCCGTAGAAATGGACCATGCACATGGGAACGGGAAGACAATTGAGGAAGCATTAGTGGTTTTGATTTGGCTTTGAGGTTGACATCGACAGCTTTCTAGATGGAGTGGACCACACAAGAATTTATAATTATTTATTATTCATTTTTTTTTGCAATCAAAGACAAAATGTTATTCTCACAGTAGATTAAAGATTATCACCCATTCATTTCTCAAAAGAAAATTTTGAGATAGAGAGAAATAGCGTAAAAAGAGGGGGAAAAAACAAAGAGGAAGGCAGCCATGGAGTCATTATGCCGAGCATCCATGTTTGTCACTAGCCTAGAGCTCGATTGGCCATGGCCATGGCTGCCAAGAGCTTAGAGCTTGAGCGTCCATGGTTGCCCTTCCCTCCGTTACCTAGTTTTCCTTTTTGTTTTTCCTTCTCAATTTTTCTTTTCTCTTCTGTTATATCATTTGTTGTGATAGTACACAAGGATGCTATGTCACATAACTAACGGTGGCATAGACATTTATGTTAATAGGAATAAATATGAGACTCTAATAAAAATTTAGGATTTTTTTATTAAAAAAAAAAGTTGGCAAGCAGAGTTGAGACTATACCCACGGGTTTTTTTTAGAGAGTTGGATCTAGGAAATAAAGACAAATTTAGACTAGACTAATGCCTAGAAATAGACAATTCTCGCACAGACCATGTGCATTCACAACTATTGATTTTTATGAGACGCGCATGTGATAATGATCCCAACCGATCCTATTCCTAGGCTGAAGTCCAAACTTGAGAATCTTCCCTAGAAATGGACCGTGCGCGTGGGACAGGGAAGACAATCGAGGAAGCATCAGCGGTTTTGATTTGGCCTTGAGTTTGATGTCGACGGCTTCATAGAGTGAATCTTGAACAGGGAAAAGCTTGTTCGATGATTTTCCTAGAAGGAGCCAGAACGACTGCACGGGGATAAAACTACGACGACCCTAAGCTGAAAATCCTCAATTAGATCACTCACCAATCTTATTCGATACATGGAATTTCCAGGTTTGAAAATCAGTGTATATTCCGATATTAGTCAAGAGTTTGACTGATAGAAAATTTTTATTAAAATCAGGAAAAATTATGGGCGCCATTTTTCAGAGGATGGGGAAAAGAAAGAAGGGAAGAAATGCTGACTGCGGACGGAACAAGCAAAATTAAAATTTAATTTGGAAACGTAAACGTGCACGGATCTGGTCGGGCCATGCTTCTCCAGACGTGTTGATTTTCAAAAAAAAAAGAATGAAAAACGTTGGAAATAGCTTCTTACTATTGACTAAAATACGTACGGAAGGAATTTCTCCTTCAAAGACCCCAAACCCGCCTGCCACGCGTTGATCCTTCCAATTGGGTGTCCGGACAGGACCCACAGTGAAAGTCAACAATAATTTTTATACTTTTAAGGTACTTGTTGAACAAAGAAAAATATAAAATTTGCGGTTTCGCTTCGATTTTATTACTTTTCCCCGTGTAATTTATGCACGGCAATATTTAGGAAAAAGGAAAATTTTATCGTTAATCATGCTTAATAAATGTTCGAGCGTTCATTACAAAATCATTTTTAATAATGAGAAAGTTCATAAATAAGTGATCCCTAGGCTAATAAACCCAATTATATTTATTTATCGAGTAAGAAACTAGTAAAAAGTGGGTGAGCAACTTAACATGAAAAAGATAATGTTCTATGACTCCAACCTAATAAGACGAGTTTTTGTCTTAATAAAGATCTTTATATCCAATCTTGTGCTCAAATTGGAGAGCTTTCTCTCCCAAATTTCTTTCTTTGAAAACCAAACTCCCTCATTTTTTTTCCCATTTGATGCTTAATAGCTAATAAATGGGTATGTGTGTGTGGATCATAGTTTTAATTTATAAAATCACTAAGTAATAAGTGGAAACCATTTTTGTTCATGCCACCCGTCGGTATTCTAGCTTTTTCCATGAGGACGATTCCATTTCTACCATTATTATGATATTATGTATTTTAATCCGAGTGGCTACATATAAAGACATTATAATTATAAAAAAAAATAGAGTTGATTTTTTTTTAATACTTAGCTTTTCATGGAATCTATTGTTCAACAAATTATTCGCATAAAAGAGAAATATTTTTACCTTTTTTTAAAGTAGAATACGATCAAAGAGCCTAACATAGTGGTACAGTATGTATTTATTAACTATGTGTAGATAGCTATTTAAGTTTCCTCCATTATTGAATTTTTATTTGGGAGGATGCGTGCTATGCTATATCAAAATTTCCATTTTCTATTCCATCTATTGAATGAAAAATTAAAGCACTACAATTTATTGATAGTTATCTATAGACATCATATATAGATAAAAAGTTTGAGTTATAATCCATAATTGATTTGATCTTTTTAACAGGTGTCTTCCAAATACTTGTCAAGCATAGTTATTAACAAGGAATGTTTCGATTTTCAAAATATTGATTACAAAAATATATTTCAAGTTTTTAAACATTGATCTCTTATAACGCTGACATGACATTATATTAAAAATTAGGGGTGGCGACACTATAAAAGTTTTGAACTAGTCTTCATTATTAATATGGAACTTGAATGTACTTGTTCAATTTAGTACTCCAACTTTTAAAATGCTACTAGTGTTTATGTTTAGAGTCGGAGAAAGAATAATAACAAAGTGTTTATGGTGGTTTGACCCTAATCAAAGTTGTGCAATATTTATCCATTGGAGTGATTAATTACTATAGAGTAATGCCCTTGCCTATGGTTGGCAACCCTTTGCTAGCCCTCAGTAAAAAAATAAATAAATAAAAGTAAAGTAAAGTAAAAAAAAAGAAGAAAAAATAACAAAAATATCATAAAAACTTCAAAAATATTATGAAAAATGTCAATGTCAGTATCATATGTGCTACGTAAAATGATCAGCGTCTATATTAGCAATATCCATTCAAAACTAAATAAATTGACAAAACATTAAAAAGTTTAGGATTAAATTGACACAATTAAAAAAGTTATGACCGAATTGATATAATTACAATAAATTTTGAATTATTTTGATAATTTCCCTCCACCATAACCACAAACTTGGACATCATTGAGCCAAACATTGCCACCCCACCGTCAATTACAACTCAACCTCCTCATACGAAGCTCAAGGGATTGCTTCTTAATCTTGAGGTCACGACCTCTATTATATGAGGTGCACAACTTGAATCGTCGACACGACCTTAAGGGAAAAAAGAGAAAAAAAAATTATATCAAGCCAAACTAAAGAGAATAACACGATCATTCCATTTATTATCTTTACCAGGTCGAATCAAGCATACAGTGAATCTAACATGAAAATTGAGATAAAAAAATTCGAGTGATCAAAAATTGAAGGGCACGTTGAAGGTTTTATGTTTGATCATAGTAAAAAGCTTATGTTTTAATTGCGTCATGATTGCGAGGGGGGCCCTATGGCTCTATTAGCTCAGGGGAGGCACGATTAGGAAATCACTTCGAATTGAAGGAGGAAAACGAAGTTCCGCACGGAGTTGGCGAAGCTTCTGAAGACCGCGAGTGTCGTTTCAGAGAGAGCAACCGCGTCCGTTTGGCAGTAAAAAGGCAGTGGTGGCCAAGTGCTGCTTACGCTTTCCTGGGCCCCGCTCTCGATTTGATCTGCTGATGCAATTTACCTGACCGGGTGGATCGGGGGGGAAGCACGTGGATCGATTGCTGATGGTGCTGATGACGCCACCCCAACTCCTCTCCATCTCCCTCTGTCCCGCTTGAAAACGACTCGCCGTTGATCGTTTTCGGCTCAGAAGAAGCATCCGTGGAGCTTCTTATGGCTAAAACAGTCGAAAGGAAAGTGATTAAAAAAAAAAATCAACGACTGACTTTTTCGAGAGTGTACCTCCATGGACTGCTGTACTTATCAGCGCCCACGGGTCAAAGCAGTCGACATGGCGTTGCTTCCCTGCCCTTTGCACTTGGTCTCACTTTGAGTTGATTTTTCTTTTTTGGGAGGTTGATAAAAATTGGTAAACCAATGTCCACTTGACGTATATTTGACATATTGGATATTTTTTTCGAATGATTAATTGTACATGTCGCGAGAACAATCGTCACATTAGAAACTATAATGGATTCCATATTTTTAGAGAATATTGTCCACGAAATCACTTAATTTTTCGATATTTGGCTAAAACTTGAAAAATATTTGTAAAGTAATTGTCTGATGGGGAAAATTATCTAAAAAATCGTTATTTTTTAATAATGTTTTATTTTTACATATTCTTTTTCTTCTTTCTCACCTGATTGCTAGCCCCGGCAACCAGTAATTAGCAACCAGCCAAAAGCAAGCTCGAGGTCTCACCAGATCAACAAGCTTGATCTCTCACGTGACTTGCGACCAATCAAAGAAGAAAAGGTAAAGAATATATAAAATAAAAAGTAATTTAAAATTTGAATTTTTAAAAATAAAAATAATTTCAATTGGATTTTTTTTTAAATAAAAGATTGAAATTTTTTTAAAATATTTTTGTAAGAATAAACATTTCATTATTTAAGGAATTGAGCTTGAATGTCAAAGACATGCGCACAACCTTTATGAATCCAAGCATAAGGCCTAGGACTAAAGCTTGAATGTCGGGGACTGAAGCACAACCTTTATAGGCCCAAAGCTCGAGTGCCAGAGCTAGGGCCTCGCTTGGACGTCGAAGCATTAGTTATGAGCACTAGGGGACCTGGTCTTAATAGACCCAAGGCACATGCACCGGGGCTTAAGCCTAAGCACAAGAGTCTGGAGCTTGGCCACTAGAGACCTAGTCCCAAATGCTAGGACTCAAGAATCAATGTTGGGTTTCCAAATTTAAGCGTAGAATTTCGAGTCTAAACGTCGTTACTTAGTCATATGTTGGAAATCGTTTTCCAAATCTTTGAGAAGGGAAATCATTTTTTTGAATTTTAGTTTTGGTGTGAAAACATTTTTTGTTGACTTATTTTCTTAAGCAACCCAAACGTCGTGAAATGAAAAAAATGTTTTCCATGAAATAAACGGATCTTTAGTTACTTAATAAGCGCTTGAGGACAAGGACTTTCGAATGAATGAGGTAGTCTATGTAGTGGGGGGTGTTCCTTAAGAAAGTCTAAAATAAGTACACATAAGAGAGTCGCTCCTTAGCATAAACCAATACCTAGTGTGGTCCATAGTAATAGTGATCAGTTCCAAAGTAGGTTGGATCCACCCTAAAACTGAAAATCAGATCAAATTGACTTGCAAGGAATCGAAAATAAAATCAGTTCTCCATTTGTGGAAACAAGAATCGACTCTATCCACCTCAAAACTTGATCAGCTAGTTTCGATCCTATCTTGGGAATCGTGATGTTATTTTTTATCGTTACTATTATAGAAAAAGAAAAATAAACCCACGAGGAACCGGGAACATATTGCTCGATCAATACTTTGTCTTCTTCTTCTTCTTTTCCCTATGGTTCTGCTATATATATGCATGAAAATTTCGTAAGGGGATTGGAGCAAGCTACCATGAGACAACAGAGTTTCTTTCTAAAGAGATTATATTCGGAATATGACCAAGGTCCAATATTGAAATAATTTTAGAGGTTTTCCCTGACTTTGTCCATGTCAACAAACAATTCGAAATGCCTCGACTTTTTTAGAATAGGTCTAAGTCAAATAGCAATGATTCAAAACATTTTTTTTTCTTTACACTATTTCGAAAACCCAAGAACTCAATCATATAGATATGTAAAATACAAGATTTCCAATCCTAACAGGATAGGGAGGGAAATGGATACTCAATTTCAAGTGAGTAAACAGAATTCCATACTCGATCTCATGGATACATATCGAATTATGTGGAAAGTCGTATCTAATGAAAGTTGTATGTATGGCTTGGAGGGAGATCTTTCTTTCATATCTTTCGAGATTCACCCTACAATATGGGGTTAAAAAGCCAAAATAAATTATTTTAGCCCTTATAAAAGGAAAACTAATTCTTGAATCCCTTTCACGCTCATGTCACATCAAGGTACTGCAAAAGAAAAAACGGCAAAATCCAATCCAATTTATCGTAATTAATTAGTTAACATGTTAGTTAACCGTATTCTAAAACACGGAAAAAAAGTCATTGGCTTATCAAATTATCTATAGAGCCATGAAAAAGATTCAACAAAAGATAGAAACAAATCCACTATATATATTTCAAATTATTTCCGCTGATTCAATCTAGTTAGTACGATTCCTTCTCAAGAATTAGATTGATTCCCATGAGATTCCCCCAAAACTTATCCACTTGGTTGGATTCACGATTGGACCAGGTTCGACATCACCTGAGACCATATTAGGAAATCGTATTGAGTAGAGTACCTCAAGGAGAATACATACACCAAGACAAAAAAGCACATCTTATTCACCCCTCTGCTCTTACCACAACTAGGGGTAAGCATACTAAATTGCCCAAATCGAGAACTGTTCGGATAGGACTAGACCGACTCTTTTATTTAAATATATATTTTTTACTTTCTTAAAACTAGCAATAAATCCTCAAATAGACTATTTTATTTCTTAAACACATATATAAATTAAATTTAACCTAAAATATTCATGGAATAAAAAAAGTGTCTCGATTGAAGACCTTTCTCATTGCAATTGAGGTAGCAACCTTACATGTGGCCAATAGACCACAAAAACCCTTCTTGTCATTCACTACTTAAAGAGGAAATCTACTAATTAGTTCTTTTTCTACCCAATACAGGACAAAGGCTTGAGGAGCCACGTCCTCATCCCTCCCTCTCTCTCTCTCTCTCTCTCTCTCTACAAGGCACTTTAAGCCTCCATAAGCCTCCAAGAGTCTTAAGGTTAAGTAATTACTCATAGAACATAAAAGAGATTCTCTATAAACCCCAAACCATATCATTCATAGCCTTTTTTACTAAGATTGAGCATAAAATATTTGAAGTGTGGTTGATGCATACATAAGTGGAGTTTGACTTTTTTGTACATGGGAACATGTGTTAACTCGCTCAAGAACTGAACCGGATCAATTAATCCAGTGTACGACCACTCTCCGTCAAATTGGATCGGAATCAATGGTTCAATCCGATTCTTGGTCCTAAGATCAAACAGTTCGATCCCTGGTTCCTGATTCCATTCTGGAAAACCACAGCCGAGAAGCACCCTGATGTTTTGTCGTCTTGCTACTCCCTCTCTCAAGAAAAAGAAACACTTTCGATTTTGGCACGGGGAACATTAACCACACGTGGTCCCTCATTTTTTCTTTATTCCTACTTGTGGGCTCTCTCGGACTCTCTCCCCGCGTAAACCCATATGATTCCTTCCGTCACCAGCCACATATCACCCTCACCTTTTCCTGTCGATAAAATACTTGGATAATAATTAAAAAAGAACGCGCCTTTTGACTCGCTCATTTCCAGTCTAATTCTTCGGTCCGTCCACCATCACCTATACAGTATACATACCCCCACCAGCCGCAAAAACCCTCTTTCCAGTTCGATCGCTTCGAGGTTTTATGTCGGAGATGGCTAGAGAGGCGGCGGCTGGGGCGAGCAAGAAGCCGGCGGATTCGGGGGATTCCAAGTACAAGGGGGTGCGGAAGCGGAAGTAGGGCAAGTGGGTGTCCAAGATCCGCCGCCCCAACAGCCGCGAGCGCACCTGGTTCGGTTCCTACGACTCTGCTGAGAAGGCTGCGTGCCTTCGACGCCGCCCAGTTCTGCCTCCACGGCCGCAACGCCCGCTTCAACTTCCCCGACGACCCCCCGGACATCGCCAGCGGCCGCGTGCTCAGACCCTTCGAGGAGAAATAGCAGTAACCGCGACCATAGCCCGGAGTACCGCCCCGCAGGGAGCGAGTTACAGGCTGACTCGGTCTCCCCGCCAATCTCGGATGGGACGGTCCTGAGGGGCTGCGACCTAGGCAAGGACACGGACATGGACATGGACATGGACATGGACGGCCGATATCTGGATCTCCTGAGGGGTAACGTGGGCTCGGGTAACTACGCGACTGATGTCGGGTCGTACCCGGGGCACGACCCGTTCGGCGTTCACGACGAACGACTACTACGGCCATGCCACCGTACGTAACGTGGGGTTCGCTTCCAAGCATCAGCCAGCCACGGCGGCTGGAGTACAACTATTAGCTTTCTGTTTTTACCTCCCTCCCTCCTTCCCTCTCATAAGTTCACGTTCATCAGATCCTTACAAAATATGTATATTATCTACACAGTGGCTCCTCTTCGCCACGTGCACAATCTCAAATTGCACACCTCCACTTACGATCTCCATCTTGAAATGAAATTCCTAGATCCATCCCAAATCTGTCGCTCCCGTAATGTAAACATTTTTACAAAAGGAAACATGAAACGGGGGATCTTGGGTCCCTCTTTGGCAATGGTGGTTCCAGGCAAAGGTAGGGCTTACTTTGTCTTCGCCGGAGCACGGAATGGACTTACTTATATTGGGAATGGTTGAGCAAAGGTCGTAATCGAGAAAAATGGTTTCTTGAAGCTTGAAAATGGAAATCAGAAACGGGAGCACTCGATTTGGCTCGCTGAACACGACAATGGTGGCTGCCGACGGTCCAACAAGGACACACAATAATGGTAGCACACTGCCGAAGGTCTGACAATAATTGACATATTTTACAACTGGCATTTACTTTATATTTTGGAAATAAAAATTTATATGGAGGACTAAAATGACTATATGTACATAATAATAATTTTTATTACACATAATAAATGTCAATTTGCTTTTTAACGGTTGGCCCGAAATGGGGGGAAAACACTTGCTTTCTATGCATAATGATCTAAATAAACTTTCAATTTGCTAATGAAAGTGCCATTTGCTTTATATTTTGGAAATAAAAATCTATTTTTAATAAATAAACTAGAAGATCTTGTCCTATATATCTTTACAATTTGAGATAGATCTACAAATAAAGGTAATAAATTAAAATATACAATTTTTAACAAATATAAAATTGAAAATTAATTTTAAAAAAAAAAAAAAAAAAAAAGGAAAACGCATTGTGGTCTTCTTCCTTGGTTTTCAGTCAAAATCGTGTGGTGGCCTTCTTCCTTTCTTAAATGATAACAAACGAACTCTACTTTCATTATTTTTACTGAAATGGGTCAACTAAAGCCCCAAACTCGCGTTCAAACGTTCGCTGATCCATTTGAGCTCAAAATCTTGAAATTGGGTCTGAAAGCTTGAATTATCATAATCCTTGATCACATATCGAAGAGAAAAGGAATCAAATCAATGAAATTTATAAATTTTTAATGAAGGGTCAAAGTTTTCGCTTAGACTAAAATGTCAACCCATGGGTTTTTTTAATGAAAAATTAGAAATTAAAAGCCTTACTATGCATGTGAGGATCAAATTGATATATATTTATGATTTTCACTAATTTTATGAAACATTAACCTAGAGTTGACTTTTCAGGTTTGACCAAAAAGTCTAACTTAAAAATCAACCTTTGATTTATTAAGAAAAGATACCCAAATACATATGGAGGAGAATGCTCTTAGCCTCTATATATAAATGGGACTCTAAATGACTTTTTAGTCGAGAAATTGGCTATCTCGTGATTAGGAATGTCAATCTCAAGTTATAATTTTATTGGACCGGTTGGCAAAAATTTAAATGTCAATGCTACCTCTAGCCAGAAGGGTATTGTGTGGGCAAGTTTCAATAGTACTTTACACGTAAATTGGGTAGATCAATATATATTCATGTCTAAAATGGATGAGCATGACCAAAAGGTCGAGCTCACTCGGCTCAGCCCACTATCTAAGTTAGACTTGTATAGATCGCATTTGAGCAAGAATTTCATCTAACTCCAGATGAACTTAAAGTATATGAGAAGTAGGCATTACGACCTTCCAAAAATGTTCATGATAGCATTAGAAATGTGGTCTAATTCCCTAAAGAAATCCCAAACTTTAGGTTCAGTCTAAAGTCTACTCTAAACCTTTTATTTTGTTTTTAAAAAATTTCCCAACTTTTATTGGAGTCCTAAATCTATCCCTTATTAACTTAACCGTCCAACTCGCCTTTAGTTATCCAATATGACATCCAGGTGTATCGCCACATTAGACAACATAAAAGAAAATAAAAGGAAAATGGTTTTATTAACATAATAGTCATTGGGCTCATGTGAAAGTAACAACGTGTTGCGAGCCACATATTCTTGAAAGGGTAGCCCCCACAACAATTTATAATTATTTATTATTCATTTTTTTGTGATTTAGAATAAATTGTCATTCTCACAGTAAATTAAAGATTGTCACATAACCATTTCAAATGAAAAGAAATAAGGTAAATATGAGAGAAAGAAACAAACCCTAGAGAAAGGTGGCCATGGCCACTCGGGCTTTGGGCACAATGAGCGTCCATGTTTGTCACTAGCCTAAAGCTCGACCGGCCATCGCCATGGCTGCCTAAAGCTTAGAGCTTGAGTGGCCGTGGCTCTAGGTAGCCATGGCTGCCCCTCTCTCCGTTACCTAGTTTTTCTTTTTCTTTCTCAATTTTTCTTTTTCTTCTATTATATTGTTTGATGTGATAGTACATGCGGACGATATGTTAGATAACTAACGGCGACGTAGACGGTTATGTTAATAGAGAAAGATATGAGACTCCAATAAAATTTTAGGCTTTATATATATATATATATAAAGAGTTTGCAAGCATATTTGAGACTGCACCCACTAGTTTTTTTTCAAAGAGTTGGGTTTGGGAAAATAAAGAGAAATTCAAATTAGACCGATGGCTAGAAATAGACAATTCTCACACAGATCACGTGCATTCACAGTTATTGATTTTTATAAGACGCGTACGCGACAATAACCGCGACCCATCCTATTTCTAGGCTCGAGTCCAAACTTGAGAATCTTCCCTAGAAATGGACCGTGCGCGTGGGACAGGGAAGACAATCAATGAAACATTAGCGGCTTTGATTTGGCCATGAGTTTGATGGCGACGGCTTCCTAGAGTGAATCTTGAACAGGGAAAAGGCTTCTTCTGTGCTTCCTAGAAGAAGCCAGAACGAGTGCACGGGGGATAAAGCCACGACGACCCTAAGCTGAAAATCCTCAATTAGATCACTCACCAACTCTTATTCAAAACATGGAATTTAAGGTTTGAAAATCAGTCTATATTCCGATATTAGTCTAGAGTTTTGACTGATTGAAAATTTTACAAAACTCAGGAAAAATTATGGGCGCCATTATTCAAAGGATGGGAAAAGAAAAAAGAAGGGAAGAAATGTTGACTGTCGACGGAACAAGCAAAATTAAAATTTAATCTGGAAACATAAACGTGCACGGATCTGGTCGGGCCATGCTTCTCCAGTCGTGTTGATTTTCTGAAAGAAAAATGAAAAACGTTGGAAATAGCTTCCTGCTGTCGACTAAAATATGTACGGAAGGAATTTCTCCTTCAAAGACCCCAAAACCGCCCATCACGCGTTGATCCTTCCATTTGGGCCTCCGGACATGACCCACAGTGGAAGTCAAACCGTAATTTTTATACTTTTGAGGTACTTGTTTAACAAAGAAAAATATAAAATTTGCGGTTTCACTCCGCTTTTATTACTTTTCCCCGTGTAATTTATGCACGGCAATATTTAGGAATAAGGAAAGTTTTATCTTTAATCACACTTAATAAATGTTCGAGCGTTCGGTTAATCATTTTTAATAATGAGAAAGTTCATAAATGAGTGATCCCTAGGCTAATAGACCCAATTATATTTATTTATCGAGTAAGACATTAGTCAAAATTGGGTGAGCAACTTAACATGAAAAAGATAATGTTCATGTCATGTTAGTAAGTAATATGACTCCAACCTAATTAGACGAGTTTTTGTCTTAATAAAGATCTTTATATCTGATCTTGTGCTCAAATTAGAGAGCTTTCTCTCCCAAATTTCTTTCTTTGAAAACCAAACTCCCTTTTTCTTTCCCCCATTTGATGCTTAATAGCTAATAAATGGGTATGTGTGTGTGGATCATAGTTTTAATTTACAAAATCACTAAGTAATAAGTGGAAATCATTTTTGTTCATGCCACCTGTTAGTATTCTAGCTTTTTCCATGAAGACGATTCCATTTCTACTATTATTATGATACTATGTATTTTAATCCGCGTGGCTACATATAAAGACATTATAATTATAAAAATTAAAAAGTTTAGAATTAAATTGACACAATTAAAAAATTTATGACTAAATTGATATAATTACAATAGATTTTGAATTATTTTGATGATTTTCCTTCAACATACCACAAACTTGGACATCACTGAGCCAAACATTGCCACCACACCCTCAATTACAACTCAACCTCCTCATATGAAACTCAAGAGATTGCTCCTCAATCTTGAGGTCACAACCTCTATTATGTCAGATGCGCAACTTTGAATCGTCGACATGACCTCGAGGGAAAAAAGAGGAAAAAAAATTATATCACGTCAAACTAAAGAGAATGACACGATCATTTCACTTATTATCTTTATTAGGTCGAATCAAGCACGCAGACGAAAGTCAAATAACGTAATTGAATCTGACAGGAAAGTTGCATAAAAAATTGAAGGTCATGTTGAAGGTTTTACGTTTGAGCATAGTAAAAAGCTTATGTTTTAATTGCGTCATGATTGCGAGGGGGGCCCTATGGCTCTATTAGCTCTGGGAGGCACGATTAGGAAATCACTTCGAATTGATGAAGGAGGAAAACGAAGTCCGCACGGAGTTGGCGAAGCTTCTGTAGACCGCGAGTGTCGTTTCAGAGAGAGCAACCGCGTTCCGTTGGCCGTAAAAAGGCAGTGGGGGCCAAGCGCTGCTTTCGCTTTTCTGGGCCCCGCTCTCGATTTGACCTGCTGATGCAATTTATCTGTCCCCCGGGTGGATCGGGGGGGAAGTACGTGGATCGATTGCTGATGGTGCTGATGACGCCACCCCAACTCCTCTCCATCTCCCTCTGCCTCGCCTGAAAACGACTCGCCGTCGATCGGTTTCGGCTCGGAAGAAGCATCCGTGGAGCTTCTTATGGCTAAAACAGTCGAAAGGGAAGTGATAAAATAATCAACGACTTTTCTTGATAGTGTACCTCGATGGACTGTCGTGCTTATCAGCGCCCACTGATCAATCGCAGTCGACACGGGGGTGATAAAAATTGGTAATCAAGTGTCCGCTTGACGTATATTTGACATATTCAATAATTTTTTTTTTTATGAATTATTAATTGTATGTATAGCAAGAACAATTGTTGCATTAGAAATTACAATGAATTCTAGACTTAGGGTGCATTAATTTGAGGAAAATGTTTTTTTGAAATTAGATTTTCAAACTTCCACCCATTTGATTTATTGAAAATTATTAGTCAACTAAAAACACTTTCCGATTAAGAAAAATATTCATGCATAAAAATAGGAAAATGAATTCCTAAATTGAAGAAGATGACAATACTTTTTGGAATTAATTATCTTCAATTTTTAATTTTATTTAAAAAGCATTTTTAATTTTTTTCTTTATTATTCTTTTTTTCTTTTATTTCCTTTTCTTTTTTTTTTTTTTTTTATCTTTTCCTTCTTCCTCCTTTGCCGGGCCTCAGCAACCGGCCACAGGCTAAGGCCGGCCTCGGGTGAGGTCCAACTCATCGAATCTCGATGAAGCTCGAGCTCTCTTGAGGCCGATGAGGCTCCACCTCACCCAAGGCTAGCCATGGGGAAAAATTATCATCGTAAAGTAATTATAGTTGTTTGGTATTTGGCCAAAACTTGAAAAATACTTGCAAAGTAATTATTGTTGTTTGGTAAGGAAAAATCTAATAGTAAAATTATCAAAAAATTCTTATTTTTTAATTTTTTAATTTTTATTTTTATATTCTTGTCTTTCATTTTTCTTCTTCTTTGGCCAACTGTTGACTAAGCTAGAAGTGATCGGTTTCCGATCCGGTCCAATTTCTAGGTGGAATCAAGAACCGGACTAGGGGGATCGAAAGGTCCTAGGATCAGGAACTAAACCTGACTGACTAGTCCAATCCGATCTAATGGAACCCACCACTTAGCAAAAAAATAAAAATAAAAAATACTACAAGTTGTTACTATTTTAGGATTTATTACTATTTTTAAGAAATTTAAAAAAATATATTGAAAAAGAGTCGGTTCGGCCTGGTTTCCCCCAAAACCGGAAACCGCACCGAAAATCACCAGTTCCATTTTCATGGAATTGGAAACCTGACTGATACCTTCAGGAGCCAAACCAAACCGGCGGGTGATTCTTGATTTGGTCAGTCTGATATGCTCACTCCTAGCTAGGGCAATAGCTAATGATTGGCCATAGGTGAACTCAAGGCTTATTTGAGCTCACCTGTGACCGATGATTAGCCAAAGAAGAAGAATAAGAAAAGAAAGGAAGTAAAAAATAAAAATAAAAATTCATTTAAAATATTTTTGTGAGAACAAACGTTTTATTAACTAAGGACTCAAGTCTGAACACGGAGGACCCGTGCACAGCCTCTGTGAACCTAGGACTAAAGGTTAGGAATAGAGCTCGAGTGTTGAGGATTCCAGTACGACCTTTATGAACCTAAGCTTAGGTGTTGAAGTATTGGTTACGAGCACTAGGGGATCGGGCTCGGCCTCAATGGACCCAAGGCATGTGCGTTGGGGCCTAGGCTGAGCATTGGGGTCCTAGGCCTGAGCATAGGGGTCCCAATCTTGACCGTTGGAGACTCGGTCCTAAACATTTCGACCCAGGAACCAATGTTGAGTTTTCAAGTCTAAGTGTAGAGTTTCGAATCGAAATATTATTACTTAGTCATATTTAGGATAACACCTTCCACTGCTTTTAAAGAAAAAATCATTCTTATGAATTTAAGCTTTCATATGAAATCATTTTCCATTGACTTATTTTCTTAAGTAAATCAAAAGATGGAAAACGAGAAAAATATTATTCTGAAAAATGTTTTCCACGAAACAAACAAATCATTAGTTACTTAACAAGCACCTGATGGAAATGACTCTAAAAAAGATGAGATAGTTTGTGCCATGGTGGGTCCTTAAGAAAAATTGAAAATAAGTATGTACAAGAGAGTCGCTTCTTAGCATAAACCAACATATAGTGTGGTCAATAGTAGAAGTGATTAATTTTAGAGTAAGTTAGTTCCACCCTGAAACCGAAAATTAGATCATATATGGTCAATTCCCCATTTGTGGAATTAAGAACCGACATAGTCTAGCTTGAAACCAAATCAGTAGGTTTCAATCCCGTATATATATATATTCTAGGCTATTTCCGCTAATTACGTCCAATCAGTACGGTTCCTTTCTAGAAATTAGATCGATTCCGCGTGATTCATCCAAAATTGACCCGTCTGGAAGTCGGATTCCTGATTGGACCAAGTTCGACATCACTTGAGACCGTATCGGAAAACCGGATCGAGTAGATTACCCCAGAGAGAATACGGACACCAGGTGAAAAAAAACACATGTCTCATTCACCCCCATGGCCTCCTCTGCCCTTTTGCCCCCACAACCAAGAAGCACCCTGGTTTTTGTCCTTTTGCTACTCTCTCCAACCCACCTTCTCTCTCTCTCTCTCTCTCTCTCTCTCTCTCAACTTCCACGCACCCAATAAAAAAACACTTTCAATTTCAGCACGGGGAACACTAACCACACGTGGTCCCTCATTTTTCTTTAGTCCGCACCTTTCTTTATTCGTACTTGTCTCTTCCTTCGACTCTCTCCCCGCGTAAACCCGAATCACTCCTTCCGTCATCACATCGATAAAATAGTCAGATAATAATAAAAAACGCGCCTTTTGACTCGCCCGATTCCACAGTCTCAATCCTCAGTCCCTCCACCATCACCTATATAAACGCGCACCCCAGCCGCAAAATACCCAATCATCATCCGAAAATCCTCCTTCCAAAACTCTTCACTCCCTCAGCTCGCTCTTCACTCGCTACTGATTCATCGTCCAAATCGAGAACCCATAAAACAAAAACAACAACAAAAAGCAAGAGGAAATCCGGAAACCCCTTTTCCCAATTCGATTGCTTCGAAGTTTATGTCGGAGATGGCTAGAGAGGTGGTGGCGGCGGCGGCGGGGGGGGCGGGGGCAGGGGCCAGCGAGAAGCCGGCGGATTCCGGGGATTCCAAGTACAAGGGGGTGCGCAAGCGGAAGTGGGGGAAGTGGGTCTCCGAGATCCGCCTCCCCAACAGCCGCGAGCGCATCTGGCTCGGCTCCTACGACTCCGCCGAGAAGGCCGCGCGCGCCTTCGACGCCGCCCAGTTCTGCCTCCGCGGCCGCAACGCCCGCTTCAACTTCCCCGACGACCCCCCCGACATCGCCGGCGGCCGCTCCCTCGCCCCCTCCGAGATCCAGGTCGCCGCCGCCCGGTTCGCCAACTCGGCGTCGCCGGCCCCGTCGGCCGCGGCGGCCGCGTGCTCCGAGCCTTCGAGGAGAAGTGGCGGTAACCGCGACCTCAGCTCGGAGTATCCTCCGGCGGGGAGCGAGTTGCGGGCCGAGTCGGCCTCCCCGTCAATGTCGGATGGGACCCAGATGGACTGCGACTTGAGCATGGACGTGGACATGGACATGAACATGAACGAGCCGTTTCTGGATCTCATGAGGAGTAACATGGGCTTGGGCTCGGGCAATTACGGGGCGGACTTCGGGTCGTACCCCGGGTACGACCCGTTCACGACGAACGACTTCTACGGCCACGCCACCATACCTAACGTGGGGTTCGGCGACGAGAATTTCGATGGTCTTCCCGTCCAGGACTTCCTATGGAATTTCTAAAAGCGCCAGGCAAGCAAAGCGTCGAGAACGGGTCGGATTCTGGGCAAGTTTTAGTCGCCGGAGTTTTGACAAGTATACAAACCCGGCGGGGATCGCGCTCGGGTCGACCGTCTTCCTTTTTTTTAATATTTTTTTTAGGTCTTTTGAGTTGACCAGTTTTTAACACGGTCATCTTCCGAAGCTCTATTACCCTTTTGGAAGAGAAGACCCAAATTCTTTCGCTGTAATTCTTGGACATTCTTTATTTAAATTGATTAGTTCAAGGAGAAGCGAACAAAAGGGCAAACGAACCTAAATCTCGATTATTTTTCTCATGAATAAAATGATAAACTTTGTATATGGAAGTTCAGAGAAGTGACTGAGTGAGGCTGAAGTTTGAATCTGAGCCGTCGATCGCTTTGCTGCCAACCTTGGACCTGGTTTGACCGACGAAGACCCTGCCTCAACTTACACGTGCTCCTTTCTTCCTACCGTGTCCTTTCCTCCCCTTTCGTCCCAGAGCTCTATACGCGTGTCTGCGCGAATGACTTCACGTGGACAAATTAGACAGCAAGACCCTCCGGTTTGACCTTCCTCAAAAATAGCGAAACATTAAAAAAGGGACAACGCGACCCCTCTCTCTTGGAACCTTCCCATCAACCGCGTCCCACGTGCGGCAGCAAGACACCGCCACGTGGCCACGCGTCGGGGGACTCCCAGTAGCAAAAGTAGACTGACATCACGCGGTCCTTTCAGCCACCCACCTGTCACCTCCCCGCCGCTCTAGTACGGACACGCCGGCAAGTTGCGGCTGAACCGCCACGCGTCGAACGCCCACTAACGCCTCCTGGTCCCTCCGGCTCCCTATAAAGCGTCGCGCGACGCCGCCCGCCGGACGCTCGGGGTCGTTTTGCTTGGGGTTGACATGGCGCGACGTGGCGGGGCGAAGGAGGCGAACGGCGGCTCCGAGGCGTCCGACGCCGTCTTGCTGCGAGCTCATCATCGCCATCGTTACAAGGGAGTGAGGATGCGGAAGTGGGGGAAGTGGGTGGCGGAGATACGGCAGCCCAACAGCCGGGACCGCATCTGGCTCGGCTCCTACGCCACCGCGGAGGAGGCGGCGAGGGCCTACGACGCCGCAGTGCTCTGCCTCCGGGGGCCGTCCGCCCTCCTCAACTTCCCCGACGTGCCGCCTGAGATCCCTTCCTCAGCCGCCGCCGCCGGAGGAGGAGGGTCTCGGCTTCCCAGGTCCAGATGGCTGCCGCTAGGCATGCTCATGGCCGTAGAGCGGCATCGGCCGCGGAGACTTCTACGAACTCCGGCGGGGAGCCTTGTGGCAGCAGCTCACCGGATGTTCTGCAGATTGCTGCAAATAGCAGTGGTGGCGGAGAGGATATTAGCAGGTTCGCGACGGACGGGTGTTACCTTGGGACGGAGCTTGGAGTTCAGGTAATAGCTAATTTTGCCATTACCGTGTATTTCCCGTGTATTTCCCGCGCATTTCTCCTTTTGTCATTTCTTGGACAAACCAAAGAGCGGCCGATAACATCAAATTAGACCCGCAATCGATATAATTTGTGATGGAGAACATATCAAAAGAACTTTCGGTGGCACGTAATTTTTTACACATATTCGACTTTCTTTTGCTAGTAAATGAATAAAATATAGTGGGATGATTCTCTAAGTATAAATAGGACACTAGCTGCTGCTTGCAATGCATCCAAACAAGAAACATTAGATTGTAACTTTTATGACCACTAGGAGAAAGGTACTAGCGTCGAATAAGAATCAATGGTAATGCATCGATCACTATTATTTATTCAAGAGGTTGCCGAAGAATCAGTAAACATAAGTTGATACATCGATCAATAATTTGTAAGCACATTCTAATGCATCAATCACTGTAATTTTTTAATACGTATTTTGAAGGTGGAGATCACTTTGAACACATCATTGCTCAATATTTTTATTTTTATTTTTGTTTAATTTCTTTTTCAGGTAGACTTTTTAACTCCCCAGCAACTCTCTCTCGCTCCAAATCCCTGAGCTGGGAACAACAGAGGGGGCGGGTGCTAAATTTAATTGCTAACTCCTTAGACCTTAGAGGTCAGCCTTCCGTTTCTCTTTGGATCATCAGATCAAGATGAAAATTACCTGTCTTTTATTGCAAAGTATGTGCTGAAATTGGCCAAGTTAATTCCTTTGAGTTTGTCTTTTCGGTTTTTCTTATGGATTGACCTTTGTTTCTGATAATTGTGGAAATGCCTGAGTTTTTCTTCTCCTCTTTCTTCGGCGCGAAGCGGTTGTGCAGTTTTGGCGTGTATGGAAATCTAAAGAGAATCCAACACGGATCTTCAAATTAATCGTATTGAAAAGCCATGAAAAACATTTTGTTTTGCGTAACTTCTTTATTCTTATATGGCCCCTTATACCTTAAACATAATTCGAAAAAGTGCCTAGGCTGACAGCATATGTAGCACCGGTATATTATCCTCGCATTGGTCGCGGTGATTTTCTCTTAATCAATGATTATGTTGCATGGTTCACTGGAGTTTTCTATAAAAGAGGGAAGAAACAACGAAATGAGCCGCATCTTCTCGGGGAAGAGACTATCAGAAAAGAAAATAAACCAAAATATTCATGAAAACCCTAACACTGAGAGACGGAGTCCGACGACAAGTGTATTCCAATTTCGACGAGAACCCTAATATAGGAACTAAACTAATGATGGCATTTATTCCCCATGAAGAAAAGACCGAAACTAAGGCGTCAGCAGGTGACCTCCACAGCCAGCCTCTTGGTAATGGATCCGCAAGTCGTCGAGCCAAAGGCTTTTTCGGAGACGTCGATGGAACAGCTCTCCTTGCCGACACAAGCCTACAAGATTTCCCAAAAGTAGGTAAACGTTACAAAAGTACAAAGGATCCAAGTGAGATTTCGTGAAACGAAAGAAGAGTGAAAAAGGGAAGAAAGGAAGAAAGAATTTTACGTTTTGGAGGATGGCCACCGCGTCGTTGCTCCCCTCACAGCTGCCCTTCGCGAAAGACCCGCACGAGCCCTGCGGGTCGCCGAAGCTGGCGAACTTGACGGCCGAGATGGGACGGCCCTGGCACGCGAGCTTGAGGGTCTTCTTCTCGTGGGCGTTGGCGCAGGCGGAGCCGACGGTGACCGTTTGGAAGTTCACCAGGGAGGGGTTGCCACCGAATTCCTCGAACAGCACCAGCGTGTTCACGTCCTCCTCCATGAACGATCTCGGGACATGGTACCTGATCACAAGAGAAGAAAAAACCCCATGAAACTTACCATTTTCTATATGGAACTAAACTTAAGGGAGCAAATACTTTCTAGGAGATGGGAATTTTCTTGGGCGTTTTTCTCACCATCTTTGAGTGGGGCGACCGCAGTTGGTGACGCACTTGGTGTTGTCGTAAGCGCCGCGGTAGTCGCAAGGGTCGGTGCTGCAGCCGTCTAGACTGGCGTCGTAGCTCGGCCAGAAGCGGCCGATGCTCTTGCCGTTGACCCACGCCTCGCCCTTGCCCAATCCTTGCAAGTCCACCGCCACCGGGTCTGTCCCTAGCGGCGCTTTGAACGTGGTCTATACCCAAGACAATAGCAATCTTAAGTTAACTAAACAAACTTTGAAAATTCTATGTGGGTATCTGATTTTGATATTTGTTTTACCTTGTACCAAGTCAAGGACCTGTTGGTGGGAAGGTCCTTGCTTTGCCATTTAGAGGCCGACGCCAAGTCCAGGGCCGGGTCGATGCTGAAGAACTTGTGGTTGATGCCGTGTAGCCCGACCTTGTAGGACCACAGGTGACCCGTCAAGTCCTTGATCACTCTCTCGTCGCCTTTCCTTCCCTCGATCTCCACCGGACCAGGGACCCCGTTTTGAACTAGATCGAACATCGGACCGTAATTCTGTTTCCCATGGGGGATTGCAAATCATCAGAAATCAAAAGCACACGATAGAAGGATCTGAGTATTATATTGGGTTTACTAAAAGATTAAATCTTTTCATGGACTATTGTATGTACCTGGAGTCCAACGGTTACGCTAAGCAAGGAGATCAGATTCTTTCCTGGATTCAACTTAACATTCTTCTCGAAAACGTAGTGGAAATTTCCATATTGCGCCCATTGAGAACCTAATGTTTCGTCAAATAGAAGAAAATAAGAGAGAAAATTTGTCGATGGAAAAAAGGGGAAAACCGTGTTACGTTTTCTTTACCGAGGTATTTTCCGTTGACATAGGCATGAAGTATCTGGCCGGTGCAATTCACTCGGAGGGTCATGTTGTCGCTCCAAACCGGGTCGTCGTCTTTCAGGTTGACACTGTCACAAGCAAGAAATAGCGACATCGTGATCGAGTCGAAAATATTGCTAATTGAATTGACATTAGACCGACCAATTTACCTGGTCATGTACCACAGATAATCACTAGCACCATTAGCAGCATCTTTCTGGTCTAAAAGTCGATGAGCAGCAACACCTCCCTTTCCGAGCGCGACCTGGTCGTCCGCGATCTCGGGCCTAAACGTCCAGCTCAAGGACTCGGGTTCGCTCTCGGCCTTGTTCGGCTCCATCACCATCACTGAACTTTGCACATTCACCTGGAAATTTTTCCCGATTAAATTACATAAAATAAAAATGTAATTTCAATATCTCGAAGGCGATCGATCAATAAAAATTTACCGACCTTGGCGGTGTTGTAACCTTCATTCTGGCAGTCGGGGAGGATGCTGACCGACCACGCAGGGACCGTGAACTGCTTGCCTTGGAAGACGAAGGTGGCGTCGGAAGTCGAGTTCGTGTTCCCCAGGAAGCAAGTCGATTGCTCCGGCGTTGCGTAAACCGTGGCCTAAACATACGATGCTTCCATAAATACGTATATATTTTTCAATAATTAATTTATTATACAAAGTAGGTGTTCATCTTACATAGACCGAGTTGCCGAGATCAACGTTGGTGATGTTGCCAGTGGTCAGGGTGCCCTCGACCGAGTGCAGCATATCATGCAGCTCCTTCAGATGACCCCACTTCGGCTGATTTAGATTGCCTATTGCAATTTATTTTTTATTTAAAGATAAAAAGATTAGTCAACAGTGATTAAATTTATTTCTTGATGCCACGGATATTTATAATTATAATTCACATTATTGACATTATTATGCTTACCGTATTCATCGAGAGGCGCATCGTAGTCGTAGGAGGTCGTGATGTATGGGCCCCCGGCTGTTCTACCGAAATTGGTACCGCCATGATACTTAAAATCGAGGAAGGGCAAAAAGAGAGGAAAATCAACAATTTAGGTAAATATCGGAAATATAAACGCAAAAGAAATATGGAAAATCGTCATTTGTTAGGATTTACCATGTAGTAATTTTGGAATGTGCCCCGGTCTGGAAAAACCTAGCGACGGAGAACGCCAAGTCCTCCGCCGTCCTGTGTGGGTCCACCCCGCCCCAACTCTTGAACCTAAAATCGCATTCCAAAAGCATAAGATATTGATCGGGAATGCTTTCTCGAATTAAAGAAAGAAATTGCGAAATTAAATAAATAAGTTAATTGAGACGAGCATACTCACCAGCCGGTCCAGTTTTCAGTCCACATTTTAGGGCTGTCGGGATTGTTTGGAGTGAATTGGTCACAATACCAACCGTTACACGTGTTAATCTGATCAAATAACCATAAATTATTAGGTAAGGGATAATTAAAGAGTCTTATTCTACACGATAAATTTTAGAATTTTTTGTGATACTAAATACAATTGAAAGGACATTGAGATCTAGTGTTTAAACATGTCGAAGAACTAATTCAAGAAGAATCTCAAATAAAATATCGAACCCTTTATGATGGGATAAAGCCTTATCCTCCTTTTTTAAAGTTTGAGATTGAGGAATAAAAACAAAATTAAATGTCAAGATGTTATTATCATCAAAATTAACCACATTAAATGACAAAGTAATCAATACATTAAACCAGCTAATAAGTTTAATGATAGTAAATGTTATAAGATAATAGCATCTATTTCTTCTTCTTCTTCTTCTTCTTTTTCTTTTTGCAATTTAATCAAACCTGTTTTTGCAAATTTTAGGGAATGCTCTAGCATAGATTCGGGTTTCCCAAATTAATCGAATAAATGATTCTTTCTAAGCCGAGCCAAGTCTTTATCATAGGGAAAATCAGTGCAGATATGGCAGCCATAAATATAGATCTAAAAGGAGATGAACTCTAAAAATAATTAATTTGCGAAAATAGCCAAATTTTCAAATAAAAATGTGAATTTTACCATGGGTTGTGGAGCATCGCTTTGTTGGCACATAATCCACGGAACACCAATGTCTTGCGACACAGCCATGTTCGCACACCAATCGATATAAGCTTTACCAGCGTCTCCATAGGCGGACATCACATTGCCGTACTCGTTTTCAATCTAATAAAATTTGAAAAAAGAAAAAAGATTTCATTGGCTTAATAATTTCATAATTTATAGGCAATATTGCTTATATCTAATTCAGAAAATGGAAAAATAAAATTCTTGCACCTGAGCAAGGATGATGGGACCTCCCTGTGATGCGAAAAGGCTCTCCTGCTTCGCCATGTTCACGATCAAAGTCGTGAAGTTTTTCATCTCGTTCTGAAATTAGAAAAGCAACATTATTTTTCATATTTGAATATAAGTATTGAAAAAAAAACATTCATAGTGTGAAAAAGTAATAAATGAATAAATAAAACATAAACTGACCATGAAAACATCATTGGCTGTTCGCAACTTGACACCGGGCAGATTGTGCAACCATACGGGGAATCCTCTAAAACAAGAGTTATGCTCGATAAGATCATCAATATATATACAAAATGTGAAAAAAGAAGAAGAAGAAGAAGAGGAGATTAATACCATAAAAAGTTTTAAACAATGTCCCGAACCTTTTTTTTATCACTAAAAAAATCATAAACAGCAATTTTTTTTGTCATAAATAATATGTCATACGTGTAGAAAATTTAGATTTTTTCTTAATATGAAAATTTAGAATTTTTGATGACACAAGTAAGCATAGTTTCAAGTCTTTTATGGTATTTGCCCAAAAAATTTATATGGACTCTTGCGCCGCTCAAAAACCATGAGTGTACGAGTGTTTTTAGATTTACCCGTAAGTCCATTCCGCACATACGTAAGGTCCAATCCGGAGAACCGCGTAAAGACCTGCATCCTGCACGGTTTTCAAGAACCTTATGAGGTCCAAATTCCCGTTAAAATCGTACTGACGACGAGCCGGCTCGTGGACGTCCCAAAAGACGTATGTCTCGATCGCATCCAGTCCGCCTTCTTTTGCTTTCTTGATCAGATCGGGCCACATCTAATACCAAAAAAAATTCACAAATCAGCAGCCATCCTTACATAGAGAAAGAAGAAGAAAACCTTTTGAATAATCGAACAAAGAAACTCGACCGAACAGATGGAAAACGAGAATTATGGAAAACGAGAATTACTTCGGCCGTCGACCGCGGGTAGTGGATGGAGCCGGACAACAAAACCCTCCTCTTGCCATCGATGGTGATGGCTCTGCCATCATGAGAGACTTGTACAGCGTGCGCAGATGAAAGGAAGAAGAAGAGAATAGCCGAAAGAGAGAGCACGACCTTGAGAGGAGCCATTTTCACCGAAGTAGATACTAGTTTGTTGAGAAATTCGTGCTTATATATTAGTCACGACTTCTCATTTTTCGAAAAGCTTATCCAGTATATTGAATGGAGATATCAGGATGGAGAAGACCTTATCCGGTTCTTTATAGTTGATTAAATCTGGTAATTTTAGATTTCCTTAATTTACTTTTCTTTTCTGGCTTTTACTCCGAAAGAAGGGGAAAAAAAGTAAAGAAAAATATCCAACTCTTGGAATGACTTTATCGTGTCAGTGGATACACAAATTAAGATTTAGAGAATTTTGCGCATTTTTTTCTATTCAAATTTATTGCTCAATTAGTATGAAATATAACAATTTAAATTAAGATAACACGCTCTAAATGGGGTAAAAAATGCCAGAGGAAAAGTCCTTCCGTCATGTTCTAAGTCTTTTCTAAAGTGTACATTCGGTGAAATCGAACTCATTTTTGGAATTCAAAAGTGCCATCTCAATCTCGTATTCTTGAAAAAGACTATCGACTTCATTTGTTCGAACTTAAGGGAGATTAATTATCCGGTTTGCTAATTTGAACTCAATCTTCTAATTTGAACATATCTTGTTTTAAGAAGTGTTAATTTGTTGATCGATGATCTTTTCGTTAGACAAATTAAGAGGGTAATCTTTAATTTTATTTAATAAAATGAAATAAATGGACACCAAAAAAAAAAAAAAAAAAAAAAAAAAAAAAAAAAAAAAAAACCTTAAGCAATTTTTGCTTTCTAGTTTTGACCTCAAATTTCCACGCATTATTCTTCACGAAATATTCAATCTCTCTTAAGATAATTGCAAAATGAGGATCGTTTTACTAATGAAAAATAATGTAGTTGTTTGAACGAATTTCTCCACTCAAATAACCAAATAAATAGAGAGATAGATACTTCGTTTTATCTTTAGCCAACTGAGAGATGCGGTTAGAGTATCTGATTTCAATCCTTTTTTGCAGATTTTGTCTAGATATACAAAATTATAATCAAGTTGTTAAATGGATAGAGATATCGGGGGTTTAATTATCAAAAAGAAGTAGTCTTAGGCTCCCTTTATTTTGAGAAAAGTAAATGATTTAGAATATATTTTCCTGAAATGGTGATACTGATACAATAGTTAATGAAAATCTTTATTCACTAAAAATGATAAATTATGTCAAACATTTTTGTGGGTGATGAAAATATTTTTCGTTCATTCATTGTTATAAGTGATAAAAGCAATCATTTAAAAAAAAATTCCAAATCATTCATCTTCAAATAAACCAACAGAATCTTATTTAAATTGCTTACATCGGCTACTATATCTGAAATTTAACATATATGAATGTCAACAAGAGCTAACGGAAATATTGGTAACTTTTCTTGAAGAATTTCTCTTTGCATTATTTGATTTAGGAGCTTTAGGTGTAGCCATAAAAACTGGGAAAGTTTGGCAGCTAATTAAAGGTTCCTCATTTGCTTCAAACTATATCGACATTCAACACCGGTGTGCTACCCATAAAAGAGAGAAAAATAGTCTGGTGAGAAATCTCTCAATCTGTACGCGTGAAATAGAAATAAGATATTTTTATTAGAATTTGGAAATTATTATTTAGTAGATGTGATTTAACAGAAATAAAAAAAATAATTGTTGAGGTAATAAAACTTACACGAGTTTTGTTTATCTCGAAAACTTAGATGTTGGTTAGAACATGCAAATTAAAAAACTATTAAGATGCGAGGGAATTAAGATCATGAGTTCAATTCAACAAATTCTGTGAATTGTGAGAAGGTCAAGAGATTATTGTCACGGAAATCGCCTTTCGATAAATACATAGAGCAATAACAAAAAATAAAGAAAGAGGAAACTCCTAAATACGTATGCAATCATAGTGGATTCTGGTTATTTCCATCTATGTTATGCTGCTTTCTTTAATCGTTTTCTCTGGGCAAATTATAACTGAGTTATCATCTATATAACATGTTTATAATTGATTGGACAACTTTTACCCTAAAATCAAGTCTAGTAGTAATAAAACTTATAGTATAAGTGATTTAGTAATATTTTCTTTAAATTTTAACTTTAAAAAATTTTTTTTTTTTTTTTATAATCTTAAATTACAAAAAAAAACAAGACTTTTTTTTTTTAATCAGTTAATAAAACTCGTGCAAGCGGATGGCAAAAAAACAAGCATTACTTCGGCCATCGATTGTGGGTAGCAAAACGCTATTCGCGTGTTCAATCTTTAAAGAAAAAAGCATGGCTTTATTGAGAAATCCGTGCTTATATACTAGTTTTAGTTTCTCATTATCGAAGAGCATATCCGGTAAATAAAATAAAGATATCATGGATATACATCAAACGTTGAAAATCTTATATGTCTCTTCCTAGATAGATAAATATTTGATTTTATCCTTAGTCCACTGAGATATGCGATTAAAGTATCCGATTTCAATCTTTTGTTGTAGATTTTGATTGGATTTTCCAAAATTATAATCAAGCAGTTAAATGGATAGAGATATTGGGGTTTAATTATTACTAAGAAGTGAATATAATTAGGCTTCATTTGTTTCAAGAAAAAATGAATGATTTGAAATATATTTTCCTGGAAATGGTGGAAATAATTAGTTAATGAAAATATTTTTTCATTATCAATGATAAATTATGTCTCATTTTCATGGATGATCGAAAAATTTTTTTTGTTCATTCATTTTGCAACTGATAAAAGCAATTATCTTTTGGTAAATATTTTTAAAATTATTTGTCTTCCCAAAAAAAAAATTGAGTCTTATTTAAATTGTTTATATCAACTAATATATCTAAAAATTTAACATAGATGAATGTCGATAAGAGCTAATGAAATATTAAGGGTTAATACCATAAAAATGTCAAAACTTGCACATTATGACATAAATATCCCAAACGTTTGCCAATGTGCTAATATGCTCTGAATAGAACTAAAATAGAGGCTATATATGTATCACACCGGTATAAGTTCGGGATTTTCACACAAACCAAATTGAAATATCTGGGTCATAGTGGACATAATTTGGGATTTTCTTGTGATATTTGCCAAAATATCAATGTCTTTTCTAGAAGTTCTCTTTTCACTATTTTATTTAGCAGCTTTAGGTGTAGCCATAAACTGGGAAATCTCTCAATCTGTAAGCATGAAATAGAAATTATAGCAAGATATTTTATTAGATTATGGAAATTATTATTTAGTAGAAGTGGTTTTGCAGCAATAAAAAAAAATAAATTCTCAAGGTAATAAAACTTACACAAGTTTTTGTTTGGCTAAAAAACTTAGACGATGATTCGAACATGCGTTTCTCAAAAACCTCACAACACGAAGATGTGACGAAATTAAGATTTAAAAAGAAAATCATGTGAATTGCGAGAAGGTCAAGAGGTAGAAATCTCCCTTAAATAAATGCAGAGAGCAACGAAAAAAGGAAACTCTATTATCACGGTAATTTAAATTATTGCCTCATTGCCCATTTTACAGAATGAATTTCAAATGATGATTTAACCTTGCTTGTTCTTTGCGCCGATGATGATGGGCCAAGAGTACGATCCAGCAAAGCAAAATGCAAGGTCTTAATTTCGACCCAAAAATAAAAATAAAAATGCAAGGTCTTAGTTTAAAATCTATACACACACTTGTACGCAAAGAAAGGCCGCTTCTAAAAATTATGCTATGAATATGTGTGTATGCACTTATGAAAATTAATTTATTCATGATAACATTTACCCATAATTTCATTTTGCACAAGCGAATGATGCAATACACAAAAATGCATCAAGACCGCGTCTTAAATTTACTTTCAAGCTTCCTAGTGGAAAGCATACAATCTCCATCAAACTTTATAATTTATAAACATCAATAAACATTTACTAAAAAAATCACGAATAAATAATGGTTGAGTAGAGAAGAAGAAAATCTTTCAAATAATTAATCAACAAAACTAGCACGGACGAATGGTCGGAAAACAAACATTAATTCAGTCATCCACCATGGGTGGTAGATCGAGCCAAACAAGAAAATCCTCTTGTAGCCGATGATGGCTCTACCGCCATGAGAGACTAAGAAAGAGAAATGAAGAAAGAGCATGATCTTCAAAATGCCATTTTTGAACGAAAAAAGCATGAGTTTGTTGAGAAATTTGTACTTATATACTAATAACAGTTTCTCATTTTTCGAAAAACTTATTTGGTAAATTGAATGAAAATATCACGGATATACATTAGTTGATAGCCTTATGAGGATGACTGATTCCAGAAATCATCTCATAGATTTCCATAATTTATTCATTTTCCAAACTTAAATTTGCAATGCATTTATTTTCAAAATAAGGAAAAAAGGAAAGAAAATATCCAACCCTTGCAAAGACTTGTTTGTGTCAATAAATACACAAATTAAGTTTTAGAGACTTTATGTATTTTTATTTAAAATTATTGTTCAATTAGCATGAAATGAAACAAATTAACTAAGATAACCTGCCCTAAATGGGGTAAAGATAACTGTGCTCTGAAATTTAACGTGGAGGCTAACCGGTGCTGATGTAAATTCACCTTTAAACCAAAAACAAAAGCCAAGAAAACTAAAGTGTACAAAATAAAATATTGTGCTAAACAACCTTTAGAATAATCGAACTAATTTTCGGAATTCAAAAGTGTGCATATCATGTTGTTGAAAAAGGCGATCCGCTTGCTTTTGTTAAAACTTAAGGGAGATTAATTATATGATTCACAATTTGAACTCAATCTTCTAATATGAACATATCTCATTTTAGGTAGTGTTAATTTGCCAATCGATGATCTTTTTGTTAGATTGGTTAGGAGGATAATCTTCAATATCATTTAATAACTTGAAATAAATGAACACGAAAAAGAAAAGCTGAATCGATTTTTGCTTTCTAGTTTTGACCTCAAATTTCAATGCATTAGTCCTAGCAAAATTATCTCTCTTAAAATAATTGCATAATGAAGGCCTTTTTAGGGAAAATTTCAAAAAAGACCCAAAGTGTTATTGTTTTCTCAAATAAGAGCTTGAAATGGATTTTGTTTCAAATAAGGAGCTAAAGTGGCCTTAGTTGTTTCAAATAAGGGCTTGAAGTGGCTTTGGTTGTTTCAAATAAGAACTTGACCTTGCCAATCACCAATTGGCTAAATTTTCCGACCGATCAAGGGTATTTTTGTCATTTTGAATTTCACCTTTTTTTCTTTCTTGGTTCTTCTTCTTCCTATTCGCCGGTGGTCAACCGACCACCGGTGATGCCCACAGAGGGCTAAGCGAGGGTCGCCCCCGCCAGCGAGGGCCACCCACGCTGGCCACAAGTGAGGGATGGCCTCGCTTGAGCGTGGTGACCCTCACCCAAGGGCCATCCGCGAGGTCAGCCCTCATCGGTCCCAAGTGAGGGCCGACCTCACGGATGGCCCCTAGGCGAGAGTCGCCATACCCAAGTAAGGCCATTCCTCGCCCAGCCCTTTGTGGGCATTGCTAATGGCTGGCTGGCCATAGGCAAAGAGGAAGAAGAACCAACCAAAAAAATGGAAAAAAAATAAAGAAAAAAATGGAAAAATGAGAAATGAGAAATGATGAAAATACCCTTGATCGCTGGAAAGACGGGTCCTTATTTGAAACGAACATAGCCACTTTAGGCTCTTGTTTGAAATAAACATAACCACTTTAGGTCTTCATTTGAAATAACATCCACTTTAGACCCTTATTTGAGAAAATGAAGGCACTGCAAGTCCTTATTTGAAACAAGATCCACTTTGGGCCCTTATTTGAGAAAAAGAGAGTACTTCGGGTCCTTTTTTCGAATTTTTCCACCTTTTTATTATTAAAAAAAAAGATTTAGTTCTCTAAACAAATTTCTCCACTCATTTAGCCACATAGATAGATAGATAGATATTTGAGTTTATCCTTAGCCCACCGAGATATGCGGTTAGAGTATCCGATTTCAATCCCTTTTTTGCAGATTTTGATTGGATATTCCAAAATTGTAATCAAGCAGTTTTTTTTTTTTTTGTCAGTCCTACTCTAATCAATCAAGGTTTAATGGACAGAGATTTTGGGGTTTCATTATTACTAACTTTGTAGTCTTAAGCTCCATTTATTTCACGAAAAATGAATAATTTGAAAAATATTTTTTAGGATGGTGGAATTAATTAGTTAATGACAATTTTTTTCATTATCAATGACAATTTTTTTCATTATCAATGACAAATTATGCCACACATTTTCATGGATGTTGAAAATATTTTTTATTCATCCACTTTTGTAAGTGACAGAAACAATCATTTTAATATATATCATTCATTGAAAAACAAATGGAACTTTTTAATTTGCTTATATCAACCAATATATCTGAAAATTTAACATATATGAATGTCAATAAGAGCTGATGGAAATATTACTAAGTTTTCTAGAAGAATTTCTCTTTGCATTATTTTATATAGGAGCTTTAGGTGTAGCCATAAAAACTGGGGAATTTTTTTTTGCTGATTGAAGCTTCCTCATTTGCTTCAAACTATACCAACATCGGCGCTGCCATCATCCACTACCGGGAAAAAAGAGAAAAAAAGTAGGGTGAGAAAACTCTCAATCTGTACGCAAGAAATGGAAATTACAGCTAGATATTTTATCAGATTATGGGAATTATTATTTAGTAGAGGTGGTTTTGCAGCAATAAAAAAATAATTCTTGAGGTAATAAAACTAACGCAGGTTTTTCTTTGGCTCAAAATCTTAGACGTCCATTAGAACATGCGGATTAAAAAAATTATGAAGATGTGAAGAAATCAAGAACATGAGTTTGATTTTAAAAATTATGTGAATTGTGAGAAGGTCAAGAGGTTATTGTTACAGAGAGATCTACCTTCAATAAATGCAAAGGGCAATAAAAGAAAAAGGAAACTCTAACATCGCCTTAATTTAAAGTATTGCCTCGTTGCCCATTTTACAGAAATAATTGAATTTTAATGATTGGATTACGGTATAAAATGATGATAACCCGTTCTTTGGGCCGATGATGATGGGCCGAAAGTACGATTCCAGTAGAGCAAAATGGAAGGTCTTAATCACCGTACATTAGGTTAAAATCTACACACACAATTGTACGCGAAGAAAGGCCTCTTCCAAAAAAAAAAGGGAAAATGTCAAATAAGGGTCTGAAGTGGGTTCATTTTCTCAAAAAAAGACCTAAAGTGGACACTGTATCAAATAAGGACCCAAAGTGGTTAATTTTGTCTCAAATAAGGACCCCAACTTTCAATCTTATTTACAGCTTGGGGTAGTTTTGTCCAAGAACATTTTTTCTTTAATTTTTCTTTCTTTCTTCATCTTCCTCACACCTCCTCCTTCGCTCTACATTGCCTCCTTCTTCAACACCATAATCAGGCCCCTACCAGTGACCTCATGAGCTTCATGTCATCACACCTTCTCAGATGCTAAAATCCTCAGTTCCTCAAGATGCATCAAATCTCGGCTCACTTGTGCTCAGCCTAAAGCTCGAATTGACCTCCATCTAACGACGACGATGTCGGATTTTCTATCAGGGGCAGCGGTCGATGAGGTCGAGAGCTCGAATAGGACTTGTCAATGGCGGCAATGGGGCAACAAAGTACAACAGTTTTTATAGTTAATGATGTCAGATACGACTAATGATCAATCTCAAGATGGGGTATCGATTGAGGAGAATAGCTATGTCGATGAGAATGGCAAGAGTGTGAGTGGGTGTCTCCAGACTATGGATTATTGAAAGGAGCCATTGGCATTGCAAAGGGTAAGGGGGATCTTTGAAAGATTGAATTTACGCAAGAGAGGCAAACCCAAATTTGAAATTGATGAGGCAAACTCTTGCCGAGGTCGAAATAGTCGCCAGCTGCAACAAAATTGTTTTTTAGCGTGAAATTGTTGATCACCAAGTGTTAATTGAATAGAGGCAATTAGTCAAACAAGACGATCTGGTGATGCTTGGATATTACTACTCTGTTATTGGCAAGCAGGACTGAAAACAGCACAAAAAATTGCAATTGTTGGGTTAGCGGAAGGCCCGTAATAAGTGGAGTTTGATGCACTCTCGAGGCGAGAGAAATACGTCGCCAAAGGGATTAGTTGCATAGCTTGGGAGTTGGACAAGAAGTTGAGTCTTAGCAAAAGCAGATTCATATTATGGCTTTGAGATCAGAATTTGTGATGAATGTTGGAATAAAAAGAACTTATTTTTGAAGGCTCATTTCGGCTTCGTGGAATTGTCTACAAACCATTTTAAGGAGTGAAATTTAAAATTTTCAACAAGTTAGACTACATTGTAATGGCTCGTGTTAAAGAAAACCCAATCTTGGTCATACAACGAGAAGACACAAAGAGCGATGGAGGGGCTGATAAGGGAGGTGATGTAGAGAGTGAGAAAGATGAAGAAAGAAAAAAGAAGAAAGAGAGAGACAAAAAATAAACAACAATGTTCTTGGACAAAAGTACCCCTGGCTATGAATAAAATTAGAAGTTCAGGCCCTTAATTGAGAGTAAGTTAGCCACTCTGGGTCCTTATTTGAGACAGTGTCCACTTTAGATCCTTTTTTGAGAAAATGGCTTCACTTCATGTCCTCATTTGAGATTTTCCCAAAAAAAAATTATGTTATAAATATGGGTGAATGTTTGGACTTTTGGAAATTAATTTATCTATTTAGGATGATACCATTTACACGTAATTCATTCTGCATGAACGAATCATCTACTATTCAAAAAAACATAAAAATTTACGTCTTAAATTTACTTTCAAACTTACCGGTGGAAAGCATACAATCTTCATCCAATTTTATAATTTACAAAAATCAATAAAATTATAAAAAAATTAATAAAAGTACTCGTTTACACGTATAAAAAAATTCCAAGAAAGGAGGCCATCAAAAGTATTTGCAATATAACAAAATGTGACATATACTAAACCAATACAAATTAATCATAGCGGCAAATTGATAAACCCAAAAAAGGGCTTATGTGAAACTTCATTTAATTAAACGTCATCAATCATAATCTCCTGGGAAAATTAGAAAAATAGCATGACTTCTTGGTGGGCAACTTATACCAACTCAGTCATATGTGTGTTGTATCCTTAGCCAACATCCAATCTTTGTGAAATTTATGAAAGCAATCCATGAAGATGGCAATGGTGATCTGATTTGCCATAATCCTGCTCGCCTCATTCGATAAAGCAGAAATTGACACTCTGGTGTGGGCAATAACAGCTCTCTCTCCTCCTTTCCAAGCATCCATGAATGCAAGGTTCGCAAACAAATATCAGTCATTCGTGCTTTGAGATGATGACCCTGTGTACCATGATATCCACTGATCATGTTCGTTGTGAAGGTCATTCACTAGGTGGGGCTTCATAATCTTGGACACTGGCTCGTCCCGGGTCAAGCACGTCTCTATCATGCTCTCCTCCCATTTCATGCACCGATTTCTTTACAAAATGAGTTTAAGGAAAGTACTGAAAATGAGAGAGAAAGAACACCTAAAATGTGGTGTATGTATCTATCAATAAACAATATTTTATTTCTACTTTCAAATTTAAAATGAGAAAAAAGAAAGAATGAACAAAATCTAAGCATATCTACATTAAAAGGGATGTGCCCATGTGACAATCTCAAGGTTTAAGCATTATCCTTAGCTTTCAAAAGTTTTTCTACTTCATCGATTTTAATTCTCAAAAACTTTGCCAAGATTGATGCGGGCTCTAAATTGATAGACCGCCTAACAAGTTCTGTTGGGAATAACGGATCCCCGAAAACACGAATTCGACACTAAATCGAACCCCTAAATCAATGCGGAAGACGAAGCCCGGGAAAACACACGCATCACCGATCGTAAAGCACACCACGGATTCGAGCGTACCTTGATTGCCACAGATTAGACACCGACGCCAATGGATGAAGAGATTTTGGTCCTGTTGGATTTGATGAAGCCTTGAAGGGAAGAAAAGCGCGCCGTATGCTTGCTGTTTTCCTTTTGGGAGAGAGAGAGCGTGAGGAGAGAAAAGACGTACGTTAAAATTGCAAAACTTTTGTTTTCTCTCTCTCTCTCCTCCCTTTTATACCTTCCCCCTCCATGGGCCCTATTCCCGTGGGCCGGGCCTTTTGGGCCCAACTTGGGCGGACGGGCCTTAAGCCCAATACCAATAAAAGCCTTCATCTCCCACTCGCACAAGGTGGGCCGAACAGGATTCTCTTTACCTCTCTTCAACATTCATACCGGTGAATAATCCGTGCGACCAGCATACTTTGAGAGCTCGTTGCCATACATCTGTTAGGAATATATAGCAGCTCATAATGGGCGTCACGCTTTGAGTAGATTTAGTATGCAGTACCCTAGATCGATCGATCACATTTATATCTCTCTTGATCTCTTTTCAAACAATGATATATATTGTATTCACAATTATAATTATCACAAAGACAGTCATAATTAGTCGACCAGTGAATACAAAACTACAATGTGATTCTCCAAAATCGATCTTCCTCTTTCCTTCAAACTCTCAATTTCAGTTCAGTTTGCTTTTCTAGAAATGTCCCATTAGATCGAATCTAACACATGACCATTGGCAACATCCTAAGATAGCAAACACTAAATAGAAACCTTGAGAATAAGTAAGAGTCATGAGGGGACTTAAATTGAGGAACTCTTTTCCTCCAGAGTCTCACACGTCATAAAAGTTGAGATCAAACTTTTTGCCACTCTTATTGGTCGTCTCATGCATGCGTAGTATGAAATACGTATTATGGTATTAACTCCTTTCCCATGGAGCGTATGTCTACATTGTTCAATACCGTACAGATGATAGTTCAGACATACCCAATGTCTAACTTGAGTTCATGTACCTACTCATTCACAAAATTCATCAGAACTCACATCTGGCATCTTAGACAGATAAAGTAAAATATGTGGGGTATTTTACTTTCGAACATCACAAGTATTATGTCCTCATCTTAACACTTAGTTAGGGCGACATGTGTATTTCAAGCTTGAGCTCTCGATTATCACCTAGATAATAAGCTTAAATACTGTCTCATCTCTATTTATCACGCAGTAAATAGAGGCGATTACCCGTGTGAGTGGGCTAATCTCATATCTGTCCGACATACTTTCCTAACTAAAAGTAATGCACTGAGCATTAGGATGCATAAAGATCACACAAAGATTCATAGGCATTAATCAATGAAAAACAAAATTTCATAAATGTGAACAACTCAGGGAAATTACAATCCAGTACATCAGACTCTACGCAATCCTAGAGATTTTACATGACCACAAAACACATCTCTAGGTATTGGCTTTGTCATAGGATCTGCTACCATTCTATGCGTAGATATGTACTGCAAGTTCACATCCTTTCGTGCAACCATATCTTTTACAAAGTTATACTTGGTATCTATATGTTTGGTCTTGCCATGATACTTTGGATCTTTGGTGTACGCTATAGCTGCTTGGCTATCACAGTTAACCAATAATTGATTTGCAGCTTTCTCAATAACACCTAAATGATCCAAGAATCTCTTAAGCCAAACTCCTTCTTGTCTGCTAGCGATAATGCCACGAACTCAGCTTCCATCGTGGATAAGGCTATGCACGTTTGCTTCTTACTACTCCATGATATGGCGCCATTGCTCGGTAAGAAAGCAAATCCCGAGGTAGATTTTCTTTCATCTAAATCTCCTCCCCAATCAGCATCTCGAATAGCCTTCAAGTCGCAGATCCTTTCCTTGGTAATTCAACTTGTAATCAGCGGTTCCCTTCGAGATACCTCGGTATTCTCTTAACGGCCTTCCAATGTGCTTTGGACCTGGATTGGATTGGTATCTACTCACCATTCCAAGCGCAAAACATATGTCGGGTCTTGTACACATCATAGCGTACATCAAGCTCCCAACAGCACTTGCATAAGGAACATGTTTCATTTGTTCCTTCTCTTGTGGAGTCCCCGGACACGCCTCTATGGCTCAACCCTTCACCTTTTGCAATAGGAGTGTCTATGGGTTTACAATCTTGTATACGAAATCGTTCAAGAACTTTGTTTATATAAGTTTCTTGCGAAAGAGACAACGATCTCTTCGAACGATCTCTTGAAATCTTGACTCCAAGAATGTATGCAGCCTCACCCATATCCTTCATCTCAAAGTTGGAAGACAACCAACTCTTGACAGGTCTTAACAAACTCCATATTGCTTCCGCAATTAGTATATCATCAACATATAATGATATGATCACAAATTGATCCTTGGATCTTTTGATATATACACAATGATCCTCATCAATCATTGTAAAATCATATGCCACTATGGCATTATGAAAACGTATATACCATTGTCTCGATGATTGCTTAAGGCCATATATCGATCTCAAAAGTCGACATACCTTTTCTTCTTGGCCTTTCACTATGAAACCAACAGGTTGTTCCATATATATTTCTTCCTCTAATTCTCCATTGAGGAAAGCAGTCTTTACATCCATTTGATGTAACTCAAGATCCATACTAGCCACTATTGCCAGAATGATGCGAATTGAGGTAAATCTGACTACAGGAGAAAACGTATCCTCATAATCTATTCCTTCTTGTTGATTATACCCCTTCGCCACAAGGCGAGCTTTATGCCTTTCTATTGAGCCATCAGCCTTTCGCTTTATTTTGAGAACCCATTTGTTCCCAATAGCTCTGCGTCCCTTTGGAAGATCAACCAGTTCCCGGACTTGGTTTGATTTCATCGACTCCATTTCCTCTTCCATTGCATTAATCCATTTTTCCTTGCTAGGGCAATTCGAGCCTCATTAATGTTTCTAGGCTCATCCTCATCTTGTGGAGCAACCATAAAAGTTTCCCCTTCAATGCCAAAACGTCGACGGGAATACTTTGGCGACTTGTTCGCCGTATGGGAGATTGCACACTTTGCACATCATTTCCCATCATGCTCCCACTTGGATTAGGTAATGATGATGTTGTCACATCAGATGGTTGCAATTGAGAATGAATTGAATTCAATTCATCACTTCTCATATTACTCCCACTTGGAGGAACTCCATTAACGTCAATATCCTGATCCAAGGTCTCAAATAGGGAACAATTTTCCCCTATTTCGCCCTTCTTAGGAAACTCATCCTCTAAGAATGTGACATCTCGTGATTCAAACTCGTTATACTCCCACTTTCCTACTCACCTATGAACACATACCCTTTTGAGTGTTCCGAGTACCTTATGAAAATACTCTTCTTTCCTCTGGGACCCAATTTCCCAAACTTGTGAGAGGACTCATGTGTGTAGGCAGCACAACCCCATGGCTTAAGAAAACTTAAGTCCGGTTTTCTACCTGTCCATAACTCATACGAGTGGAAGTAACTGATTTGGAAGGCACACGGTTAAGTATATAGGCAGCGGTTAACAACGCATCACTCCAAAAAGTGATAGGTAAGTTAGCATGCGCCATCATAGACCTAACCATTTCCAAGGGTTCTCGTTTTCTTCTCTCGCAACACCATTTTGTTGAGGAGTATATGGAATAGACAACTGTCTTTCTATTCCTTTTTCATCACATAATTTTCTGAACTCATCAGATAAATATTCTCGACCTCGATCGGATCTCAATGCTTTTATTTTCTTGTCTAATTGATTCTCTACCAGGTTCATGAACCTTTTGAAACAACTTATTGCTTCAGATTTGTGAGAAATCAAATAGACATATCCGAATCGAGTGTAATCATCTATAAAGGTGATGAAATAAATAGCCCCATGCCTTCCTCTCACATTCATTGGACCACAGATATCAGTATGGATTAAATGCGAGAGGAAATTCAGCTCTTTTACCTTTTCCAAATGGTTTCCTTGTCGTTTTCCCTTCTAGGCAATGCTTACATATGGGCAAATCGACTTTTTCAATGTTGCCCAACAAGCCCTCTTTGGCTAGTCTATTCATACGCTGTTGGCCAATGTGGCCAAGTCTAGCATGCCACACATTCACATCATTATCATATGTATTGGGAGACGTGAGAAGGGAATAACAAACATTTGTATTAACATAATCAACATCTAATACAATGAAACCATCAAGAAAATAACCACAACCATAGTAATTTGTATCCAAAAACAAATTCACACCTCTATCACAGAAGTTCATATTGAAACCTAATTTAACCAACACTAATACAGACACTAAATTCCGATGAATTTTCGGAGCATACAACACATCATGCAGGAATAAAGTGCGTCCACCACGCATATTCAGTTGGCATGTGCCAATTCCTTTCACTTCAGCTCTGGAGTTGTTTCCCACATAGATCCACTTAGTTCCAAGGCGGTACTCGTCGAATTCCACGAAGGATCCTCTATCCTTCGCTACATGGTCCGTCGCTCCCGAATCCACAGTCCACAAAGGATTAGACTCGCTTAAGAACACGAACTCGACACAAAAGTAAAGTTCTGAAAAATACAATGGGTGTTTACCTTCTTTGGCTCACGACAGTCGCGAGCATAGTGACCCTTCCGGTCACACGGTTGTAGCATTTCACCCTTGCAAGCTTTTTCATGCGAGGACGCTTTCCTCTTCCATGTTGGTTAAACTTGGGTTTCTTCCCTGAAGAACCTGCTTCTTCCTTGCCTTTCCCTTTATCAAACCAATTAGGGCGCTTGCGCTTGGAGCTCGAAGCTCCATGTGAGCTAGAACTAGCATGATATAGTTCAGCATCCGGCTTAGCCGCCAAGAGGCGGTCCTCTTCCAGCTCAAGATGGCGCACAGCATCCTCAAAAGTTTTGATATTTTCATTATGGGTCAGGTGCACCTTCATATGCTCCCAACTCTGAGGCAATGAACAAATCACTGCTTGCACCTGTTGCTCATCTGTGAGGACATGGCCAGCATCTTTCAGCTCAGTTATCATGCTTGACATCTTTCTAAGATGTTGCTTCATGGTCTGACCATGAGGCTTCTTATAGGAGTCAAACCTAATAGTGAGTTTGTCTCGTCCCAGTCACCGAAGTATGACCAAATCTAGCTACCAATGCCTCCCACGAGATCTTTGGCATTGTCAAAACGCCTAAACTCTCGCATGACGTCATTTTCCATGCTGCTCGAACGTAATGCGAGCCAGAGAGTTCTTTCGTTTCCACGCAGCAAAAGCTTCCTTATCTCTTTTGTCTTTGTGCGGTATTTCCATCTTCGGGTTCTACCATGGTCGGGATAAGAGCCTCAAGTGCTTCTTGCTCTTCCAAGACATACTTTTGGATTTTCATTTGCCATATCTCATAGTTGTCACCATTGAGCTTTTCACCTTTGTTCAGCTCGGCAACTATGCTCTTTGTGGCTGAAGCCATTAATCTGAACACATCAGACAAATATGCACGAATTATTAATGCCTATCATTTATGCATCCCCTTTTACATAGACCCATCATATTAATGAATAATTTTAAGTAAGGCTTCGAATCAAAAGGTCACTATGTTTCCAATCATCCTCCAAAAATCATAACTTAAAACTATCATTAATATGATTGTCATATGCAAAATCAATTCTATGAAGCTACACAAACTTCTAAAACTACCCACAGCTAATTACCCACAAAGAACCAAAGAATTTACGTAAAGCAATAGATAACTAATATCCAATAAAACAACAATGCTTTCAACAAATACAATCAATACATTGGTTGCTACATCAACAACTATCGGTAGTCAAACAACGGTACATAATATGTCCACAAACACTTAACAAAAATCAGCAAATACAACTAACACCAAGTCAGCACACGAACTGGAAAATATCCTCTTTTGTTCAATTTCTTGATCTTTTCCCTTGTCATAATACGGTAATATTCATTTACAAAATCTATAATAATTTTCTTATATGAAGCAGCTCCGTTGACATCCCATATGCGATTCAACACATCTTGCCATTCAGGTGGAAGAGTGTTTATGAAAAATCGCACCATCTCCAACTGTGACATAGGACGACCATTCCATATGACCTTTTGTATCTTCCCGTTGACTTCAAGGACGTGATCAATTAAGTCACCTCTCTCCCAACGATGACCAGTCAGCTCAGCTATCAACTTATACAGCCTTTCCTTTTGGTCATCGGTAATTGCACGAATAGGTGTGCGCAACCTTAGGGGAGGCATTTTTTTCTTGCAACAAATGCAGAAATGTTCCCAACAAATGCAGAATAAATAAGGGATCACAAATAATCCACATAGACTTAATTGAAAAAGAAACACATTCTTTTCCCTTTTTTTTTTGGGTCAACGGTCAACGGTCGTCGGTCAACGGTCGTCAACGGTCAACGGGTCGCCGGTCGTCGGACGTCGGACCGGACAGACCGGTCGGACCGGTTGCGCCGGCCGGGCCGGTGGCCGGTTCGCGTGGACCGCCCGCACGTGCCGCGCGCGTGCGCGGGCTGACGTCACGCGGACGTCGCCCGGCACGTGCCACGCGCGTGCGGGTCCGCGGTCGTCGGTCGGGTCGGGTCGCCGGCCGGCCAATCGTCGCCGTCTTGGCGTCATCGATGACGTCACCCGAGCGGTTATTGACCGTTGGGTGACGTCATGCCGACGCCCGGCACGCGTCGGCCCGCGGACCGGCGCGTGCCGGTTCGTCGGCCGGCGGCGAGCGCGCGCGTCGATCGCCACCGGCGCGTGTGCCACGCGCTGGCGAGCCCGCGCCTCCGGGCGCGTCGCGCCCACGCGCGCCTTCCGGCGGCGCGTGTGGGCGCGTTCGGCGTCGCCCGGCGGCGCTCGACATACCGCCAGACTCGTCTCGACGCCCCCTTTCTCCCTGTGCCATCATATTTTTATTTCGACTTACGAAAACACGGAAAAAAGGGCGAAGAGCGCTCGGGTGTCGGGATTTGTCGCCCGATCCGTACGGCCGAAAACAATTTTGCGAAAAATCAATCAAAAACATCAAAACAGATCGGGAAAACATGAACTAGGGCTCACGATACCAATGTTGGGAATAACGGATCCCAGAAACACGAATTCGACACTAAATCGAACCCCTAAATCAATGCGGAAGACGAAGCCCGGAAAACACACGCATCACCGATCGTAAAGCACACCACGGATTCGAGCGTACCTTGATTGCCACAGATTAGACACCGACGCCAATGGATGAAGAGATTTTGGTCCTGTTGGATTTGATGAAGCCTTGAAGGGAAGAAAAGCACGCCGTATGCTTACTGTTTTCCTTTTGGGAGAGAGAGAGCGTGAGGAGAGAAAAGACGTACGTTAAAATTGCAAAACTTTTGTTTTCTCTCTCTCTCTCCTCCCTTTTATACCTTCCCCCTCCACGGGCCCTATTCCCGTGGGCCGGGCCTTTTGGGCCCAACTTGGGCGGACGGGCCTTAAGCCCAATACCAATAAAAGCCTTCAAGTTCAAACCGTGAAGGGATTCCTTTGCTAATGCTATATTTTTCCAAAGACGTTTCGGGGCACCAAAAGTTTGTCATTGCATGAATCATGCCATTGTAGATGTGGACACATAGAAGAGAATCAAGTCGGCCCATCTCTGGTGCCTCATAATTCTTACCATCTTTTGATTTTTGTTCCGCCACTCTGAGAGCACGCTTTTGGGAGAGGAAATAAGCTGAATATCAATCCTACCCATTGTTCCTAGGCCAAGAGTAAAGAGTGTAGGAAACTCACTTAACCAATGATACCAATTGGGTTGAGGTAGATTGCTATGTATGACTTTGATCGTTGACATCTAAATTTTAGCAATCCGTTTGGTCATTTATCACATTAAAAAATTAGGGGTTAATTTTATCCCTGAAAAAAAAATATTAATTGCATAGCATATAGATTTAGGTGCATTTGTTTTTAATTTGCATTTTTTACATTTGGTTACTGGACCGGTGGCGGATGGGTCGAATTAGTGGTTTTGAGTTAACAGATCGGACTAAGCCCATAAAAAGTACAAATTAGCCCAAGCCTATTTTTTGAAATTGAGATTTGAAATGAGGATTTTTGGAATTTAAGAAAATCGGGTTGTGATCTTATTTTTAAAAAATCAGTAGAAAATATTTAGGAGATACGGAGAATAAAAAGATTTTTGTGATTAAGAGGTTATACAAATCTTCAAAATATCCCACGAAGATTACATTTTTCTTGCTTATAAAAGGGCCGTGTACGGTTGGGGGGTGCTTTTTCGTTTCTTCGAAAATCAAAAGGAAAAGAAGAAAAAGGTTATCGGGCCCTAGAGAAAGAGGAGGTGCTGAAACCGTGAAAGGGGAGAGAGAGAGAGAGGAGGTCAGCGGGACCCAGCAGCAGGAAAAGGGCAAAAGAGCAGAACACTGCTCATCTTCCTCCTCTCGACCGCGACTCCTGTGGCGCCTCCACCATCCGATTAACAGCACCGGACACCGCCTGCTGCCCGGGCCACCAGCCACCTCCGAGTCGCCGACCGCCGCTCCTCTGCCGGCGCCGCCGCTTCCCGATCCGCTCAGACCCTCCGCCCAGATCTGCTCGAGCACCAGCGGCACCGCCCTCCACCCGCAGCCGCGAAGCCACCGAGCCGCACCGATCGCCTCACCAGCACCGCCTCACACCGGTGACCCGCGACCCCACTGCACGCCGCTCGGACCTCCGCCTCAGCAGCTCGCCTCCGCAGCACCTCGCCTCCTGCTCGCTCGGTGGCCGAAGCCCGCCGCGCCTGAGCCCCGCTCCGACAGCTCGCTCTGTCCGACGCCGCGCCACCACGCTGCGATCCCCCACCCCCGCGCCGCTGCAATCTCGCGCCTCTGCAACGCCCGAGTCGATCCGCCTCGCTACGTCACCACTGAGGTTCCTTTGCCCGCGAGCTCGCGCGATCCACCCACCACCCGACGAGCTGCTCCGAGCGACGCACGCCACAGCAACCGCCTGTCTGCCTCTGCCCGAGCCGAGTTGAGCCGTCGCCGTCCAGCCGCACCGGCGACTCACCTCGCCGGAACCCCGAACGCCGGCGACCCAAACCCCCTGCCTGGTGTCGACGAATTGGCTGCCCCTACATTTTCCTTAGGTTGTTTATTTTTCTTTTTCTTATTTTATATTATTTTACTTTACTTTTAGTTAGTTTTATTATTATTGTTTAAGTTTGAATATTGTGAGGCGACTTTGATATTGTAGGCATTACTCACGGGAGTTATCCCTAAAATTATTATAATTATTAATTTGACTCGTAAGATATTGGGTCATTTTTTTTTAATTATATTAATTTTCTAGGTTTGTTGATAGCATATTATCAATATAATTATTAATTTGATCCGTAAGATTTCGGATCGGTTTTTAATTATCTTGATTTACTTGTCGTGATGTTATGGGTTAAAAGTAATCGTTAATTTGACATGTGATATAACGAGTTATTTTTTCGTTTATTTTAATCATTTATTTGTTGAATATCTTGTTTGTTTAGATTTAAGGTTTAGTTGATAATCGCTTGTTTTGGAAAACCACTAAGAAAAATAAAATAAAAAATATTTGAATTAGGATTCAGTTTGTTTTGGAATATTTCTTGTTATCTTGCATATCTAGAATATGGATTTTATTTCGAATTTAGAAAAATATAAAAAACAAAAAAAATGCATTCATTTAGGTTGTTAGTTTATTATTTGGATTGCATGTTTAATTATGTATTAATTTTAATTTCGAATTTTCATAAAGAAAATCACAAAAAAATCATTGAGCATATTAGGTTAGAATGGCATGTTTCATTTTAAATTTAGATCATCTTTTTAGATAAATTGCATGTTAGATTAAGATAATATCTTAGTTTAAATTAGGATTTAATGTGACTTAATCCTTAGTTTAAATTAGATAGAATTTTAACCTAGCTAGATCATTTTTGCATTTTTAAAAAATAGAAATATCAAATGCACGTCATTTAGTTTTTATTAGGTTCATTTAATTAGAACTTCCTCGTCATTAGACTAAATCATTTAATAAATGTCGCATGACATATAACTTGATACTAAATTGTATGTTGCGTGTCATTTTAGTTAAAATAATTTTGTATGTCATTGCATCGCATTACCCGTCATTAGAATTAGGTCATTTGATTAATTTAGATTGCATAATTTAATTGTTGCATTTCTTTAATTTCAAATTTCATGGAAAATATAAAAGAATTAGAATGAATTCATTTCATGCTTTTGGATAGATTGCATGCTTATTTATGTCATACAATTTTGGTCATGTTATTATATCATTTCATGTTAGAATAGTGACATACTTTGCATAAGTCATGATTTTCATTAAATAAATGAAAACAAAAAATTAAAATTGTGTGTTAATTAGAAATCATATCTAGGATTGCTGATGTGAATTCTGATTTAACAACGCAGATGCTTTCGTTACTTCGAGTTATGTTTTGCATTATTTAATTCTTTTCTTGAGTGTTAAATTGGTGGTATACGCGCGCGTATGATCACTCACACGTGTTAGGAAATTAAATTAAAATCAATTCAATTGCCAAACATTTTTTTTTTTGAAAATGAAATAGAAAGGTACCCGAAAGGGCATTTAGGATATACAGGGTGTAACTAGCAGTCCCCGATCACTTTTAGTCTCGATTCGCGGGAGTAAAATAATGCTCCTTTTATTTTACTTAGGTGTCTAATCGACCTACCCTAAACCGATTAGTAGTGACTCCTAGATAATAATCTTTTGTATGTTAAAACTTTAAGTTGCGAATTAGTATGGATTTGGGAGAGCCCGAGCTAAGCTTAAAGACTTAGTAATCCATTAACCTAGTTTTAGGTGGTGAACCCGAAAAATTGGGTCGCGACATTGATGTTATCATAGGAATGGACTGGCTCCATAAGTATCAGGCTAAGATAGATTACCATAGGAAAGTGATCTAGTTCACGTTACCTGACCGGTCTAGTTTTGAATCTTTTGGAGGTCAAACAAACCCTTCTGTAGCCATCATCTCAATGGTAAAAGCTCGTGAACTACTTGACGAAGGATGTCAATGATACCTAGCAGTGGTAAGAGATCTTACTAAGAAAGAGGCTGAAATCGGTGAGATTCAAATAGTCAGGGAATTTCAAGATGTATTTCCTAAGGAGTTGCCTGGATTACCACCGGAAAGAGAGATTGAGTTTGAAATTGAACTAATGCCTGAAACAAGACCAATATCGAAAGCCCCGTATAGCATGGCCTTGGTGGAGCTAAATGAGTTGAAGGTGCAACTACAAGAGTTGCTTGATAAGGGATTTATTAGGCCAAGTGCTTCACCTTGGGGCGCACCAGTTCTATTTGTGAAAAAGAAGGACGGGTCGATGCGTCTATGTATTGACTATAGACAGCTGAACCAAGTGACTATAAAGAATAAGTATCATTTGCCTAGAATTGATGACTTATTTGATCAGTTGCAAGGAAGTTCAGTCTTTTCTAAAATTGACTTAAAGTCAGGATACCATCAGTTAAGGATAAAGAAAGAAGACATTCCTAAGACTGCATTTAGGACTCGTTATGGACATTATGAGTTCTTAGTTATGCCTTTTGGATTAACGAATGCACCAGCCGCATTCATGGATTTAATGAATAGGATATTTAAGCCTTATCTGGATCAGTTTGTAATTGTCTTCATTGATGATATCCTGATATATTCTAAAGGACTTGAAAAACATGAACGACACCTGAGGATAGCATTGCAAACATTAAGAGATCATGAGTTATACGCCAAATTCAATAAGTGTGAATTCTGGCTAGATCAAATAATATTTTTAGGGCACGTGGTGTCGGGAGATGGAATTGCAGTGGACCCTGCAAAGGTTGAGATGGTAGTGAATTGGCCGAGACCGACGACACCAACTAAGATACGGAGTTTCTTAGGATTGGCTAGCTATTAAAGGAGGTTTATCGAAGGATTTTCACACCTGGCAGGCCCTTTAACAAAATTGACCTGAAAGAATGTAAGATTTGAATGGAGTGGAGAATGTGAAAGAAGTTTTCAGGAACTTAAAAGAAAGTTGACTACAACTCCAATCCTAACTATATCATCTGGATCTGATGGATTCGCGGTGTATAGTGATGTATTTCATAAAGGATTGGGATGTGTTTTGATGCAGCATGGCAAGGTCATAGCTTATGCGTCGAGGCAGTTAAAACCTCATGAGTCGAATTACCCAACCCATGATTTGGAATTGGCAGCCATAGTATTTGCTTTGAAAATATGGAGACATTATATGTATGGAGAAAAGTTTGAAATCTATACATATCATAAGAGTTTGAAGTATTTGTTTTCGTAGAAAGAGTTGAACATGAGACAGAGAAGGTGGACGGAGTTATTAAAAGATTATGACTGTGAAATACAATACCATCCAGAAAAGGCAAATAAAGTAGCGGATGCCCTTAGTTGGAAGTCGGCTATGGACATGGCTAGTCTACGAATAACATAGTGGAATCTATTAAAATCAATTGTAGATTCAGACTTCAAGTTGGAAATGGACAACCTTACTGGTATGCTCACTGCATTAAGGATTGAGCCCGAAGTTATTCATAAGGTTAAGATTCTACAAAAATCTAACCCGAAGATTGTGGAAATACGAGATGCTGTGTCTTTAGGGAAAAGACCAGAGTTTCAAGTCTCTGATGATGGAGTAGTAAGATGCCAAGGACGACTTTGTGTTCCTGATAATGAAGAAGTGAAAAGGGAAATTCTGTCAGAAGCACATAAGAGTAATTATAGTATTCATCCGGGCAGTACAAAAATGTATAGAAATTTACGCTAGCAGTTTTGGTGGAATGGTATGAAAACGGATGTAGCCAAACACGTTTTTCAGTGCTTAATATGCTAGCAAGTGAAAGCGGAACACCGCAAACCCGCAAGACTATTGAGACCATTGGACGTACCAGAATGGAAATGGGAACATGTAACAATGGACTTTGTGCAAGGACTGCCAAGGACATCAAATGGTCACGACTCTATTTGGGTGATAGTAGATCGTTTGACTAAGTCTGCTCATTTCCTAGCAGTCCGCGTAGACTTCTTGATGAATAAACTTGCTGAGATATATGTAAGCCAAGTGATACGCTTGCATGGTATTCCTGTAACAATCACATCTGATCGAGACTCTAGATTTACTTCAAATTTTTGGCGAAATCTCTAGAATGCTTTAGGGACAAAGCTTCAATTTAGTACTGCTTTTCATCCTCAAACAGATGGACAAACAGAAAGAGTGATCCAAACTTTGGAAGATATGCTGAGAGCTTGTATTATTGATTTTAAGGGAAGTTGGGATGAAAAGTTGCACTTGATAGAGTTTGCCTATAACAATAATTTTCAGAAAAATATAGGCATGGCTCCATTTGAAGCATTATATGGAAGAAGGTGCAAGACTCCTGTTTGTTGGAATGAAGTAGGTGAAAGGAGTTTGATAGGACTTGAATTAGTACAAATTACTACTGAGGCTATTGAAATTATCAGGAAAAGACTTAGGACAGCCCAGAGTAGGCAGAAAGGCTACGTAGAGAAGTGTAGGAGACCTCTAGAGTTTAATGTAGGAGATCATGTATTCCTTAAAGTATCCCCTATGAAAGGAATATCTCGATTTGGAATGAAGGGTAAGTTAAGCCCTAGACTTGTTAGACCTTTTGAGGTACTTGAAAGAATAGGAGATGTAGCTTATTGTTTGGCACTGCCTCCTAAATTAGGAAATTTACATGATGTGTTCCATATATTGATGCTAAGAAAGTATCAGCCGGATCCTAATCACATACTCGATCATGAAGCCATCAAAGTGGATGAGAAAGTGAGGTACATTGAGGAGCTTGTGCAAGTACTGGATCAAAAGGAGCAAATTCTTAGGACTAAGAAAATTCCATTGGTTAAGATATTATGGCGACATCATGATGTGGAGGAAGCCACATGGGAAAGTGAAAATGAGATGAGGGAAAAGTACCCTCACTTGTTTAAAGAGACATAGGCAATGTCTAATTTCGAGGACGAAATTCTCTAAGGGGGGAGAATTGTGGCATCCTAAAATTTCATGACAACCCCTGAATATACCATGAACCTTATAAGTTGGATTTTATTGATTATTGTTGCAATTTTATGGCCCTGTGAGTATTTGAGATTATGAGATTAAGTGGGGATTAAAGTAAATTGTTAAGAGCAATTATGGGCTTATTTAGTATTATTTTTGGGCCATTTAAAAGTTGGACTTTAGACCCAAAAATGTTGGGCCCAAAGTGGGCCAAGAAGCCTGGCCCACGAAGCCCAAAGGAGCTGTCGTCGACCGAAGGAGGAGAGGGAGAGCCGGATTGCATGCCTCTCCATTTGTCCCATGGAAGAAGCCACATGTCCTTCCATTTAAGCCAAGTGTCAAATGCCATGCAAAACCTCATGATTAACTAGTAATCATGAGGGTGAAAGGAAGAAAAAGAGAGAGAGAAGGGGGCGGAATGGACGAAGCAACCGAGAGAGAGAGAGAGAGAGAGAGAGAGAGAGGAGTGTTCGTGCGAGAGAAAGAGAGAAAGAGGAGGAAGAAGACCGGCCGCCGTATACCCGTCTAGCTGTCGCCGTCGATCAAGCCCGCCTTGCGCCGCCGTTGTGCTTGCTGTGATTTTGTTTGAATTAGAGGCAAGTAGAGTCCATTGATCTACACTTTTCTTGGTATCAGATAGCAAGAGTTGTGGCACCCCTCGAACGGCCCCCGATCCGTTAGGATCGCCACAGTCCACTTACCTTTCACTTACCCTATTGACAAGTCACTCTGATACCATTGAATTGTAGTGGGTCCATGCAACCTGGGGGTTTGTATTACCTTAATCGGTCCCAGCGCAGTTCATATGACGGAAGCATACTCGTCATTTCCCTAACCCGTACTCAAGCCAAATAATACAATGCAATACACACCAACTACAACCTTTCATATATATATATATATATATATGCTTTAGGACCGAGTCACTTTTATTTACATAACTAAGATGGACTTCACGAGTCGGTACAACAAAAGGCCAAGGCTTTAACTAAGCTCGGCTATACTCAAAAGTACTCGACCATACATCAGACATGCACATCAATCCATCATCTAGTGTCGGCTATCCCAAAAAGTGTCATCCTTCACCAGTCACACGCTCCAATCACACCCAGCCCGGTGCATCGGCCGGTGGCAGCAGCAGCATCCCCATCATCAGTCCGTCTCGTCGAACGTATACAGAAAGGAACTCCTGAACTACAGGGCTATCAGGTAGGCCCACATCATACATGACCAAGACATAGACTCGGATAAACACCAGACCACGAACACCGACACAGGGGTGCTCCGTGCACTCGACCTCAACATTAGATGGTAAGCCATAGAATGTACCGCGTGTGACAGGTGCTAGCGACACAAGGGTGCTCCGTGCACTTGACCTCAACATCAGATGGTAAGCCATAGAATGTACCACATGTGACAGGTGCTAGAGGCATCGCTCAATCTGAAATGTTGGTCTCCAAAGGGGTGAGTATAACCACTCAGCAGTAAAGATCCATCAAACTACACAATGTAACAGGCAAGACAACCACAATTTCATGTGAAATGCACATATCATCCATGCCATCATATATATATGTCCATGAGATCCATTCACAACCTTACTAATCATATTTCCCATGCCAAGCAATACCAATTCAAGTTCATGGACAATTATATCTCATGCCATATGCACATACCCATACGCATGATTCATGTCATCCACACAATCATGTATATATCCTCATGAGATCCATTCAATGCATTCATGATCACATTCTCAATGCCAAATAGTATCAACTCAATTTCACAGGCAATTATATCTCATGCCATATGCACACACACACGTGCATGATTCAATTTCCCCATTTTAGTTCTCAAAAGGATCTCATTTTCTTGCAGGGACTAGTGTTTGCATCCCTCATATATCGCTCGTACCCAACCTGGCGTCGCGAGGAACCTCCAGCACACACACTCCAGGCATCTCGAAACTCCCGAGGACATCCGGCACACACACTCCAGGCATCCCGACACTCCCAGGGCATCATCGGCTCACACCTCCGACGGTATCATCATCATCCCAATGTATTTTCACAAATATATATATATATCATTTTCAAATCAACATTTGATGCAATAATATCCGAGATCTAAACCAGCCTTTTTTTTTATATACTATATGACATGCTAAATATTACCACATATGCAGCATAATTAACCACCCAAGACATCATATTTCATGGAGCAATTCAATTATTCTTCAAAATACAGCAAATTTTGGATAATACATAATGCACTCCTTTAGTTAAAATTCTGGAAAAATTAGCAAACGATCTTAATAAATTTTAAAATTTTAATATGTTATATCCAAGACCTAGAGGAATAATTTCCATGAAGAAATCAAAGTCTAATTCATTCTGGATTAAAAGATATGATTATTACAACTCACCCTAACCTTCGGCTCAATCTCCAGATTTAACCCTTTCAAAGAAAAATCATTTCCCCGATCAATACTGGTCCGTTTATGCTCAAATTTCAGTATGTTTCCCCTCAAGATGTCTTATACAACTCTTATCAAGGACACGAGATCAAATTCGGACTGGATAATTTCACATAATTCACAGAATCGCAAGGGATCAACATAACAGTTTCCAGATCTAGTATCTTTGAAGAAAAATGGTTTCACCAACAAATACTTGTCCGTTTTCCTTCAAATTTCGATATGTTAACCTTCAAGAAGTTCTCTACAACTTTCATCAAGAACTCGAAGTGAGATTCCAACTAGAAAATTGCATGAAGCTCACGAAATCACCAAAGGTCGGACCGTTTTTCCAGAAAACAGATTACTAGGCTAAGGCACTACTCTCATAACTTCGAAATTCTCACCTCCACCACCTCCGAAATTCACCATACAATACACACAATCACAGCAAACAAAGTGTAGACCAAAGGACTCTACTTGCCTCTAATCCAAACAAAATCACAGCAAGCACAACGGCGGGGCAAGGCGGGCTTGATCGATGGCGGCCGGTCTTCTTCCTCCTCTTTCTCTCTTTCTCTCGCACGAACACTCCTCTCTCTCTCTTGGTTGCTTCGTCCATTCTGCCCCCTTCTCTCTCTCTTTTTCTTCCTTTCACCCTCATGATTACTAGTTAATCATGAGGTTTTGTATGGCATTTGACACTTGGCTTAAATGGAAGGACATATGGCTTCTTCCATGGTGTTGGAGAAATCTTCATGGAGTGTTTTGAAGCTGACAAAACGTTTCCATCAGTCTAGTCTGAAGATTTGCAGGCTCTTCTATTTAAAGTCTGAAGACCTCCGGACTGCTAGACTCAAAACTCAAAGTCTATTCTCATTGACAGTTTCTAGTCCGTCGAAGAAGGTCTATCCAGGACTGGATGTTTCGTTAAGGATTTGACCTTATCGACTGAAGAAGATCTCTTGGCTGGATATGACATAACGGAATCCTTTATTCGGATCAAGATTGATTCAGAGATTGAGGATCCGATGATTGGCAAAGTATACTTGGAAGGTTCTATTTATGGAAACCGAGATTTTGATTGTATGGGCGAGCAGGATTGATGGGCTATCGTCATGTTCCTTAAATAGCTCGAATAATCTTCCTAATTGATTTTGTCCAACGGGAAGATTGGAAGAATTCCTTTGGTAAGTGCCAACGAGTATGATGGCATAAATGAGTATATAAGGAAGACGTTCCAGTTGTTCGAGTGTGTGCGCGATAGAAGAATTCCAAAGTCTGAAGCTCTTTGTTCGTAATCAATTCATTTACCGAGCGAAATCTTGTATGCAAAAGAGAGTCTATATTCTTGAGAAACCTTGAGGAAGTGTGGTAGAATATCTACACTGTGGAATCAATGGGGAGTTTTGCTATAACAACTCTTTTGTTCATAGTGAAATCTAGCCGGTGGGCTGTCAGTGCGGAAGAGTGGACGTAGGCTTGGAATAAGCCGAACCACTATAATTTCTGTGTTCATTTTCTCTTCCCTACTCTCTGCTTTATTTTGATCATAATTCGTTTTGTTAACAAAATGAGAACTTTCTTTCTATTGTCTACTTAATATTGCTCACTTATCACGAGAAACTATTTTTACACCTATTCACCCCCCTCTAGGTGCTTACACTAGCTATCTCACATGGGACAAATGGAGAGGCATGCAATTCGGCTCTCCCTCTCCTCCTTCGGTCGACGGCAACTCCTTTGGGCTTCGTGGGCCAGGCTTCTTGGCCCACTTTGGGCCCAACACTTTTGGGTCTAAAGTCCAACTTTTAAATGGCCCAAAAATAATACTAAATAAGCCCATAATTGCTCTTAACAATTTACTTTAATCTCCACTTAATCTCATAATCTCAAATACTCACATGGCTATAAAATTGCAACAATAATCAATGAAATCCAACTTATAAGGTTCATGATATATCCAGGGGTTGTCATGAAATTTTAAGGATGCCACAATTCTCCCCTCCTTAGAGAATTTCGTCCTCGAAATTAGATATCACCTATATCTCTTTAAACAAGTGAGGGTACCTTTCCCTCATCTCATTTTCACTTTCCCACGTGGCTTCCTCCACATCATTATGTCACCATAATATCTTAACCAATGGAATTTTCTTGTTCCTGAGAATTTGTTCCTTTCGATCCAATACTTGCACAGGCTCTTCAATGTACCTCACTTTCTCATCTACTTTGATGGCTTCATGATCGAGTATGTGACCAAGATCCGGCTGAAACTTCCTCAGCATCGATACGTGAAATACATCATGCAAATTTCCCAATTTAGGAGGCAGCGCCAAACGATAAGCTACGTCTCATATTCTTTCAAGTATCTCAAAAGGTCCAACAAATCTAGGGTTTAACTTACCCTTCATTCCAAATCGAGATATTCCTTTCATAGGGGATACTTTAAGGAACACATGATCTCCCACATTAAACTCTAAATGTCTTCTATGCTTATTTGCGTAGTCTTTCTGCCTACTTTGGGTTGTTTTAAGTCTTTTCCTAATAATTTCAACATCCTCAATAGTAATTTGTACTAATTTAGGTCCTATCAAACTCCTTTCACCTACTTCATTTCAACAAACAGGAGTCCTGCACCTTCTTCCATATAATGCTTCAAATGGAGCCATGCCTATACTTTTTTGAAAACTATTGTTATAGGCAAACTCTATCAAGTGCAACTTTTCATCCCAACTTTCCTTAAAATCAATAATACAAGCTCTCAGCATATCTTCCAAAGTTTGGATCACTCTTTCCGTTTGTCCATCTGTTTGAGGATGAAAAGCAGTACTAAATTGAAGCTTTGTCCCTAAAGCATTCTGGAGACTTCGCCAAAAATTTGAAGTAAATCTAGAGTCTCGATTAGATGTGATTGTTATAGGAATATCATGTAAGCGTATCACTTGGCTTACATATATCTCAGCAAGTTTATTCATCGAGTAGTCTACGCGGACCGCTAGGAAATGAGCAGACTTAGTCAAACGATCTATTATCACCCAAATAGAGTCATGACCATTTGATGTCCTTGGCAGTCCTTGCACAAAGTCCATCATTACATGTTCCCATTTCCATTCTGGTACATCCAATGGTCTCAATAGTCAAACGGTATTCCGCTTTCACTTGCTGGCATGTTAAGCACTGAGAAACGTGTTTGGCTACATCCGTTTTCATACCATTCCACCAAAACTGCTGGCGTAAATTTCTATATATTTTTGTACTATCCGGATGAATACTATAATTACTCTTATGTGCTTTTGACAGAATTTCCCTTTTCACTTCTTCATTATCAGGAAACACAGAGATATGTGTAGGTAGATTTGAGGCTCAATGTTAGTTGAGGCAAGAGGGTAGGTCAGGCCATGTCTCACAGTTTCGCAATTGGGTTTGATTTGATCACCCCATGGTTTCCCAAAGTCACGGACAAGGACAAACAGTCTCGACACCCAGAAAGAGAGATTGTGGTCGAAAAGGGCAGCCCATAACTCCTTGATCATTTATAAGACATCTTTAATCTCAACTCTAATCAGGAGCAACAAACATTTGAGAGTCGTAAGTTTTTTATGAGACAAAAAAAAATTAGGATAAAATTAATATTGGACTTATATATAGCAAATAAGATGAGTTCCTCAAGTGGGTTAGACCAAAAACACACCAAATAATCATCGACTTGGAGTCTTGCGCAACTTGTCAAATCACCCACAAGTTCGGCAATAAAGCAAATCTCCTTTTCACCACAATATAATACCATTTAATTCCCAGGAGAAAGAAAAAATATCAATACGCATCAACATCACGACACCTCGGCTTGTTGGAATTTTTCCTTCGGAAACTGAACTCGTTTTTTGTTTTATTATTACTTTTCTTAGAAGGCAATAATAAAATATAATAAAAGAAGAAGAAGAAGAAAATAAAAATGTCGCCATCGCTTGGGGGGACTCGCTCAACCGGTTCACTTACGGTTGGCTTACCCAATAAATAAAAGATCGACAACGCAATTGGATTATTTTAATTGTTTGGTGTTGTGCCTTGTTGAGATCACCCACCACAGCTCCCAATTTTGGAGGCCATTTCCAAAATCCTTTTCTTATAAAAGAAAATTATAAATCTTCTGGCCACCTTTTTTTTTTTTAAAATTTATTACATAGATTAGCTGGGAATTATTATCTTTCATTTTTTATGATTGTTATTGTATAGACTGGTAGTGTCATCAAAATGGTCCTCGCACCTCAGTTGATGGATTGCCACATGTATTGCTCGATTGCACTCATTTGGGGACCAGTTTTAGTGTGAAAAAAAAAAAATCTTCGGAAAATACTCTGCTGATTATTCAAAAATAGGGAAGTTGGTGTTTTTGATTTTGTAGCCGAAAAAAAGAAGAGATCGTTTTCTATTTCTCGCCGGATTTTTTTTTTTTTTTTTGGTTACCATGCCTCATCTTGCATGCATAAAAAAAGGAGGAGATGGGCTATTTTATATATTCAATGGCTAAAAAAAAAATACTTGTCAAAATTTTTTGACATTTCAGAACGGAAGCGTTTCTACTACTAGTCATTTTAGAGCAAAAGATGATGCAGCAAGTAGGAGAATAAGATCGGTAAAAAAAAAAAAAAAAAAGTAGGAGAATAAGAAATATACATATAACCTGCAAAAGAAACCCACGTGAATTAAAGAAAATTATACTTATCCCACTTTAAATCCACTAATACTTTGCTTTTACCACAAAAGAAGATTTTACTTAGTCTCATACCGTGTAAAGCACCTTACACGATTGTTCAAATAGAATTCTGCATCACATTTTATAGTTATGTCAGAACATTATCATGTTTTCTCAATTGATCAAATCCTCAATCGTATCTGTCATAATTCCTTTATAAAATACCCATCAAGAAACGTTGCTCAGGGATTGCAAAAGCAATATGAAGAAATATCTAAAAAGATTATGGTTATGACGTCGGTGGAGCATCAAACCTAGCTACGTAAATGGAAATGAGTTCAGAGTTTTTCAACTTTCGAATTCACGCGTTCCATCATCACCAAAAGCAAAAGACAAGACAATTGCCAAGAACAGATATATTCTCCCTTTCTAGCAAAAGCATGTAGAGATATTCCTTTTTCCTCCCAAAACCCCATCAAGAAGGAAGAGAGAGAGGAAATTACAAAGGCAGGCATTGCTTTCAATTGACAATTTGGGAGGGGCAAAAAATTGGAGGACTTGGCATTCCTTGCTTTCCAAGCAAAAAGGGGAAAAGAAGACATCACTACAATTTGGGAAGGGCAAAAAATTGGAGGACTTTGCCTTCCTTCCTTCCCAAGCAAAAAGGGGAAAAGAAGACATCAATGAGGGAAATGGGCACAAAATCTAACCCCCCCCAAAAGCGGCAAAAAGATGATGGCACCCGGCAAGTGCAAATTTGCTCTTCTTGCCCTCAAATCACTTTCTCTTTAGCCAATTAGTGCACATCCACTCCTATCCCGGTTTTTGGCTAATACCATGGGCTTTATCAGTAGCACTTACTATAAAAATCGCGACGTTTCGAAATGTGACTTTTGTGTTTCGATTCCCACTCAACGCATTTTCAGGAAATCAACAAGGGAGAAAGTGGCTCTCCCCCTCCTTGTCCTTTCAAGCAATTTCACCATCAGTTTTCTTGGCACCTATAAATTGTTTAGCCACGCGTTTTTGGCTAAAAAGGAAAAAAAAAAAAAGATAAAAAGAAAACACGCGTTATCCAATGGCCTTTTTTGTTCGCATGCGCCGAAAGTTACTTGTAATCTTATCGAAGAATTATGCAAAATGTTATGGCGAAGGAAATTTCCGTTACTTAAATTCGTTCATTTAATTATTTTGAAATGCTTGAAAAATCAACCAAAAGAAAAAGGTGTTCGAATAAAATGACTTTGTTAGGATAATAGTTTTTTGGATTATAATGAGAATAGCAACTTATTGTGAAGCATATAAATTTATAAAAGAATAAGTTTCGTAATGATTTATAATTATTTCTTATTTTTTCTGAAGTCAAATTTTCACAGTATATTTAACACTATTTCTCAATTATTTCTCCGAATAAAAAATGGGGTTGAAATTTGCCAAAAAGTTAAAACCCATCATCAAGGGGAGGTAAAAAAAAGGCCCCTCCATCAGCATAGCCAATGAGGGGGAAACGGCTTTTGGGGTGGGGCCCTCGATGATCCCACGCTTCGGGTCGAAAACGACACCGTCGCTTTCGCCCCCACGCCCACGTCCAAAAGTACCCCCGCTATGGTAGTGGCAGGATCAATCATTCCGGTCCTCGACCGGGCTCCGATCGCCGACACGTGTCCCCCCCGACGCCAACGGCCCGCGATGAGCCCGGAATCTTTTCCCGCAGCGTGGGCCCAACCCCCCACGGAGAGCGAGCGGACGTGGCAGCGGGGGAGCCCCGGGGCCCACCCACTGATGTGATGGGACGTCTTGAAAAAGGAGGAAAGAAGAAGAAATTGAATTATTATTATTATCATTTATTTTTATTTTTTGTGGGGAAGGGTGGGGTCCACTGACAAAGCGACCTTTTTCCCGGTATTAAAAAGTAAATAATTGGGTGGAGGGGAATCTGAATTATGGAATAGAGAAAAAGAAAATGGAGGGGGCAGATTTGATTTCAGATTTCAATACCAAATGGGTTGGGAGGGGGGCTTTTGGTCCAACCGCTCCATTATTAATAATGCCAAAAATTCCCTTTTATTTATTATTGTTGTTGTTATTATTATTATTATTTCTTTTTCAGCTAAACCACCATTGAATTATGAAGGTGAGCACACTATCATGGAACCCCTCCAATATCTTTTTTTTTCAAATTTTTTATTAGTGAATAATAAATAAGGGAAATTCAGAAAGCAATCGTGCAAAATCATTAACGAGGGGTCTCCAGTCTTTAATACAGTCAATAAGCATACTTAATTTGGAGCAGTCCTATTCCTAGAGCATTGATTATTGAAGTGAGAGGGGGAAGGAGGGATGACCAATGTATTGAAAACTGTAAAGTTTTCCTCCATTTATTATTCGATAAATGCCCCCTTGAGACGTATTCATTGGGAGACAAGCACGGCCCATATCAGAAATCTACCCGAATTTGATTCATTGCATCTGCGCATTCTCTTTGATTACTTGCACGGGGCTAAAACTTAAATACTTTAAATGATCGTCACTGCATGTATCTAACAACAATCGTTGCGATATTAGTCGAACGACTGAGGGGTTCCGACGAGTCTATAATAATATGAAAAAAAAATGTGAAAAAATAAAATCAGGGCACAGGAATATTTTGCTGTACAATAAAAGAAGAACGAAAAGATTGCTGGTCAGTCTCGACAAATCCCGATGCCAATTATTTTTCACTGACTTTTTTGCAAATTGGTACTTTTGGAAAAAAGAAAAAGAGGAAAAGAAAAGGAAAAGACGAGAGAGAGATTTGGGATTATTATAAGGTGACTCGCCCGTCGTAAATTGCAGAGGGAGATGTCAGCTCGCGAGTCACGACTCAGTGGACGATTTCAGGAGACAACTCGCGTCCCAACTCACTCCTTCTCTCTCTCTCCATTTCCGACCTCTCGCAAGACCTTGCAATCGGAACCACCATGCTGGGCAAGCGGCCGCGGTCGGTGATCGGGAAGCTGTCGGAGCTCCTCGTCAACGGCAGCGCCGGGCTCCTGGAGGCCGCCGCCGCCGCGGCGTCCAGCCCGAGGAGCCCGCTGGACTTCAAGATTCAGTCGCCGCGGGGACCCCGGAGCTACGATCTCGGCGGGGTCGGGCTGGGGATCGTGGCGGCCCTCGAGAAGTCCGCGGACGCCAAGATCCTGCTGCTCCCCAGGAGCTGCGCCTGCGCCCCGGGCTCGGCCCGACCCGCCGGGCCCTCCCCGGCGGCGGCCGGCGGGGACCCGGACGACGACGACATGGAGGACTACACGTACGTGACGTTTCACGGGCCGGACCAGTCGTTCACGATGGTGTACTACGGGGAGGGCGAGTGCGGGAAGAGCGACGGGGAGTCGATGAGGCGGGCGGGGAGCGTCGGCGGAGGAGGGGAAGGAGATGGTCCAGTTTTTCCGGCTCTGGACTTCCTCAATTCTTGTCAGTTGTGCGAGAAGAAGCTCGTCGGCGAGGACGTATACATGTACAGGTATCAGCAAAATTCTTTCCATTCTTCTTCGATCGGCAATCTTGAATTGAAGGGTCTCCTCTTCCTTCTTCCTTTTTTTCCCTGGTCATAGATTTTCATCATTACAGAGGTCAACCATGGTCAATCTTGGCCTAGAAAGAGTCCCTCTGGGTTTGAAACTTTGATCCGTTCTCTAAATTATGAAAGAAAATTTAAAAGAAACGATCGGAGATTGGATCTTCAAGACAGATCCAATGCTACCCTTTTTGTCCTGCTTTTTGAAACAGTGCGGCATCTGTCGATCCGCGAGTCGAGTTCTGCCGTTCGATTGACCTGTCTTGACATTTAGTCTTAGGCACCCCTGGAATTTGCACGAACCGACAACATTGGAGCCCCCCACTCCTTCTTTCTCCTACTTTTTGACTTCTTTTCCGACAAAAAATCGGGCTTTGAGAAACACGTTTCCGAGAAAGCAAGATCGTCCACTCGAGTTTCAGCGAATACCCTTTTCTTTTTTTGACTTTGTAAAGGCGAAATCATTCCGGCTGCTGACTAAAATCATCTCATGTGCGGATGCATCGTGTGCAGAGGCGAGAAAGCATTTTGCAGCGCCGAGTGCCGGTCGATGCAGATCATGGTGGACGAGCACAAAGAGCAGTGCAGATCGGAAGCTCCGAGAGTAGCCGTCCGGTCGGGGTCGCCGGAACAGATCTTCTCGACCAGCATTCTCGCGATATAGCCTACACATATATGAGAGTATAATCTAGCTTACTCATGTTAAAGAAACAAAAGAAGGAAAAAAAAAAAAAAAAAAAAGATCACCAAACAAATTTTGCTCGGACGAGAATTTTTGGAGGCCTATGTACGATGAGCCAGGAGGGCAGGGCGTGTTATGCAGAGGAAGTGAATCGGATGAAGCTGTAAAACTTCTTACGATCATAATAACCAGAATGACGGTCTCTTCGTAATGTTTCTGCTGAATATCATATCTGTCGAACGATCCGATGATGGTATTGGTTGCGGCGAAAGCCGATGCTCGGGAAATAGACCGTGAGTTATCACCTCGCCTCGCCTCGGCTCCATGAGAGATCACTGTGCAGAGATGCTCTGAATGCCTATCGTCCGTGATCATGTCGACGATATCGAACCCTCAGAAGCAAGTATGACAGTCCCTACCTCCCTCCGATCCCTCACTCCTCTTCATGTAGATCCTCTGCTTCTCAACTTTGATTATCTCTACGAAATTTCTTTATCTTGATGAACATGAGGAATAATTCATATATATTTCTCTTTCACTTGTACATCCATAAACCAACTCATCCTCGATATAACACCGAAAAAGTTCAGTAACATGCCCAATCGACTGGATCTGATCAACGGCAATTCCTGCTACTCAAACTAAATAATTCATCAAGCTCCGAATCACTCGTGAATTTCCTCATCATGGATACGACAGCGATATGCCCGTCTTCATTTTGGAGCAATTTGCCTTGCTTTCAGTTTCCATGGCGGTAGAGGATAGCCTGTTGTGGCAAGAATGGCACTACTCAAAACTCATTTTCTTGACTACCAATACGATATATCCATACAATCGAGATGACCTTGAATGCAAAAACTGCACTCTCATAATTCAACGAGGCTCTTTCGGACTCCAAACTCTTATCAGCGTTAGAGGTTTACCTGCAGATTATGTTGCTCCTCAATCTCTAGATACTATAGCAGCAACTCTTAATTAAAGGATGACATACAGATTAAAAATACCATTCTTTGCCTGGAGCTCAAGACGTTCTTCTGGAAATTGTCAAAAACAATCAAACGCCGTTGTGTGTTCAATACGAGGGTTGTATGAGTGTCCAAGGATAAGTTGCTGTTAAGTTTCACTTGTGAGTTGTGTTAAAAAAGTCATGCATCAGAAAATTTGATATAGTGTAGAGTGTTTTATATATTCTAGCTGGCCAAAAACTCATTTGACTTATAATTTCAAGTAAAAATGGGTTAAATCAGACATATCGATGGACCGGAACTTAGGCTCCATTGGACAATCTCCCTATGTGAAGGCTACGCACTCCCAACAAATCATTCAAAGTTGATGGTTAATCGGTAATCTACTCTCGATATCTATTGATATTTGGTGAATTTCTCATGAAATGAATATAAGCAACTCAGTTTCCACTTAGCCTTTATGATTCGGTTTAATGGAAGAGACTAAGAGTGAAGGTGGATGTCGTGGTGTAACAACGTGGTCAACACGTTTCTATGGGAGCCTTCATGGTTCTGTCTAGAAAAATAGACTAGGGATGAAGGTGGGCCCAATCTCTAGATAGCATTCATAGTTCAGTCTAACAAAAATGACCTAGAATGAAGGTAGGTGTTATGGTGTATCAATCAGGTCACTTCATGGTTCGGTTTAGAGAAAGAGACCAGGGATGAGGGTTGGAGTTGGAGATTGAGAATTAAGTTGAAACATGTTGATGCAAAAAGATATGTGAACTAAGGTGAAGTGGACATATTACTAAGCTCACACATGAGAAAGATATTGTTAAGATATAAGTGTGAATTGTCGGAGAAAATTCAACGGGAAGAAGAATATAATCAGATTTTGAGGCGTGATAATATTTCATTTAAGTAATTATTTACCCAACAACATAGTTAATGGTTATTGGCAAAAATCCTTCATGATACTACAAAGTTCCGATAAAAATACTATATAGCAATTATGTTATTTTTCCAAGAATTTTCAAAGATTAACAATTAGAAAAAAAAAGGTTGGACTTCTTGAAAGAAGCAAAAATGAAAGTTAAAAATATTGAAAACGTGATGTCGAACGAATATAACCTTTCAGAGGTTAAGAAGTTATATCCAAACAAGTGCAACCTTCCAAAGGTTATAAGAGCTCATAATAATCATTAAGCAAAAATAATAAATTTAAAATTAAATAATTAAAAATAATCATAACTCTATTATGAACAATCATAATGTTTTAATATGATACAATAGTTGTTTTATAGTTATAAATTCAAATTTTAATAAATAAATAAAAAATCATTAGTTACTTGATAAATCGGTCTATGTGCGCAGTCACATGGGATAAAATCTCTTTGTTTGTTTTACAAACATTCATCATGAAATGTGTTAGAAAAGTCCAACATCAAAGGATTATTGTGATGTGAAGTAATGGATATATTCTAATTGGCTCATAATTAAGTTTTTAAGTGAAGATGAGTTCAACTTGGTATATTGATTGGCTTCAACTTAGTTTCTCTCTAATCAATCTCCCTAAGTGAAAATATAAGATTTATATTGCATACTCCCAATAATTACAGCATCTTTTTCCTTGCGAATTTCTTTAGATGAGAAGTTGTATTTTGCAATTGATGCTATTAATAAAGGGCAGCAGTTTTGTTCAAAGAAATGGATGGGAAAAGAAACATATGTGGACATAAACGTTAACAATTTTCACATGTTGAGCTTCATTATCACTCTACGGTCAAAGAAATTTTAATCGTCAAATATGGTATTAAGAAATTTAATTTTCATTTGATCAGTGATCATTACTTCGTAATGTCATCTTTCTCCCAGATGATGAAGTTCAAAACTCCTATAAATCTTTTCCCAAGACCTTCAGAAGTTACATCTTGCTAGTATGTATTAGCATTAGACAATATAAATAATTCTTTAATGCGGAAATTCATCATAAAACAGTGATCTTTGATCTTCATGATTTTCACAAATAGATGAATACGTACCTTTATCCATAGTTGTTGTGGAAAACCGATGAACTTGAATCAAATGAAGAAATCCGATTTCTCTCCCTTAACCCACTATTCTTTAATATATTCTATCGATGGAGGAGAGAATATCAATTCTTTTATGTTATTGTTGTTTATCGTAGGCGGAGAGAGGACTGGACTCTATTTATACGATCTTTCAATAGGTGCCTTCCATCAAAGCGCCTTTTCAACTTTCATAAAAGTCATACATCTTCGTTTTATTAGAGTCGCAACTTCTCATAACCAATATTTATTTATTTTATAGCATTTCAACAATTATTAAACCATATTAAATTATATCATGTGGGCTACAATAATTCTTACATGACCCATATGATTTTCCTTTCATGGTTTAATAAAAATTGTAATGTGCACAATAACATTATGCTATAAAATTTTCATTAAATTTGTAAATACATAATAATCACAATTAAGTAAAGAAAACTAATGCGAGTCATAGTGGTTGTATGTCATTAATCGACATAATCCCTTCTATGCACTACAACTATAGCACTTTACTTAACATGCTCCATAAATGAGAAGTACAGTAATAGTCCAACTATAATATCTCTTTAGAAACTATCCTGTTTAACTTTCATCTATTTCCGTAATGTATACTAAATAAAAAATAGGAAATATCAAAAACACGTAAATGAGCTCAAAGTGTCAAATACATAAACTTAATACAATCATAATACAAACATTAATGACGTCCAATAATGCCCATCTTTTCAACATGCTTATTAAATGTTTTGGGCGGCAGTCCTTTTGTTAAGGGATCTGCTATCATAAGATTGGTGCTAATGTGCTCAATTGACACTCTTTGTTTCTGAACTTCTTCTTTAACAGACAAGTATTTGATATTCATATGTTTAACACCCTTAGAATACTTGTCATTTTTAGAGAAGAAAACTGCTGCAGAGTTATTACAATAAATTTTCAGCGGCTTGGCAATACTGTCGACAATCACAAGCCCTGAAATAAAATTTCGCAGCCACAATCCATGAATAGTGGCCTCAAAGCATGCCACAAATTTAACTTCCATAATGGATGCAGCAATAACTGATTGCTTCGCACTCTTCCATGAAATTGCCCCTCCAGCCAGAAGAAACAACTAACTAAATGTTGATTTTCTTATATCGGCACATCTGGCTAAGTCTGAATCTGAATATCCAATCACCTTGAGATGATCGGATCTTTTATAAGTGAGCATATGATTCTTCGTTCCTTGCAAGTATCTAAGAACTTTCTTTGCAGCTTTCCAATGATCCATTCCAGGGATTACTTTGATACACGCCCACATTCCGACAAAGAAAAACGATGTCTGGTCTGGTGTAAGTTTGTGCATACATTAAGCTCCACACAACAGATGCATAAGGAATATTTTTCATTTGTTTCCTTTCCAATTCACTTTTCGGACATTGCAAAAGGCTAAATTTGTCACATGTCTGAATTGGAACTATTCCTGCTGAACATTTACTCATATTAAATCTCTCTAAAATTTTCTCAATATAGGCCTTCTGAGATAACCCTAATAATCCTTGTGATATATCATGAAATATTTCTATTCCTATCACATACGTTGCCTCTCCCATATCTTTCATTTCAAAATTCTTAGAGAGAAATTTTTTGGTTTCATGTAACAAACCAAGATCATTAGCACCACCCCTACAGCGGCGCAGCTGGCTTGGGCTCTCTCTCCCTCACGAATGGGAGGAGTTCAAATTCCAAAGGCGTCGTTAGGGATTCTTACCTAGAGTACTGTGGTGATGGGTCCTGCAGTCGCTCCCCTAGGGTTTGCTCGCCGGCTGTCGGCTTACGGGATTCACTGGGTCACAAAAAAAAAAGAAAAACCAAGATCATTAGCAACAAGCAAATTATCATCAACATACAGAACTAGAAAAATAAACTTGCTCCCACTAATCTTCATATATATACACCGATCAATGGTGTTTTCCTTAAATCCAAATGAAGTTATGATATCGTTAAACTTAAGATACCATTGTCGGGAAGTTTGTTTAAGTCCATATCTTGACTTCTTTAATTTATATACCATGTGTTCATTTCCTTTAATTGAAAAGCCTTCGAGTTGGTCCATATAAACCTCTTCTTCTAAATTCCCATTAAGAAAGACGGTTTTTACATCTATTTGGTATAACTCCAAGTCATAATGAGCCACCAAAGCCATAATAATTCTAAATGAGTCCTTCTTAGAGATTGGTGAAAATGTCTCTTTATAGTCAATGCCTTCTTTCTGAGTAAAACCCTTTGCAATAAGTCTAGCTTTATGTCGTTCAATATTGCCTTTTGAGTTGCGCTTGGTCTTAAAGACTCATTTACACTTGACCTTTTTATATCCTTTAGGCAATTCAACAATATCCCAAACTTGATTTTGATGCATGGATTTTAACTCTTCTTCCATGGCATTAAACCATTCATTAGAATTTTCACATTTCATGACTTGGGAAAATGAATCTGGATCATTTCTAATTTCTAAGTCAATTTCTGACTCTTGTAGATAAATCATATAGTCATCAGAAATAGCCGACCTCATTTTTCTTTGAGATCTTCTTAATGCTATTTCTTGTGACTCAGCTATTGGATGTTCAATATTGACATCTCAATTATGGAGTGTTTGTTCATTAATTTGTTGTTCTCGATTATTATTAGGTTGTACTATAATATCAGGAATAACAACTTTAGAAGTTTTGGGTATAGGAACTTCTACCCTTACTTCTTGAATACAAGTATCACGCACTCTTTCACTCCCACTAATATCACCATTCTCAATTAACCTAGCATTTCTAGATTCAACAATTCTTGTATTATGATTAGGATAATAAAATTTATACCATTTGCATTTCTCTGCATAACTAATGAAATAATCACCGATCGTTCTTGAATCCAATTTCCTTCCATGTGGATTGTAAATTCTTACTTTTGCTTGACAACCCCAAATATGCAGGTGTCGTAAACTAGGTTTCCTTCCCGTCCACATTTCAAAGGAGTCTTTGGAATTGCCTTACTAGGAACCTTGTTTAATAAATACATAGAAGTCTTTAAAGCATACATCCATAAAGATAAGGGTAAAAATGAATGACTCATCGTACTCCTAACCATTTCCATTAAAGTACGATTACTACTTTTTGCCACACCATTTTGTTGTGGTGTACCTGGTATTGTGTATTGAGCACAAATGCCATATCTTTCAAGGAATTTAGCAAATGGACCTGGACATTGTCCCGATTCATCATACTTTCCATAATATTCACCACATTTATCCGATCTTATTATTTTCACTTTTCTATCTAATTGCCTCTCAACCTCTTTAATATACACTTCAAGTGCATTCACTGATTAAGACTTATCATGCTATAGATAAACGTAACCATAACGTGAAAAATCATCAATAAAGGTGATAAAATAGCTTTCTTTGCCAAAAGATGGAATATCGAAAAGATCACATATGTCAATATGTATAATTTCAAGAAACTCTATGCTTCTTGTGGCACCTTTCTTAGTGTGCTTTGTTTGTTTACGTTTAATACAATCAATACACATTCCAAGGTCAGTAAAATCTAAATTTGGAAGAATTTCATTCTTCACTAATCTTTCCATTCTTTCCTTGGATATATGATCCAAACGTTTATTCCACAAGTAAGCAAAATTCACATTCACCAAACTTCATCTAGTGCCAACATTATGATACAAGGTCATTAATGTCTCAACAAAAGTATTATCAAGTCTAAATTTGTAGAGACCATCACATAAAGTTCAAGTTCCAATAAGAGTACCACTCTTAAATAAACTGAAAGATTCAGAACCAAACTTACAATAGAATCCCGCCACATCAAGTATTAGCAAAGAAACTAAATTGCGAGAAAATGTAGGTACATAAAGGGTTCGAAACAAATCTAAATAATGCCTAGTATCTAAAATCAAACGATAAATGCCAATGCCTTCAACTGGAGCTTTGTTTCTATTCCCCGTAATCACATAACTTTCATTTAGCTTTATAGTTTGGATCGTAAGAAATCCCTTCATCGTATTTGACACATGAATGGTAGCACTAAAATCAATCTATCAAGTATTATGAGGAACTTCGGTAAAGTTTGATTCAAAACATATTAAAGCACAATGCTTACCTTTCTTTTCGAACCAAGCCTTACGTTTCAAACAATCTTTCTTTAAGTGTCCAATTTTGTTGCAAAAATGACACTTAATAAGATTGTATTCCTACCACCGCCCGCGGTGGCCGAGTTGGTTGAAGCTTAGTACCCTTTACCGGACGAGGGGAGGAGTATTCCTTCTTGTGGATTTGAGAAGCCTTTGAAGAGTCATTCAAGACATGTAATCATTTCTTCTTGCTCCTTCCACCTTTCTTTTTGAAATTCCTTTGAACTTCTTGATGACTTGAGAGATGAACAGAATGAGCCTTTTGATTCTTTATCCTTGTTTCCTTTTGAACTAGCATATTGACCAATTCATTCACATTTCACTTATCCTTTATAGTGTTGTAACTCATTTGAAATGACCCATATTGCTCATGAGGCAAGGAATTAAGTATAAATTGTACTAAAAAGTACTCATCCACGTTTATTCCTAAGGTCCTTAACTTTGCTGCCAAATTCATCATCTCAAGTATATGCTCATACATGGTACGTGAATCATCATATTTCATGGTGGCCAGTGTGCTCATCAATGTACCAGTAAGTGATTTATTAGCAGTTTGAGAACGCTCTTCCACAAATTTCATAAATTCTTTAACATTATCAGTCTTTGTAAGAGAAGTCTTTAAGTTGTTTGCAACTGTCATTTGCATGAACATTAAGCTCAATCTGTTCGATCTTTCCCAAGCTTTATGGAAAGACTTTTCATCATCGCTACTTTTATCAGTAATAGCAACTGGTTTCTAAACTTGAAGCGCTAAATCAAGATCTAGGACACCTAAATGAAACTGGACTTGTTCACTCCAATTAGGAAAATTCATCATGTTGAATAAGGGGACAGACGAGGCATGCGAATAGAGTGAAACAGGTACAGATACTGCAAATATGCAAGAAAATACTCATACATTAATACCTTGAGAATATCACCTAATCAGATTCAAACTAAACTCCACATGCACATCATAGTTCTCCTTTAGGCGATCCTATGATATACAAATATATATAAACCATAATGATGCTAATAACTTTTATTTGGTAATTGTAAATATATCTTATTAAAATTTATTTGCTATCTTTGGATATACAAACAAATTTAACAAGTCATATTAATTACCAACTTTCATGTTCATGAATTATAAGAAAATAATTAACCTTTGGGTTTATCCTAAGTTCTTATAATAAATAAACTTCAATATACTCATAACTCCAATAATGATATGAAACATATCAATTTCATATATAGCATCAATTAATCATGGGTAATTGAATAAAATAATTTATAATATCAAAATTTAAAAAACTTTAAGGTTTGGCCACTTTGGTGACTAACAAACCATTCATAATATAAATTTTTAATATTGTAAAATACAAATGTTTACCAAATTGCACACAAGGACAAAAACGTAATCAAAGCATAAGAGCAAAATCGTAAAATCATAATTCCATAAGGGCAAAACCATAAATTTAAAATCCAGGGGCCAAATGGTAAATAATAAATTAGCGTAGGGGTAGAAAATTAAAAATTAAAAATTAAAAAACAGCCCCTTGGTACGTCAGGCGCGTGCCGAGCACGCGCCTGCATCCCCTGCGGGCACGTGCCCCGCACGCACGCGTCCAACACGTAGGCGCGTGCAAGGCACGAGCAACGCGTGGCGCATGGGTCCACGCGCCTACAACTGCAGCACGCGCGTGAGGCCCATGCGCCTTCTTCCTCGCACCCAGAATCGATTCTTCGCCATTTTTCGCCGTTCCGCCGTGGTTTTGTCGCCCGTTTCTTCTCCGGCAACCCATCCCAATCACAAATAAATAATGGGTTTTGAAGAGCATGCCAGCACGATCACGTGGGTCCAAGTTTCGGCAAAAATGACCAAGAAATTGGCCTCAAATCAAACGAAAATTTCCCAAAATGCAAATCCTTAACCACCGCGACTTCCGCCGCCCGATTAGCCTCCGGCGAACACCAATATACCGGAAAAACTCATGCCTAATGTTCCTTATGGCAGTGCGACGGTGTGGGTCCGAAATCAAGCAGTGGGTCGCCGGATTTAGCCCAGAACCGGCAAGTTTCTCACTTGCCCTCAAAATCCGAATTTCTCCATTTTTTCGTCCTTTTTCATTCAAATTTTTTTTTTTTTAATTGACAGAACCATCCAAAAACATTTTCAACAACAACAACAACAGTACAAACAAGATCATAATATTTTTATAAACGGAAAAATTATGAGATCATAAACCATGTTTTGATACCAACTATTAGACAATACAAATAATTCTTTAATGCGGAAATTCATCATAAAACAGTGATGTATGATCTTCATGATTTTCACGAATAGATGAATACGTACTTTTATCCATCGTCGTTGTGGAAAACCAATGAACTTGAATCAAATGAAGAAATCCGATTTCTCTCCCTTAACCCACTATTTTTTAATATATTATATCGATAGAGGAGAGAATATCAATTATTTTCTATTATTGTTGTTCATCGTAGGCGAAGAGAGGACCGAATTCTATTTATACGATCTTTCAATAGGTGCCTTCCATCAAAGCGCCTTTTCAACTTTCATAAAAGTCATACCTCTTCGTTTTATTAAAGTCGCAACTTCTCATAACCAATATTTATTTATTTTATAGCATTTCAACAATTATTAAATCATATTAAATCATATCATGTGGGCCACAATAATTCTTACATTAGCATCCATACACCAAACTGCTAGTGGTCAGCCCTAGTCACCAAAACTCCGAGGAAATGTGCCATCTGAAATATTTCAACTGTCGTCTCAACATAACTTTTCAAGGATGTGTTCAATTGAAGGTATAGATAATATGGAGTTTTACAACTTAGACCATTTGGGAACAATTTAGGTTTCTTGTTCATCCATGTCTTTACAACTATACCATAACCATTGAATTTCCTTGCTATTGTCCATACGATCATTACCGCCTTTCTTCCTTTTTCAAAAATATTATCTTAAGCATCTTGTAAAGGTTCTCGAACGGTTTGTCCTTATCATGTTTCTAAATTGTATAGACCTTTTGGGGAGTAGTTTTTGAGATAGTTATTTAAAATATCGAGAATTTAAGAGAAACCTATATGAAGAAAATCAAACTACTCCAAAGTTTTATTTGACAGAACTCCATGGGATTGTTCCCATGCGAATAATGCCATGTTATCCATTAGGCATATGATTAGCATAAGTGAAATCAGCCAAAATTAATAGATCAAGATTCATGAAACTTCGGATGGGAACAACCAGATTTTAGCTTTAAAGAAGATCATAATATCGAGAAGTTGTAATAAGCGAGGGAATCTTAACTACTTTGGTGAAATTAAAGTTGTAAGCTTTTTTGGGAAAAGTTACTAAAAAAGTCCTCAACGTATTATACAGAAAAATTACAAAAGCAGTCCTAAACCTATTGCAATTTTTCCAATTTAATCATAAACCATTTTTTATTACCAATTTAGTTCTAATCTTTTACAATTGTGCCAATTCAATTTATCCGATCAATTTTGACCGCCGCTAATGAGCCACCGCTGATATGGACAATTTTTTAATAATTTTTAAATTTTTTGAATTTTTTTTTCCTCCTCCTTCCTTCCTCCTTCCTTTGGCTGACTAGCCAAAGGCAAGCGCCCGCGAGGGCTCGCCCCCACCAAACACTAGCAACGAAGAGCCTTGCCTAGTGACGGCGAGACCGCCCTCGCCATGTCTGGGCAAGGCCCCACCTGCGTCTAGCTTGGGCAAGCCTCACTGACGATGGGCAAGTCATGACCTCACCATGGCTCGGCAAGGTCAAGCCTCATTAGATCTGGCGAGGTCGAGTATTACCATGGCTGGCAAGGGCAAGCCTCCCCAGCCTAGCTTGCGGCTAGGGCAAGGTTGCCCAACCATGGCTAGGCTTCCCTAAATTGGTAAGGTCCCTTGCTGACCTTGCCTTTGGCTAGTGGCCGATGGTGATTGGTTAGAGGAAGGAGAAGGAAGTGAAGAAAAAATAAAGAGAAAAAAATAAAATATTATTAAAAAAATTATTTACGTCAACGTTGGTCAAATGATCAACATCCACGTTAGCACCGGCCGATCAAAAATGGTCAAATAGACTAAATCAATATAATTGCAAAAAGTTTAGGACTGAATTGGCCAGAAAAAAGGTTTATGACTAGGAAAAATTGCAATAAATTTAAGACTGTTTTGCTAATTTTCCCTTATTATACGAATGTCAATTTAATTCTAAACTTTTTAATTTGATCAATTTAATTTTAAACCTTTTGATATTTTATCAATATAATTATTATAATCAATTTTTACCGAGAATCGTTAACATAAACACCAGCCTTCTACGTGGCTCACTCGGACAATTCTTGTAATTTAAAAATTATAAACTTAAAATATAATTTCATTTTCTTTTTATTGTGATTTGCGGGGGTCGCAGTGTTCACCTTAACTATCACTGGCCGCAAGCAATTGCCTTACCATCATTGGCCACAAGCGACGACCATGAACCTTGCCTAAGGGCTCATCTACTACAAAGGCTTTGACTAGGCGCTAACCCTTACTAGCCACAATGAAAAAAAAAAAAAAAAAAAAAAGGAAAAAAAAAAGAGCAAAGAATAAATATTTTTAAAAATATATATCTAAAAATTCAGAATAAATTTGAAAATTTTGCAAAATTTATCAAGTGTCTCCATGTAAAATAGCCGACATACATGCTATCAATTTCGAGTAAAATCAAATTGGCAAATCATAAAAACTTTAGAACTAAATAGTCATTCGTACAATCCATTTGATAACATAATTTTATTTTACTTCTCATTTCTATTCCAAACCTATATTTGAGTAAAAATTTATTCCAAAAAAAAATTACATAACCAAACGGATTTTTATTACAAACCTATGTCCGAAAACAGAAAAATAATTCTGACTGTAAATAAAATAGTTATCATACTCATCTTAAGATTATTTCTTTGATCATGTATTGGATCTCGACAAAGGAAAATGACTCATTTAAAAAATTGTTTTTTTTACTAAAAAACCTTATAATTATCCAGACTTTTTTGTATGATTGATTCTATATGGAATCTCTTCAATTTTCAGTCAGTTTAAAAACTCTGTAACATTCCTTGCCAATCGACGATGGCATAGCCATGAAGTACGTTTATATTGCTCTTAAACTCAACTAAATAAAGCAAAGGGACACTCGAATAAAACCCAGAGTCCGGAACAGAGAATATTATCCAGCGTTATATTAGGATCGCCCAAATGTTTTTCTAAACCCTTCTCTTGTAAGCCGGATGATAGTTGGAAAGATAGAATTATAATTTCTCGAAGAGCCGAAAAGACAGACTACCGGCATTCAGAAATTATCAGGCAGTCTCATTTAAATGGCCGAGAGAAAAGATCACAAGCCTACTTCCGCTCCTCATCTCAAACGACCACGAACACGCAAAGTGCCAGTAATTCACGCACGCTTCATGTAGCAACAATTCACCAGTGCTAAACACAACAGTTCAGAGTCATCTCCATTCTCATACCTAGAGGTGTCAAAATGGGTCTTGGATCCATATTTGACCCATTTAAATCATAAATGGATCATATATGGGTCACTTGTTTTTGACAAAAAGTAATTAAATGAATTTACTTTGATAAGCGAGTTTTAAGTGGATCTTAAGTGGGTCTTAAATGGATCTTAAATAGATTTGATTTTAAGTGGGTCTTAAAAGAAGACTCTCTTTAATTTTACAAAACTTTTTTTATAAAAATATTAGAATTATTTTTTTTATTTTCTTTTTCTTTTTTTTTCCTGTTCTTTTCTTTCTTTCTTCTTTTTTTTTTTTTTTCTTCCTCCAGTCGCCGACACGGCAATGGCCTACGACCGGCTAGGTGAGCTTGAGCACACCGAATCTGGCGAGACTCTAACTTGTCGGCATCGGGCGAGGGGCGAGCTTGAGCTCACCCGACGCCGGCAAGCCTCGAGCTCGCTAGATCTAGCGAGGCTCGAGCCTCGCTAGATACAACAAGGGGCAAGCTTAAGCTCACCCGACGCCGGCAAGGCTCAAGCCTCGCCGATCTAGCGAGACTCGAGCTCAAGCTCCCGACGCCGCGAGGCTCCAACCTTGTCGATCTGGCAAGCCTCGAGCTCACCGCGTCGACCGAGCTCGAGGCTCCGCCTATGGCTGGCCGCCGACCGTCATCGTGGCCAGCGGCCAGCCAAAGAACAAGAACCAAAAAAAAAAAGATAAAATTATATTTTAAAAATAAAAATAAAAAATAATTAAAATTCGATTATTTAAAAATTATTTTAAAAATTATAAAAATTGTCCATTAAATTTGTGTCATATAAAAATATTTTAGCAATACCATTTTTAAAAAATAATATATATATAAGAAATAAGCTTGGAAATTTTTTAGTAATATATTCTTTAAAAAAAAAAACATAAGAATAAATTTTCCTAAATTTGGTTAAATATAAAAATATTTTATTAATATGGATCGGATTGGGGATATGAGTCGAAAAATTTACATTAAGGCAAATGGATCATAAATGGATTAATGGATCAATTTAGATCGACCTACTAATAACCCGACCCAAACCCGACCCGACCCACCCGTTTAACACCTCTACTCATACCACAGGCATTCGTTGTATTTTTGAAACACGACCAGCATGGGATTTCCCGACTTCGTTCACATAACAAACAAATGGCACACAAAGGTACAGGCGACTAGTCACTTGAGATTTCATATTAAAAGGGGATCAGAATCACTCAATAATGATCATATCTTTTGCTTCTACCTCCCTCCATGTGGCCAGAGCAGCAGCATCTTGCACCTCCTCAGAGGATGCTGAATCATTTTCCCTTGGTCTTGCCGAGAGACATGAAATTGTATATAATATAAATAGCGAAACCCCATAACTATCAAATAGGCAAATCATGTTAAGAGTTCTACAATAGAGAATAGGAAAGCACACCGTTATGCATACAAACTGCATCCCCGCAACAGTACAATAAGCCAGTCCGACATGAGGATCCGGCTCTTTGAGGCTTATTCCTCCTCCCTACATGGTAACAGAAAGGGAAAAGAAGAAAAGAAGACCACCTCACCATAATTACTGATAGTACATGAGCTGCTGAGTAGTTGCTACGTTCTGGTATCCACCGTCGTAGATTGCTTGACTAGTTCCAGCGGCGCCCATTCCCATGGCTGCCTGCTTGAGCATGTGCTGTGCTTGAGGATGCATGAGGCCTTGCATACTAGCCATTTTGCTCAATGCTAGCTGCCTTTCATAGGCAGCAAGCTCTGCAGCCGAGAAACCAGGCATTTGTACAGCCATCGGTGGTGGAAGAGGGGTGGAACTCGTTCCTGGAGGCGTAGGTTTGCTACCCCACGAACACTGCAAAAATATGCATGGCCATAGTATATCATGATTTCATATCAATGTCAAGACACTGCATGGGCATTGTATTACTATAATCAACAAAAGTTTTTAGCACCAAGCAACAAATCATCCAATGTTTTCGAACAAACCAAAACAGGAAAAAAAAAAAAAAAATCATCCATGCACTAGCAAACACCAACATGCACATTCCTTTGACCTATTTTAACATAAATGCAGTGGCAAAACTTAACAGGCACTTAAAGACTCCTACTGAAGATGATTCCAGCCCCCCCCCCAGCGAAAAAAAAAGGAAGAAACAAGGAGGACGTGTCCTACAGAAAAAAGACCTAATTGCAGCCAAATAAGGGTACTTGCTTTGTTCAATCAGTCCCCTACCCCTAAACAGAGGCTTACAGAAAATGCATTTGAACTCTATCACGACATCCATTTCATTACTATCCACCAAAGCCAAGACCTCTGTCCAAGTTATTTCACTCCATAAACATTTTACCAAAAACTTCATGACTACTAAAAAAAAATGCCCACAAACATTTCCCCAGGCTCTTAAGTGAGGTAAAATAATTCCACTTTAACAAATTTTGCCTATTTTTAACACTCCATTTCCATCTAGATGCTTAAAATTCAGGACAGTGGTGAATAAAACAAGCCAATCACATGTAGATAATCAAACTCCCAACCAAATTATGTCACCTATAGCTTGCCACAAAAAAGACTCTCCATAACAATGTACCTTAATTGGTTTACCACAGAGAAGCCGAGCATTGCCCATCTGAATAGCCAGCGCTGCTTCACCATGTGTACTGTATCTAACAAAACCAAAACCTTTATCACGTTGCACCCGAACATCCTCTATGACTCCAGCACCGAGGGAATGGAAATGTCGATGCAGCTCAGCAGAAGTAACCTGTAAAATACCAGAAGCAGTTGAAGTATGTAAATAAAAGGAATCAATCCATACAAGCCAGTTATTAGCAAGAACAGAAGAAGACAGGTGGGTGTGACGGTCAATGAAATGCAGACAACGAAGACATAAGCCTGTGAATTTTAAATTTACTGCCAAGCTATTATTCACTCACTGATCAAAGAAAGAAACCATGGCAATACCATGCTATTTATTAAAAGGAAATACATTTTCTGAAATGCTTAACATCATGTACAGAAAACTAACAATACACATGGTTACAAAATATTGGGAAAAGTAAATTCTTGCCTCTGGTGCAAGATTGCCAACATAGACGGTTGTGTATTGGGGATTGTTCTCTGGAGCATCATCACTAGTCCTCTCTTGACCATCATCTGCAATGAAGACAAGACATCAACAGGTATAACAAGCATGCACTGCCAATTATATCCATATTCATTAGATAGGTATCGCTTCAGATTTATGGAATGTCAAATAAACAAGATTTATTGAAGTTCAACATCCATACTAACTGCACCTGATGTTCCACTTGTTAGCTCCACTACACTTTTGGCATCTGAGCTCTGCTTATCCTCACCAGAATTAGCACCTTTTGTTGCCCAGTTGCATCGGATCTGTCGACTTCCAAGCCACTTCCCTGAAGATTAAAGACAAGTTGCAGGTTCATGCAACGCAAACAAATGGTAATGCTACACTATCATGAAAGTTTTAGAAGCTTGTTCAGCCAGTAGACTTAAAACAAGGGAAAGATGATGAGATTCGACCATCTTCGCAATCAACCCAAAGTAAAAGGAAGCTATTAACACTAAGCAGTACAAGCAAACCTCCAATAAAGTCACTGCAATAAGCTTTAAAATTATAAGCTTTTGCTTTCAACAAGTAGATGGATTTCAAACATACACAGAAGCATCAACACACTCGGCTTTTCATTGTTGAGCAATCTCCTTGTTTACTCATTATCAAGCCAATCAATCCCATTCCAATCAATTATAAAATGATGAAAAAGACAAAACAGCATTCATCATATGCTGGAGTTCAGTCTTGATTCCCCATCCCATGTGAAAATTTCCCAAAAACACTCTGCATTCACAAAACTGTATCTGCCTTGTTAAGCTTAGTCGCTTTTGCTTGCATATGTTAGCTAGCTTAGACCCTAGACAGGTGAATATGACTGCATGAGTTATGAGGAATATATCTCGCACATAATTAAATACAAATATGCAATCTCAACAGTAGTACATATACCCCGTGACATAGATGAAGACATACCATTCATATCATTTATTGCAGTCTGGGCATCCTGCTCAAAGAAAAATTCACCATCAGTACGTAGGAAATGATTAATGCAACCAAAACAAAAGAGAAGTACTTTAATCAAACTGCTCCAGCACCTGTTGATTTCGGAATGAAACAAAACCAAAACCCCTTGAACGTCCAGTCTTCTGATCCCACATGACCCTAGCATCTCTGTGTCAATACATAGATCAAATTAGTTTGATCATGATCATAAGATCATTGCGGCACAACTGTTCGGAAGTTAATTAAGGAAAAGGAGAATGGAGCCTACGAGCAAGTAGAATAAACAGAGAAACACGCAAATAATGTGGCGTCTGTAACCTCTGGGCTTAGATCACCAACAAAAATATTAAAATGCCCTGCATCGAAGAGCCAAAAAGGTCCAAAACCATTATCTAGAAGTATGACCAAAAAGCAGCATAAGCCGTATTTGCAAAATGAGCAGCAATTGAGTATTTCGTATTTATGTCAACAAACCTGATGTGTCCTCCCTCTGGCTACTAGCATATGCCCAGTTAACCTTGATAGGTTGACCAAACCTGTGAAAAAAGTGTCAGGATCCAGGACAATGTAAAGGTCAAGCAGTATAGTGCAACCTTTTCAACTTACAAGTGCCTTCCATTGAGAGTCACAATAGAAAGGGCAGCAGATCTCCGGTCATAGTAGTCCACAAATCCATAGGACGACTGTATAAACCAGACATTTCATAAGCAAAGGAAATCAAAACCAGAATAACAATGACCACTTAACTGTACGGAAAGAACTTATACAAATAATAAGAAGTCATCTACTATGAAATGGACTGTACCCAAAGCAATGGTTACAAAAGACAATTAAAGTTTCTATAGAGTTGAAAAGATCCTAAATCAAATCTCAGAAATGTGAAAATTGACCTTCTCTTTCGGATGAGTTTGCATCCTTCAATGGAACCAGTACTAGAGAAAACCTCTTGAAGAAGAAGGTCTGTAACCTGGGGGTGAATGTTTCCCACATACCTGAATTTCATCACAAACAGCAATGAGCGTTAAAATCAAGATCACATGAAAAGTCGACTATATTATGCTGGTGAGATCCACTGAACTGACAAAATTACTGCCAATAAAACCATAGTTTTTATAGATATGACCCATTAGATTGTAGTGGGAACAATTTGCAGTATGCAAATTAAGCTGAATGCTGATGCTGCTCTCCCTGGAATCGATAGTTCGCTCTTGGAAAACAACAAATTTGGCCGATCATTTTCCTCACCAAAGGTGTGAAAGGAAAAGGGATAGCTACAGGCATTAAAAAACAAGACCAAAACGAAAAGAAGAAATAAAACAAACTAAAAAGAGAAAAATAGGAAGGAAAATTTCTATACAGCACTCACACACTTCGGCATGTACTTGAATCAAAGCCAGGAGGCAGATTCCCACTCAAGATAGGCTCTATCTGCAAAATTAAAAATGTAAAAAAACAAGAAGGGAAAAAAGTACCCAAAAAATTCTAAAAGATCTAGACTCCCAGACTTTTAAGTGCTAAGTGCCCCCAAAGAAATCATAAGTATAATGAATGCTTGCACTCTTTATTTTCTCTACCGTTTATGGCAATAAATTGCACTAAAATCCTCACATTCCTCATCGCAGACTGATTTCCTTACTCCCAATCAAATTATATATCAAAGAAACGGATTCAGCTGCCTCAACATTAATGAAATCAACTTGAATTCAACAGATTCGCAACTCTAGGCTCAAATGATCACCCCTCAGAAAACAATCCATGCCCTCACTCATTAATCACTATCAACGAATTAGAAATGAAATGCTCTATATATCTAAACTCAGCGGAGCTGATATTTACACAATCAACAAACCATGCCGCCAAAAGAACAAGCATTCCATCAAATTCTCAGAGCAACGTAATGCTTAATTCGCAAAATGACCTCGATCGACACTAAATGCACAGGCATCGTCGTAAGAAACCATAGGATATAGGTTTCCGACGACATCATTTTTACGACTCCTAAGCTAAAGCATTTCACGACATCGACGAGACCACACGCCAAGAACCGAGGTCGAAATCGAACAAGAAACGCGACATCGCAGGGCCGAATCGAGCAGGGGAAAAAAGCGGAGCCGGAGGGGGGGGAGATTGAGGAGACGAAGAAGAAGAAGAGGGAACCTGGGGGGCGGCGAGGAGGCCGGGGTGAGGGTACAAGGACTGCTGCATCATCGCCTGCTGCCTCAGCCTCTGCTGCTGCTGCTGCTGCTGCTGCTGCATCTTCCCTCCGGCTCGAGCTACCGCGTCGGATTTAGGGCTCGAGGTCGACGAAGACGAAGAAGACGAAGAAGACGAAGAAGAAGAAGAAACGAAGAGCGAAGAAAATCGCGACGGGGAAAAGAGAGAAAACGAAGATGAAGAAGAAGAGAGATGAAACCCTCGGAGGAGAGGGCGCGGATGGAGATGAGATTACAGAGCGACGCGGAGGAGGAGAGGGAGAGGGAGAGAGACTGAAGAGAGAGAGGTGTGGAGTCTCCGTCTCGCGGATCTTATCAGACCTTTCATTCCCATTAAGTTCTGTGAAAATTATTTTTAAAATAAAACAATAATAATAATTTCATAAGAGAGAGGAAGAAAAAATAAAAATAAGGAAAAAGAGAGAGGGAGAAAGTTCGAGGTCACCCGGAAATTTCTTATGGCTTCTACCGTAATTTCGAAAATCGAATAATTGCACCTGCGTATGATGAACCACCGAGTTAATTCTTTAGATTTATCTTTCTTTTTAGGACCGTCAATGAAATTTTAGCCCTGTTTATTTCGTGAAACATAAATAGGTTGGAAAAAGAATGTCCTAATTACTTGTATTATTTTAAAAAATGAGTTGAAGCATTAATTGTGTCCGGATGAATTGCTATTATTTTTCATTTTCTCATTTTTTTTTTTTTTTAGAGAGGAGAAAAACAGTCCCGACTCGCCAGTTTTTGTGAAACGAATATTAGGGAAATATTCAAAAAAATATAAAATGATGATAGCATATTGGCCAGGTTGCTGAAGGGTGAGGCAGCCCAAGTCCAAGCCCAAGCCCAAAATTTCGCCGATGCCCTTGTTTGGAGAAGCTGGGCTTCTGCCCCAGAGTGGGCCCGGTCCTAATTTAATGGACCCTTCGAGGCCTCAGCCTCAAGCCCAATCCTTGCACGTACAGGGCCTTAGCCTTAAGCCCAATCCTTGCACGTATGAGGTCGGCCCAGACACAAAGCCTTTCCCAAGTAAATAATCACTTCCTTGGAATTGATCCATTAGCAGATTCGTTGTCCGACGGCGGCGTCAGGTGGATTTGGCCGAATCCAATATCAAAGGGACTTGATTAGAGAATTTGTAAAAGCAGAGAAAGGTTTCATCAGATGAATTAAAAGCGAAAGAATCCGATGAGAAAAGGCGTCGCGTGCAAGGCAATTCACGGCATCTTCTTATTAGAGGCAATCCTCGTTCCCATCACTATTGCTACTATAATCGGTCCAGTTTTGCCCATCGCAATGAATTTCTATTTAAGAAAGAACCAAAATTAATCGAGGCGGACCTAATTATGATTACATCATGTCTAAGTTAGGGCATGTCGGTAAGTTGTTCTCATGTGATTTAGGGCTCCAAAAATCATTACTCATGTCCCATCATATTACCGTACCGTTTTAGATTGAATGTGGGCTAAATAGTCCAAAAAAGAAGGAAATTTCGGTTTTGTGTTGCTTTTGAGGCTCCTACATTTGGAATTTTGGATTACGTTGGGTAGTCCAAGTTTGAATTCATATAAGATAACAAATCGTCCTATCTCGTGTTTGACCATATCCTTCTCTTGATTGACCCGAATAAAAGGCTAGATAAGAAATCCAGGATAGGGGTGGGGATAAACCTAGATTGAATATAAATAAATAAATAAATAAACTCACTTAACCAAAACAAGATAAACGAGTTGCCCCACCCCAAAAAAAAAGAAAAAAAAAAAGTTTATCTTTTAACGAAGGAGGGATCCATGCAATGTCAGCCACCGCACAAGGACCACCGCCACGACAGTTGATCATCATGACTTCCAATCATCACGTGATTGCTATCACCTTCTATCATCGCCGATCGTGTTCCAACAGTTGAGGGTAAAACGTAGTCTAAAGTTGATTTGGTCCATGCTTCACTGCTCCTGCTATTGTTGCTATGTGCTTGTCTGTGCTTTACTTCTTCTTCCATCTAAGTGGGGGATAGAAGAAAATGATTCTTGAGTTAAGAGCCTTCTGACGCAACATTTTACTCCATGAAAAAAAATGACTCTTGGCAATCACAAAATATTTGGGTGCAATTCACTTTGGAAACTTGTGAATCAACGAGTACCTTAGCTGGAAAAGAGTGAATAATTCATTCTTGCACAGCCTCTAGAGTCAATTTAACCAACTGGCAACCCTAATCGATTCCGTCGAGCTCTACCTCTCCATCTCTGTGTGATTGTTGCATAGACAATGGCAACCATGAGGAAGACAATTAAGAGGGCGATGGACAAGATGCCAGACTCAGGGCACTACGAGGAACTTCAAGGTGGAGGCCAATGCAGCTGGACACAACATAGTATTATGAAAGATTTTCAACTCTATCCTAGACTACACCAAACGTATAATGAGATTTTCTACAATCCGCAAAAATTTCAGATAAATTATAATTCTATTTTATCATATCCTATCTCATCCCATCTCAACCCGAATCCAAACTACCAAGCGTAACTTTGGGATTTGATGTGGTATTGAACTAAGTAATTCTGGAAATTGGAAAAATTATTTGCCTTGAAATTGCTCTCTCGTAAATTAGCGTCATGATCATATTATAATTATCGAAATGGTGAGTTGTAAGTCACCCTCCATGATATTCAAGGACAAGGAACAAGACATGACCTAGAAGTTGGATTAATCTAAGATTTCGTGGTTTAATCTTAAAAAACCAATTGAAGGTTCTTTCATGTGGGAAAAGCAACTTTTTTAAGTTCCAACTATGTTGACTATGGCTCGCCTGGTGTCGTGCAAGACATAAAAAGGTTAGGTCGGTTTACTTAGACATGTGAACTTGCAATTTTCTTGCCTCGTGGAACGACCCGACTTTGCACCTAATAACGACATAAAGATAGCACTTACTTATCATTTCCCAACAATAAAGCCATTTTTTTAGTACATGTCGATCGTTTGTGATCGCAAAAATCAAGATTGAGTTTCGAGGGTTCTTATCACGTGAACCACATAACTTGAAGGGAGCTGGTGTAGGTTCCGAAGTCTCCCTCCACACTAAACGAAACCAATTCTTTCGAAAAAAGCCACATGCTTAAAATTTAAGCTCAACATGCCTATCTCGTTCCCTAGCACTACAAAATCCTTGACCGATCGATTGTCGCCTGTCTGTGGAATTCATAGGACACCACGCATCAAACGTGCAATCATTCTTCACGCTTATTGAGTATGCAGTAATAGGGGTGTGCAAAAGAATCGAGAACTACCTGGAACCAATCCGGTTCTCGGTTCTAGATGTAGAACTGGCCACCTACCTATTCGGATTGGATCGATAATATATAAGTATATTTTTAATTTTTAAGGAATATTTTCAACCAAAAAAAATTAAGAAAAATAAAAATGCTAAAATCCGTATTCCGAAGCTTAGCACCCATTAACTATGCACCCGTCTCATCCCTTACTCACCTCGTCCGAGTTGTCTCTTTATCTCTCACTCTCAGCCTTGACTCTCAAGCTCAACGCTCATCGACTCACGGCTTGCTGGATAATATTGCACTAAGTATGTGAGACTTGGTAGGATCGTTCCATAGATCCACCCTAAAATCGGACTGAATGAATTCATAGAACCAATGGACAGTTTCCAATTCCTATTTTTCAAAACCGATTCTTAGTAGGTTATTTTCAATTTCAGGGTAAGAACCGTCCATCCAAACCATACTCACCCCTATGTAGTAATGCCATTATAAGCAAAATTAGAGATGCGCGATCGATCGATCGCGCTCGTGATTAGGATTTTCTCTCTCCTCAATTTTAAGAACAGACAAAAATAGAGCTACAATCATTAGGGAAACCACGATACCATCGTTGCTTTCCGACCTCCTCTTTCCACGAAAATGACACAGAGAAGCTAGACAAAACCAATCAGGGATGCCCTCGCGCAAGACCCCTTGGCTCCTTATGAGCCAACCACACCGCTAAGCCCCACTCGCCCTCCACCGCAAGAACGGGTCAAACACCCCACCTAATTTCATAGCTTGAAGAAAAGAAGAAGGGAGGAGAAGGCCAAGAAAATGGGATTTGGACGAAGTGGGTCCTCGAAATTCTCGACGTGAAAGCTAAAATTTACTTGATACAAAGGGGCAGTGCTCTAATTATGAGTTAATGGATCAACGGAAATGAGTAAAATGAGATACGTCGTTTTCACCTATATATCTCATTAATTCATATATGTCTCGAGTTCATGTATCCCTTAAATTCAAGTATTAACTTAATTCATTATTTATGTATCTTCTAGATTATTATATCTTCTGAATTCTTGTATATATTTAAATCATAGTTCATGTTCAACTTCTGTAAATGAATTTTAAAACTCTATAAATAGATTTAATATTCTTCATTCTAAAAAAGAAACGAAAACACCTACATATCGAAGATCCTCTCTTTGAGTTTCTATAAGTGTACTGATTTCAAGAAGTGTTTGACAGAGTTCTACTTATATAGTATCGATACCAGCAAGTTCAAAGTGTTGTATATTAGGAAGCGAAGTTCGTGAAGCTATTGAGCACCATTGGCAATTGTCTTAAGGAGATTCGATTAACCATACTTTACATCCAATCACTATTTCTTTTTGTCATTGCTTTCTCGAATTTATTATTTTCTGGTCACTACAAGCAGTGTTAATTATTCATCTCCCAATACTTTTCTTCTTCTCCATATTTTTTCAATGGGGAATAGATGGGGGCAGGTATCTTAGACCTCAAGAGGGTACATTCTCACTAATTTCTCACCCCTAATCATAACAAAACAGCAATCAAAACGAGCCGTCTCGAGAATAGAATAATCGGGCGGCGGCCGCCCCCACCTCCACGTTGGTACGAACACGGCACGTGAAACGCCGAGGACGTATGCTCGTTTGTGCGTGGCCATGAAGAAACGACATCGACCCCCCGGAGGAAGGTTGGTTGGGCTTTATTTTTCTAAAAGAGAGAAAAGTCCCAGAGACGTGAACAATGTGAACGAAATCGGACTTTAATGCTCGCTGCCATGATCGATTATTTTTAATTAGAAAAGGCCAGGGGGGGCAAAGCCACGATCGATCCTCACCATTCGTGTGAACGTTTTTTAGGGGAGAGAGAGAGGCCCACGAGGCCACCTAACCTCACGACCCTATCGCGTGCCGTGGACCGAATCCAACGGGGTGTCGGCCACTCGCCTTAGCTTTTCTTACTATTTAATGTTAGATTGCACCACAGAGCCGCCGGTCCCGCGTGTTCAAACTTCAAAGACGCGTGCTCTAAAACGCCATCGGATTAATTAAGCTTTTGCTTCAATTTTCGTTAAAACGGAATGGGCGAATTAGGAAGGCACGCCTGGATAGAATATCGTCTTTTCAATGTACTGCCCATGATTATGTTCTTCCCGAATCGGAAGGCTTCTTCTTTGTCCCTGCCCTTGACTATATTGAGCGGAGCTGGAAACGGGAGGGACAGAGAATCTTAAACCCTGCCTAACGAAATGCCTTCCACTCGAGACGAGCACGGATTCGTACACGGAACGAGAGACCCACGTTTCGCTGAATAATTCGATTCGTCATGGGAGAGATTACATCCGAAAGATCAAACGGAGAGAGTCTTGACAGTGCAAAAAAAATAGCGGCTAGAGTTAGGTTCCAGCGACAGGGCTGCTATGCAGCTTGAGCCCCGGAGGGAATGATTTTTTTACTAAGCAGAAAGAGGCGAGAAGCACGCCGCCTAGACCCCCCGGCGGAGGACGGGGGGGAAGGCTAGGCAGCTTGCTAATGTTTCGATCCACCTATATCTATAAGACAAGAATCCCCAAAAAAAAGAGAGAAATTTATGTATTAATCACTTCTGCCGGCGCCGCGACTACTGCATGGGTTGAGCAGCTAAGCCAAGCCATGGCTTGGTTTCCGCCAGCTTTGGAGGAGGAGCTGCTGCTGACCCCGGGCTGGCCGTCACATACGGTGCTTTTGCTGTTAGCCTGTAGAAATTCACCAACAAGATCAGTTGTGTGAGTGAATAGAATGTCAACCTAAGGAAGGTTAGACGCCTTTTGCTTAGCTGCAGAAGACCAGAGCCCCGAATGAATTAACAGAAGTTCTTGCTTTAATTCTTACCGATCTTTTCTTTTCTCCAAGAACCGGTGCAGAGAAGCCCTCCTAGCAATTGGTAAATCTGCAAAACAGAATAGATATGGACTAGGTGAAAATCATGGTAAAGGCACAGTCATAACTTTGAACGTACAGATCTGCAATCCACTAAAGACTAGTCGGAAAATTTACCACAAGCAAGAGGCTCGGTGAGGCGACCGCCGTGTTCCTGGATCGCATTCGCACCAAGAGCAGGAACAGGAACAGGACTCGAGGAAACTACACCCCCAGATTCAACTGGACTTTTGGGATAGTTGGGAGCGAAAGCTGGCTTTGACTTGGCCAAGTTAGGCGCTGCGGCTGCATGCTGGCTCAGAGAACTCCCCTTGCTAGCTGCAAGCATGACTTCCTTCGCCTTTTCCGCCGGGAAATCATTCAACACAATCACTTGCCCAGCATAAAATATGGTCATCTGTGCAGTTTCGGGTTCCTTCTTAATCGAACTGCAAAATTTATCAAGAAACTCCAGTCAATCGATGATCGATCTTTTCGCAGCAGCCCTCCTAGTCAAACTCTACCATGAGAATCCTACTAAAGCGAAGCTTCACCGGTAGCAATTAAGAAGCTCCCGGCTTAAGACGTTGATTAAGCATCATGCCATCAAGAACAGTTTAACTTTGTCTAACATCTATCATCCGTAAGAAGCACAACCTCCTAAACCTACCCTTCCAGTAAAACCGGCGTTCCACAAAATTCCCGAATTTCGAAAGAACAGGGAAGGAAAAGAGAGCCCACCTGGAATTGTTCATCTTCGAGACGTCCTCCTTTGTGGAACCAAAACCAGCTTGCTGAGGGAACAAATCCATGAACTTAACATTCCGAGCTTCGGCGGAGCCGCCTTCGCAAACCGGGAACAAATTCATGGTGGTCGCAGCGTGGCGAGACATCCCGGGCGCACCTGCATCGTTCCGATACATCAGCCAGCGACCAAGAAATCTTTTCTCCGCCTCACTCAACAAAAAAAGACGAACGATTTCTAAGACCTCAAGCAGCATGCGTTCCTATCGTGGCCACGCGATGAGATCTACAATCGGATCTAGTCTCCTAAAGATGAAAAATTCTCGCGACAGAATCTTGGAAAGAAAACTCTCCACGAAGCAGGAATAAGGAACAGTTCAAATCCAGAATGGCCCGAGGAGAAATTTAATGCGCACGTTTCTCTGACCGCAGAGCAATCGAATTGACCACACGAAGATGTCCGAAAATCGCACGAGATTATTGCGGATCTAGACTCGACCCTCGCGAGCATTTGCATTGACAACCTATCTACGCTAATCAAAATCGTATCTTTTTTCCAGTATCCTATCTCAACTACGCAAGAGAAACGCCATGGAAACCGGACAAATTGCCCAGCGACGCCTCAGGAACCGCCGAAGGAGGAGGGAAAAAGGTGAAAGAAGGAAACGTACGTGGCGATGACCGAAAAACTTTCTTAATCGATAGCATCCCGCAACGGGTCGAGAAAGAACAAAAAAATTAAGAAAAAAAAATTGAAAACCAGTGCTGGAAGAGGAAAAGCGGACGCCGCCAGGACGCGGCGGCGTCGGCGGCGAGCGAGCGAGACGGGAAACCTACCGGTGGCGTCGGCGGCGGGGGGGATGCCGAGGTTGAGGTCGCCGAAGGAGCCCTTCTTCTCCTTCAGGTACTGGCTCAGCAGGCTGCAGGTGTGGGAGAAGGTGGACTTCTCGAGCGGCCTCGCCGGGGGGCTCCTGCCGCCGGCGAAGGAGCCGGACTCCGAATGCTCCGACGAGATCGACATGCTCCCGTCCGACCGGAAACTAGAGAATCAGCAGCTCCCGGCGAGTCCCGGAACCGCGGGGGCGATGCGGCGGCGTAAGGCGGAGGAGGCGGGGAAGATTCTGGAGAGGTCCGGGGAGTCTTTGAGCGCATGTGACATTTGAAGAAGAAGCCTTTGGCGTGAGAGCTCGGGGTGTATTTAACCACGAAAGTCAATACACGAAAATCATTTTTTTAAAATAAAAATAAAAATAAAATATTATTTTTTCCTTTTTTTAAAAATGAAATTCAGATCGACGGTGAGGATCGCGTGCTGGGGGTGTCGAGATGAAGCACGAGGAATATGTGGGGGCACTTCTTCTTTTTTTCCTTTTTTTTTTTTTTTATTTTTATGGTGAACAGGTTCGTTGCAGCTTCCCAATGTCGTGGTTGTTTTACCAGATTTGTTTATGTCCGGGGCGCCTTTTTCAAGCACGTGCCGTTTTTCGATTCCCTCCTCTCTGTCCTGCCTGGCTTAACGACTTCCTTCTTGACGGAAGAAGAGACTCTCCCCAGCTCCCGCAACACCCCCCATCCTTGTATAATTCCAACGGTGCCCCTGCATTTAGATTTATTTGGCAAAAAATAAATAATCTGAAATTTTATTTTTTCACGAAAATAATAGCTTATATTTTTTGTAATAATTATTCAATACAATGAAAATATCTTCCCTTCGTTAGTTTTTTTTTTATAAGTGATAAAAACAAATCATTCATTTTCGGAAAATAAATGAAATGTTTCTTTATTGTTGACGTAATTTATATCTAAATATTTTCGTGAATAATTGAAATATTTTTTTATTCATTTCTGTAAACGGTGCAAGTTGTTGTTTTTAAAAAAATATTCTTCAAATCATTTTTATTCTATGAAACAAACAAACCCCTTATACTCTTCTTACTTCACCATCAAAATTTGAAATATCATCCGAGCTTAAAAAATTACAACTTTTACATGCCAATACTCGAATGATGTGTGAATTTTAGGAGTGTCGGATTTAATGCAAAAAAAAAAAAATGGTGAAAGTGCGTGAGCTGAAACACTTGATTAAGTAAAAAGCACGAGATGAAAGTCTATCTTGACTTGCCCAAATTTTTTCTATTATTTTTGCCGTTAAGCTATCAAACTCATTAATTTGTGTAGGCACTTTCCATATATATATACATATATATACATATATTTTTAAGGGGAATTTTTCCTATCATTGATGTGACCTAGCAAGCATGATCATCCTTGCCGAAAGTTGCAACCCTCCTGATTGTGACGTCGTGGGAAGAAAGATTTGAAGGTTATGTCATGAGTGCTGGTTTGAATTGTACATTTTGATCAAGATTTCAATGAGAAGATTTAATTGAACAAACTGATGCAACTTGTTTCATGAAAAAATGGGATTTCGCCAGAGAGTTTGATTTTAGTTTTTTTCTTTTATGGAAATTAGTCATGTGTTGATATTGGATGGGAAATTATTTGGAATTTGCAAATGATGAATTATGGAATTAAAAATCCTCTTCAAGTGATCTAAGCATATGAAATGCCTGATATCACAAAAAGAATTCACCCACAGAACTTATAGTCCACCTGCTCTCAACATTGGACTTGAAGATCTTGAACAACACCACACGGAAGAATGACTTACACCATATAACTCTAATGGTTTAGACTGTGACTACAACTTCCAAGATGGAAGATAAGCCTGTAGCAAAGTTATTGTAGCCTAAGTAAATGTAGTAGTATTGTAGCAATAAGCTAGGTAACCACTATTCATCTCTCCTGGAATAATTCCTAATCGAGATTCCCAAAGCCTATGTTTGTTTCATGACCCATGAGTATGGTCTTTGTTTTTTGTGACCTTTTGAGGCCTATAAAAAGCAAAGAGGATGTAATATTTTGGATAGTCCCTTGAAGTAAAGTATATGCTTGTGAAAATTTCCTCATGTTTTTTTAAATACCTCTTCTTCTCTAGCCTAATAAAATTCTCTGAGAAATACAACTCGGCTACTAAGAGATGTTATTATCCTGTCATCCTTGGGTGTCTCCATGTTCTAAACTAAATTTATGGGTAGGTCACAACTAAAAGACAATCTCTGAAATGCTTGAACAAGAGGTTCACCTAATGTGAAATAGCATATATGCTACAACTAACCTAGTTCTCTCTAGTTCTAAGCATAGATCCCTTCATTGCTAAAGGCACGAGGAAAAGGAAAAGATAATAATAAATAATTAATCCAAATGTCTTGGAAAAGTGCATATTTACGCATTTATTATGAATATCTATAATCTGCTACCTACAACCACTAATTGTAGAATTTTGAGATTTTTGGCACGTTTTTTACATGCTGATAATCCTTATCAATAAGAAGTTATAACTTTCATGATTATCAAGAGGCAAACCTTCACTTGGCATCGGTTCCTCTATTCGACATCATCGATCAATGCATTCTTCTTTCTCGTGTTCAGACTTAGCAACATTCGCAACAATTGATTATCCATGAGCTTCATTGCTTGACCAAGATGTTCATTGATTACTCCTTATTACTATCGATGACTCTTAAGTTATAATCCACTACCTACAACCACTAATTGTAGAATTTTGAGATTTTTGGCACCCTTTTTACATGCTGATAATCGTTATCAATAAGAAGTTATAACTTTTATGATTATCAAGAGGCAAACCTTCACTTGGCATCGATTCCTCTATTCGACATCATTGATCAATGCATTCTTCTTTCTCGTGTTCAAACTTAGCAACATTCGCAACAATTGATCATCCATGAGCTTCATTGCTTGACCAAGATGTTCATCGATTACTCCTTATTACTATCGATGACTCTTAAGTTATAATCCACTACCTACAACCACTAATTGTAGAATTTTGAGATTTTTGGCACGCTTTTTACATGCTAATAATCGTTATCAATAAGAAGTTATAACTTTCATGATTATCAAGAGGCAAACCTTCACTTGGCATTGGTTCCTCTATTCGACATCCTCAATCAATGCATTCTTCTTTCTCGTGTTCAGACTTAGCAACATTCGCAACAATTGATCATCCATGAGCTTCATTGCTTGACCAAGATGTTCATCAGTTACTCCTTATTACTATCAATGACTCTTATAATCCACTACCTACAACCACTAATTGTAGAATTTTGAGATTTTTGGCATGCTTTTTACATGCTGATAATCGTTATCAATAAGAAGTTATAACTTTCATGATTATCAAGAGGCAAACCTTCACTTGGCATCAGTTCCTCTATTCAACATACTTGATCAATGCAATCTTCTTTCTCGCGTTCAAACTTAGCAACATTCGCAACAATTGATCATCTATGAGCTTCACTGCTTGACCAAGATGTTCATCGATTACGCCTTATTACTATCGATGACTCTTAAGTTATAATCCACTACCTACAACCACTAATTGTAGAATTTTGAGATTTTTGGCACGTTTTTTACATGTTGATTATCGATAAGAAATTATAACTTTCATGATTTTCAAGAGGCAAACCTTCACTTGGCATTGGTTCCTCTATTCGACATCCTCAATCAATGCATTCTTCTTTCTTGTGTTCAGACTTAGCAACATTTGCAACAATTGATCATCCACGAGCTTCATTGCTTGACCAAGATGTTCATCGATTACTCCTTATTACTATCGATGACTCTTCAGCACAGTTATTGATTTTTCTAATTCCCTTGAGTTAATCGATCCACGCCATTCCCTAATTAACCAATCAAGCCTCTTTACTTATCAATTATAAAAAAAATTTGGTTATCTTTTTCTCTGAACACAACTCGAGTAAAATTGAATCCAACTATGCTCCAATAGTTCGAACATGAGTTGATGATTACTTGTGAATTAGCTCACTCGATTTCAAGTAGAGTTTGAGCTTGAGCTACTTGAGTACGAAATAAAGTCAAATTCGAGCTTGCCCATACTCGGCTCAATAAAGCTAATCAAACTTCCATTATTTTACCAAAATATATTCAATAGCCGTATAAACATAAATAATGCACGCATATATAAAGGGGAGTGGGGAGATATTTTGTGCTTGCTAAGCTCTAGCTCGTTTTTCCGCTATGTTACAATTTAGTTGAGTCGAGTTGAGTCGAGATATCATGAACCCCTTTTATTTGAGCGCTCGAGCAAGACGAGTTCAATTTTGAATATCGAACATGAGAATCGAGTCGAGCTCAAGCTTGAGCTGTGTGCCGGATCGGCTCAGCTCAATTACGATCTCACCGCCACGTCGCCGTTACGAGTTTCATAGGTGGCGTCCTGAATATTTTATCGCTGATTTAGGGGGGAGAGGGGCAGCATAGTAAAAGTCAAATGACGTGGGGGGCCCACTGACTTGACGCCGTCGGTCTGCCGTGGCGGTGGGATAGTACGACAAGTCGTCGCCAGCCCGCTTGTGGAATTTTCATTTAATCGAGAGAAAAAAAAAAAAAAAAAGGCGTGGTTGCCGGTGGGACGTTTCCCTCGCCAGCCAGAGGCCGACACGTGCGGCGTCCAACTTGCAATGATTACCCGAGAGAGGAGGGTCACTCGCTGCCCAGATTCCGGGCTCGTTATAAACGTGTCGATCTCTCTCCCTTCACATTAATTTAGTTATTTCCGATGCCCATTTTGCCAAAAGTAAATAAAAAATTGGGAGCTTGGGACCTAATTATTGGGACCAACAAAACAACGGGTTCGAAATTCGAATCAAGTTGCGCCCATGGATATGTCCATTTTCGGATATTTTCTAAATGCCGTACAGGTTCATGCACAGGAAGCACTGGCAAATAACTATTAATTCGAATGAACTGTGGATATTTAATAATTAAACAAATATATATAAATGCCATTTCGAACTTGTCGTGAACCCCCAAAAAAATTTTTATCTAGGCAGGGACGTCGAAAACTTGCTTCGCATTCTCTTTGACTTTGAAATATGTTTTGGCGGAGTAGATGTGGATTAGAAGTCCAAAAAGCTGAGCAAACGAAGGAACAATTGCCCAACACTTTGATATTTCCTTTCGCCGCACTTCTCTCCTATCCGAAAACTTGCGTCATTGACTGAAGCTTGTCATTTGTCACTTAGATGATGTAGCTATGTACCTAAATTATTAAAAAAAAAAAAAAAGATAAAGAAGAAAGAGTCAGGACGTGAAACATATATTTAAAAGATAGGAAAATAAAAGCCCAAATCAGATGGGCACAAAGAATCACAGGGACCATTTTGAATTTTTCCTTTAGATAGATATAATAATCTAAATTTCAAACCATTTATAAAACGGCGTAGGAAAATAAGGGAAAATGGCGCGAAATGAAAGTGCAAAATAGGAGCATATAGTTTACCCAAAACCCATATCAAAATCATCCAGAAAATTTCTCGATGAAACTGAAAATACAAGTCTAATTTGAAATGAGAAAGATGTGCATTTTCTTTGATAATATTTATAATTTCTTTTCCAATGGTGGAGGCAATCATCATTGGATGAAATTCTAATTTTAATACTTCGAAGCCGACAAAAAAAAGCTGAGAAACAAAAGCAACGGACTCGTGAAGAACCATTAATCGTACGGTTCATAAAGAAATATCGATAAATCGAACGGGTGGAAACATTTGCTCGAGAACAAAAGAAGGAAATAACGATAAAAAAAAAAAAAAAGGAAAGAAAAGGAGGGGCTGGGGAGCGATGGACCAAGACCCATTTTTGCCAAAACCAACTGCAGATTCGGCTGAAAATCAAGTCAATCATCACGACCAAGAACATGCGGACAATAATGACATTAATAATTATTATTATAATAAGAGGGAAATCATTTTTTATTATTGTCGTCATTATTAATTTTTGTTAAAAAAATGGGGTGACAGGGGCATGTGGGCGCAGGCCACCCCGCGGATTACTTCTGCCTAAAGAAAAATCTCGTTCCGGTGGGGCCCACCGGGCTGCCCACGTGTTTTTTTTTTTTTTTTCTTTTTTCCTTCCCTAATTTCCTTTTTTATTTTTATTTTATTTTTTTCTTGTGAAGTGGATTTTATTAATTACGCCACGTGATCTTCCCGATTCCCTCGAGCCACATGGGTGCCCCCTCGTCTGCCGCCCTACCGAAGCGGCCTCGCATTTGCATCTATTTACGAGTTCTACCCCACCGCCCCTCCTCCTTCCTTCCGCGTGGGATTTTTTTATTTTTATTTTTATTTTTATTTTTTATTTTGTTTACAGTGGAGGAGCACCTGGCTTACCGTGAGCGGACCCCACCCCCTCTTCTTTTTAATCGATGATATTAATTTTTTTTTTTTTTTGAGCAAGAATCGATGATATTAATTTGATAAGCGCAATTTTTTTCAATATTTTGTCCTTTTTGTTTTATTAATTTTTTTAAATTAATACTGAGAAGAATCTCAAATCAATACACATCTAATGAATTTATTTAAAATTAATTTTTTAATCACTAAGAATCCCCAAATGATATCGCTATAATAAATTTACCTTAAATTAATTTTTTTCACCATATAAAATTATAAATTGATATATTTGTGATAATTTTACTCTCAATTAATTTTCTTTAAATTGGATTAGAATAAAAAATCGCAAACCGATATACATGTGATAAATAAAGGTTAAAACCTCAAATTGGGACACTCGTCAACTGTTGTGTATTATTTAATTCAGCAATTCGATAGTAAAATTTAATAAAAATCAAATGAAGATGAATTTGTTATAATTATATCGGTTTGAGATTTCTTATCATGCTAATATTTTTTCTTTTGCGATATAATTGTTGGGGCAGATGAAAACTTAGTTTCTCGAATTACTTATCTTATGTAGAGTCAGTAGTTATCTTCCCTGAATGGGCACATAGCGTTCTTTCTTTTGCAAAGAATAGACGGCCGATTGGGTTAATACATCCTCTAAATTGTGATGGAAGATTCATAATTGATAAGCATTGAGTTCTTTTCATACGTGGATGGCTTCTCTTCATCATAGAGCAACAAAAACGACTTAGTTTGGTATGCCAGTACTAATCGAGGGTGCGTCGAAAGCGATAAACTTTGCCTAATTAGGTACTAAACAAATGGCACGATGCTGTCTATGCTAGTATTCATCACGATGATGCGGTCCCTCTTCTTTTTAATAGATGATATTAATTTGGCAAGCTCAATTATTTATTTATTTTTCATGTTTTGACCTTTTGGTTTTATTTTTTTCTTATTTGGGATATAATTGTCAGAGCATATCGAAATTCAATCCCCCGAATCACTTCTTTAACACGGAGTCGATAATTATTTTCCCTTTATAAGTGTGATAGGTTTTTTTTTTTTCCTTTCAAGAATAATACATGATGACAGAAGATTCACAGTTGACAATCACCGAGTTACTTTTCGCTCGTCAAGCGATAAGATCGACGGCATAATTTGGTATGCTAGTATTCATCACGTGGGTGCATCGAAAGCGATAGGCTTTCCCTAATTAGATACTTGATAAATGCCATGATGGTGTCTATGCTAATATTCATCACAACTCACAAGGGTGTGGCCCCCTTCCCTTTTGAAGCGTACTTATTTATTATTTTTTGACCTTTTGGTTTTCTTATTTTTATTATTATTTTGAGATATAACTGTAATGGTAGATAGAAATTCAATTTCCTGAATCACTATGTAGAGTTCCCTATATAAGCGCAATCATACTTCCATTTGAGAAGAGTAGATAGTGATAGAAAGATTTACGTCGATAAGCATCATGTGCTTTTCGTTCGTCGATGGCATTTCTTCATCACGGAGCGATAAGAATGACAACATAGTTTGGTATGCCGGTTTCTATCACGAGGGTGGCTTGGAAGTGACAAACTTCCTTCAATTAGGTGACTTAACGAATGCCCTGGGATGCTGTCAATGGCGGAAATGAGGTCACTTTTCTTGTCTGCCATTTTGGTCCGTTCACGATGATTTGTTTTTCCCCATTTTGAAAGCTCAGATGGGTCGATGGCATGTTTCCAAAAGAGGGGTAAGGTCGAAGGCATATGCACGATTGGCCTTAATGATTAGACTCATTTCTTGGCCTTCAACCAAAAACTCCGAAGAAAAAGAAAAGAAAGAAAAATGTGACATCGCATTAAAAGTGAGTTTCTTTCATAAAAAATTAATGATCTAAAAAATATTTTCATATCATAAAATTTATCGTTTTAGAAAATAAATAAAAAATAAATATTTTAATTATACATGAAAATATTTGAACATAAAATGTTGTAGATAATGAAAATATTTCTTATTGATGAATTATTTCAAAAGATACAAGCGATCGTATTTAGGAATTTTTTTTTCAAATCATTTATTTTTATCTACCTCATAATCATTACTAATTATGATAATTTTCTAGGCATGTGATATGGTTATTAGAGCACTAGATTTATACTTTTGGGTAGGCACGAGCAACACAAACTGATCAACTGGGGAACCACTCGGTTTAGATCGGTCGGTTCTCAGAGGCATTAGTCCGATTCAATGTTCCAATGTAACTGGTGATTTTCGATCCAATCCACGATTCTGATGGAATTGATCGGACTGGACTAATGATTTTTTATTTCTCATGTAAAAAATCTTTTTCTTCCCTTCTCACGTGTCCTTATCTCCCGTCTCCTCTCTCTATTGATTTCAATGGGGTATTGTTCATAAATCAATCGGTTCCATTGGACTGGTCTGGAATTGGAGTAGACCGTTCGTCTAATCCCATGATTAGGCGGTTTTGTCCAATGTTTCAAAAACTAGGAACCAAGCCGGTTTCTGATTCCTGAGTAGGACCAAATCGGACCGGACCGAGCACTAATTGCTCCTACTTTTGGGAGCATCTCGAGATATATGTGAGCTAATCGAAGCTCAAATCTCGATCGTTTTTTTTTTTCCCGTTGTCACTCAATTTCTCGTGCTCTTGCATGAATTTAGTTCCTACTTTAAGGGCGTGTTTAATTGAGTAAATAATTTTTCACGAATCATTTTTTGAATTTTGATGCATATGGTTTGCTATATATGATCAATTTACAGAAAACCATTTACGGGTTAAAAAAAAAACGTGCTTCACATAAAATTAGAAAAAATAAATTCTCTTACCTAAAACGTAGGAAATGATTTTTTGAGAAAGTACCCTACTTCATCACGAAATTTTCCTTCAAAACAAATACAAAACATTAAAATTCACGAAGAGCCACGACTCGCGCGGGCATTATGAGAAAGCCGTCGACTCCAATTTGAAAGCAGTGAACAGAGAGAGACTCCTTGCTAGCAAGGCCTGTTGTAGCTTTCGCGCAATTTTGCTGTCCGAGGACGATAATGATCCGACGATGATGCCCACGATGTCATCAATTCGTTGCATTAATGTAAAAGTTCGATATATCCTATTCGCCGAAGGCGATCCCGGAAGGTCAAAACGAAGGTGCCGCCACGTTCAGCTCCTGAGGAAGAGTCCGGTCCGTCCGAAACGTGTGCTGTTCGGCCCGTGCTATGTGTCTTTAGGGTTCTGTACTATTTGAAGTGGGACTCCCTCTTTTGACAAAAAAATAACGAAAAGAAAAGTAGGCTCCCCGTCACATGGAACATGTGCAGGCACAATATCTTCCGACGAAAGATCGTCGGGGACCGCCACCAGCGATTCCTTTTGGGATAGGGACCAAGCGATTCGATCGTGATATCAGTGGGGGTGGTCCCAAGAACCCTGTTTGGGACACTATTCGTTTCGTGATGTCGGTCTTGTTAAAATACATGCAAGAGTGAGTTGTGTTAGAGAAATGTTACATCAGAAAATTAATGTGGTGTAGAGTATTTTTAAGTAAATGTGTATTTAACTGAATATACCGACGAGCTTAGATTTGGGATCCCTTTTAATGATTTCACTAAGTGAAGGTATCGGGCAAGTGGACATTATGGTAGCAACGTGGACTCATATGAAGTTGAAGTTGATGCAGAAGGATATATGCCTGAATTAAGGGGAGCGAACATCACACGTGAGGGGGCGGTAACGCTCTGTACATCGTGAGTATTTCTACTGTAGAGATAACCGGGCTTTGCTTTTATTTTCTATTATGGGTATATAGGCGTTGAAAGAAAGCTGGGTATGCTATTTTGGGACGAAGGCATAGCAATCGGCAACAGTGATTCTACCACTCGAAAGTCGAAAAGCAATGAAAAAGATGGCGAGAGATGTGAATGCTTTGACTGTATACGAGAAGGGAAAAACCGAACCGTGCGTTCGAATAAAGCGGGGTCGATTTTCTTCTTTTTGCTCGAAACCCCTTAAGCATGTTCATTTTCTCGATTGCGAGACACTTGTCAAACTCGTGGATTAGATAACACGCGAGCCAAGTTGCCCGAGCAGGACCACATCCGGCCGATAATCACGGATGTCCCGTGATACAGTCCACCACTCGATTGTAAAAAAGGCGAAAGGTTGTGTCCTTGTTTCGAAATTGGACTTGTCAGAATCCGATCCATCCGATGGGGCAATAAACGCCCTCAGTAATCTTTGTGCAGATCGACCCAAAATAGGAAATTGTCAGAGCAATAATTTATTTCGCAGCATAAGAATCGAGTATGGTGGAGAGCCACAGCATATCCCGAACGCAATGATTAATCGATGCTCCTGAAAAAGGCGCGTGAGTGGAAAACGTGCCGACTTGGAGGAATTCGTCGATTTGTCGACGGTAGAAAATTGCGGTGAAGTCAACGAGCTTGGGTTTTTCTGCAGGATGCCGTGATTGACGTGTTCATCTGGGAAGTTTCGTTCACATCAACCTCGTTGACATGCTTTTAGTAAGGGGAGCGAGGGAGAAACGGGAAAAGGGGAAAACGAAAATCGTGGGTTGCTTCGTTTCAGGACTTTGTATTTGTCAGGGGCAAGAAAGGATTTGAGAAATCATCATAAAGATCACGGTGTAGTCTTGAGTTATGACTTGTAAGGGTTGGAGATGGAAGAAATGTGCAAGGACTCTTGATTCAATGTGAGAAAATTGACCCGCGTAAATTTTAACTTATTAAGATCGAATCAAGTCAAGTCGAGGTTCGGCATTCAGCTTCTTATAATAAAATCGAATCGACTTGAGCTTGAATAGCAAACGGCGACTCTCGATCTGACTCCTTAGCTTCAATAGGAGTCCGTATCCGCGTGTCGGAGAGCAACCAAATTCATGGAAACTCCTCATGGGTAGAGAGATTAAAGACACCACATGCTGCCAGAAACTAAAGGATGGCCGAAATTTCAGGTTTCGACATGAAATGAAGCAAACGGGAATACACAATTCGATGGAAATTTCCACAGAATGGGGGAAAGAAATTCGGCCATTGCTCTAGGCACCCAAAAGGGCAAAATTGAGTTACATGTATACATGGTTCCTCAAATGTGAGATAAAGACATCGGACACAGCTTCGGACAGGAATGAAAACTGGAGAATTAATATAAACCATGGTTCGATTCTGACATCCGGTGACCTAAAAGCTACCTTCCATATGTACAAGTACAACCCCGTCTAGTATGAAAAGTTGGAAAAACGATGAGCCAAAGGGGTAAGAAATGAAGAAATATGGAAGATGAACAAGTATCGTCACTCCAACCCTTCCCGACAAGATACTTGTGTCTCCGGCCAAAAGAAACGAGACACTTGGAGATCGTGTAATGAAACTCACAGACCTCTGAGATGGAAAACCTGGTGCCGAGAAATCACCTTAAATATCGTAATCATGTCTGTGATGTTCTGCGAGGCTGAGTGCTTAACAAGGTTCTCTTGCTCATCATAAAGGTCGAGATTTTCACAAGGGGCAGGGAAGATGGATCCAATTACACGACCTTGGACAAATGCACACTGAAATATATGCTTCTTCTTGTATGTCAGCCCAACAGACATGTCCTGGAAGGTCACGTTTCTGACAGGGATTTCTTCACTTCCATGGATGCGAACTGGCACACGAACTCCTTGGCCATGGACCCCAATGAAGCTTATGCGCTGAAGAATAGGGAAGGCCTTCCGGTCATAGCCATCATCAGGGTGCTCATTGTAGTCTGTCTTGATAACGATTCCAACCCGCACATTTTCAAATGTGATGTTTCTGTAAGTTATATCTTTAACATAACCGCCCCTTCCCGGTGCAGTCTTAATCCGGACTGCACGCCTGGAATCCCACACAAGGAGGTTTTCTACAGTGACATTTGATACTCCACCAGACATCTCACTGCCTATGGATATGCCCGCGCTGTTACATAAAGAAATTATTATTGGTGTCCTACATAATATGCTGACTCACCAACACTAACAAAGGGACTAAGAAAGACTGAAAGGACAAATTCTGTCTGGCATTCTATCTGAAAACAGCTTCTTCAGATGCATACTACGTTGAACTTACTAATATGCACAATTCAGCAAGATCCATTCGAACTCTGCATTCTAAGTAGTGCTAGACAAGAGCAGATTTTGCAAGTCTTAGATAACAGAATGTGACATTCCATTTAACTAAGTTAAAAACCATAGTTTGAAGATTATAGACATTCTTCAGATAATATGCTGTTCTAAGCATAGACTGGATACCACTCAAGGTGATAAAATATGAGAATGAGAACAGAAAATCACTATGGAATTCCCAAGCATGTCAAGTCAAAATTTCTGGATGTCCTGTGCAGTGAAAATGAGCTACCTGACCATAGAGCGGACAACAAGGTTTCTGATGAGGATGTTTGTTGATGGCCGTTTATAAGAAATTCCATACTGATCCCATCCACTCTTTATTGCAATTGCATCGTCTCCAACACTTATGTAACAATCCTCAATTACCATATCCTCGCATGAATCTACCATGTAAGAAATAAATGTTAGCCTATTATCCTGATGTACTTGATGAAAAGAACAGGAAAAAAAACAACCTTATCATAAAAAACTAAGCTTTCCTTACCACCTGAATTGGGACATATGGACAAATTGTATGCACCGCACTTGCTTCAGAAGCAACAAATAGAAGAAAATATTGATGTAGAAAAGCTCCTCTACTAAAATTCATCTAGCTGTTTTTTGCCAAGACAACTGACCAGGGGGTGCTAGGCTAGGATGCTAGAAAATTGCACCAAGGTACGATAATTAAGGGTATAATACATTTAGTTTTATATTACCAAGCAATTGAGTTTACTGCAAATGAAAATGCAACGAGACAATCATGATTCGACCATCCCAGACTCCTTTTAAAACTACCTTGCAATGAAATGACTCCACCAACAATTAATGTTATATCCCTGAAAATGACATTCTCTGCAATAATCAGTTGATGTCGCTAACTCAGCCCTGGCATCTTTAACCCAAAGAAAGTACAGAACAGAAATGCCTCTGGAACAGGCACTGTCCACCAACTACTCAAATAGCTCTGCAATGTCTCTTCAACTTGTGCCTTGTTACCTTCTGCCATGGCTACGTTTAAGAAGATATTTAAAAACTTAACTTCTCCAATTGCAGGAATATGACCTTTTACAACAATTACAGTTGATAACACTAACTGTGATCGATTATTTGAACCTTTTCACATCATTGCATTCAATACCATACCAAGTTTTCAGTAACATCTATTTGCTCAAAGTCTTTTTCATAACCTTCTCCACAGTTTTCTATAGATCTTTCCCCACCCTTTTTGAGATGAATTTCCACCCTAAAATCACATCTTCAGACTGTCATTCTAGTTGCGCACAATATCTCAACCGAACTTTCATCTTATCAACAATTGAGATACCCAATTTTCCTCTGAACTGCATTTTCTAGAGGGCCCACACTCTTCTTACTCATTTTGTGCATGTATTGGTGTTTGACCACCCATCTATGAAATTTCCGCTTAAACTTTGATGGCAAGGGATATGGCCTTTTATCCTAGAAAAATAATCCAACAGAAAAGAATAAACTTAATTGGCATCTATTACTACTGCACGAACATCAATAATCTTACCGAAAGAATCAGAACATATTCAGACCAAGAAGAAGCCAAGAAATGCAGGAAAGGAAAACAATAGCCTCATAAGCCAATGGACAGATCAACTGAGCTCAAAGAAAGAGGCTAATGAAAAACAGACTCACCAGGATCTATTCCATCGGTGTTTGGGGCCTCAAATATGGGAGCCAATATAGTGACATTCTTAATCGTCACATTTTTGCAATCATATGGATGAAGTGTCCAAAAAGGAGAATCCCGCAAAGTTATATTAGAGATAACTATGTGACTTGACCACATGATCTGAACTAGTGGGCCCCTCGTGTTGTTAAGAAGCTTTTGGCGGTATTTCTTCCACCATGATTGACCCTGTCCATTTATGGTGCCATTATGTCCTGTTTATCAGGAAAAAAAAAAAAAATTAGAAAGGCAGATTAAATCTGAGTTTTGAATAAAGACAACTAAAAATTCTTCAGGTCTAACATTGCTCAATTAGATTCAAATTGAGAAATTATCAAATCTCATAACTGAGCCATGTTACTAACTGGTTAGCTTGAAGCACTTGAATTGGTGACTCACATTGGTTGAACATGTAGGCACACGTTTGTGCTCTCAACCTCTCTATCTGAGACAATGTGCTCTACTTTTACGAGTCATCGATTCATTTCAATGAAGATACACTGATGAGAACTGTGAAGCAACTACCTATACAAGGAGAAACACCAACCTGTTATAACAATATCTTTGAGGTTTTGACCATGAATCAAACTTCCATATCGAGGTCCAGGATGCTCTCTACCATAACCATAAGAAGGCAGTGGAGGCATCAACGGCCAGTACTTCTGATCCTGTAAGCAGACAAAAAGGAAAATATACAAGAAAGTTTGATTAAATTTAGCAGATCCAGGAACAGTAAAGAAAAACTCAAGCAGTAGTATCGATATTTTTCCAACACATACTCTTTTGTCTTCTAGATTAAAAAGGCATCCTATAGGAACAAAGCCCCCTCCAAAAACACCCCAAATACAGGCAACTAATTTGATACTTCCGCCTGTCCTATATCCAGAATGTAGAAATGCATGCAAATTCCGAAGATATACAGCCAAAGTAGTGCTAGCCAGGATAGGGCATGCATGGACAGCACTCATCAGCCTATTAGGTATCTTTGAAAAACAAATGAGAATTAAGACCATCTATAGAACCACCACAATTGTTCCCTGCTTTTTTAATGAACATAAAGGTCATGGTGTGATGTCGATCAATGACAGAAGAAGTAGTCTGCAAACTACTGTCAAGACATTCAACCATCACCAATCCAAGTACTATACATAATCACACCTATTCTAGAAACATGCTTCTGCATTTTTAGGTAGACTTAGTTCATAAGAGGCTTGATCTGCTGACCGATCTTGAGACCAACACAGACTCCTACAGCATTTACAAAAGATCCAACCATGAGCTGCCTTTCTTCTTTTGGACAAACAAATTCCCCTAGAAGAGCAGCAGCACATGTCACCTACACTCTGAAACCATCCTGCTCGTTTCCCTTATAGAACCTACAGTCCTCCTGCTGATTATCCCATTCTAATCTCAACAACATCCTCACCCTCTACTTCCGCTGAAACGGCCAACCCAAATCAAACAAAAAAGAACTAATATCAAACAAAAAAGAACTAATTTTAAACTAGTTTCATGCTTGCTCGCTAGAATTAGTCAACCAAAGCTACTTGGGAAATAGAGCATCAAACTGCTTGCGAAATTCACTAAGATAGAATCACCAACCTCAATGGCGAGTATAACCGCTCCTTCAGCGAGGAACAGCGTCATGTGGCTCGTCAGGTTGAACGGCGCCGTCAGCCACCGCCCGGGGGGCACGTTGAGCTGGCCGCCGCCTCTCTTCCCCAGCTTCGAGATCGCCCTCACCGCCCTCTCGAACGCCTCCGTGTTCACCGTCACCCCGTCCCCCACCCCTCCGAAGTCCGTCAGGTTGAACGCCACCGGCCGGAGCCTCGGCATCGCCCGCCCCGCCTCCCACTCCGGCGACCGCCACCGGAATATCGAGAACCCCCCGCCGCCGCCGACCCCGCCGCCGACGCCGGTGACGGCGCCGCGTTGCCACAGGAACACGGTGGCGAGGGCGGCGATCCACACCACGGAGAGGAGCGTCTTGTGCGAGGAGACGAAGGCGGGCGCGGCCCCCCAGCGCCGGAGATCGAGGCGGTGGTGGCCGAATCTGGCGAGGCCTAGGGTTTCGACCATGGCTACCGGAATCGCTGCGGATTCTGGAAAAAGCTTCAATCCGACTCCGAAAAGCGAGCCCGATCCGGAGCGAGGAATCGAGCGAGCTCTAGCATGGGGGAGATGGGAGGAGATATCGTCGTCGTCGTTGTTGTTGATGAAGGCGTTTTTTCGGTTGATCAATCGGGGTCAGGTGGGATTTGTCGTTCGATTTCTCGAGCAGGAGGGAGAAGATGAAGGAAATGATGGAGTGCATTCGAAGTGAAGGAGACTTGTCGTGCGTTTTTTTTTTTAATAGAGATGGGTGTGCTCGATTCCTTGTTTTGGAACAACCACTACCTTTCCGATTCGACAGTCCCGATTCGATCCTTTCCAGCGTTTTTACCACTTCCGTATTACAGTTTCAGCGGATTTCGTGCGTTTCAATTTGACGAGGTTTAGGATTAATTAACTTTAAATAAGACGTATTATTCATATACGGAGTAGGAATTAATAATTATCATGAGTTTTCGAGTCGAGTCGCATGCTGATGCAGTAACAATGATGATGTAATGTTGGGAACGCCTTCGATTGGGATGGTATTAACCGTCTGGTCTTGTGAAAGTTGACTAGGATGGGGATTATAAAATTAGTGAAACATGTGTATGGTTCAGGTCTAATTAAAGAACTGCGACATGTGGATCTGCTGGCGTTCTTTTTTGTGTCCACCCAGCATTTACTCGGGGCAGCATGGAACCGGTGAAGAAAAAATAGGTTGGATGCTTTATGGGTAATTAATAAATGTGTTCGAAAGTGATGCCGGAAGATTATAATAGGAATCTTATCGTGTTAGGGAGGAGTAGATGCGTGGTTGAAAAACGACCGAATGTGTAATGCATTTGCTTCTTTTGTGATCGCCTGATCGGTTAGAAAGTTTGCACTATTTCTTTTTAAAGAGGCTGATTTTTTTTAGGAACATACGTAGGACGAAAGCTTTGTTTTATGAGGTAGAAATGGATCGGTTGAAAACGGTCGAATTAGCACCTATTATTCATTTGGCAATTTGTTTGAGCAACCGATTTTTTTTTTCCCTACTTTTCCTCCCTCCATTTTCGGGGTGATTTCTTTTGGGACAATACCGATTGAGGAAGTTACTTGTAAACTGCTGTCGTTGAGAGTCTCTCTCTCTCTCTCTCTCTCTCTCTCGTACCGATGCAAAAGTTAGTAGCAGGACACGAGTTTGGTGGAGCTGGTGAGGGGTTACGATCATTTGGGGTCATCGAAGAAGCCCGTGGATCGGCCTTATCTACCTAAACCTAAGACAGAGACGTGTTCTTCTTGTTGGAGTTTGAGGAAATATGCAAGAAAGAGAGAGAGATGATCTGTTGAGTTCGGTTGAAGCGTACCTTCGGATGTACCAAGCTAACTACTCTTATATACTCACCAAATCCTTTCGGGCGTTCAAGTACAACTGAACATGGGGCATGGTCGGGCCCGCACTCAACCGGGTTAGAAAAATGTCCAAGCCCTCCCGGATGATGGGCAGGCGGGCGGCGAGCCCCGCGGCTACGTCTATTTTCGAAGGTTATGCTGGGGCACCGCATGTATTTGTACAGATAGCAACTACATGCGGGGTTGTTTGAGCCGGAGTGAGAATCTCATCGGTCCTTCTCGGTGCAATGTTTTGGAAAAAATTTTGGATTATCAGATTGCCTGAATATTCATTTTGAATACCGAACTAAACTTACAACGGTGCACGCATCGAAAGAAACATAAAAGTTGTCACTATATAAGGGGATATTGGTTTCGTGATTGGACATTCATGGCGCGATCGGGAAAACAACAGATCTACCCTGCGCAGGAAATGGAGCAACGGAGACAACAGAAATCTCACCTACATTTAAGAATCTTTTGCCCTTCCTTTGGCTTGCTGTCCGTTGACGTTTTATAGACAAATGAAGCGAGGAAAGTCAATGGGGGACGATCTTCTTCAAGCCAGGAAGAAATGCGATGACGAGCGACAGATCGTCAAATGATGCCCGCCAGGGATTGGCTGAGCATTTTCATCGGGAAGATGTTGGCACAAATGTTCGAATTGAGGAAATATCGAAGGTAAAATATATTGGTAAAGAAAATAAATGGAGATTCTTGCAGTAGCACTGTTCGTATGATTAAACAAGAAACACATAAAATATACACTGATCAGAATTTCGTATACAAATGCAACGTAAAATGTCAGGAGTATGATTTTATTCTAAGAAGTTCTTCGTGATTATATTGGGGACGGTTTTTTTTGGGTTGGGCCTGCCCGTTGATCAGGTTTAATCATGATACATAGATGGGAAAATCGCACCAAAAGTCCCGAATCTTGTGTATCATATGTAAGCAAATCCTAAAATTTTCAATTAATTCAATTAAGTCCTAAAAGTACTTCGAAAAAGTGCAATGGATTCCTTTCAATGAGTATTCCCTGAAATTGCCTACGTGTCATTTAAGAATCTTTATGTGGCATTTTTAATTTGTGCTTTTCAACAAAATCTAATGACTTAATTGCATATTTCGATGAAATGTTAAGGACTTAACTAAATCATGGAAATGTTTAGGACTCATACCACTTTTTGATAAAGATGTAGGCCCTGTTTGGTTCAGTATTCCCAAGAGGCTTTCAACCCAGAAAGCCCATTGGGAAAAAATTTTGGTGTTTGGTTCAGCATTTGGAGGTATCATTGGCCAAATGCGATATTTAAAAATCTTAAAAGCCCAAAGCAGTCTCCCACCTGCTTTGGGCTTTCAACATTTGCGGAATGCCAGTCCTCTTATTAATGAATTTCTTTTTTCTGGACATATATAACCATGTTTACTATCATGAAATGACTCTTTCTAGTTAAATTTGTATGAGAGGAACTTGGTTTTATTTTTATTAATGAGGACCTCCCTTTTTATATGCGGCGCTTACTCAAAAAAATTAGCATCGACAATCGGTCACTTCACCATCCATCGAATAAGTTCACCTTTTTTTATTGTCATTTTTATCTTTTGACAATCAATAGCCCAACTTTTTATCAATACACTAAAATGATTATTGATTAACAAAGATGATTAATACTACAATAATTAAAAAAAATTATTCAAAGTTAAAAACAAACCTAAAAGAACCCTAGGCCAAAAATTGAGCTTTGCATCTTATCTATAATCAAATTCTTTTAATATATTTTTTAAATAAATTACTAATATATATCTTTTACATTACTCTCAACATAAAAATGTAAAATGTTATATAGTCATTGTTTCTTTTTTGCAATTTTAAAAATACTAAAACTAAAAAACTTAATTTGGTCACACTAAATGGCTTTTCAAATATATGTTTACCAAACAGTCTTGCATTTCGCTAAAGTATTTTTCGGTTATAGTTTATCAAACAGCCTAGCATTTCAGAAAAACTCTTTACCTCAAAGGTATTTACATTCTCTCAAGAGTATTTCCCCAAAGCCAAACCAAACTGGCCCGTAGGAGGTTTAGGACTGGTGGCGAAATTCTCCCTAACACGAATGCTATGACGAATGTCCTGATAAGTTCTCATCAGAGTATCTATTTCTTATCATCAGATGAAGCAGCCTTATGATCTCACGTACCAGATAACCATCGAAGCGCATACGTCCGTTGACTCACATCAAACAAGCACAGAACGAAGAACTTTGCATAAATTTTGCACGCTCCGAACAACTTCATCACATCGTTTTTCCATCTGCGCATGTTTATGTTTCTCCGCTGACAGTTTCATCTTAAATGAGATTGCAGCGCCGCTGCATTCACGAGCTGGTGTCGAACTAGTCTTGTCCTAGCAGCTGCTGCTGCTGTCGCTGGTTTATTGTATTGCAGTGTTAAGAGGCCGAGAGGGCGATGACAAAATTTCAAAGCTATTGTAAGTTCAGCTCGCAGTGCCCAAAAACCCTAGAATTGTTCGAGTGCTCATCCATTGCGACCGAAAAATGAGAAAAGAAACCTTTGAAAACATCAGGATGGATCCAAAAGCAGATCAAAAGTTAGAGGTCGAAAAATGCAGCACGCCAAGGATATTGAGCATTGAACGGTGAAAAGAGAGATGCAAGAAACATCTCATAACTAGACACTCTCCCTCATGTGAAGGCCGATACGATCCGGAGGCTTTGGAAATCTGACTTCCTGAAAACGAAAGGGAGGCTAGCATGAACGGAGTAATGCAAGGGATCGGGTTGGATTCCGGCTCGAAAAAGCTGAGTGCACCAGTTCCCATCTCGCCTGAGAGCAACCCCATTCTCCTGGGATCGTGCATGAAGATATACATAGCTCGCTCGTAACACGCTGGTCGTGGTTATCTCCTATGGTGGTGGTGGGTTTTAAGTCCTGAAACCTTGTGAACCCTGCCACGTTAATGGAGGCTCTTGCTCCGATTGACCTGGTCAAACCGATTTCGTTAAACCAAAACGACAATCTCGCTTCTCGCTTTCATTCCCCTTTTCTCCATCTTTCCGCACAGGGGGGCCTCTCTCTCTCTTTCTCTCTATACTTAGAATGTCTCATGAAAGCTTGCCAGCTCCATCGCGAGCCCTCCAAGCCACCACCACACCAACATGACAATCTCTTCCAATGCCAAATTAAAGAAAACTCCCCTGAGCAGCAGCAGCAGCGGCAGCCCCGCCGAGCCCTCCCGCACCTGCCACCCCCTCTCGTCGCCGAGCAGTGGTTTGTTTCCAACCAGCATAGGACGACGAGAACCCCTCCTTGTCCCTCCCCCGCCCTGCCCTCTCGGCAATGGCCGCCGCTGTTCGCTGCCGCATCCTGCTGTCCTCCCTCCTCGTCCTCGCCATGGCCTACCCGTCTGATTGCGTCAACGAGGACGAGGCCCTCCTTGAGCTCAAAAGGTCGATAACCGACAACAGGGCGTTGGACTCCTGGGTCCCTAGCACGCCTCCTTGTAAAGGGTGGGTCGGTGTGATTTGTTTCAATGGAATCATCACAGGCCTCCACCTCTCCGACAGGGGGCTCACGGGAAAGGTCAATGTCGAGTCCCTGGAGACGATCCGTGGCCTCAGGACCATCAGCCTCGTGAACAACTCCTTCTCGGGCCCGATCCCCGAGTTCAGCCGCCTGGGCGCCCTCAAGTCGCTCCTCCTGGTGGGCAACGAGTTCTCGGGGGAGATACCGCGGGACTTCTTCTCGCGCATGTTGTCGTTGAAGAAGGTCTGGCTCTCGGACAACGACTTCTCAGGGCTGATCCCCGCGTCCTTGGCAGAGCTTCCCAATCTCATGGAGCTCCACCTGGAAGGGAATCAGTTCTCAGGAAACATCCCGGATTTCAGAAATGAGAAGCTCACTTCGCTGGACCTGTCGCACAACAAGTTGGAAGGCCCAATCCCAGCTAGTTTGTTGAAATTCGGGGTGAGTTCTTTCAGGGGGAATGAGGGGCTATGCGGGAAGCCTCTGGACAGGATATGCTCGGACCCGGAGAAACCTACTGCCAAGCCTGTGCCTGGGGGGGAATCGCTAGAGGCGAGCCCCAACACCGAACCAAAGAATTCCGTAGACTCCTGGGTGATCTTTGGGACGGTGGGCGCATTGCTGGTTGTTGGAATGTTATTCTCTTACGTATATTCTACCCGGCGCAGAGACAATGACTTCAGCGTCCTGGGAAAAGAGGTCGTCCACGACGCAGTTGAAGTGCACGTGTCAAGCTCAAAACATAGTAGCCGGACAGCGTCGAGCAAGAAAAGTAGCATCTCGAAGAGAGGGTCGAACAAGGGCAAGGACATGGGGGACCTAGTGCTGCTCAACGAGGACAAGGGTCCGTTCGGGTTGTCGGATTTGATGAAGGCGGCTGCAGAGGTACTAGGAAATGGCGGCTTGGGTTCAGCCTATAAGGCTGTCATGTCCAACGGCTTATCTGTTGTGGTGAAGAGGATGAGAGAGATGAATAAGTTAGGGAAGGAGGGATTTGATGCCGAGATGAGGCGGTTCGGGAGGTTACGACATGAGAACATCTTGACGCCGTTGGCTTATCATTATCGGAAAGAGGAGAAGCTTTTGGTTTCAGAATACGTCCCCAAAGGCAGCTTGTTGTACATCTTACACGGTAGGGGGTCTTTCCTGATTTTCAGTAGCTCATCACATTAATTCGATGTTTTCGGCATTTTAAATCTTAGCCTATGTAAACGATAATTGACACAGATGCTAACAATCGATGTATATGATACGTTTCTTCAATATAGCCTACGCTGCTCTTGTATGCGTACGTATCTCTGATCAGTAAAAGCATTTCTTTTCAGGTGATCGCGGCATTTGTCATGCTGATCTCAATTGGCCTACCCGTTTGAAGATCATACGCGGAATTGCTCGTGGCTTAGGCTTCCTCCAATCAGAGTTTGCATCGTATGATCTGCCCCATGGGAATCTCAAGTCGAGCAACGTTCTCTTAGGCGAAGATTACGAGCCGTTGCTCAGTGACTACGCGTTCCATCCTCTTATAAACCCTCCTCAGGCTGTGCAGGCGATGTTCGCCTACAAAGCCCCAGAGTCCCTACAAAACCAGCAAGTCTCCCCGAAATGCGACGTCTACTGTCTCGGGATCGTCATTCTTGAAATAGTGACGGGAAAGTTCCCTTCTCAATACCTCAGCAACGGGAAGGGCGGGACGGACGTTGTGCAATGGGTGCATTCTGCAATTTCCCAGAAAAGAGAAGAGGAAGTGATCGATCCGGAGATCCTGAGCTCTGCCAACGCCATGCCTCAGATGCTGCAGCTACTCCATATCGGAGCTTCTTGCACCGAGAGCAATCCCGAGCACCGAATCGACTTGAGGGAAGCGATTAGGAACATAGAAGAGGTGAAAGGTTGAGGCGCACGCTTACGTCCCAGCCTGAACGGAGCTGTCTCTAGGCGACAACATAGAATAGTTCATATTAGCGTCACAACCTTTTATCGTCAGTTTTGGTGATCTCAAAAAAAAAAAAAAAAAATGAAATGATGAGCTCTCTTAGCAAATGGTCTGATCAGCATTTTGAAATCTCTGGACGATTGAGGTCGATGAATTTGAAAGCTTCGGCATGAATTTCTTTGGTACCATTCACAATGACTCACTTAAAGCATAATGAAAAACAAAAAATGCAGGCTTCGAGGCTGAGGACCTCAGGCATGGTTTTGGCTTTCGAAAAGAGGTCACTTTCTCTCAGTCAAGTTGTCTAGTGTCTAATCATTTCCATCAAGATTGGGTTGTTTGGTGTTGGTCTTGGTCCGGGTTCAGGGATGAAACTTTGTTAGCAGTGTCGATCTAATTTTCCTTGCTGATTCTTGTGGCTGGTGGATTGGTGTTGAGCATTTAATCTGGAGACTGAAGTTATGTACAGGCCCTTAATTCCAAGTATATGAACGGCAGTTTGGAGACGATCGATGCTACTCTTTTCATTTGTACAGTTCATTGATCTTTTCTTTTTGTTGCTTTGGCCGAGTCGGATAGTTTCGGTGCGTATGGTAAGAAGAATTATGCTCAAATCACTGCAATACTCCATTAGAACATCAGTTTTTTTTGCTGCTATTACCATATTGGTCAGACTTGCACAGACCATGTCTCCAATGCATAATTTCTCCTTGTCCTGGATGAAGGAGGATGCACTTTATCATGCAGCAGTTTGGAGATGATCGATGTCATCGGTCTCCATGCAACGAATCGTTTCATTCATGGAGGATCTCAGCATCATGTTATGAGCCGGAACTCCCACATGCTCTCATGAAAATGCTTGATTCTGATCATCTTGATTCTCACCATATTCATTGAACAAGCTATTTACGTTATGGAAATGAACGAACGCGAGCACCTAGAATAGGCCATGCACAGAACGAGCTCATGCAGGACGCACGGCTCTACAATCTTTAAGCTGGACCCGAGTACCGATCCTCATCAAGCAACCCTGATTCGTCAGTCGCGTGGCCTCTGTTCATGCCCTCAGTGTCCGTCAAAATGGCTGAGCTCCTCCATCGCAAGGGCCGCGGTTACAACACACGGCTTGTGCTCAGGGAAACGGGGACTATGAGTAGTATTCGCACCCGCAGAGCCCCATGCCACAGGTTTGACATGACGAGTCTAAATCTGTACAGAAAGTTCATTTCATGTATGCAAAACGTTATTCGTTATTTCTTGGGTAGAATCACAGGATGCTCTCCAGCCGTTTGATTCTTCTCTCTTCAGTGTCTTGGTTGGAACGGAGAGGTTTATATGTCAAGAAGAGAATACATATTGCCAAGTGTCTATGTTCATCATATATATATATATATATATATATATATATATATATATATATATTTGATGTTCTAGTAGAGAAAAAGTAGGTCAAATCTACGTCAAATGGGTCTAAGTTGATTAGAAAATAATTTGAGATTAATACTAACATCAAACTTGTGTTTTAGCACATATATGTTTGTATGGGTTTGGGCGTTAGAACGCGCAGCAGAAATCTAATACCTTCACGAGCTTGTTAATATATTCAGTTGGATCCACCTTCACTCAAAAGCTTAAATCAATGAGTAATGAATTAACTAGAATATTTTAACGATTCTACATCACATCAATTTCCTGATATAAGACTTCTCTAACGTATCCTAACATTGGGTTGCCAAATCTAAGATCTTGCGACGAGGGGAGATCAACAACTATAGCAAGAAGGAGAGTCAATATTGGCGACTATTGCAATAGAGCGGGGGGTCGACAGGCGGCATTAGGCAAGGGTTTCTGGCGACCATTGCCTTGGGATGGGACCTCATCGAGTTTTGTTATAAAGAGGAAAGAGAAATTAATAAATGTGAGCATTTATTGTTACTTGTACTTAGTCCATTTCAAAGCCAGCCAGCTAGTCAGATGAGAGAAAAAAGATAACTTCTGGTTTTAATATTTTATATTATGTCAAAGGACATGTGTCGCCTTTTGACTTGAGTTAACAAAGCTAAAGCATGCCATGCGGGCCGGTGACGTGGCAATTTCAAATCATTCAATATTTTCTTTTGGTAAGGAGAGGATGGGGAGCTTAAGGAAGGGGGCTAAGGTTTACGAGAGAGTTTGAAATTAAAGATTTGCAAAAAGGAGGCAATTTAGTCTTTCAATTTGTTATGAGTTAGAAAACTTATATTTAAAGAAACATAGTTATAAAATTAACTATAGTAAAATATTTTATGAACCTAACAAATGAAAAATTTAAGGAAAATTCCAAATAAGAACATGAAGTGCCATCATTTTTTTAAATAAAGACTTGAAGTGGTCATATCTGTCTCAAAGAAAAATCTAAAATGGATATGGTTGTTTCAAATAAAGGTTTAGTCTCGTTGGCAAGTCAAAAAATCCTAGTCGATCAGGGATAATTTTGTTCAAACACAATTTAAATTTAATTTTAAATTAAATTAGATCAAAATTCAAAAAAATATAAAAAACAAAAATACTGGTTGCGGGCCCCATCACTAGTCAGGCAGTGGTGATGGCTAGTGGGGTCTCCAATACCTGGGTGAGGGCCGGCGACCCTCGTTGACCAGATGCGAGAGTTAGGGATGATCAGTTCTAAGGTGAGTAGGCTCTAGAATTAGAGCTTGAAACCTACCTTATTATAATTGGTTCTTAGTTTTTGGACCTTAGAACTTACCCTATTTGCTTGAAACTACTTATGGAACTTACTTTGTTTTTCTAATCTTACCCCGTTATTCTAGTCTAATTTCAAGGTCTATCCAAGAAGCTTTTTAAGTTTTTGTTCCTTTTTATTTATTTATTTATAGCAAGACCATATGAGACTATGAGCAATGAAATGATTGAATTGAAAATAAAAGATTGAACAACAAAAACCATAATTCACCAAATACAACAATACATAAGATGAATACGTAAAATGTTCAAACACGTAACATAAAACATAAGTTATAAAGCTCCATTACCCATTCATCCGTAAAAATTTAGGGGAAAATGAAAGATTGATGAAGAGTTTTAAGGAAGGACAAAGGATGAAGGAATGCTAAAGTTAGGATTTAAGGGAAAAAGAAATTAAGATTTTGTCTTTTTAGCTTATAAAACTAGTATCGAAACTATTCCAAAATAAGGTGGTTTGGTCTAATTCTAGGCTAGATATTCACTCGGAACCTATTCCCGAACCAGTTATAACAAGTTTCAATAGAAACTTACTATTTTCCGAGCAGTTTATTTTGCTTCCTAGGTAAAATAGGTTTGGTTGCGTACCCCTAATGAGGGTTGTGGGAGGGAGCCCTCCATGTTTGTTCTTCTTTTATTTTTATTTTTAAAAACACTTTTTTTTTTTTTGAGTTTTTTTAAAAGAAAAACTTAAAAAAGAACAAAAAGGAAAAAATTTAAAAAATTAAAATATGAAATTGCCTTTCATCAAATAGTAAGTTCAAATCCTTCTTTGAAACTGATAAGTTTGTTTAAGGTCTTTATTTAAAATAATTTCCATTCGGGTTTTTATTTGAGAAAATGAAAACATTTCGGATCCTTATTTGAAATAATGTTCATTTCTAAATTTTATTTGAAAAAATGAGAACATTTCAAACGCTTATTTGGAAATTTCCTAAGGGTGTATTTATTTTGCGGAATACATTTTTTAGGGAAAACATTTTCTTCATTTTTTGGCTTTTGGTTTCTTAGGAAAATGAATTAACGGAAAGCATTTTCCTAGTCAACAAAAACTGTTTTCATACAAAAACTTAAATTTAAGAAAATGATTTCTCTTTTAAAATAACAGAAAAATGTTTTCTGAATCTATCAAAACTTAAATGTGGTGCTTGATTTGCAAACAATTGTTCTTATAAAATTATATTTTTAGAAAATTTGAATTCAATTTTTTTCTTCTTTTTTTTTTTTTTTTTTTTTTCTTCCTTTTTCTTTTTCTCCACCCATTGCTAGCCACGGGGACGATTGACGAGCTTTAGCCTTGCCAAATTGGGCAAGCTCACAACCTTTGAGACGAGGCTTAAGTTTGTTTGAGGCCGGTGAGCCTCAAGCCTCGCTAGATCGGGTGAGTTCGTGGCCTTTGGCGGCGAGTTTTGAGGCTTGCCAAATTGGGTGAGCTTGTAGCCGTTAGTAGTGAGCTAGCGAGGCTCAAGCCTCGCAGCCAGAGGTCGACGCGCCAAGAATCTCCCTAGATCGGGCAAGCTTGCGGCCTTTGGCGGCAAGCCTCAAGCCTCGCCAAATTAGTTAGCTTGCGGCTTGCGACAATGGCTCAAAATAGGGACGAATTGCCAAAAGAAGCCAAAGAGATGGTGCGAGGAAGTAGAGGAGCGAAAGAGAAGAAGGAAGAAAAGAGGAAAAGAAGAAGAAAAAAAGGAAATAAAGAGGAAGAAAATAAAAGTAATAAAAATAAAAAATGAAAAATTCGAAGTTTTTTTAAAATAAAAATTTAAAAAATTAAAAATTCACTTTTTTTTTTTGGATGAGAGAGTGTGAAATCATCTAATAAACATTTTCGATTATACGTCACCAAACAAAAGAAAATAAATTATATTAATGAAAAATGTTTTTTTGGAAGTAATTTTTTTTTTTATAGTTCACGGTTATTTTTTTTTTGGACCAGATAGTTCACGTCTATTATTGGATGAAAAAGTGAGGTTTCTTTTCGTTATTTTCGTAAATAATTTTTATATTAGCAAAAATTGTATTACGGACGTAAATAATTGTGCCGACTCAGTCGCGGAAAATTATACTCGTGGCAGGTGCTCCCGAAACGTGGCGCCAGGTTAAGCCGTCTACGTGGCAGAGAAAAATGGGGTTTGATCGCTTCAAAAATGGGACCAAGACGGGGGCGGAAAATGAAATAACGGACGGCGCTCTGAGAAAATTCCGTCCTCTTCCGCACCGCGAAACCGGCGAAGCGATGTACCGAGCGGCGGCGAAGGCGGCGGCGGCGATGGCGGAGACGGCGGCGCTCCTCCGCGGGGCGGGGGACGCCGCCATCCGCCGCAATGCGCGCGTTCCATCGCCCCTCGTTCGGGCCGGCATCGGCGGCCGCCCTCGCTTCTCCACCTCGGTGGACGCCCACCAATCGCCGCCGGGTCAGAGCCCTAACGAACACCAGAACCACCAGCACGCGAGTCCGGGAACTCCGTATTACGTGGACTCCACCGGACCGTCGTCGTCGTCGGCGGCGGAGGCCGCGGCGGCATCGTCGTCGTCGTCGTCGTCGTCGTCTTCGAGTGGGCCCGCGTCGTCGGCGGCCGAGGAAGCTCGGCGCCGCCAGAGGAGCAGTCCGTTGGGGGATTATCGGGAGGAGCAGCGCCGCGTGCTTCAGGCCTCTCTCCGACACGTGGTGAGCGGATTCACCGCTCTTCCGTTTCCTCTATCAGTACTTGTCGTTGAATCGCATGCTTTGCGATTTGTTCTTTTGTCCCAGTGATTAGCAACGTCAAAATGTTGTTTCTTGCTTTCTCAAAGTGGGTAATGTTCGATTCGATTGTACCGCATATGAAACTCGAAGATGCAGTATGACTACTGGTTCCCTCCTGTCCCTGATGGGAGGGTAGCAGCACGAAGCTGAAGGAGGCACCTTTTTGCATCTTTTGTCTTGAATTATCAATAAACTTATAGCTTATACTATTGCGTATTGGATTTTCTGTTATAATTCAAGCATCCCTTGGGGTACAGATGCTTCGAATTTTGTGTTGTGTGTCGAATTTGTTGTAATTGTTCCTTGTCTATGTTCCTGCAGAAAACGTTGGGATGGTCTGAAGCAGCCATGATTGCTGGGGCGAGGGATGTTGGTCTGTCGCCTTCAATAGTTGGATCTTTCCCAAGGAAAGGAGCTGCATTGGTCGAGGTATTGTGATTCCGTCAATTTAAAGAGTGATTCATTGCTATCTATTTGACCTTGAATGTAGAATGACCCTGTTGGGTCATGTTGTTAGCATAGTGCAGGGCTAGCACTGGTAGTGAACTTGCTATGCCAACATATGTGATGCCACATTATTTTTGACAGCATCTCCGTGCTGTTCTTTTTTGGAAAGCGGTTGATCATACAAGTCATGTCAATTATGTGGGCAATCAGGAGTCAAAATGCTTTTTGTTTGCATATGCCAGGACAAGAGGAAATGTAGGGAAAGGAAAGTTCTACATGGGTTGTAGGTGTTCAATATCATTCATTGTTAACCTTCTCTTAGTTTTTTATTTTTCCTAAACATTTGCTTATGGTGGACTGCCGGGTTTGCAGACTAGTCATATGCCAGGACAAGAGGAAATGTAGGGAAAGGAAAGTTCTACATGGGTTGTGGGTGTTCAATATCATTCATTGTTAACCTTCTCTTAGTTATTTTTTCCTTAAATATGCTTATGGTGGACTACCGGGTTTGCATACTAGTCATATATATATATAATCTTTCTTGTGAGTATCCTCTTTGTGAATAAAACCAGTCCTTTTCATGAATGATCACAAAGGACCTATTTTGATATGCACGTTTTAAATATAGTATACTTAGTAGGATGTGTAGGTTTTCTGTCCATAATGAAGCAATTAGTGCTTCAGGTTTAATGCTGATTTGCCTGGCTTTGCCTTGCTAGTATTTCATGGATGATTGCTTGCAAAGGCTTATCGACTGCATCGACTCTGGAGATGAATTAAATCGGTTGATTCCTAGTGAGAGGATTTCCAGAGTCATTAGGATTCGCCTAGAAATGCAAATTCCTTATATATCAAAATGGGCTGAAGCTCTTGCCATTCAGGTAATATTATATTGTCTTTCTCCTTACCTATGGTGGTAAAGTTGCATTTGTTTACCCCAATCTCGAGCATTTTCTGACAGGCACAGCCATTGAATGCTCCAACTAGTCTTAAGCAGCGGGCAATGTTGGTAGATGAGATATGCCATGCTGCCGGGGATGACTCCTCTGATATTGATTGGTATGTAAAGCGCACTGTTGTTGGAGGCATATATTCAACTTCTGAGGTGTATATGCTGACTGATAGCTCCCCAGGTCAGTATGGAATACCCCTGCTTAAATGTCTGTTCTTGTTATCTTAATTTCTTTTGTGGAACATACATCCGTGGTCCTTATTTCATATCCAATAAGTTAGTCAATTCATGAGTATGGGAAACTTATGAATATTGGCGTCTGCGATAACCAGTGTGAGCAACAAGTCTGATTTAGCTTTTGTTATGCAAAACCTGCAAGATTGCTGTGGATAGGCGATGATCATTGGGCCCTAATTATACTCATGAGTCCATTGAAGAAATACCCTGGCTTCTGATGCACGCCTTTGGTCATAATGGATTATGTTTTACAAGTGATTGTTCTGTTCCATGTGGAAATCCTAATCAACGGTTTCTTTTTTGGGGCAGAGTTTCGTGACACATGGGCATTTGTGGACAATCGAGTGAAAGATGTTTTTGACTTGAAAAAATCCTTCCGAGAGGTAATACTCTGGGACATTAAAAGATGTCCACCATTTTCGACCTCTTGTCGCAATTATTGCCATATGGTGCATTCTTATAGTCTTTCAATTTGTGGACAATGAGAGACTCTGACGGAGAAGGTAACATTCTCAGGTGACACATTTGGCAGAGGCTGTCGGTGCGGGAGTGGGAAGTTCCTTGCAAGGATTTGTTAGGGGAGTTATGCAGAGATGATATTCTGTGCATCATGGCTTGAACAAATTCCTTCTGATGCTGAGAGCCCGAGAACTAGTGGTTGGCCTGGTCTGTATGCATGCCCATCTCCTCGAGGCCATCTTCACCATTTCAGCATGGAAGTCATCCTAGGAGAATATGCAGCTCGCATATATGGAGTTTTTTGACTGCTCAAATTTGTTCTTCTTATGCTTTTTGCTTGTCCACCCTTTTCCTTCACTTTGCTAATAATCGCAACGACAGTGTTACGATTATTTAAAGCTTTCTTGTTTCGTTGAGTAGGGGAAATCATAGGCTTGTTGGACACTGATGCATCAATAAGGCCACTTATGGGCAATGATTAGAGTTATTGGTAATAGGAGCCTGTTTGGTATATACTCTCAGACCTATAGTCCTGCGAGCATTGGGGTCTCAGAATTTAGCTAAACTTAACGATTATCATTAAACAAATATGCAATTGTTTTAAATCATATCTGAAATTCAATTACCAAATATTTCTTGTATATAGCGCTTTGTTTTACTTGCCACCAATTGAAGATTTTGGAAAAGATATAAGATGAATGATATGAGTAATCATAATCTAGTGATTAGTAGAAATCTATTTTAAGCAGATCGAGCATGCGCTTTGCATCTGTTTATTTTTTTGTTCAAATTCGGTATATACATATAGGATCAAAATGAGTTAATATCATTTCAAGATAATTGTATACATATCAAAGATATTCATTCAATCAATAGTATTAAAGCAAACATTAATAGTCAAATTAATCGATCAATCTCATGCTCAACATCCAACTATAGTCACGCTTAATGCCCCACCATGTAGGCAACCAAGATTCCTACTTGCTAGGTCCATCTATATTAGCCGGTAGCACAGCCTGGAAATATATCTTGAAGATAAAATGCATACCCCTTAATGGATTTTAACTGATAGTCCAACGAAACCCAGCTCAGAAGAACCGAAAAGCGTCGGACTCATAAGTTCTTTCTTCCTTTCTGTTGTTATACAGAGAGGATGGGGTCTCCGTCTTGCTCTCAGATCATTTCAAGATTGAATCTTGATGGCCACCAAGAAGGCGGGTACTATGTGCAGACCTCGAGAGACGACTCCATTGTCCTCTCCATGTCTCACGGCCCTTCTCGATGTAATCTTCTTGAAAACCCAACTTTTCTTCTCCTTTTTTTTTTTTTACACTGCGGTTTTTGTGGGGATTGGGATTCTTTGTGCTTGAATTTTCTCTGTTTCCAGTCTTGGAGATCGCTGGTGATGATTTGAAGTCTTGGGTTTCGGTTTCTTGGAGAATCTTTAATGTTATTATCTCGTGATCTGTCCATGGGGTTCATCCCAAGAGAGGCTGCTTTTGGCTCTTGAATATTAGATTTAGATGCTGAAGTTCATGGTTTGGCTCAGTCAGGACCCTCTGTACTATAGGGAAGAAAGCATGAACTTCTATACTTCAGAGGGGAAAAAAAAACAAAGTTCGGGAAAGTAATTGGGCATTGGCAAGAGGTGACTGTAGGGGTGGGCATGTTGGACTGCTCGGACCGGGAACTAGACCGAACCGGCTGGTTTGGCCCGATACTGGAGGGATCGGTGTGGTTCCAGGTTCCATTTATGGAACCGTGATTGTCGGTCCGATACCCGGTTCGAGGGGAGAATCGGACCGACCAGACTGACTTTTTTAATTTCTTAAAAATAGCGATAAACCCTAAAAATAGTAATAACTTTAGTATTTTTTTAATTTTTTAATTTTTTAATTTTTTAATTTTTTAATTTTTTTGGCTAAGCAATCGGTTTCATGGAACCGGACCGGTCCTAGACAGTCCGGTCTGGTTCCTAGTCCCAAAAGTTAAGAACCGGTTCTCCCAATCCGGCTCCCGGTTCCTAGGGGGAACTGGACCGACTTGGAACCAATCACCCTTAGCTAACCGGACTACTCCATCTAAAAGGTTTCGGAATTAGTTGTTATTAAGATATGAGTTTGCTAATGAAATTTTGAAGTGCTTTCTCGGCATTCTCACATTGTGAGTTAGATTTTTATATCTGCTTCCGCAAACACTATTTAGCCTTCAACTTGTACATGATGGATCTTTGTGAAGGTCTAAGGGCTCAAATCCGTGGAGGTTGCTCCTGCAGTGCCTATGGCAGAGTCGTGAGTAACGGCACAAACATTGGCAGTGCTTTCCTGCCATTTGGGTGGGGGGGTGGTGGCGCTTTGGCTTGGAATTGTGGAAAGATCACCAAATGTGGACCCTTTTCTCAGATAGAAAATAATGGAGAGAGGTTAATGCTGAGAAGCAAAATATCTCAGCATCTCTAGCTCTAAATCATCTGGGTCTGCTTAGGTTGTCATCAAATGAGCGATTGATAAGCGAGTTTTTGATCACTTGTTATATGTTGTTTGCCCATGTATCCAGATCAATCTTTTATTTGAGTGACTCATGAATACCTGCAGACAAAGTTGATTGTTCTGTGAGCTCATTCGTTTACTCCTTGCTGCAATCAGGGAGTGTGACACACCTCCATCGGCTACTATGTTCAGAAACCTTGCACTTTTACCTTGGAGAACCTCTGACCGTAGGATCCTTCCACAGGTTATGTTCAACGAAATTACAATCTTCCCATCAGTTAGATTGTGGATGGATAAAATAAACCTTTCATTTAACAACTCCATCGTTTAGACATGTGTGGACTCTTTGGGCGTTCTGTTGCCCGAGTTTAGGGAGAAACTTGCCTAGACCATGTTCCATGCCATGTGTAATCTCACCCGTGTAGCCTCACGGTTGAGGTCCATGGGATCAACGGCTCAGCTGGACTTAGTTCATGTGTAGACACCAAGTCTCAGCCACGAGTGGTACAGAGAATGACTTAGTGCCTTTAGAGTTTACAATTTCTTGCAGAAGCTTAATCTGTGGTAAATTCGATGTGGGGCCTATTTAGCTGCTCAGTAGTTATCCTGGAGCAAGTGTACGGTAGGATGGGAGACTTATATTGGAGACATGAAATGACAATGAGCATGTTTGAATTCCAAAATATCCAAGAAAGGTTGCATATCTTCTTTTTGCACCTCCTGAGGGCCGTATTGGCTGAAGCTTTTCATTTTCTTTCAAGTATGATGAAATGAGACCTAGTTTAGGTAGAATAATGCATGAAACTTCCAAAGTGATTTAGTTTACTTGTATTGGGCCCTTGAATGTTGCTCACTGATTTGATATCCCATTGAAGTTTTGTCACATGGTTTCCATTATAATTTACGCTGCAAAGCAATACTTTTGCTTGTGTGGATTGTACTGTCCTGGTAATTATACTCGGGCTGAAAAGATGGTCATACTGTTGGATCTGTTTTAACTCATCCTTTTCTTGAAGGACACACCTTTTTCTTTCCCCTGTTTTCACAGGTATTCGAGCTATACGAAGACGGAAATTTCAAGCTAACGAGTGTTGGATCTGATCTGCTGGAGGAAGACCAGCAACTGCAGTACATGGTGCCTCCATACGTTTGGTTTAGTCTATTTCCAACAAATAACTACACCATTTCCACAGATGGGGCTGTGAAAGTTCACAAAGCCGAGCCGAGGGACGCAGAGAACCACTACTCTTTTCTGGGGGCTACCTGCGCCCCTGCCTTTCAGATTGAGGACGCAGAGGTGGCAAAGCGGGCTGAGTTCGTTTCGTGATTCCCACACCTCAAGCCTCTCATCTCCTTACTCACCTCGCCCGACTAACGTTTGACTTCTCCATGGTGCATCAAGCACTTGAAAAACTATAAGGTGGGTACATCATTGCTTGTTATTGCCAAAGGGGAGTGCATCATGAAAAGTGCAGCATTGGCCGTGAGCTTTGTGTTAGGAAGGTTAATCAACTCTTCCGCTAGCATATATAGTGAACTGTCTTTACGTAGTGAAGGTACGATAATTTTTCATGCTATAAATACATGTTTTTGCCTCCTCGACACCCCTGAATTTATTACGTAGGCAGAAATTTATGTTTTAGGTCTTGTTTCTTGTGGACTAATAATTTGGTGTCTTGAACATGCTTACAAAAAGGACTTGAATATGACACAAATAGTCCTTAAATTTTGACCCACTGTATAACGTGGTCTATGAATTTTAGCTTAATGTACATTGTTATATCTGAACTTTGGTACATGTTCAAACTAATCATTGGACTGCATAAAAATATTCAATATTGTTCCTGAATTTATATTAATGGAAGGATAACGTCTATTATTAATGTTATTTTTATATAGTTTAGGAATTAGTTTGAATATTTACTAAAGGTTTGGGCATTATATAAAATAAATTAAAATTTTAGGGACACCATTGCATATAAAGTGCATAAACCACATTGAATAAATTAAAAATTTGGAGACTACATTGTACATTGGACCAACGTTTAGGGACTATTTATGTTATTATCCCTCCAAACTTTGAGTAAGATAGATGAAGAACTTAGTCATACTTCCGATCGAAATTGAGTGTGTTATACCAATCTCATGTTAACATACCCTTGTGAAACTTAGAATAATTAATTTTAGAGTGTCTTACATTGCAACTGCATTCGATTCTATAGATATCCATCATCAAATGTCTTGTTTCGCCCTATATTTGGAGTTTCTCCTTTTAAGGTAGTTCTTTTTTCTTTTTCGTTTTTTTAAAGAAAAGGGCTAAAGTCTCTTACAAAGTTTTAAATCTACCATCTTTAATTTATCAGCTAATAAAACATGAAGGAATTCTTTAGGATGTAACGGAGAAAATCTAGTGTCCAAGGGTTTATGAATTGCAAGATTAGCAAGACAGTCAGCACGACGATTTTATTCAACTATAAAGTCTCGTCCCTACCTATCATTCCTTTAGTTGGTATGATGATAGGCAAATGACATTTCAATTCCCTAAAAAGCATCTTAACTTTTGTCTGAATATCCTGAATTTTCAAACGACCAAAAACATCCACGGTTGGTGGACAAAAATTCTCATCGCGAGTTGCTTGAATCGAACTCCCGGAAGTGAAGCATCAATAATCATTGCAGATTGAAATGCGAAGCCGATGGGTCCAAGTTACAAAGGGCTGGAACCCTTCCTCTCTCTCTTTTCTCCTGAAACGTGAAGAAAATTAGTCCCAACAGAGTTAATTTTCAAATAAATGGTTATACTTAGGTAGCGCCAATTGACAATGTCACAACTAGGCAGCATCAATTGGCAATGTCACGACTCGATTAAATCTAATATTTGTGCATTAGGAGTTCTAGTTCATTCTTATGTTCATCAAGGAAGATTATGTCAATTTTCAATGGAGGATGATGAGTATCATTTCCATCATCCGACTAAAAAGAAGGGACGATAGCAAGTCCTTGACTTTTATCTTTTGTGATTGAAAAAATTCTCCTCAGTAAATTCAATTTTCTTTTTCTCAAGCCAGATTGAAATTAGAGGGAGAAAGAGAGATTAAACCTTTAAATGTCTTTCAATTACATTGTTATACATACATACATACATAAATACATACATACATATATGTATTTCTCATAATTCGATGGTCAACTTTACACTCTTTCATCACTCCTCTGATTATCAGAGTAAAAAATGACAAAAAATAAACAAAGACATATCAGTATCCCAGGTGCAATGCACTTGCTCGCTCTGTTGGTGTCTAACGATCTTTTTCCTCCGCCCTCTCCATCGCATTCATGTCTACATCTCCGACCTCAGCGAGTCTAGTTCTTGCATTGGCGAGGAAGAATCGAAAAATGACAAAGGGCATCTTACAAATTAAATAAAGACATCGAAAAATGTAGCTAGATTAATGAAAAAAAAATTGGTCTGAAGATTATTGTAAAATTTAACTACAGCGAGCTCATGCAAATCTCAGGTGCAAAGCACCTGGTCGCTCGGTAGGTGTCCGACGACCTTTTCTGTATCTTTGACTTTTTTAGCGAGTCTAGTTCTTGCATTGGCGAGGAAGAACTGAAAAGCTTCAAAGTCATAAATTCTTTCTTCGTTTTTCTGTTGTCGTTATACAGAGGATGGGGTCTCCGACTTGCTCTCAGATCATTTCAAGATTGAATCTTCAAGGCCACCCAGAAGGCGGGTACTACAGGGAGACCTTTCGAGACTCCTCCATCGTCCTCTCGAAATCTCACCTCCCCTCTCGATGTAATTTTCTTGAAAACCCAACTCTTCTTCTCCTTTTCTCTCTTCCCCTTTGTTTCTCTCCGACCGTTCGAGTTTCAGTGGCGTTTGACTGCGGTTTTGTGGGGGAATGGCGACTCTTTGACTCTGCTCGGACTGCGTTATTTTTTTTTTTCCTGACCTTTTGCTGCGGCTGTTGATTCGAAGTTTTGGGTTTCGTTTTTTCTTGGAAATCTTTAATGTTATAGTCTTGTAATCCGTTCATGGGGTTCATCGCGAGAGAAGCTGCTTTTGGCTGCTTAGAGATTAGATTTAGATGCTGAAGTTTATAGCTTGGCTGAGTCAGGACCCTGTATACGGTAAGGAAGAAAGCATGAACTTCTATACTTAAGAGGAATTAAAAAAAAAAAAAAAGTTCCTGAATGTAATGGGTCATTTGCATGATCTAACTGGACTACTCCATCTAAAAGGTTTCAGAGTTAGTTGTTATTAAGATATGGGTTTGCTAATGAAATTTTGAAGTGCTTTCTCAGCATTCTCAACTTGTGAGTTAGATTTTTATATCTACTTCTGCAAACACTGGTTGGCCTTTAACTTGTACATGATGGATCTTTCTATATGAGGCTCAATTCCAGTGAGGTTGCTCCGGCAGTGCCCATGGCAGAGCCGTGACAAATGGCCTGACCATTGGCATTGCTTTCCCGCCATTTGGGGGGGCTCCTAGTGGCCTGGAAATGTGGAAAGATTGCCAAATGTGGGTTGCTCCTCCTAACCTTTCGTCTGATAATAGATAATGGAAAGAAGTTTTGCTGAGAAGAAAAATAACTCTGCATTTGTAACTTTAAATCATCTGAGTCTGCTTAGATTGTCATCGGATAAGTGATTGATAGGTAAATTTTTGATCTATTGTTCAGATCAATCTTTTATATGTGTGATTCATGAATACCTGCAGACAAAGTCGATCGTCCTGTGAGCTCATCCATTTACTTCTTGCTGCCTTCCGGGAGTGTGACGCTCCTCCATCGGATACCGTGTGCAGAAACATTTCACTTTTACCTTGGAGAGCCTCTGACGGTAGGATCCTTCCCTGGGTTATGTTGAATGAAATTACAAACTTCCCGTCACTTAGATTGTAGATGGATATAACTTAAACCTTTCTTTTTACAACTGCATTATTAGACATGTGTGGACTCTTCGGGCATTGTGTTGTCCGAGTTTAGGGAGAAACTTGCCTAGACCATGTTCCAAGGACCATGTGTAATCTCATCCATTAATCGTGTGGCCCCACACACGAGGCTCATGGATCAACAGCTCAGCTGGACTCAGTTCATGTGGAGCCGTGTCCAACCAAGTCACCTGCATGTGGTACTGAGAATTACTTAGTGCTTCAGAGTTTACAATTTCTTGCGGAAGCTCAGTCTGTGGTAAATTCGATGTGGCGCCTAATTAACTGTTCAGTAGTTGTCAGAAGGTTCTTCAGGTACTTTCTGGAGCAGGTGTGTGGTAGGATGAAAGACTTATATCGGAGATGTGAAATAAAAATGACCATATTTGAATTCCAAAATATCCATAAAAGGTCTGAGGGCTGTATTTGTTAATGCTTTACATTTTTCTTGCGAGGATGATGAAATGAGACCTGTACATGAAACACAACTGGTTTCCAAGTGATTTAGCTTACACTTGTTGGGTGCTTGAATATTGCCCACTTGTTTGGTATCTAATTAAAGTTTGTCACATGGTTTCTTTCTTTGCTCTTTTTCAAGTATCACTGGCATTACTCTTCTTGAGAATAGCAGGGATGACACCCGATTCATGTGCTAAGTCTCTGTTGTTGCCCAGAGAACACTATATATATATAGAGCACTACCATGATAATTTACGCAGCAAAGTAGTATTAATATGCTTGTGTGGATTGTACTGTCCTGGTGATGATGCTCAGGCAATAGGATGGTCATACTATTAGAGGCATTTTAGCTCATCCTTTTCTTGAAGGACATACCTTTTTTCTTCCCCTGTTTTTACAGGTATTCGAGCTATACGAAGATGGAAATATCAAGCTAACCTGTGTTGGACCTGATCTAGTGGGGGAAGACCAGCAACCACAGTACACAGTGCCTCCATATGTTTGGTTTTGTTCATTTCCAACAAATGACTACACCGTTTCCACAGATGGAGCCATGAAAGTTCACAAAGCCGAACCAAGGGATGCAGAGAACCACTACTCTCTTCTGGGGGTTACTTGTGCCCCTGCCTTTCAGTTTGAGGATGCTGAGGTGGGAAAACGGGCTGAGTTAGTTTTGCAATTCCCACACCTCGAGCCTCTCATCTCCTTACTCACCTTGCCTGACTAAGGGTTGACTGCTCCATAGTGCATCTAGCACTTGAAAAACTGTTAAGGTGGGAACATCCTTGCTTGTTATTGCCTAATGAGAGTGCATCATGAAAGGTGCGGCATTTGCTATGAGCTTTGTGTTAGGAAGGTTAAATAACTCTTTGGCTAGCATGTATTGTGAACTAACATTAAATAATCGAAGTCAGAGATGTTTTTATGCTATAACTTCATGTTTTTACTTTCTCAACACCCATGAATTCACAGAGGCAGAAATTTATGTTTTAGTTGTTGCTTTTAGACTATTTTGGCCTTGAACATGCTAACAAAAAGGACTAGGATATATGAGCATAGACATATCAGCTTTTGTTGAGGATTACACTGTCTCAAGGTGAGATCTTTACTTGTCCATTCTCAAACTCATGAAATTACCACCCATATTAAGCTTCCCAAAGCACATCACAGGCCAATACTGAGTTGCATAAAATCTCAGATTCTGTAATTGGGTTGACTCTGGATATAACAATGACCAATTTTCCCTTTAATTTTTTTAAAATTGTTTTATGTATGCTTATGTTGTGAAGGAATCACATGCTTAGTCTGGAAGACTTTGCTGCTTTAGCTCAAAAATCAGCCAAAAAAGCTGGAAATTCACTATTATGGCGGTTTATGATGGTAACAAAGTATTTCAAGAAACACTATTAAGGCATTAACTTGCTCTTTTCTACATTAGATTATTGTAATTCCTTGGTTTCTTCCTTCGAGAAATCCATATGCAGTTTGGAGTTGGCAAGACTGTGTGTGATGCTGATGATGTTGTTTGAATGATGGAGTGATCTGATGTTTGATCCTGCCATTCACATTCATACCCAGTTCTTGAATTCCTGTGAGATGGCCGAAATCTTCACATCTTTCCTAACTTTCACGGCATTATTCTCTCTAGTCTCCAAAGGAAGTGGCATCTTGCTCCTCACTACCACAAGCACGAGTCAGAAAGATTAACCCTGTAAATCACAGTACCTCAGGCATCAGTAAACGCTACCAGAGTGTAACGAGTTCAAAAACTATAGTGATTATTTCTACACTGTAACTTCATAGAGAATTCCGAACCGAATAAGTTTTGCTAGGACTATCTCATAGTATAGCCAGCGCCAATGAGAAAATGAAGTTTTTCCTGTGAGGTGCTAATAATCATGGTGTGCAAATTTAAATTATAGCAAGCTGGGATCGTTTTTCTTTCCACATTGAAAGATACACATTTCTCACCTTGAACTGTTTTGATATCGTGCTTGCCAAACTTCAGGTCGCTATATCTCCAGAACGATATCTGCACAATAATACAGGATGATGAAATGAATTGCCGGCTCATCGCACATATTTTGTACACATACAATCACGAATTTTGCTGTATGAAAAAGTAGACATTGTACGGGAACTTACATTCGAATCAGTTCTGTCCCATTTACTTTTCGCGGTCTCCTCGTTCACCTCTTCTTGATCAGATGATGATTTGGGCATAGGCCTTTGTTCCAGATATCTCTTCGCAGATAATGCTTGGCTTGAGCTTTGGGGGTATATTTTCTTGTGCAGTATTGCCTTCAAAATCTGAACATTGACATTCGAATGGAAGTTGTAATTGACCGCGTTACTTCAAAAGCCACAAGAAACACGATCACTAATAGATGGACACGACTTCGATCCACACAACGCGATACAATGGCTCTTGATCTCATGCTAGCATGTCATCGCATTATAAGCGCGATCGTAAGCATGTGGGAGATTAGAAGCTCGACGTACGTACCTTCTCCATTCTAGTCTCGGGGAGAGGGTCTTTGAAGTTGGGAACCGGCGAGAGCTCATGGTCAAACCCGCTTTTGCATGCAAACATCTTCTTCATAAGCAAAGACAATGACCTCTTTCCAATCCGACTCCTCTTTGCACCATCCAAGACCGCAGTATCTTTCCCTGACTTGCGAGAAACAACCGCCCCGTTTGTCTCCTGGAAATTGTCATCTTTTGTGTTTGGCTCATGAGCAATTAGTTCGGCGATTTCTCTCTCGTCAGTGATGATCTCCGAGCTCATGGGGCAACTGGTGGACCGGTACAAGCTGAAGCTGCCGCCATTGCCTGTAGTTCCGGGCGAGGGATTATGCTGTTGGGGCTGCGTGCTCAAGAACGAATTCATTTCTTGCTGAAGTTTCCACACTTCTTCAATGGTGAGGTCTTGAGGTAATTGGTCTTGGGATGGAGAGGGGGTGTGATCTTGTTGATCCTGCCTTGCTTGATCTTTGTTCAGATCACCATTTCCGAACGTCCCGATCGTGAGCAATCCGTTTGGCCAGTCGCTGAATTCCTCTTTGAAAGGTTCGGGGGTATGAAAACCTAAATGTTTATATAGATTTAGTTGGCATAAGATCTCGTCGACACTCACATATCTCGATATTAGCATGTTTTTCATATATGCAGATCAAAGTACATATAACTTATGGAAATAACAGCACATGTGCATAGTAGATAATTAGACCTTCTCCTTATCAAGAGTACGTTGAGATGCACTCATATTTGAATTGGATTAGCACTAAGTAAAGATACAGAAGAACAAGGTGGGAAATTGTTAATTACTAAATGGAAATGCATTGAGGTACTTACAGTCGGGTGAAATGGCATTGGACGTTGGTCTTTTGCCCCCACTGAGCTTTCTTTGCACCCAAATGAACAACTGCAAATCACAAACACGACGAGAGATATGCATAATCAAGACATACCCTTCTCAAATCTTGTTATCACGTTACAATATGAAACCAAGAGTCAAGAAAACACAACTATAGTTTCTTGATTATTACCTTCATTTTGGCCTTTGCAATAGCGCGCAGAGAGAGAGAGAGAGAGAGAGAGAGAGAGAAGCTGAGCAGATCTTATGTGGCAGTGGAAGCTGAGAATTCTAAAGCTTAAATAGAGGCAAAATTGAGAAGTTCCATAGCCTAGCTGGTATAGTTGCTAGTGGTACAAGTTCCCACACACAGGCTTTTTCCCTCTCACTCTCTCACTCTCTCTCTCTCTCTCTCTCTCTCTCTCTCTCTATATATATATATATACATATATAGGCATGAATTGATTTATTTATTCTTATACCATTCCTTGTATAAATTAAGTTCATATATTGCACCATACTTTCTGTCACCCAAGTGCCCTCAAATGATCTTGCTCTAGTCTAGGGTAGAACTACAAAGGCACAATTGATGAAACAATATTAATGTTAATTTGATAGCACATGAGTGTGGTGATTGTTGTAAAGTAAAATGAAAGCTAATAGATCTTACCATTCAAATTAATGTGAGAAGAATAAACTATCAACAAAGTTAACGATAAATGATAAAGAACTCAACAATGTGGTGATTGTTGTAAAATAAGTTAACTTGACAGCACATGAGTGTTGTGATTGTTGTAGGATAAAGTGAAAGTTAATTAATATTACAATTCATATTTATGTGAGAAGAAGAAACTACCAAATAAGTTAACAATATATGATAAATCACTCAAGAGATTTACAATTTGGGTACACCTTGCGCCAAGGATTTTCAAGCCATTCTTTAACTCCACGGGATTATAAGCGAATCCATAATCCTAGTTTTTGTTCTCCAACGTAATCGGGCTTCTCCCAAGTGGATATGCCTTTTTAATTAAACACGCTCAAGTTCAAGACAAAATTAACGTTGGTAGACTCGATAATAATCAAATTGTACACGGCCACGTCATGGTGTATCGTGGAGAGCCATATCGGAACGGACAAGATAATATTATATGTATCAGCACATACCCAATCTCTCCAATATTGTGGAACATGTCTAACAAATTATGGACTGTTTCTCATTTTCCATTTCAGCCAAAATATATATGGAAAATCATCTTATAATACATGCAAAACCCAACGGGCAGCTCTATCTCGATACATCTTTTATATGTATGCATAAATGCCTTTCATATTTTATCCAAACTTTGAGCTAAGCTAGATGAAGAACTTGGTCTCACTTCCAGTCAAAATTGAGTGCACTACATGAATCTCACGTAACCCATAGAATAATTACTTTTCGAGTTTCTTAAACGTCCCGTTTCACCTCATTCTAAGTGTTTGCCCTTTTAAGGCAAGCTCTTCTAATAATATGCCACGATCGTTGATAGGAGAAAGGCAAAGCCTCAACCCTGGCTATCAATGAAATTTTGTGAGGGGTTTTTCTCGGTCGTTTGAAAAGGGAGAGTTTTGCTGTCCCGAGGTGGAAATTTGCAGATCTACAAATGTAATGTTAGCATAGTCTCAGTATCTTATCGCGCAAGTCTAATTTCTCGATAAGCGATCGGATCGATCCGGTGCAACGAGCATGACATCCACCGAAGACAATATAAAATTTGGTCATAGTCACGTATGAAATGGAACAAGGGGTCCCAATGCTTATGGCCATTATCTCCTACTAACCGAGCCGCTACCATGGCGATCCAAATGCAATACAGATTGGTTCCACACCCATGAATATCAAATTCAAGAGAATTTAGTCAAACAAGCTTTCACGTATTCGAATCGGTTATCAAAAGGATTGAAAAAGATTAATGGGTTTTCTTTTCTATCGAATCGATGTCAGGACAAAGCACAAACACAATGAGATGCACACGACAAGTCTCGAAATCTAATAGCAAGATCTTGGGGAATTCTTGATCTTTGACTAGTTATAAGTCAATCATATCTTGGCGGTAATTAGGTGCAAGAAGCCTTGGAAACACGAGCAAGTATTAATTATTCTTTGCAAATCCCTGGTTTTCGGATAATATTTTCGTCAGATGTCAAATGAAATCTTAGGAACTACCTGGATCAATGTGATATTTTGTTCTAAATTTGTCGAGAGAAGATCTTCCCAGATACTTGAGAATCTCTAGGAGTCCAGACTTAGACTGTGGTCAAAAGGAGTTGACCAAGTAATTCTTGATGCACGAAGCAAACACATGCATTAAAAGAAAGAAACTAGTATCGATATGATTGAATTTCTATGATTTGGGGATTGAAGAGTTTCTTTTCTTTTTCTTTTTTTGTCAAAAGGGATTGAAGAGTTAACTTGTTCTGATTTTCCCCAAATAAAACCAGAATATTAAATTAATAAAAGATATATATGTAAACTCCTTTGAGTAAATTGTAATTATAGTTCCATCACGCTTAGATTCCATCCAATTTTCATGCATATTACTTAGGGTCTAATCATTTCGATTAGGATCCTCCTGATTCAAGATATAAAGTTTCGCTTAATCACTCCCTATACAATTACGCCGTCTTATTTGACAAATGCACCGCGATTGTTGGTTTATAATATATTATTTATCTGTGTATGTAAATGATATCAAGTATAAATTTGTCTATAAAAAAAGAAGAAGATAATTCCGGACATGTGATGTTTATCATCCCCTGTCTAATTTACAAACTAATTTAGAATTTTCTCATTATCTTCCGTCCAATCAAAGAGACGGCATGCTTCTCTCTTTCTTCATGGGACGCCACCATGGCACGTGAAGCTGTCCGTTCGCCACACTTCATGCCCATGCACAGGTGGCGTCCACCCATGCCAATTGAAAAAAAAAAATAAATTATAAGCCGTCCACCAAAAATCGAAATTTGAAAAAAATGTAATAAATAAAATAAACTTAAGTAAAGAAAATAGGAAAGAAGCGAATTAGATTTTTTTTTTTTTTTTTTTGGGTAGGGGGTTCGGGCAGGTGTCAACATAGAAGCTTCCCAATGTCAGAGATAGAATGTTGTCCGACCAACACGTGTCTCAATATGCTCGGTCGGTGGTTTTAAATTTTCTAATTGTTGCTATCTAGGTGTTTATAATTTCTCTATCTTCACCTTGTTTTGTGTGCACCAGCCCGTCGGTGGGCTTATTTGCACTGTTCGATTGGAATAAAAAATAGACAGCAAAAGAAAAAAGAAGAAGAAAAAACCATGGTAATAATAACATTTGAAAAAAAATTGAAATTGATATACTAAATTAATACACTGAAATGACGTAATAGTCTAGTGTTTTAATTTATGACATCACCTAATGTACTAACTTCCACCAATTTTAATATATCTAGTATTACTACAGTAAACTAAAATTCCCTTATTTTGTTTTTGGGTCTAAAGTGAAAGAGGGCGAGATTATTTCCTTTCCTCGTCCGCGCAAGCCTAATCCTTGATAGGATCGTTTCATGTAAAGTTGTGTTGCACTTATATCGATCACATCATTACCTTCCCTTCTTTATGAAATTTCGATTTTCACAAGCCAACTATGTTGACATTGTCATCCTTAGAGCAAAACATTGCAGCTCACACGTACGTGAGCCTTGAGTGCAAAACACTGTAGATGCCTTGCGACTTTCACGTGACAAACATGAAAGATTATTCATAGGCCAAGAAGCTCTTAAAAGGATGACTCGAGCGACAAAACTTTTTATGTGCTCTTTTTTTTTTTTTTTTTTTTTTTATGCATCACTTCATAATCTCTATTTCAAGCTCTTTCACGTTTCACGAGGGACTTGAAATGAATCGGTCAACAAAAGTCCGGTTAAAGAAAGATATCCGCCTTTTGGAGATGAATCCGTGTCGCTATATGGGATTCCGGAAGTTCAAAGTAACCAAATGTATCTCATCACAAAGCTTTAAAATTATTGGGGAATGAACTTCCAATCACATAGCGAGCATGAGAAATCTCTCAAGTATGCTTTCAGGTTCGATTAGGTTTCATGAACTTCAAGATGCACATGAGGCTAGTCCGATATTGTTTCGTTCCTGCCAATGCAGTGAGGAGGAATGCACTCGGACTGTGCAATCAAAGTGGTCCAAAAAGGCCTATTTCTTCTCCATGGTTTGGTGCATATGCCTCAAGGGTGGTCCAAGATTTCTTGAGCATAGCAGGGCTCGAGGATCTAGGGTTTTCTACATTGGAGGAAATAGTAACCTATAGTCTATCCTCGGATTTGTAATATCTATTTGTGGAAGATGCGCATCCGTGGTTTCCAAAAATACTGCCGAGGGGGCTCAACATTCCTTCCATGAATAACAATATTCTGAAATCGGTATTGCGTTGGATCTTGTTTTGAGGATGGAAAAGTTTGACTTAGAGTTGAATATGTCAAGAGACTACGGCTAAGCTATAGAGTTAAGAAAAGATTGATATGAAAAGATGTTTACGGTTGCGCTATAGAGTTGTTACAAGGTGTTCAATAATCATATCACGACCGAATTGCTTCTTGAGAGCTTTTAATAAATTACTTCACCTTAATATCACGATGGGTGTGTTATGCTAGTTGCAGCGATGCTTTAATCCCACTAGCAAAAGTGCTGAATTAAAATTCTTGGCTCCTGTAACATTTTGGATTCGCTTGATGATAAGGATGTTAGTCTCCTATCGTCTCATGGAATTTATCTCTCGCAATCTATTTAAATTAAGATGTCATAGATTCTTCACGGTTATTAAAAAATGTGAATGTATTACAACAATAATATAGGTACAACAATACAAAGTACAATCTCAAAATGGTGTTTCTTTATACAATTTTTGCCTGACAATTACAATTTCAAATGGATGTTTTAGTCTTTATACAATTTTTGCCTGAATTCAAATTCTTAGCAAGGTGATTGGTAAATATCCCATAATTGCAGCACTAGAGCCTCACTTCAAAAAGTACTATTTTCCACTGTTTACTTTCATTCTAAAAATTGAAAAAAGAAAAAATAATGTGAGAAAAATGAAATGTAATTTTAAACATCAAAATTTGTATAGCTCTCATGGTCTTGAGCTGTCAGATTTTAAAATTGAAAAATTCAAACAGAAAAGTCTCTCCAGATACACCCAAAAGTGCACAGTGATATCCAGTTCTCCTAACAGATGCAGGGTTGAGGACTAACACTTCATAAAACTTTGCAAAACCAAAAAAAGATAAAAATAAAAATTGAAAGACAAATAATCATTGTAATAGAAACTTAATTTGACGCAAACTACAATAATCTTACCTCAAAAATTAACTTGAAATCAGGTAAATAAAAATCTATAAGGCCTTAATTTAGATATTATGCATTCAGTAACAGTAGCCAAAACTAAAATCACACAGCATACTCTAACGTAGACAATGAGAAGCAGCAAAAGCATGAAATGTTGAAAATATTACAATAATTTGAGCTGTAAAAATGCGCTTCTCATCATAAACAAGAAGCTATGAGAACTATTCTTTCCCAGTATTCTTGTCAACAACTTCGAAGGGTTTGGGAAACTATGCCAAAAAGGATGAAAAAAGAAAAAAAATAAAAAAGAGACTCTTCCCCACACATTTCGATGGAGAGAATTTCACTATTATTCCTAGAAATTCTCGAGGCGATTTCATTGAGAGGCGTGAGCGGATGGAGTGCAAAGGGGAAGAGGGTCTCCACTCAAGAAAGCAGAGCAAACTCCAATACGAAGAAAAATTCAAAGTTATTATTGCCATGGCCAGACAAAGAAACACATAAACTGTCGAACTCTCCAATAGAAGTCCTTGGTTTTACTATTTGGAAGGACAAAACCACATGCACATGCTTTCGAAGATTAAGGTTGGTCTCCACCAAAAATGTCAACCCCCCACCAGACCTTCCCCAAAGTGGAAAACCTCCCATGTTCCTATCCATTAAAAAAATAAAAAGATAAAACGAAAAGAAAATCATCATATACTTTCACCAATTCCAAGTCCTAGCTAAGTCAGGCTTTTCTAAGAGCATTCTTTTTTTATTATTATTATTATTATTTGGTACTTTGATAGTTTTGTTTTATACCAGTACTAGAAGCAAAAGTATCATCTCCCATAATTGTTTGTTACAAGATGGTACTCATCTGTAATTTTAAAGTTGGCACCACTTGGCCATAGTTTCCTACGGTGGGAGTACTTGCTGCCGAATCCACCACTACAAACCCCAATGTATAGTTTCCAAATGAAAAGGGAAAAAGGAGGGAGAAAAAAAGGGAGATCGTATTTAGATGGTTGATAAAATTGTATGAACAATTAAGGCGGGATGTGACGTGTTGTTCGTTACTGACGACATCTAGACAGTGACCGACTGGCTGACAAAGGTCCTCGAACAATAAATCCGATGCGCGACAAGACGATCCTGTGTGAAGCGAAATTCTTTTTTTTTTTTTTTTTTGTGTGTGAGGACCACTTAATTTGATCAATGATAGTGATGAGAAAAAGAATTCCAATTAACGAAAATCCGTATGGACCACATGGTTTGATATAGAAAAGACATCATCCAACAAGGGTTGTTACTACACAAACAGAAGGAAATTTTTAAACAATGAGGTCATTTGTTCATTAGGTTGAAGCACGTATCTAAATTTAATAAGAGTATTTTTCGATTGTATGACCATCGATTCAAGTATACTGTTTAGCATGCTAAATTTTTCTAACATCCCGTATCATTTTGAAATCCACCATTGCATCACTGGTAATTTTCAAAAATGAAATAATTTGACTAGGATTGCACAAGGGGTTACAAACAGATCTGTTGTCACCATTTAATAAAACCGTTCCGGTTTTTTTTTCTTTTTTTCTTTTTTCTGTGTATAATCAGGGACAAAATTATCTGAAAAATAAAATGCGCTGGGTATTATCTAGCAAAAAGTAGTATGAGGCTTAGTCAAAACTCTTCCAATATTCTCTACCTTTGCTTATTATAATCCTTGATAGAAGATTACATAAGGAGAAACAAAGCAGGACAAGAATGAAGATCTTTCTCTATACATTGCTAAAGCAAATATGGTACACAAAGTGAGTCAAAGAGTCACCTCTTAGCCTCGGTACCAAATGTACTATAATATGGTACATACGCTATGTGTATTACCCAAAAAAAGAAACAAATTTCAGATCACAATCAGCACATTACGAGATACAGAAGATGGGGTATCGAGAGTTTCCTTCATCCATCGTTCCCTGAACAGCATATTGAGCAGCACTCGAAGCAGCCAAAACAAGCTAAGGCAGTACATAGCTGAGTCATCACCATCACGAATTGGTCATTTAGCCGCGAGCAGCACTGGATGCAGCACATGCAACAGCAATGGTTGCACATCGTCCCACAACAGTTTGATGCTGCCTTCACTAAGATTTCTGCAGCTTCGGGCAATTTCACTTGTTCAGCCCCTGGAGGAATGTTCTCGATGGTTGCAGTCAGGTTGCCGAAGCCGATGCAAAGGCTTCTCAGCATTATCTGCTTATAGACTTTGGGGTCAGGCATCTTCCTTGGTGCCTGTTTTAAGCAACTCTTAATAGTTAATTTCATTGGTTCTAATTGCAGTCACCAACAAAAGAAGCAAGCATGAAAGACCGCTGACTTCAGCCAATTTCTTTTATAACCAAAATGGGATTAAAATAGTAACAATATTCATGTAAATTCGGATGAGATATACAAAACTAAAAGTTTTTATATGCACTTGGAGCTGCTGGAATCACTACAGGTAAAGTAACGATTGCCAAAGATTCACTTTGTTCTTTCCTCTTGGGCATGTGTCATATGATCACTACAGGTAAAGTGACGATTGCCAGAGATTCACTTTGTTCTTTCCCCATGGGATTTCCTTACCATGTGTCATATGTTTCAATCTTGGTTTTGTTTTTGTAGTGACTGTTTACCACAATTAAGAGAACATCAACTCCATAATTGAGTTATATCCAACATCCAAAAGATTCAAGTTTCCACCCTCCACATCCATAATATCATGTCAGTCAAATCCAAACAGTCTAAGTTGCCAAGTTGAACTGGTCATCAGCCCAACTGAGGTCAACACAGGTCCAACTGAGATTAAATTACTCAAAGTTGAACAAATAGATAGCTAGAAGTGAGCCTTGTTCTCTTAGGACAGGCTGGTCGGTTACTTTTTGGAAACTGTGCCTTCCTAGGTATGGATATTTTTGCTTTGATATTCACCATTAAGGTGGCCAAATGTCCAAATCACAGGCATATCTGAAATGCTTTAATGTGCTTCAGTTAGAAGAAAAGCACTGGTAACGTTACTAACAATACAAATGATTGTGTAGTTAGACAGGAAAGTCTGAAGGGCTGTACAAAAGCCACATGGTAATAGCCCACATAAATAAGCCCGCGCAGCGTCCAACTCCCTTGAGATTAAGTTAAGACAGCAACAGCTTTGCAATGACTAGAGGCAGATGTGTACCTTATCTGAACCAGCTGATTCCGTGGCTTTTGTTGCCTCATCAGCCTCTATTAAGATCATACGAGTGAATTCTGAAGCAATACCACTCTGTATGCTCAGTTTTGCAACCTGTAGAAATAAGTAGCAATTACAAAAGATGAAGAAAGATATGGTGGAAGCTGAGGCATTGAGGTGTCACCATGCTCCAAATGGAAAAGGCAAATTTCCTCTTAACTTGATATTGAAGGAGAAAATATCATCAAATCAAGGAAATCTAAGGTCAAATACAAATTCTCCAGTCCAGTTATAAACCAACACACTGCTTCAAAGAGTAATGAGTGGAGATAAAGCTGTACCTTCTCCTCGAGCTGTTTGTCTTCCGAGAACCATGCCTTAGCTGTGAAATGGTCGATCTGTTGCTTTGCAAATAACTGATGCAGAGAAGAGGGTCAAAAAGGATTTGCCCCTACCATATTCCAGGTACAGAACTAACTGAAGTTACAAAACTGAAACAGAACGAGAAGTGCGGTATGTACCCTGTCAAGTAATATGTCCTTTGCCCTAAGAATCTTTAAGTCTATCACATGAGTGCTCCAATCTGCTGAGATACCCTTTACTTGAAGATGGTCAGGAAACTTTCCATTATATCTCCCAAAAACAGCCAATGGGGATGCAAGTGATAAGTCCGGTAGTCGGGATGGACACATCTACAGATGTATATAGTAAAGAGGAAAGAGGTCACTTTTTCGGCAATGTGGTCTTAAAACAGGTGCAGGTATATATGATTCTCGCAGAAAAGAAAAAGACCAACTACGATCATCATTAAAAGGAGAAAGGACAAAGAAACTTCCTGTCTATCCAGAAACCTATTTCCTGTTTTCATTTTACTTTTGAGGTGGATTGAGGAAAGTCATACTATGAAATAATCAATTTTGGAAACATGTTCGATGCAACCAAAAAAATAGAGAGAGAATGTACAAAACTTAGTGTTCAACTCATTGTACATCTGTTTGGCATGAATAGAAGAGAAAAAAAAAATATCTCCCTGTATTATCTGCAGAGAGCAGAGTAAATGGCATGCCCATTGTTCCAAAGATTTCTGAGCTATTTAATGATACATCAATGTTCATGCAAATGTACCTCAACTTCAAGATCATCTAACAGGTCAATCACTATATCCGCAAGGACAATTGATGTCGCTTTGGCAAACAAGCTCTCCATCCGAAGCTCAACTGAACCTGGAAGCACAAATTAATAATTTAAAAAACCATCAGATCAATTAAATCAGCAAATATCTTTTCTACTTTTAGATCTACGATCATACTTTTCAGGAAAAAAATAAAAAGAAAAAAGCAGCAATTCTATGGTCCTCATCACTGGCAATTAAGTATAAATCCTCTATTAAGTATCATTTTAATGCACTGCTGACATAACTAAAATATGCTCGTGTGTAGCCAGATGGTTTTATTTGCCTGACCTACATCATATGCAGCATCATACTGTCCTCTGCCTATGATGGCAAGCATCCGTAGGAAATGGTGATTACAGTATGTTCCTGAAAATTACCAGAGAAAAGGTCAAACTCCATAGTGAGAGATACAAAACAGATTATCCACAACAGATCAAAGTCCATGGAAAACACATTCAACACACTGACTTGACACAAAATAAAAACCAATGAAGCTGAAATTTAACTATTCTTTGTGACATATCAGAAGCTGAGAATGTCACTGCCCAGAAAGTAGTGCACATGATCGTGCTGCCAGACACATAGAAAATAACGAATCATTACCTATACCAAAAGTAAAGATGCGTGGACATAATGATCCTCCTTTCTTTATTCGACTCTTCATTACATCACAAATGTGTTTCTCATCTTCAACAGTTCCATCTGTAACCAGGAGGATGGTAGGTATTGAACCTTGACAGTCTGACAGGATGTCTAGTGCCTGCAAGAAGTGGAGATTAGCAAGACTGAGAAGCATCTAAAGCTAAGCAATTACAAATTATAGGGAGGACCAAGTATACTATCTGTGAGAATTAGGTATGATGTGAATATCTGCCGTTCATTCCTTTATCACCTAGGAAAGGGAAGAGTGTGAAACAATGCAAAAATAAAAGAGACATGTTTAATCTCATTGATTCAGATGATAGCAAATAAACTGCAAACCATAAATGGTGAAAAGAGATAGCCCATCTATTGTTGGCAAAACTATAAATGCATGTCACTCAGCTGTGGTCATTTTCCCTTCAAACTAAAAGTTGGAACTCTGAGAATATCTATTTTCCCCATGAAACGGTCGAAGAAAAAAAAAAAAATTCATGAGATGAAATTGTAACTCTCTGGGAATATCTATTATCTCCATGAAATGGTTGAAGAAACCAAAAAATACAAATTCATGAGATGAAATCATGACAGGAATGATCTTCTAAAACATAAATGGCACGTACCCCATCAAAAGTAGAGAAAAGGAATACAAAATAAAAGCAGAACACAATTCACGCCAATAAAAATTGTTGAAAACCAAGGGTAAGACTCTCTATCTGAGCAGCTTATCTCATATTTATTATGATGCAGCAACAGAATTCTGTGTAGCACTTTCCTTCATTGAGATAAAATGCCAGAAGCCTCATCTAGATTAATTGGGCCACTACATATCATATTATCAACCCCAGGAAAGGACATCATAGTTTGTCTTTTACAGGGCATCGAGTACTGCATAACTTTGCAATGTGAAAAAGATATCCACTTTGTAGTCTCAGAATATGGAAGATGAAAGTACTTTATTCAGAGGCTGCAAGATGTTGGTACCACCGTCAGCAATAAAGTTATTATCGATCCATTCAATAGCCGCTTCAATTGCTTCACTGGTAGCTAACACCATGGATGTGGAGTGTTGGTAAACCTCACTATTAAAAGCTAGGATACTAAATGAATCCTCGGGGTCAAGCTTGCGCAGCGCTGTTGATAAGGCACTTTTAGCATCCACAAGTAGTTTGCCCTTCATGCTTCCACTAATATCAACAACAAATACCACATCCTTTCTGTACACCTGTCAAACTGAATAGGATGAGGCAACTATGACAGGAAGCACAATATTAACTGAATGGTGCCAGAAGTGAATTAGCACTAGACTAACCTTCCTATTCTGTTGGTTTCCTGGAAGAAGGTATAAACAGAACATTTCTCTTTGATCAAAATCATGCATAGATGGAGACTGCAAGAGTACACTCCCAAGCATAGTAGCTGGCGAGACCTATAAGACAGAAAATCAGAAATATGCATTTTGTTGATGAAACATAACTTCCACAAGGAAGACTACAAGTCTGCAGTGTGCCTGAACACTTTCTCCTGCACAATCTAAAGGAAGAGAAGGAAGGAGGGGAGAAGGATCTTGCAGCTTACTGTGTATGAAAAATTCAGGTCAGTCTTTGACCACGTGAGAACTTCTGACTCGTACAGGAAAGCCAACTTCCCCACATGACGTTTCACTTCCTGAAAATTAAATAATAATAAAAAAAAAGAGAGAAAGTAAAAAGGATCATGTACTCTTTTCTCCTGTTTAATGAGAAAGAACCATACAATACTCAATCATGGGCACCTTCAATGGATGGCTGGTCGTTTTGCACAAAACTTCACTTCCAGTGCCAGAGTCCACATTCACCTGTATCTTTTCTTTCTTCGAGATTTTCTTCCCAGCAGGAGTAACATACTCGGGGAAACTAAATGGCACGCTCAAGGTGAACTGACCATTACAATATGATAATTTCTGAGACCAACAGACCTTGACTGATATGTTCGAACCCCCATCCACCTGAAAGCAAACAACTTATAGATATCTAGGATAAATAATAAAAGAAGGAATATATGAAAACAAAGAGATACGCAGAGTATGTAACTCCATAGAAGAAGTAACAGCTGCATAGTTTCTTTACCCGTGGTATTCTTAAGGTAAATATATGGGGTTTAAGGTAGCCCCCATCTTCAGCTCTTGCTGCTTTGTCTATATCTTTCTTGTCTTCCACAGCAACAAGTTGTGTGACATACGATCTTTTAGAAACTTTTACCTCAAGACCTAAAACTGATCCCTGTTAGCCAAATAGTATTGCTTGAGAAGAGATAATGTGCAAATGGGATGTGATAGACTAAATGCACTCAATCTGATCACTTTATAAAATTACACCGCATTAATTCTCCAATCATACCTTTGTTTATTACATATTGAAGAGAAACAGAAATTTCAGGAATAATTAGTTCCCACAGGATGAGCATGGTACATCAATCATTCCCATGTTTTGGGTTCAAAAGGTCAGAAAGTACAAAAAAAAAAAATAATTATGACAACATCTAGTCTTCCAAGCATTTACTCCCTTTTTCCCGTTGGATGGCCATTAATGATCATGTTAACATTCTAGGTGTCCTGACATTAATTGAATTTTGGCAAACAGCAATCGTTCACTGAACATGGTCTAATAAAGTTTCATATCGTCCTTTAAACATGTTAACATAGCATATCACAATCAATAGCTGCAAAAGAAACTCACACTCTACCACTTTAAAAATATGTTCCCTTATTAAAGTGAAGACAACCATTATCAGAAGCACATAAATATGATACGACTCACTCTAAAAGCAACAATTATCTATTTCCAGCTTTCAGACTCATCAGCCAACAGGATCTTCACACCATCATCATACTCATAATTGTCCAACCGAAGACAAACATCACCATTAGCATTATCCCAATGTTTTCCCATTCGAGTGTTGTCAACCAGTGATTTTCTTTTTTCTTTTTTGGTTTCTGTGTCATGATCAAGTTGTACCATAGTCAAATTTTCATGCATTGAACTGTGTCCACTTCCCTGATGTTTGACGAATCCTCTTGCCATGATCCTAAAAGATTGTGCAAAGCAAGACTAACCTAAAAGATTGCACAAAGCAAGACTAACCTAAAAGATTGCACAAAGCAAGACTAACCATTGGATATAAGTCACGCTTGGTAAGTCCAACAGAAAATACGTTATGAAACCCTGCTCACGTGCAAGCTGGATTAGGAATGACAAGTACAATTTGACGAGCAGAGGCCGCATTAAAATCATAGATGAAAGGAGACCACTTGTATATGAAAAAACACGTGATTTAGGTAACTACTGTTTTACCAACTAGACAAATCAGAACTAGCAACCGCCATCCACGCCCCTAGTCCAGTCAACGATGCCAACTATACAAGAACAAGAACAAGAACAAGAACTAAGAGAGGCGCTACATCGTTTTCTCATGGCCCCGAACAAGTACACTATTTTCCTCACAGCCTAATCATCGACATTACGCTTTGGAGAAACTCTGACTCAGGACTGAACTCATGATCTACAGGTGCAAAGCTTCGATGAGCAGCTTACCAACTCCTCTAGATTCACAAACAAAGTTCATCAAACAAAAAATCCGAAGGCGGACACAACCTCGAGTGGAATACGTCAGATTAAGCCATGAACGCACCTGCTCGCCCATGGGGATCGCGACCCGGCAGTCGCAGCACTTGCTGCCCATGACGCAATGGACCCGCCACGAGCCGCTGACCCGGACGACGGCCGCGTCGAGCTGGCAGTCCGCCTCCACCTCGATCCCGTTCATCTGGAGCGGGATCAGCGCGGGGGGGTCGCACCGGCCGTGCACGTGCGGCTGGTAGCTCGGGATGTCCGGGTTGTCCACGACCGTGGGGTCGGGGATCACGGCGTACACCATGGGCGACGCCGGGAGGAGGAGGAGCGCCGCCGCCGCCGCCGGCGCCCTCTCCATCGGCGCCGGCGACCGGGGGGCGGTGACCGCCCGGTCCTTCCCGAAGTAGAGGCGCTTGGAGAGGCGGAGGCCGTCGTCCACCGCCTTCGCGAAATCGTCGGCCATCGGATCGCGAGGGATCGGGGGGAATGCGGGGGTCGGCGATTGGCGAGAAGCGACGAGATAGATTCGGAGAGAGAGAGAGATGGAGAGATGTGATCGTTGACGGGCGCGATTTTACTGAGATTTGGAGTTGAAAAGGATTGGGGGAAAGGAAAAAGGGATGGGGGTGGCGTCGGGAAATGGGAGAGAAAGGGACGCGTGATGTTACCGTTACGCACGAGAGGCTTTCTCTCTCTCGATTGGGGCGTGCGTAGTCCGGCTTCTGAACGACGGTGAGTTCTGCGCCAATGAGGGCTCGACAGCTAGGCCCCTGCCGGCTTCGCTAAGAAACGAATCATTCTCCCTTTTGCGAATGGAACTACGAGCCATACACTAAGAATCGAAAGATTAGAATAGGGAATCATCAATTGAGACTATGGAATAAGTCGAAATGTTCACGATAAATTCATTTATGGGTGTTTTTGGACCATTGAATGGTGCGGCTCCAGTTCAAATTGACATTATTAGTTTCCGAAAGCCATGCCGTGCAATTGCTTTGGACCACAAACCATCTTAATGCTTATGATGAACAATCCTTTGGCCTATCAACTCCTTTCAAGTTTGAAGAAGATTGGACCAAAGATGCCTCTAGCACTCAAGTTATTCGTCTTATCATGACAAACACCCCTTAGAGGTTCTCATGTTTTCAATATGGCCCATAGAATCAAATTCGCTATTGGTGCTCCTAAAGCTAGAATTGAACTCACTTTAGTTATCTCCAAGTTCAAATACGTCAAGCTCGGCAATACATAGATTATTTACATAATTTTTTTTTTAAAATTATATATACACACTAATTTAGTTCGGGTAGGCGAGTGGACAGTTCCACAATTAAAATTGCAAACTTGACCAATTATCGCCGATTCTAGTAAATGGGAATAAAAAATCAAATGGGAACCACTTATTCTACCACTTATTTTGGGTGGTTTTGAGTTTTTTTTTCAGATATCTTTAATAATATTTTAGGAATAACCTGCCAAAATGGATTTTTATATGAGTTATTTATATTCGGTAAATGTGTTTAGAATTGTAAAGCCTGGAATAATATGGGTTTATTATTTGCTTAGACCCAACTCTTACTCTCTCGCCTTCACTCGATCTTATGCTCTCACATTAGTTCGAGCACGAGTTCTCCAAAATTTGATTAAATTTGGAATTGTTATTTACTTTCAACATATAATATAGATGCAATGATCAAGTGCCATGTACTTTATATTTAACCTGTGATCGATATAGAAAAGATTTCTTGACCATAGCTTATGAGTTGCAAGTGAATTGGGGTAATTATGATTAAACCCGAACGGGTGGCAAACCTTTACCACATCGTCTAGAATAAATCGTTGGAGCTACTCATCCTTTCCACCTTTTTATTGATTAAAAAAAACTTTAAGTTCACGAACGGTCCTCCATCGAAATTTCAGATCTCATGTTTGCTTTTCGACCGTTATTGGAATCCACACACGGCACGTGCAATAAAGACAACCACGAGAATGACTTCTCAGGACACATGAAGGTCCCCATCCTCAGCTGTCGTGTTCATGGCCCGTTAAGGACCATAAGGTTGTCCAGCAGCTGTCGTGTTCATGGCCCGTTAAGGACCATAAGGTTGTCTCGCTCGCTGGACGAAGCGGACTGCAGAACGGCATGAAATCAACATCCACGTCGTTGCTGGCGCGAGTCACGTATAAACTATCGGATCGGACCGACCTCTTGTCAGCTCGTTCTTCATTTTATCCGATGTCCCTTTGACTTGATACCTCGCTGATCCCGTAGATGATCGATACCTCGCCTACAATGTTCCCCGAGTGCCACGCTTCTTTTTCAAGTTGTGAAAAATAGTGGGGATCAAGTAATTTTATTAAATTAAGATTTCTTAATTAATAGGTACAAAGTACAATAATTGAGAACTTTCCAATATCAGATTTTATTTTAGACCTCACATTTGATTGGCCTCTTTGACAACTTTGGCAATGTCCAGTCAATCAACATCGCTAGAATTTGTAACGCGGAGAGAGCTTCTTTGGGTGTCTTCCGATCAATTAAGAACAAAGTCAAAATCGGCTTGAATTTCACTATAATAAATACATTAGGATATGTTAGACCAAAAGAAAAAAAAAAAAAAACACATTAGGATATTGAAGAAGTATCTGTAGAAAATTATTCACATAAACAACTTATCAATCAAGAAGAATCGAATTCATATATGACTGTAAAATATCAAGATCAATAAGTATAGCGAAATTAATGCGTATCTGTTTGGTAAACTTGAAGAAAAATATATCAACCTCGATAATCGAAATAAGTATAATTTCGATAATGGCTTTTAATGGAATTAAGCAACTAATATGTATAACCTACCATTTTATAGGCTAGAAATGAGACCTATTTCAGTATAACCTACCATTTTATCAAGATCAATAAGTATAACGAAATTAATGCGTATCTGTTTGAGCTATTACTTCACTTGAAGAAAAATATATCAACCTGATAATCAGAAATTTATTAGAATGCCAGATTTTCCTCTTTATGACATATTTCAGTATAATGGCTTTTAATGGAATTAAGCAACTAATATGTATAACCTATCATTTTATAGGCTAGAGATGAAACCTAACAAACTCTAATTAATAGCGTGTCAATTGGGCCCTTCCCATTACGAGCTTCAATTAAACACAATTGTTTACACTTTGCTGCTCAACTAGGCCCGTTATTAATAAATGCCAATACACAATTCAATAAGATCACTCTAGAATTTAATAAATATTGGAATATCTATTAAGCCAATTATTTAAAATAAAAAATTAATTAATTAATTAATTAATGTAAGTTCATATTATATGAAATTTCCAACAGTATTCCCTTTTTCTTTTTCTTTTTTTTTTTTTCCAAAGTAACATTTCATTAAATTCTATAGAAATACTAAAGAGATATAATGCGGTCCCAACTTCAAATTAAGACAAATTCTAGACAGTTTCACTATAAAACAAGTTCTAAATAACAAAATGAATCATCAAAATACAATTATGGGTCATACACTAAAAGAGCAAATTTGTGACTTCTTTAAATCAAAATTGATGGCCGATCATCGAATTTGTCTTTAGTAACGAATACACACCAAAATTTCGATCTATCATAATGGCTTTTCCTTTTGGCAATGTGTGCGTAGGTACGGCGTCTCCAACACCATCATCATCCAAAGTAAAAGGATTGAATAAATGCAGATCCGACGCATGTCAAAACAAAACCTTCACGAAACTCCTTCGATCCTCTTTGAAATTGAACTTGTACACAAAGGAGACCTAAGTAAAGTGAAACATCAAAATTATACATGCAAAAAACCCTAAATCTTACTACATCAGGATAAAAATCTCCTCAAAATTAGAAAGAGAAGTTTCTAAATCTAAACTAGATTGGAAAAGAAAAGCTCCCATAATAAAGGAAAGCAAGAAGAAGAAAACAAAGAACCAAAAAAAAAACCAAAGAAAAAAGGTGGGGAGGGAGAGATATAGCTCAAACTCAAAAATTAAAGAAGAAAGTTATGTGAAGATAAGAGTCCCCCTGAGGAAGGACAGAAAAAGGCTCATCTGAGTTAACCGGATAAACTTTACTTTGATGTTTTCGGTTATCTTTTTCACTTTGATCTACCCCGGCATGTTCTCTAGTTCTAGCACTGGAAGATATAATAATAGGAGATGTGTCCTAGTAGCTTGAGTGGTCAAACTTTTTAATACCTTGTTATTGCTAGTCTTTTCACGATTAATCTGTTTTTAATAATTAGGGAAAAATTGGTAAGAATCGAAACCAGTTTAGTTTGGTTATGAATTGGTTCTAGGTTTTATTGATGTGTCTCTAAAATTTTTTATATAAAAAAAACGGATAATTAAGAGTTAAATGAGTTAATTTGAACTGGACAAATTTTGAATCCACCCAAATTTTTACCTTATCTATATGTTTGAAAAGTTTATCAAACACGCAAGGCATCTTTGTACGACACTCCCTAAAGTACAGCATGGTTAAAGAGTACATTTTTTATATATTGCTAGAAAAAAAAAAAATCAAAGGAGGGATTTCCTGCCCGGTGGAACGATGTTATCATTTAGAGGAGGAAAAACCATTCTGCATAGTTACAGAAAGATAAAGATTCTAGATCAGTATGAGATTGTCCACCGTGTAGCCTTAAATGTGAACTAAATAAATTTTGACACTCTTTTTCCATTTAAATAACTGAAATATCCTCCCCCCCCAACCCCTCTCTCTCCCTAATTTATTGTTCTTTTATTTTATCAGGCTATCCAACAAAACTACTTTTGTATCTACCAGCTCTCTTATCGGTTTTACAAGATTATTGTTTCAATCAAATTCTCCATCACACCCAATTCTATATTATCTTATCTTGCATGCTGCTATTACTTTGCCTAGAGAAGTTGTTAAAATTACTTTATGGTTTCATATTCTCAATCACTAAAGTCATATTGAAGATTAGAAATTTCTGTTCATGATGATTATAACCACTTTTAGATACACAATCATTCCTTATTTTGAAACTTACGGGAGCGGGGATAGAAATAAAACAACTTTATCGGTTAAGCTGAAAAAAATATAATCAATAAATTGGGAAGAGAGAGAAGGATATTTTGATCGGTTAATTTAAAAAAAAAAAAAAAGGAGGGTCTTAGCCAAAACGAGGTACAAATGGCGCTGTTGCACATGAGAAGCTCTCGATGAGGTCTACGTAGTCCAGCTTTCTGACAATGGTGAGTTCCGTGCCAATGAGCACACGACGGCTAGGCCCTTGCCGGCGTTGCTGAGGAACGAATCGTTCTCCCTTTTGCAAACGGAAACTGGTTGCTCCACACGCTCATTTTCTAGGGGAAGATCGGATTCTGGGTAGGCAGCAGCTTTCATCTTTGCTGGGAATATTTCGACTGGTTTCATCGAACCAACAACTCCCGGTTTTAATTTTCAAGGAGCGATCGAATTCTGGATGAGCAACTCTCACTATTGAAATCGAGAATCACTCATTAGTTCCATGAAACCGGTTGAAATATCTCAAACAAATTCATTCCAAGGTGTTTTGAACCATTGACAAGTGCACCTCCAACCTAGACTCACGTTATTAACTTATCATCGCTCGCCTCACCTCATTGCAATTACTTTGGACCACAAAGAATCTCAACATCTATGGTGAACAATTCTTTGGCCTATCAACTCCTTTTAGGTTTGAAGAAGGTTGGACCAGAGATGCCTCTAGCACCCAAGCTATTCGCCTAGTCATAGGAAATGCTCATAAGAGAGGTTCCCATGTTTTTCATCTAGCCCATAGAATTGAACTTCTCAAAAGAGCCCTTAGAGCTGGAATTGAACTCACTTTGATTATTTCTAGGCTCAAATATGTCAAATCCAAGAGTATCAGTTTGATTTGAGTGGGCAGTTCACACTTGAAATCGGGAATTGGATCGATACTCACTGATTCTAGTAAATTAGAACCCGAAATCGGATTGGTCTTCATAGGAACCATTGATTCTAGGAATGGATTTGTGCAATTTCCAGTACTTTTGCACAACCCTAATAATTTCCCGAGAGTAGCATGTCAAAATAGGTTATAGACCAATTTCTTAATCCATATTTAGTAGGATGAGTTGTTATATGAGTTATTTATATTCAGTAAATGAGTCTAAAACTGTAAAGCTCAAAATACTATGGGTTTGCTATTTGCTTTAACCCAACTATTGCTCTCTCATGTTCTCACTTTAATTCGGACACGAGTTTTCCAAAATTTGATTTAATATGGAATTGTTATTTATTATCAAGATATTCATAGCATCGCGTACTTTATATTTTAACTTGAGATTGGCATGGAAAAGACTTCTTGACCTTGACCATAGTTTCTGAGTTGCAAGTGAATTGGAGTAGTTACGATTGAACCCGAACATTCCATTATCTTTCATAGTAAAACACTCAGCCAAAATTACGGATTCGCATGTTTACAGTCACTAGTCAATATTATCTAATCATGGACTCAGCATCATCTTTCCCGTTTGGCTTTGTTCTGATCGTGACGGGTGACAAGCCCTTGCGACGCCGTCCAGAATAAGTCACGAGTGCTACCCATCCTTTCCCACCTTTTTATCGATTTAAAAACCTCAAGACTGACCGGCGATCCCCCATCGACATTTCCGATCTCATGTCTGCTTTCAACGGCACGTACGATTAATACAACCACGAGAAGGATTTCTCAGGACAATCGAAGGTTCCCTGTCTATCCTCAGCTGTCGTGTTCATGGCCCGTTAAGGACCACAGGGTCGTCCCACTCGTTCCACGAGGCAGACCACAGAATGGGATGAAATCGACATCCACGTGGCGGCGGCTGGTGCGAGTCTTGTCCAAACTAGCTGGATCGGACCGACCTCTCCTCGGCACGTTCTTCATTACGTGACTCTCCGATGTCCCTTTGACTTGATACCTTACCGACCCGATAGATGATCGATCCCTCGCCTACGATATTCCTAGAGTGCCATACACCTTTTTCAAGTTGTGAAAAATTAGTGGGGGATTAAGAAATTTAAATAAATTAAGATTTCACAATTAATGGGTACAAGGACACTAAATGAGAACGTCCAACATCAGATTTTATTTTAGACGTCATATTTGATTGGCCTCATCAATAACTTAGCCAATGTCCAACCAATGAACACGGCTAGAATATGTAACATTTCATTCATTTCCAAAGAAATATCAAAGAGATATAATGCAGTGCAACTTCAAATCAAAGATAAATCCGAGACAGATTCAAAACAGAATAAGCTCTAGATTCAGTGCAGATTTGTAATTTTTTTAAAGTCAAAATCGGCGGCCGATTACCAAATCCGTCTTCAATAATCAATGCATATCGAGATATACATATGTTACAATGGCCTTTCCTATTGACAATGCACATCTAGATGCACCTTCCCTAACACCATAGTTGTTCAAAGTAAAAAGGTTGAACGATCACAGACCTAATGTGCAAACCTTCATGAAACTCTTCTAATCCCCCTCAAAATTAGACTTGTACACCAACAAAACCCAAGGGAAGCAAGACCTCGAAATTGTACACGTAAAAATCCTAAATCCTAGACTATATTTGGATAGAAATCTCTCGGAAATGAGAGATAGGAGCTTTTAGATCTAGACTAGATCAAAAGAGAAAATCTTCCCCAACGGAAGAAAGTAAGAAGAATAAAATAAAGAATCAAAACAGCCCAAGAAAAAGGAAAGGAAGGGAGAGATGTAGCTCATATCCTTCTCCCCATGAAGATCGAAAAAGAAAAATGTGTGAAGATGAGAGAGAGGAGAAAGAAGGCTCGTCTGAGTTAATCGGATAGACTTTACTTCGATGTTTTCAGTGATTTTTTTCACATTAATCGATTGCGCATGGTCTCTAGGTCTAGCACCGGGAGAAATAAAAGGAGATGTGTCCCAGTAGCTCCATTCGTCAAACTTTTTAGTGCCTTGTCGTTGCTAATTTTTTCGTGATCAATTTGCTTTTAATACTTACAGGAAAAATTTGCTAAGAATCAGATTCGGTTTCGTTCGGTATGAGTTGGCCGTGGCCCGTGGGTATGATCAAGTATAGGAGTCTCTAAAATTATATTATATGAAAAACGGGTCAATAAGAGTTAAATGGGAATTTAGGTCAGTACAAATTTTGAATTCATCCAACCTTTACTTAACCTAATTGTTTGACAAGTTTACTAAACATGCAAAGCATCTTTGTACAATACTCCCAAAAGTACCACATGGTCAAAGGGTATATTTTTTATAGGGATATATTCGTTAGAAGTCCTAAAATTTATTACAAAAATGTAATTGAATCATAAAACTTACAAAAAGTACAATCAAGTCCTAAAACTTGTCAAATTGATGCAATCAAATATTAAAGTTAACATCGTCAATTTTATTAACGGAAAATGCTAATGTGGCTTTTTAAAATATTTTCTTTCTCCTACGTGGCTAAGACAACGACGTTGTTTTGGATTTAATTATAATTTCGTAATCATGAGATTAATCAAATAAAATAAAAATTTAAAAAAAAAAACAAAAAACAAAAAAAAGCCAAGGCAAGGGCGAAGGCCTTTGTCGCTACCACCCTATTGTCGAAAAGGGCTAGTGAGAGCTCGACGAGCGTCGGTAGGGGTCACCAGGGCCTCAGCTAAGGCCGATGACCCTCATCGACGGCAAGTGAGGGCTTGGCGACCCTCCACCGAGTGGTGGCCCTCGGCCCTCGGCGAGGGCCACCATAGCCAGGCACAGTTTGGCACCCTCATTGAGGGCCACCATAGCCGGACGAGGGTCGACGACCCTCATCCAAATCTCTGTGTGGAGGGTCACCGGGCCCTCGCTTGCCATCGGCAAGGGTCGCCTACCCTGGCCCGACCTTGGCGACCCTCGGCGACCTTGGCCAACCCACACCAGCCCTTTTTGGGGACTAGGTGGCGGCAGCATCAAGGGCCTACCGCCCTTGCCCATAGCTTCATTTTTTTTCCTTCCCTTTTGTTTTTTGAAATACTTTTTTACTTTGTTTAATTAATATTTTAGTTAAATAAATTAGAATTTAAGCCACGTTACTACCATGTAGTTGAGAGAAAACATTAAAAAAAAAGTCAGATTAGCATTTTTCGTTAGTCTAATGGACGTAGATAATTGAAGATTTCAATTGTATCAATTTGACAAATTTTATGATTTCATTACACTTTCGTGACAATTTTTGAAACTTATATATATATATATATATTTCCCTTTTTTTATATACAATTGGAAAAGTTCAAATGAGAGATTTCTTGCCCAATGGAAGGACGTCATCACTTAGAGGATGAAAAATCCTTCTGCATAGTTACAAAGATAAAGATCCTAGATCACCACCCGTGGTGGTGGCGGCGAAAAAACTCCTTCTGCATAGTTACAAAGATAAAAAAAAAAAAAAAAAAAAAAAAAGATCCTAGATCAATTTAAGATTATCCCCAGTGTAGCCTTAAATGTAACTAAGTAAATTTTCACTCTCATTTTGGTGAAGACACTCTTTTTCCATTTAAATAACTGAAATACCATTCCATCTTTCTCTCTCTTTCTCGAGAAAATATTTATTGTTTTTATGTTATTTTATCAAGCCATCCAACAAAAATACTTTTATTTTTAATATCTCTCTCATCGATTTTCACAAATTATTATTTCAGTCAAATGCTCCGTCACTATCATCTTGTCCTGCTTATTATTATAAGTTTGCCTTGAGAATTGTTAATTTGAATATATAATCTTGTATTTTTAATCATAAAAGTCACATAGAAGATTATAAATTTCCGTTCATGACGGCTGCGACCGCTTATGGAAAGCACAATTATTCCTTCTTCTTTTTTGTCAAATAATTTGAGATAATTTAAAAACTTACAGGAGAGAGGGGATAAAAAACGACGGCAGTTTTATTGGCGAAGACCGACATGGGTCATGCGCTGATTACCTTGCGCTCCGAAGTGCGGCTCAATTGATTAAACAGATACCAAACGGCGCCCACTAATCTCAAAAAGCAAGCAAAACGACAAAAAAGAGGCCGCCGGTGCCAGCCGCCTCCTTCCTCCCTCTATCGCAGAGCCCACGCTTTGAGGAATCGAAGGCAAGGCAAAGCTCGCATTTTTACGAGCCGAGATCGCTCTCCGAGTTCCTCGGCATCGGTCCCTGACGCCGCCGCCGCCGCCGCCGCCGCCGAGAATCTCGCCGGTGGTCCTCCGTCGGTTCCCGGGTGGCGGTCGAATGGCGCTCGATTCGAGCTCCTCCAATGGCGGCGGCGCGGACGCTTCTCTGCAGTCCATCTGCTACGAGCGCGGTTCCCTCCGGCTGCTCGACCAGGTGGGTTGTTTTCCCAGTTCGATTCTTGGGTCGAGGATCGATTTGGGGATGCGCCTCCCTCCCCTGTGCTCGGCCTTTTTGCCCTTTTCTCTCGTGCTCCCGGTTGCAAGTCTCACTGTTTTCTTCCGGCTTTGACAGAGAAAGCTTCCCCTGGAGACGGTCTACCTGGATATAAAAGACGCTACTGATGGATGGTATCTTTTCTTGAGCCAAATCTTGAAATTCTGTTGGTGACGGGGAGCCCTTTTTGCGCTTCTTGAAATGGTCCTTATTTCCAAGTCCACCCTAGTGTCCTTCTGCTGCTTATTATTGTACATGTCCTCGAGTCTAGCGTATACCCTTCGTTGGGATAAGTGTTTCGATGCAGTTTCATTCATTCATATAGATGTAGAGTTTTTTGTGTTAGATTAGTTCGGTTGTGTGGGATGTGGATGCGACGGCAGTGAAAGGATTTGTGAGAAGAGCTTGTCTTTCTTTTTGTGAGAAGAGCTTGTCTTTCTTTTTGTGCTCAGGCATGCGATAAAGGATATGGTGGTCCGCGGGGCGCCGGCTATTGCTATTGCGGCTGCACTTTCTTTGGCGGTGGAAGTGTCTCATTTGGATGCTTTTAGTGGGACGGCTGTTGAGGCGGCCTCTTTTCTCATTGGGAAGTTGGATTATCTTGTTTCGAGGTATTGTGGTGGCGGATGATGAGGTCCTGTCTACTGTTTATGGAAGAACATGTTTGCGAGTCTTGATTGAAACTTTTGAGATGTTGTTATATTCTTGTAATTGTGCAAATGCGTGACCATACTTGAATTGATGTAGCCATGGTTAAGCTGCTTTAGTGTCATGGAACATAACAGTCACTGTTGAACTTTTGCTGTCGATGAACCGACCTTTTGTGCTCCTTCAGTCGGCCAACTGCTGTGAATCTATCCGATGCTGCAACAAAACTGAAGGAAGTCATCTCTGATGCTGCTGCAACAGCTTCGGAAGCCAAAAGTATCTTTCAGGTAATAATTGCCACTCTGCTTTAGTTCATGAATCAATGAAACACTAATTCAGCATATCTTTCCGCCAAGTTTCTATTGTGGTGCATATCAAGGATAAAAGACATCTATGAAACAAATGACATGCTGCTCAGGGCAAAAAGAAAATAATCCATTTTTCTTTTCTTGAACTCGTTAATCAGTAAGAAATTTTCTTTCTTTCTACCAATTTCTAGAGAAATTTCCTTTCAATGTTACCTAGGCTTATACAGAAGCTGCGGAAGTCATGCTAAAAGATGATGTTGCTTCAAACAAAGCAATTGGTGGCTATGGAGCCTCATTCCTTAAGCTAAATCAGAAAAAGTCCAAAGGACTCTCTGTGTTGACTCATTGCAATACTGGCAGGTACTTTAAGTTGATTGTAGGTGTCCCACTCTTTCCCTTGGTCACTGTAACACAGCATCCTTATCTCTCTCTGTTTCTCTCTCAGTCTTGCTACAGCTGGATATGGTACAGCCTTAGGCGTAATCCGTGCACTTCATACTGAAGGGGCGTTGGAAAGGGCTTATTGCACAGAAACACGCCCATTCAACCAAGTAAACATTTATCTCTTGATTGTTTGTATCCACATTCTTTACGTATTCTGCATGCTATCGGTGATCATTGGGATTGGTGGATTGTTGGATGTAGTTGTAGGTTGTTCATATACTATATAGATGCAGTCAAGCAAATTACTCCATGCTTAGTGTTTGTTTAGGGCTTGTGCTGCTTAGGGTGCGTTTGGTAACAATTCTGTTTCCGAGAATAATTTCTAAGTATTTTAAGCCGTTTGGTAACTGTCCAAAATTTCAATTCCCGGAATAGAATTGCATTCGGTCCTGTGCTCAAAATTTCTACTTCAAATCATTTTCTTTTAATTTTTAAATAATTTTATTACTTTTTTCCTTTTTTTCTTGTTTCTTCTTTTCTTTTTTTCCTTTCTTTCTCTTTCTTCTTCAAGTTGGGATGCCAGTCACCTCACCCAGTGTTGCCTTGGGATGACCGGGCGCCTTAGCGGGCCAGACGAGGGCCGGCAACACTCCGGTGATCTCGCCCTGGCTTGGTGAGTCTCCGGTGATCTCGCTGGACCGGTTGCCAAAGACTAGTAGCGGTGGGCAGGGGACGGCGGCGGACAGCAACGGCGGCAATGGCAGCAGATGAAGAAGAAGAAAGAGGGAAGAACAAGTAAAAAGAAAAGAAAAGAGAGAAAATAGGGGTCTTGATTTTAGAATTGTTTCAGGGAACAAATAATCAACTATTTTTTACTCATCTATTTTATTCCAAATTTACTTTCGGAAACAAAAAAATAGAAATTTGGTTCTGGGAACAAAAATTTTACCAAACGAATTTCTGTTCCAAATCTACTCCCGGGAACAAAAGAATGGAAATTATCACTGTTTGACAAGTTGGCAAACAGCCCCTTAGTGTGTAGGGTCATATGCCATTTGCAGTTTTAATGATACGTATGATGGCGGAAATAGACTGTCAATACAGTTGCTTACTGTACAGAGGATTTGTGCAGTCATGACAATAACTAAATATCCTATTGTGACTTGGAAAACTTACAATTACTTTCTTATGAGCTTGAATTGCTCATCAAAAATCTGTTCTCATGCATGCAGGCAGGTATTTACATTGCATTAGAAGCTGAGAATAATAATGATTGATTTGATTTTAGATTATAGTTCAGAATTAGTATGTACTTATCAAATTTTGTTATTTTCACTTATGACAGAAAAATCCATACTCCTTTCTTCCCCCCCTTCTTTGTCCATCGTTTGGTACCTTTTTTTGCTTTTGGAAATTTGAGGAAAGGACTTCTAGGACAATGACAATAGGAAACATGAAACATTGATGGTGAAGTTATCTTTGAGTATACTGTATGAAAGGGACACTATTGAAAGTGGTAAAGTGGAGTTCAGGTGCACTGGGGGTAGTATCTTGTTTGAGAAGTGATGAAGAATGCATTGTTGTTCCAAGCAATGGGAAACCTGGGTCTGGCTTACGACTGCCCTAACAAACTTTGATATTGTATCAGTAGATTGTGATGATGAAAATTGGGCTATAATTTTTGGTTTGTTTGTGATTACGATCATTTGTGTAAGCAAATGTCTTTGACACCTGTTCCAGGGTTCTCGGCTTACAGCTTTTGAATTGGTCCATGAGAGGATACCTGCTACCCTTCTTGCAGACAGTGCTGCAGCAGCACTAGTGAAGGAAGGAAGGGTGGATGCTGTCATCGTTGGAGCAGATCGTGTAGCTGCAAATGGTAGCTTGAAGCATTTAATTGATATTAATTCTCTCTCCTATTATTTTTTTCTTTTTGAGCTGCTCCAAGGAAGCATGTTAATGAACTTAATATCTCTTTGCAGGCGATACTGCTAACAAGATTGGAACTTACAGTCTTGCCTTGTGTGCAAGGCATCATAATATTCCCTTTTATGTGGCTGCGCCTCTGACTTCTGTCGATCTATCTCTTTCTTCGGGTCAAGATATTGTTATTGAAGAACGATCCGCGAAAGAATTGCTGAACTCACGTGGAGGCCTTGGGGAGCAAGTTGCTGCATCTGGCATATCTGTCTGGAATCCTGCCTTCGATGTCACACCTGCAAATCTTATAGCTGGTATCATAACCGAGAAGGTACCCTCGCTCAAGTACAAGCTAATTGATAGTATAATTATGTATTGGCATAGGATATTTTGCTAACTTCCTGTTTATGGATGTATTTGACCAGGGTGTTGTCACCAAGAAGGGCAGTGATGCTTTCGACATGAAAGCATTCGCACTTCAGCTAGATGGTAAGAGCTGAGAGTTGGAGTGTGACGGGAACTAGGAGAAAGAGTACGGTCGTGTGCTCATCTTAGCTGTAACTCAAAATTCACTTAGATATTGAATAAATTGCCGTGGCGGCCTTGTTGTATGTGATCTGATCTGACTTTCTGAAATGAAAGTGATTAGCAGAAGCTGAAATTATTAGGACAGAAAAAGGTTATGGTCGAAGCCCTGGGATTTGATGAAGAGGTTCTTGAATTTGATCATATCATGAACCGTGTTGCTTTATTTGATGGGCATTCCCAACAAATGGTATTGTCTTGGACGTCATCGTCCAATTGTCTGTGTCTTGGGACTGCCAGCCCACATTAGTCATTAAATCATGTGGGTCACATATCGCATATCTCATAGCTAGACCCGTTAAACGGGTGGATCGAGTTGGGTCGGGTTTGGGTCAGGTCATAAATGGTCCGACCCAAATCGATCCATTTAACCCACTTATGACCCATTTATTACAATGCAAATTTGACCCATATCCGACCCATTTGACTAAACCTAAGAAAACTTATTTCTTATATATATTTTAAAAATGGTATTCTAAAATAGTTTTATACAACACAATTTAATGGACAATTTTTATAATTTTTAAAATAATTATTTTAAAAAAATCGAATTTTAATTATTTTTATTTTTTAAGAATATAATTTTTAATTTTCTTTTTTTTTTTTCTTCTTCTTTTCTTTGGCCTGGCCACTGGCCATGACGACAGCTAGGCGACCGGCCATAGGCGAGGCTCGCTAGATTGGCGAGGCTCGAGCATTGCTTGATGCCGGCGAGCTCGAGGCTTGCTCGCCGCTTGTCGGCTATCGCCGCGCCGCCACCACCGGAAGGAGGAAGAAGAAAAAAAAAAAAAAGGAAAAAAAAAAATAAAAAATAAAAAATAATTATAATTTCGATTTTTATAAAAAAAAAATATTTTTATAAAGTTAAAGAGGGAAGAAAGAGATTATGAGGTTTTGGTTGAAAATGGATTCTAAATCCAATCCATTTAAGACCCACTTAATATCTACTTATTTTAAGTCTTTAATTGTAAAATCCATTTAGCTAGTTTCTTAAAAAAATAAGTGACCCAATGACCCATTAATGATTTAAATGGGTCATATATGGGTCTAAAACCCATTTTGCCACATGTACTTTTGTGGCAGTTCACCACTTCTTCCTTTTATCACTTTTTACCCCTTCCGTGGAAGAAGATTTTTTACTGACGTACAAGAACAAACATATCAGCATCAACATTCTCTCGATATGCAGAAAAAGCTGAATTTGAGTGGATCTGATCTTGTCATGGCCTTTTAGAGCCTTTCACCTTACCACTTTCCTTGACCGGCGCAGGCAACTTGCCCGCCTTGCTGGCACCTTCTTCGAACGGCAAGCCCTTCTTGCCCTCCCCCGGCGGCGAAACTTGAATCGACCCACGCAAGCCGGACTCTGTTTGCAATGTGGAAAGCGCGTGGCAAGGGCACGTTCCGAGCTACATAAAGTATAATGTCAGCGTCCATAAACACTCTTATTCATCAAAATAAAACGGACTTCCCCCCCATGGAACTCAAAATTTAGAAGAGCTTCGAGCTTAGAGGAAATCGCATGACATCATTCGAGAATCTTTGTACCATATATACAGGACTCACCTGATTGGTGGTCAATCGATACCTGCCAGTGTTTCCAGGTAGAATGAGTCCCTGCGGGCCTCCCATCTGCAAAAGCCAAAAGCAAAATATTTTCATGAACCGGAGAAAGTAGTCGGTAGTTGCGTTACATGGTACCAGGTCAGAGGTGGCAGATGTAGTTTGTGATTGGTGGTGTGCAGATAAATCCTTTCTCCATGAACGAGAACTGGACAGCATAGTCCCGATCGACGTCTTTGTTACAGATATACATACCTAGCGAACTCTCTCCCACTGGATCGCGAGGTTCTCATTTGGCAATCTGTTGGCGACATCGATGGTGCCAATATGGCCCGGGGGTTTGCCCGTTGATGGTGATGGACAGCTGGATGAGCGCTCGTATTGCAGCATCCACTTCTGGTATAGTACTGCACCCTCTGCCAAACCCATGGCTGCAAGAACCCAAACCAACACTGGAAGCGGTGGGGGTCTCATCTTCTGCGCATTGTACCCAGCTTTGTGTTGGGATTTGGTATCTAAATAGAGCTAGAGGAGAAAATATCACTGGTTGCAGAGAGAGAGAGAGAGAGAGAGAGAGAATGGGGGGGACTCTGGCGATGAGTGGACTGACATGGGTTGCTTTCAGCGACTCCTGGAAAAACATATAAACTGTGTGATGCGGCCTTAACCTTATGTATGCTAAAACAAAGGAAAATAAGATGGGAAAGATTTGAGTTTTGGGTAAGACCGGTTAAACAGGTGGGTCGGGTCGGGTCAGGTCGGGTTTGGGTCAGGTCATAAATGGTTCGACCCAAATCGATCCATTTTACTCGTTTACGACTCATTTATTATAGTGCAAAAAATTTTACCCATACCTGACCCATTTAATTAAACTTAAGAAATTACCCATACCCGACCCATTTAATTAAACTTAAGAAAACTTATTTCTTATATATATTTTAAAAATGGTATTGCTAAAATATTTTTATACAAGACAAATTTAATAGACAATTTTTATAATTTTTAAAATAATTATTTTTAAAAGATCGAATTTTAATTATTTTTATTTTTAAGAATATTTTTGTTTTCTTTTTTTTTTGTTCTTCTTCTTCTTTGGCCACGATGATAGCCGGCGATCGGCCACAAGCAAGCCTTGAGCTCACTCGGCTCGTCGACGCCGGCGAGCTCAAGGCTCGCTAGATCGACGAGGCTTGAGCCTTGTCGGACGTTGACGAGGCCTTCGCCTTGCTAGATCCGACAAGCTTGAGCTAGCTCGATGCCGCCGAGCTTGAGGCTCGCCCGGCCTGGTCGCCGGTCATCGCTGTGTCGCCATCGAAGGACGAAGAAGAAAGAAAAAAAAAAAAAGAAAGTTAAAATAAAAAATAATTATAATTTCGATTTTTATAAAAAAAATATTTTTTAAAGTTAAAAAGGGAAGAGAGAGATTGTGAGGTTTTAATTGAAAATAGGTTTAAAATCCAATCCATTTAAGACTTATTTAAAATCCACCTATCTTAAGTTTTTAATTGTTAAACTCATTTAACTAGTTTTTTCAAAAAATAAGTTATCCATATATGACCCATTTATGTTTTAAATGGGTCATATATGGGTCTAAGACCCATTTCGCCACCTCTACTTACAGCTGGTGTGAAGTGGATTAATATTGGCCAGGAGTATTTAATAACATTCGATGTTTGGGAGTGACTGGGCTGACACGGCTTATTGATTATGGCTGTGCCTTTTGACCTCTTCTGCTGCAAGATAGGAAAAGGGAAAATTGTTGAAAATCTCGTGATCCTTGTCGTTGTTGCACATTAGCCCTCAAGACTTCGGGAAACTGCATATTAAAACCCCCCCTCCTAGGGAACTTTGACATCATTACATGATAGCCTTCGAATTTCGAAAAGTTTGCAGATTACTCCTTTCTAATATTGATCTAGGTTGCTGTCGCTTGTTTTCTAATCATTATTTAACAGCTTGTTATGCAACTTTCCCAAATTTGAGCGCTATCATGCAATGGTGTCAAAGTTCAAGGAGTTTCGAACAATTGTAATAAAATTTTGAACAACGTAATTTGTAATTTTAATTTTTCAAGTGATACTTTTTTTTTTTTTTTTTTTTTTTTTTTAACTTCGATTTTGTCAAAGAGGCTCCACGACACTCATTAAGTAATCAAATTATAGGAAAATTTGTATCTTTGGCCCCATCGAGACTGAGAGCCTGCATGATATGGTTCGCTTTAGAGCACTTCTAAATTGTCACAATTGAACTTTTCTTCCAAAAACAAAAATTATATTTCAATTTAAGAAGGAAAGATAATACTAAGAATTGACTCGAAATGCTCATCTACATATCTAATCAAAACCATCGATTGTCTGCCTTTTTTGTTTCCAATTTAGCCTTCATATACTTAGGACAAACATGATAACCATTATGTTTATTTATTTTTTATTTTTTTATTTTCAAGAACAGATTTAGAAAAGAAATTCGTTTGATTACACAATTTCATTTTTCTACTTTTGGAGCAAATTTTATTTCAAAGTAGGGTTGGAACAAAAACAAAAGTTAAAATTTTTAGCTTTTTTATTTCTAAAATAAAAGTAAAAAATGAAAACTTTTCTTATAGTTTCACTCTTGTCATTGCCCGCCACTTGCCGCCTGCAAGATGTTGGATTCTAGTCATTAAATGTTGGATCGGTTGCCGCTTGTCGTCGGATGCCGATGTCAATCACTGGTTGTCGCATGTTGGACACCAGTCGTCGAACATTGAACGCTCGTCACTAGACGCTTGACATTGGTTGTCGGCCCACTGATGTTGGTCACTCGTCGTCAGATGCACAATAGTCGGTCATTGATCGCCAATCGCTAGCCGCCACATGCTAAACATCGTTCATCGATTGTCAATTGCTAGCCTCCTTGCCTATTGGCCACCTCCCACCATCATCCGGGAGAGGAAATTCATTTGATAGAAATTTTGTATCGTTATAAAACGTGTATTTTTGTTCAGAATTTTGTCTAGATAATAGAAATAGAAAAATTAATTTCTATCTAGAAATTGATTTTTAAAATAGAATGATTATCATTTACACCTTCAGTAGTCTAATTTTAAAGAGGAAAAAAGATCATAGAATTGACAAAGGAAAAGGACAACAAAAGTAAAAGAAGGAAGTCTACCTATTTTCTAGGAAGAAGCCACACATGGGAAAGTTCCTTAATTGTTCTTATCGCGCAATTGCCGACTTTGCTCTTTCTATTCTTCGGGGGGAAGTTTAGAATGCTTCTCTTATTTTCTTCAATCCAAATTTAAGTAAATGTTCATTCGGCAAAATATATCTTTTCTTTTGCCTTCTAGGAGGAAAGAAACTAGTGTCGGATATTCCATCCAATTAAAGTTATACATCAAATTGCAATTCGTTATCTTTTGCAACAAAAATGGAAGCTAATTATGCAAGCGCCCAGCCCATTCATGGAAATTAACTGTTGTTCATATTGAAAAGAGCCTCTGCGTTTCGTGAAGTTTATTTTGTTCTAAGAAAAGTATCCTAATTCCACAAGAAAAGAATTTTCCAACGTAAAATTTGTGAGGTAAAAAATGAATTACTTTTTTTTTTCATTAATTAAATGGTTAATATTATAAAAAACTCTAAATTAGTACACATATTAAATTTACCCCAAACCAATTTTTAAGTCAGTAAAAATCTAAAACTAGTACAATTATGAGAAATTTATCATATATTTAATTTTTAGATTACCAAAAATCACAAATTAGTACATTGCAACATATTTACTTTTCATTAGTTTTCGTCAAATTTACTATAAATTTATTAAATTAAATGATACATAACAATAACTCAATTTATATGATAATCTCGTATTGAAATTCATATTCAATTCAAGATGAATTTATCATGAATATATTGATTTAAGATTTTTAATTAAATTTATAATAAGAAATAAATGTGTCAGCTTGGGATTTTCGTCCTATCAGAAGCGCGACCATGGCACCTTACCAACCAGCTCTCGAAGCCTCAAACCAGAGCGTCAAAACACACGACCGAACGACGGGGCAAGTTCACGACTCCAAGGAAGCTAGGAACCGATTCTAGCGCCATTCGCGACGACAATTCTCGATTCTACGTCGTACCCAATCCGCCGCCCGCCTTGTCCGACGCGGCTTCGCCTCTCGCTCCTGCGTCAATCGGTCCGTCCCTTCGCGCGACACGAAACGACACCCGCTCGAAGAACCGGCCAAGCGCCACCCCCGACCGGACAAATCTCGAGAAACTACCCAGAAGCTGCGGCCCCCCCTCAGGTACCTCTCGCTCTTCAGGCGCCGACACGATCTCGGGAAATTTCCCGCTGTCCCCGCTCGTCGCCCTTCATCTGGTGTTCTTTCTTTGGTCGATCGAGTTTCCAATTCGATCGTTCCGCGTTCTGGGGTTTCAATTCCGTTGAGACCCTCGATTGATCTTCGTCTTCGGGAGAGTCTGGGTGCCGCAAAATCGTAGCTTGGGGCTTTTCTGTTTAGTGGGTTTTTTTGGGGGTGGGGGTGGGGGCGCTGAAGGGCGAAGGAGTATGGTGGAGCCGGGGCGATATGGCTTCGCCGGAAACCCTAAATTCCGCGGGGTTTTCAATGGGGTTTGCGCCGCGGTCTTGTTATACATGTTCTATACGCAAGATGAATTCTTTAGGAGGGGTTCCTATTTGGGGGATTCGCCTTCGGTCCTGCCTCCTGGTTGGGGCTCGAGGGGTTTTGCTGATCGGGTTGATCGGTTCAAGGTGATACACCGGAGGGTTGCTGAAGTTAATGCTACCGGGTTGAATGGGACGGTGAGTGTGGACGAGTCCGTCGGTAATGATTTGACCGTGAAGAATCCTAAACTGTGCGCCGGTTTGTATGAGCACAAAGGTTATAAGAGCAAGTGCGAGTATCTGATCGCCAATCCTGAGTGTAATGCCGGTGGGTTCTTCCATTACATTTCGTTCTTCTACTGTGATTGCGAGAAATTCACGGGTGTGGGGTATGCCGTGCTGGCACTGTGGCTGGTTGCTCTGTTTTACTTGTTGGGCAACACTGCAGCAGATTACTTCTGTTGTAGTTTGGAGAAGCTTTCTAGTCTTCTGAAGTTGCCGCCCACAGTTGCAGGGGTTTCTCTGCTTCCGCTTGGTAATGGGGCTCCTGATGTGTTTGCCAGCATTGCTGCATTTATGGGGAAAGATGCAGGGGCGGTGGGTCTCAATAGCGTGTTGGGTGGTGCTGTTTTTGTTACTTGTGTTGTCGTGGGGGCTGTTTCTTTCTCTGTGGCAGAGCAGAGGGTCCAGATTGATAGGAGGTGTTTTATCAGAGATGTATCCTTCTTCCTCTTCACTTTGATTTGCCTTGGTATTATTTTGATTGTTGGCGAGGTCAGTGTTGGGGGTGCTATTGCATTTGTTTCCATATATGGGCTCTATGCCTTTGCAGTTGCTGCCAATGAGATGCTGAGGAAACAAACCAGGAAATTAAGGCTAGATTCTGTTACGCCTTTACTTCCTGTCAGAGGAAGTGTCTTTTCTCAAGGAAGTGAGGAAGACGAATCTATTTATGCCTCACTGATTGAGTCAAACTCTGATGGTGATGTACCTCATCTGCAAAGTGAGTTGCCGCACTGGATGTGGGCTTCAAATGTTGCAATTTATTCAAATGAGGCTGTCAAAGTCAATCCGGATAGCCCAAAGCAGTTGTGGGGTTGGAATGATGATGAAATGGCCAATGGAAATTCTTCCTTCACATGGTCGAAATTATTTGCTCTACTGGAGATGCCGCTGACACTACCAAGGCGGCTGACAATCCCTATAGTTGAGGAAGAAAGATGGTCAAAGACATATGCCGTCGCCAGTGCTTCATTAGCACCTATTCTTTTGGCATTTTTATGGAACACGCAAGACGATGTTGGAAATCTGAGCAGAGAAATCGCATATGCTATTGGCATATGTGCTGGGGGCGTACTTGGTGTTTTTGCATATGTGTACACCAGAGCTGATCAACCACCACGCAAGTTCTTATTTCCTTGGGTCTTTGGGGGATTCTTCATGAGTATAATCTGGTTCTACATAGTCGCAAATGAGCTTGTTTCTTTGCTGGTAGCTCTGGGTGTTATTTTTGGCATAAATCCTTCTATCCTTGGTTTGACAGTTTTGGCCTGGGGAAACTCTATGGGTGATCTGATGTCAAATGTAGCATTGGCAATGAATGGTGGAGATGGTGTGCAGATTGCAATGTCGGGTTGTTATGCTGGGCCTATGTTTAACACTCTTGCTGGTCTGGGAGTTTCACTGTTTCTTGGAGCCTGGTCTAGTAGACCTGCATCATTTGTAGTCCCCCAGGATAGCAGTCTATTTTACACGATGGGGTTTCTGATGAGCGGAATTCTTTGGTCACTCATCGTCTTGCCTCGACATGACATGCGACCAAACAAGATGTTGGGGATTGGCCTTATGTCAATTTATCTGGTCTTTCTGGTTTCAAGGTTAATCACATCTATGGGTTTGGTCTCATTGAATGGTCTTAGTTGACAGTCAAGGCATGAGGCATGGGAACTCTGGTCAGGGTAATGTTTTTAAAATATGGATGCCCTCTTCTTGCCACAGACACTGCTTTGTGCCTGTTGCCTGGATCATGTAGCTCATTTTAGTGTTGCACATTGAAAAAGTTACATAAGAATAGTTGAGCTGTAAGCTGGGCCTTAAGAATGTATCCATTCGATGTACAGTACTGAATTATCTTTGTGAGAGTCCATCATCTCCAAATGCTGCTGCTTTTTTCATATTGAAGGTCGACATAGGATACTTGTGAGATTGGCTTGTGACATGCTATCTGTGCTTCTGACACCATCATTGTTATTTCTGATTTTCAGAAGAACGTAGAAACTGTCGGATTGCAAATGAATGAACGAATAAATGACACAAAGTATCAGATCATAAATATGTTTTGTGTTTTGGATTGGAATGGTTGCTTTTCGGCTAGTGATTGGAGAAACTAGCCAGCACATTACTGGACCTAGATGTAGCCACATGCAGGATAAGAGTGAGAAATGTGGCTCGGTTATATGGAAATTCTTTCTCTCGTTCTGGTAATGCATATTTCCTCCCTTTGTTCTGGTTGGCACCACACATTGTAGACAGAAGAATGTCACAATCAATAACGAAAGCAGAGAGGTTGCCAATATGTAGCAAGCGTCTTGCACCATACCCCATATCCCTATGCAATTGCCGATTCGAGTAAAGTGGATCTGCAATGAGTTAAGTTTGCAATCAAAGCGGCAATTGATGGCATTCGTATGACTGTATGAGTTCAAGTTTTTGTCTTTTTGCTGTCAGTTCGACGAATGAAGGCATGATCATGCTATGTTTTACGTTATCATGTTCTTTTGTGTGATGCACTCTGATTGAGAAGACAAGAATTGCATTCTGCATCTTCACAGAGAGAGAGAGAGAGAGAGCAACGCATGCTCGGTTTAGTTCGAACTCTAGAGCAAAATAACAGATGACCCCACTTCCCTGTATTGAATCACCATCACAATTGTACACATTCTTCTTCAACCAATTTACAGCATGTACAACTGCTTTTCTCCCCAAACGTAAACCTTCCACAAGTTTTCGGTTCTCCCGACCCGACTGGACTCCTCACGTGATGCTGCTGGTCCCTTGATGTGATTGACCCACCGTGAGCCTCGTCCGTCCTGTTGGTTGCCATGAACGTCACGCTGTACCTCTGCTTCTCCCCTACCTTCCCAAACACCAGCCTCCTTGGCCTCACCCTCACCACAACTGTGCTTGGCGCCTCCACCACCACCTTGTCCACCGACCCGGCGTCCCCACATTGGTCACCTCGCGCATGTACTAGACCACATTCTTGTTGGGCCTAAACATGACTGAGAATGACGGATAGTTGAGCTGTCCCGGGTTGGACGGTTTCGTCGAGCAGGTCACGTTTGTCTGCCTCACAGCCCTCTGGACCTGCTCGATCGTGTAGTTGAGGGAGCAGACGAAGGCGATGTAGTTGTCAGTGACGAGATTGTAGACAAGGCCTGGCGAGAGGGCCTTCCTCGGGTCAATGTGGCCTGCTCTGAGGGCCTATGGGGCGGATGGGGTTCGGGGTGTCGTTGTGGATGTAGGCGGTGGTCATGAGCGCCGATTTGATTGCGCTTGTGCTCCAATTTGGGTGTGCGCTTGTGCTCCAATTTGAGTGTGCAGCTTTGAGCAGCGAGGCGACGCCACTGACGTGTGGGCAAGACACGGATGTACTTGAAAATGGAGCCGTTAGAAAAGATTTAGACTACTGGAGAGCGTACGCCAAGTGCTTGATTGTTTGATCAACAGAGGAAGGACGAGAGAAGTGTGTCCTGTCAATGAACCTGCGAGGATATTGAACTGGACCCTCCTTTTGTCAATATCCAATTCTGTGGGGCTCACATCGTCGGGCCAAGTGCTCAGGATGTCGACACCTGGGCCAATCAGTCAGGTTTCAAGATCTGCATGGACGTGTAGTATGGCCCTCTTGAGCTGATCCAGCCAGCAGCCACCACTGGTGTCGGCCTGACATCGACCTCTGGTGCGCCGGTAACAAGGGCCAGGGCTGTAGGGTTCTGATCGGTCTTGGCATGTTTCTTGATCGCGTTAGCTTCCTCTGCACCGATGTGAATGGTCGGTATCAGGTGGCAGTCTGCCAGCAACTCCTCGCTGCCGTGCTCCACTGTGTTCCCCAGTGTCATTCCCACTCTGCCGGCATCACGCCCCACTGCGCCCTTCTCCGGCCAGGAACTTTTCCTTCTGTCACAGACCGCCACTTTCCTGTGCACCACACTGGGTTCAAGTGAGCCCAGCATGCCCAAGTTACTTGGTATGCTTGCGTTTCCCGTGTTGTAAACCAGGCCAACCAGCTTGCTCCCCATTCCTGGGGCACCACACAACGATGCTCCAGTGAACTGCATCTTGTTGCCAAGCAATGCATAGGCCGGAAAGTTGCGGTCAAGGGTAGACACTCCTACATTCATGATCCAGGGGGCTCCGTTCGAGGGCGTGACTAGTTGAGGACCCTCGTTTCCGGCGGAGGCAGAGACGAAAATACCCTTCTCCTTCGCCGAGAAGGCTCCAGTAGCGATGGCAACATCATAGTATGTCAGGTTAGTTAAACCAAGGGAGAGTGAGACAGCACGTTGACGCCATCCCTCATGGCCTGGTCCATGGCAGCCAGTATGTCGGAGCTCATGCAGCCCGATTTCCAGCATACTTTATAGCTGGCCACCTGGGCCTGGGGAGCCATGCCCCGAACAACGCCTCTTGCACTGCTGAGCAAGCTGGCATTGGCCACTGGGGAGCCTGCGGTGGTGCTCGACGTGTGAGTCCCATGTCCATCATGGTCCCGAGGGTTTGCACCTCTGTCATGTTACCACCTGCCATTTCTTTTAAGGTCCTCCGGTTCACAAGGTTACCTATAGCCTTTTCATAGCCTTTAGAGAAAAAAATAAGCACCGATGAGCTTCTTGTTGCACAGGGAAGGATCGAAATCCGGTCCCCTCACGCATTCACCCTTCCACTGGGCCGGAACCTCCGGGAACCCCCATGCCGAGAAGACCGATGATTACTTCGTGAAATGGTTGATCAGCCTCCATCTAATGGTTCCCCGTGCCAGGTTACAGCCCGAATTCATCTTCCACTTTCAAGAAGCCCGGCGTCCGCATCGTGTGGAGATGGCACGTGACGTCCTCATAGACCCCGAGCACTGCATCCGATGACTGGAGGGCCTCTGCTTGATCTGGCTCGAGGGACGCGGCGTAGCCATTGAAGGCGTCGCTGTAGATGTAAAGGAGATCGACAGCACCAGAGGCGAGGGATTGGAGGATCGCGCTGTACCGATCCCGGCTGGTGTTGAATGTCACGGGGATGCTTTGTTCTCTCATCTGAATAACGTAGGTCTTCTTGACCGTTGCCCGAGGGAAGGCGAGGAGAAAAAGAGCTAAGAACGTTAACCGGGCTACGGGAGAAGCCATGGCCGGACGATCTCCGGTTGCTCAGAAACCCGAAAGAGGACTAACTCTTGACGACATTGTGAGTTCCAGTCCTTATAGTCAAAGATTCTTCTTGCGTTGCTATTGTTAGTGTGTATTGTGTTGAAGATACTGTTGCACTTAATCGGTCCTCATTGGTTCATCAACTGGAAACTAGAATATTGTATATTTTGGGAATCTGTTTCTTTTTATTTTGTATATCTTTAGAATATTTTTTCTCCTTAATTAAGTTAACCACAAGTATTAATACAGGGCTGCGTTTGTATAATGTTACAAGTGAGAAAAAGCAATATACATCTTATTTGCAAATTCTCGACTTATTTCCATCAGTCATTTAATATTTTAACATGGTATCAGAGCAGTCTTTCTCAATCTAGCTTCCGCATCACTCTAAATATCAAATCTTCTTCTTTGTTTTTTTTCTTCACACACAGAATGTGTGAAGCATATCTTTTTTTTTTTTCTTAGAACTGATAAACAAAGGGAGAAATCATGCCGAGAAATCAAGCCTCAAAATCAGGGATGTCCGGTGAATCAAAAGTTGCTTCCAACAATCAAGGTTTGGAGAACTTACCTTCGGATCCTTGACAATTTTTGCAGGAAGAACACCAAACTGATGAATAGAACTACGTACAGCCTATTGAAGAAGGCTCGGGCCCAATTCTACCCAATTCAGGCCCTCCTTAGCCCAATTCAGGGCAATTATTCCCAGGATCCTATGTTCAGTGAATTCCCGTTCAAGTCCAACCAGTCCAGAATGCTATGGGCTCTATGGAAAACAACGGGCCAGGGGGAGGGCAACCTTCCAACCCAGAACAAGGACCGGGTTGGTCCTTTTTAAATCAAGCTAATCTGGGTCCATTGAGTTTTCCATACCCGAATTATGGACCCGGCTACTTTCCCTTTGCAGGTCTCACCGGCGACTGACTAGAGCCAGGGATCCCCTGTACATGACCGCCGCCAACGGACCTAAACTACGGTTGATTTCACAGCAAATTTCAGCACTGGAAAATTACTCTCTTTGGTCATGGGAGCTCTGGCAAGTGTTGATTATGAAAGATAAGTAGGGCTTCATTAACAGCATCATTCCCACACGACACTAAAGGAAGTGCAACCAGCTTGTCCAGGTGTAGGTTGGGAACTGTCTCACCCTTGAAGTAGCCGTTGGCCTCCCTCTGATGGAAGATGCACAAATGTCTTGGGAAAACATTAAGGAAATGTATGGAAAGCTTGATAGAACAATTTTTTTTTTTCCATAACCCAAGCCTTAACCGAATTAGAACAAGAAAGTCTTTCGGTTTCTACGATTTTCAATTGATTATAAGCCTTGTGGAATGAATTGGAAATGGCTGAAGAAAAATTATGGGGGCCCAAAGAAACCTTGGGTCCAATACCGCACAATCAGAGAAAGGGAAAAGGTAACACACTTCTTGTTAATCCTAAATGAGAACTACTTACCATTTCGTAGCCAGATTTTCATCATGGAACCTGTCCCTTCCCTCGGTTGAATCTACCCACTCGCAATGCAAGAGGAGTTGCAACAGCTGGCCTTGTCGGAATACCTCAAGGTTGAGGATCGAGTCATCCTCATGGCCAAAGCAATACCAAACCAATGCTTGCTCGTGACAAGATCTAGCCATGGAAGCTTTGAGAACTCAGAGGCAGCTAGGGTTGACAAACCCTAGATCTGGAGGAAGAAGAAGATATCTGTTCTTCTCAATAGAACGGATGAGATTTAATAGGTTCATCCAATGGCTTAGGACACTCTCGAGCTTTAATTGGGATGAATGTTCTGAGATCTGATCGTAGGATTTGATGGCCTCTATGAGATTGGGTGATTAGATGGCTCAAGATATCATATGCGATCGAACAGCTTAGGACTTATTCTCGTAAACCTCCAGATTGGATGGTGGACAACGAGCCACCTCAGCACCCACGTGGAGAGGATCAAATAGCCAAATTTTTTTCCAACAAGGGAAAGGTAATTTCTGTGACTATTGCAAACATCCTTACCATACTCGAGAAAATTATTGAAAATTACATGAAAAATTAGGGAAATGAGAAAAGAAAGAGCAAGACATTTTAGTCACGACACATGCCAATGCACATCGGCCGGTCAATAAGGATCAATTTTGGCAAATTAAGAGGGCTCTAAGCCAACGGGGGACACATGATAAAATGGCAAGCTATGCAAGTACTCTTTATTATCCAAATATCATTTGATAGAAGGCATGGATTATTGATTCAAGTACTAGTGATCATATAGTTTGTGATGAGTGTTTATTTTCCAATATTCATAAATACTCTTCACATATCTCAGTGCGTCTTCCAAATGGAAACAACACTTCTGTCAGCAAAGTTGGGAAAGTTCAACTCAATTCTTCCATTACTCTAAAAAATGTCTTACTTATACTCGAATTCCAATTCAATCTCACTTATGTTTCCAAACTCTATAAAGATAACTCCTGTCAGGTCTACTTCGATTCTGACATTTGTTTCTTTTAAGTCCTTATCGATTGAGAAACCGATGGGCTTGGGTAACATTTACAAGGGACTTTATTTTTGGATTGATATTTCCAAAGATTTCGATATTTCACATTTTCCTTTGATAAGGGCACCTTATGTAATGAAAATATCAATAAAAAATACTTTTTTTTTTTTTTATCTCATTGGCATTCTTTCCTCACCCCAAGTGTCCTATTTGTTCTCTAGCTAAATAGTAATGATTACATTTTTCGCAAAGCACATCACATGCTAATGCGCCTCTCTCTCTTCTTTATAGGGACATATGGGGACCATATCACACTCCGCATAGGGATGTCCAAAAACGGCGACCTGACCCGACCCGAACACCGCCCAAACACGAACCGAACATGAAACAAATTAAGTACATGTTTCGGGTCTTAATATTATTTGGGTAATGATTATAAAACAAGTAAATAAATATGTTTTGGGTCGGGTTAGGGTCGGAACATTGTTCCACCTTGAAACACGTTATTGACCCCAAACAATGAAACAAATACATTCTCTCATCCAAAGCCAAACGCATTAGACCCTCATTGACTCCAACTTCTCCTCCTGATGAGGCAATGACCATGCCTTCTCCTTCTTGTCGACTTCGCTGCCATCGGCGATTGTGCCTTCTCGTTGATTCCACCGCCGCCCTTTTCTTTGCTCCTCATATTCTAGGGCTTCGCTTCACGGTAGGATCTTTGAAGGAGCTTCTGTCGCCTGAGTTCACGACCGCTGGTTCGGCATCTGCGGCTACTGCTACGCTCCACCTGCACCGACCCTCGTCTCCCTTGAAAGCTTTTCTTCTCTCGAGGTGTGAACTCTCTCTCTCTCTCTCTCTCTCTCTCTCTCTGTTTATTTGGTTTGGCTATTGGGACTTTGGGAACAACGCTCAGATTTAGAGGTTCGCTGTTCAAAGGAGTGGTTGAGGCTCTCGACCAATCAAATCTCTTTGTACGAGTTGTCTTTGTAATTGGTTGCCGCAATATTGGGGAGGTTGAGCAATTCCATTTCCATGCTCACATGAGGAAGCCAGCGAGGTTGCCAAAGACGTGGTGCGATTAGGCATTGGGATAAGAAGAGGAGGAGGGTGGAAATTGAGCACAGAGAGAAGGGGAAGAGATTGAGGGGTCCAACATCATCTGGTGGTTTGTTTCTATCTTAATTCTGGTAGATGACAATGGGACGATTGATTCAAAAGTGAGATTCATGCTCCGCTAGCTGAGAAATGGAATTCGAATTCTAACCTCACCCACTCACCGATTTCTTTGACCCTCTGTGCTCCCGCTTGGAATAGAAGAGAGAGAATGTTGGAGGCAAGGAATCTGGTGAAGGATCTTCAAGTTAGGTCTTCATTACTTCTAATTGCCATATCTTCAGAGTCTAGGTGAGTGGACCCCTTTTAACATTAATCCATTCTTGTTGCCGATTGATCAGTTTATTCAGTTGTTGATTCTTATTGATTGGTGCATGTGCATTCTGGTGATTCGAGGTTTGAGTCGCTATTATTTGTTTGATTTTGGATGTTCGGTGTCTGCACACTGAGGAAATGAGATGAGACTAACTTGAGCTTTTCTGCATGTTCAATGAAGCATGTTTAGTTGTCCTGTTATATTTATCAGTTTGCTATGGTGTAATGAGATAACTATAGCAGCTTTTGATTAGGTTTCATGTCAATGGTGGTGAATTTTCCTTATGTTATCTCAGCAGTCGTAGAGCATGTATAGCAGGATTATCAGGACTTATGAGCCTATTATAGGTTTAGGTTGATTTTATCACCTTGTCTAGTTAGCATGGAAATTTACTGTAGAGTTGTCGGAACTAATGTGTACTAACTTCAAGTTGAACGAGAAGATTACCTTGATTGATGAGGTTTTACTTTCACAGCTATTTCTTTCCTGTTCTCGGATATTGAAGCAACTTGGGGGTGATGAGAAGTGGAAAGATGAACAATCTCTTGTGAACCATTTGTTTGTACCTATAATTTAAAGTGGCATTTTCTCCATGAGTATGTGGACATTCCTTCTCATAAGATTCTCCAAGGGTGTCCTCACTCATCCCAATTAGCTAATAGCATAGTGAAATGGCGAGTCTGCTTAGTCATCATATCAGTTTTTTTCCCTTTTACTTTATCACCTGCAACATCTAAGGCATCCATCAAAATTGATGTTTCATCTTCAAGTTCATGAATTTTGTGCTCTTTGCACGTTTTTGTTTTAGGCTTATGTTTTTCTTTCATGCTGATTTTGTTGTTGGGTCTTTCAAGATTTTCTGAGCTGATATTACCAGGGACAAAAGGAGAAAAATTGTGTTGAATTAGAGGTAAAAATTAACCATGATTTCACACACTCATTGATGAGATTTTCCATTATGTCATTATTCTGCAATTGTAACAATTTCTTTGACATGTAATTAGGCTGTATGCTTGAATGCTTCATACTCCAATGGTACTATTTTTTTTTCTTATGCTTTCCTAATGTTGATTAAGGGTCTGGCTTACTATAAATTATTGAAATAATAATTTCTAGTCTCTAAGTGTTAGAAATAGAAGGATTGCTAGATATCTTCAGCGAGTGATTCTAATGTCACAATAGAAGGAGGAGATCTACAATGTAGGAACATTTTAAAAAGATTCCTGGTCAAGAAAAGATTGAGTATTTATATTGTAGCACCCTTATTGGTTGTGCTAGTGGTCAAGGGACAAACTCAATGCATCATCATCTAGCTAGTTGTAAGGAATATCTATATGCAGACATCGAAAAAGGAAAAAAAGTGCCTCGAGTCAAGTTGTTGGGGATGGTAGTTCATCAGATCCTTGGAAATTTGATCAAGATGCTAGCAGAAAAGAATTAACGATTATGTTTATTCTTAGTGAGTTGCCTTTTAAGTTGGTAGAGCATGAGGGATTTCGTCGATTTGTGAATAGAATCCAGCCAAAATTCTTAATCTCGTCATGCAACACATTGAGGCATGATTGTTATGATTTATACATGGAGGAAAGAAGTAAATTGAAGAAATATTTCTCCAAGACATCTCCTAGAATATGTCTAACAACTGATACATGGACATCTTGTCAAACATTTGATTGCTCATTTTGTTGATGCCAATTGGAAATTGCAGAAGAAGATATTAAATTTTTGTCAGACCTCAAGTCATTCTGTTGAGATAATAAAAAAAACAATTGAGAAATTTTTGATTGATTGGGGGATCCATAGTGTTTTTTCTATCACTGTAAATAATGCTAACTTAAATGACTCGTGAGTTCAATATCTGAAAAAGATACTTAACTCTTGGAATTCTTTGTTATTGAGAGGTGAGTTACTCTATGTGATGTGTTATGTCCATATATTAAGTTTGATTTTTAAAGAGGGGTTAAAAGACATAAACGATTCAATTGCTAGAATATGTTCGGCCGTATGTTATGTGAGATCTTTCTCTAACAAGTTAAGAAAGTTCAAGGGTTTTGTTGAGTTAGAGAATATAGAGTCAAAGAGTTTTGTATGTTTAAATATGGAAACTTGTTGGAACTTAACATAGATGATGTTGGAATCAGCTTTGAAGTTTGAAAGAGCTTTTAGCAATATAAAACTTTGGAATAGTAAATATGCCCAAGAGATTTCCAAGGGGAAAGGGTTGCCCACTAGTGAGGATTGGAATTATGCACGTCACTTTCTTCCTTTTATGAAGTTGTTCTTTGATACAACTATAAACGTTTCAGGTTCTTCTTATGTCACTAGGAACAATATGGCGAAGGACGTGTACGAGATTTATATGATGATTGAGAGATATTGTGAAAATGAGGACCAAAGCTTGCGAAAAATGGGTCAAAGAATGAAAATGAAATTCTGTAAGTATTTTGGTAATGTGAACAACATAAATCTCACTTTGTTCATTGCTTGCGTACTTGACCCGCGACATAAGTAGGATTATGTAAAGTGGATAATTAGTCATGTTTATGAAAGCAATGAGGTTGAAAATTTACAAGAAAAAGTGATAACATTTTTGACATTATTGTTTGAGCAATATCGCATGAGTGTATGCCCTAAAGCAACTTGAGGCTAAAGAGCACAAGGATGGTAAGCATGTTAAGGTCCCCGGTGGTTGGTGCTCATATTATGATTGAACTGTATTTTAGCAAAACTAGACAACAGTATTTGGATGAAAAATCTAAACTGAACAAGTACTTGGAGGAAGCATGTAAATGTTATAATTTTGAATTTGATATCTTAAGTTGGTGGAAAGGAAATTCATAGAGATATCCTATACTTTCTACCATTGCTCGAGATATTTTGGCCATGCCCATAGCATCGAAGGCGGCATTTAGCACAGGAGGTCATGTGCTGGATGTGTTTCATAGTTCCTTGACCCCAACCATGGCGGATGCTCTTATATGTGCTCAAGATTGATTATGATTCGCGCCACTTTTACGTTCGATTGAGAAGAACTTAGAAGACCTTGAAATCTTCGAGTCGGGTGAGAAAATATGACTCTAGAATATTTATACTTTTCTTTATTTTAATGCATACTTTAGTTCTCATTTTTGTTGTGAATTTATTGTAGAGTTGCCAAATGTAACCACGGAGTCAAACTTGATATTGACTTCTTTCGATGATTGATGTATTAGAGGTTAGTATTTTATAATATGCAACTTGTGTAAGTCTTATTTCTCTTTTTACACTCCTAACAATATCTTATGGTCTTAGATTTTTCAATTTTGTGCTAAATTCAGATACAAGCATTGTTAGCTTCCTTGCTTGCCAAGCAAATAGATTCTTCGATTTTTGAAGGACCCCTAGTGGTGCCTCTTGACTACAAATGGACATGGCACTGTCATAGGCTTAACCTCATTTGCTGCAGAAAACAGAACACTAACAAACTTTCTAGTCTAAGGACATGAGTACTAATTTTTCTTACCAAATTTGTTGCCTTGGAAATTATATTTGCTTGTTTGAGAGCATATCCAATGTTTGTATGCTTCATTCTTGTTTGGAATTTTACCTCTTTCTTTGATAGAAACCATTGTCTTGAACATGTCTACATTATGGTTGTAGTGTGCGAATTTAACAAAGTTCTTATCTTATTGCCTGCAGTTGGGCTTTTGTCTCCTCGTATTCAAGCTGCAGTTTGCCAGGAGTTTCCACCTCTTTGGTATGTATCCAGTAGTTTCTTAGGAATGCTACTGGAATGCTACTTCCCAAATAGTGTCTCTCCATTTGGAATGCTACTCCCCATGTTAGACCTTTTTTTTCTACAATATGTTAATTTTGGGATGATGCCTCAGCTGTTTTTCCTATTGCATCTTTATCTATTCCAATGTATATGTCTACAATTTATGGTGGATTGCTTGCCTAAGGGTAAGTTCGTTTTCAATTTGTATTTATGGTAAAAGTTCCTAAAGCCTTAAGGCTAAAGGCACTATCTTTTCAGATTTGTTGTTCTTCAGAAGTTAAATGGTTTTTTCTTCAAAAATATTATACCGGAGAAAAGGGGGGTGGAAAAAAAAAAGAGAAAAAAAGAGGAAAACCCGGAAACCCGACCCGACCCAAATTTTCAATGCGGGTCTAATGTGTTTAGGGTTAGGTCGGGTCGGGTCATAGTATGTGACCCTTTATGATTCGGGTTGGGTCGGGTAACATCAAAACCCGACCCGACACATTGACACCTTTGACTCCGCATTGTGATGGATCTCATTTTTTTCTTACCATTGTAGATGATCAAACACGAGCCACTTGGGTATTTCTAATGCAATCAAAGGCCAAGTTCTTTCCCATTTTCGAAACTTTCTCACTCTTATCCAAATTAGTTCCATCGATTTGTCCAACAAGTTTGAACTAATAATGCTCGAGAATTCTTCAATCATTAATGTTCTTCACTATTCAATGCACATGACATTCTTTATGATAGTTCTTTCATATATACCCCCTAACAAAATGGTGCTATTGAAATTTTCACACAACATGAAGGTTTTATTAAATGCTATAAGGTAAGACTTGTGGCCAAGGGTTTCACACATCATGAAGGTTTTGATTATATTGAAACCTTTTCACTAATAGCAAAGGAAGTCACTATTCATTCCTTTTTATTTCGCTCTTTGTGATTGGTCCTTTCATCAATTGGACATTCATAATGCCTTTCTCCATGGAGATTTAGAAGAGAAAATTTACATGGATCTTCCACTAGGTTTATGCAGACAAGGGGAGAATCGAGTGTGTCGTCTCCATAAATCCTTATACGGACTTAAGCAGACTTCTCGTCAATGGTATGTCAAATTTAGCTTTGCACTTATAATTGCAAAATTCCGGCAATCCAAACACAACTATGCTCTTTTCACTTGGAATCAAGGTACATCTTCGATTTACTCGCTTATACACATTGATGATAGACTCATTATGGGAATTGATGAAAAGGTCATTGAGAAGTTTAAAGGTACCTGCACTTCGCATTCAAATTAAGGATTTGGGTCCTCCTAAATATTTCATTGGAAGAGAGATTGCATGATTAGATAAGGAATTTGTCTTAGTCAATACAAATTTGTCTTAAAGATCATATTAGAAGCAAGATTATCGAGATCCAAACCAGCATTTATTCCAATAAAACAAAATGTTAAGTTGAAAATAGCTAAGTATGACAAAGGATTATCACGCTTGAATAAGGATCCTTTGCTCAGAGACCCTTTATTTATCAAAAACTCATCGGAAAGCTCATTAATCTAATCTGACTAGACCCGATATATGCTATGCCATGCAAATTCTTAGCCAATTCATGTATAATTCAAAATAGTCCCACATGTATGTTGCATTGAAATTGATTAAGTACTTGTAGGGATGCCCAAGTTTGGGAATATTATGGCATGTTTGGTAACGATTCTGTTTTCGGGAACAAATTCTGATTAGAAATTATTATTTTTGATTATGTTCCCGAGAACTGATTCTGAGTAAAAGAACGCGTTTGGTAATTGTACAAAATTTCTGATTCTGAATAAAATTACGTTTGGTACCGTGTTCATTGATTATGTTTTAAATCAATTTCTTTTAATTTTTATAATTTTTTTTTTTTTTTTTCTTTTTCTCCTATTCTTCTTCTTCAAGCCGGTCACCGGTGGCTAGGCGGGCCTCGCCGGGCCGGGCGAGGACCGCCTAGCCACCGGCGGGGCTGGGCGAGCCTCACCGGGGCTAGGTAGGCCTCGCCTAGCCCTGATGAGGCCGGCTTGGCCACCAGCGAGGCTTAGCCTCATTAGATTTGGCGAGGCCGAGCCTCGCCGGTGGCTGGGCTTGCCTCCAGCGAGCTTGTCGAACTTTGCCCTGGCCCGAGCTCGCCGGACTGGTTTCGGGACAACAATTTGAGAGGCGGCGGGCGGTGGTCGCGGATGGCGGTCGATGAAGAAGAAGAAAAGAGAAGAATAAGAGTTTTGATTATCAATTCCCGATTAACAAGAATTAATTTTTTTATTCTATTCCCAATCTGCTCCCGAGAACAAAATTTTTATCAAATGCGATTCTAAGCCCAAACTAATTTTGAGAACAAAAATTAGAATTTAGTCATATTTGGATGGTTACCAAACATGGCCTTACTGTCTCGGGACAACAATTTGAGAATGACGGCGTATAGTGATACATTATGCTACTTGTCTTATGAGTAGAAAATTTGTCACGGGGTTCTGCATCAAATTGGGAGATTCATTACTCTCTTAGAAGATTAAAAAACAATCGATTGTTTCATTATCATTAACCGGCGGAATATCAGGCAAAGGCAAAGGCAAAGACTAGTTATGAAATAGTTTGGATAGGAGAATTACTCCAAGATCTTGGCATATGGATAAAAAAACCAACCATTATTTTTGTGACAATGATGTTGTACTTAAATTTGCAGTGAATTCAATTTTTCATGAAATAACAAAATACATAGAAATTTATTGTCATTTTATCAGAGACAAGATGTAGGATGAAGTAATCAAGATAAGAGGAATAAGAACAACAGGGCAGTGCACAAACATCTTTACTAAATCTCTATGTCAGAGGCAATATGCATATTTATTAAGCAATCTAGGCATTCTTGATGTGTATAGACTACCGGCTTGAGGGGGAGTGTTAAAGAAAAGATATTATTGTACTTGATTGATCCTAATTGGTTCATCAATTGAAAACTATAATATTGTACTCGGGCATTCTATATATGTATTATACATAGGGCTATGATTATATAATGTTACAAGTGAGAAAGCAGTACACATCTTATTCCCAAATTCTCGGCTTCTCTCCATCCTTTGATATTTTGACATATCGGTTGGTTCTCTGGCCTCAGAGTTTGCAATTTGTAGTCTCTATCCCTAGCGATGGCTAAGTTCCTAAATCTAGTCTAGGTCCATGCAGGAATGAATCTGGCATATTTAAGAGTGGATTAACTCCTGTTTAACTTCTTGGGGGCAGTAAAGAAGGTGCCATACAGGCTATTCAGTTTCCCAATCTCGGTTAAAAGAACGATGAATTTATTGAACTTTGCTGTTCGGTAGATATAGCATACAGCGTATTATTATCTCGTGGCCTTTCCATCCGACATTATCAGGTAAAAACCAGGTTCTGAGTAATCCTAATTACTACAGAGTGTGGTGCATGCATCAGTGGCATTTAGTATGGTTCCTTCCATGAGGGACTTTCATTCATATTCTGTGTAATCACGACGGCCACTTAACTTCTCTTCCATGCATGTGATATGTACCGGTATTCCAACATCGGGGCGGTCGATGGATGGGCTGCCGGGCCGAACAAACTGTGCCCATGTCGGTCCATCAGTTGAGTTTTACCAAGAGAGCGGGAATATTACGTATGAACATCCAGACCTTTGAGGGAGATCGCTTGCCCAAGCCAGTCATATTTCACATTGTAATTAGTTTCTTACTTAGTATATTGTAATTGACTGACACTGTTGTCTCTTGATACTCTCTTCTTGACGAGAGAATGGTCCCAGAAGCTTCACATCCAGAGTTCATTTTCTTCTGGATGTTCTACAAATTCAATCTACTACGTTACTTTTACAGTCACACTAATACAAATCTCACACTCTGTCCGTCAACCTTCGACTCGCCAATGTCGCTGCCGATCCTGAGTCCATCAACCACGGGTATTTCACCGCCACTTTCTCTTCCAAACAACCCTTCACATTGCAGTCCGCGTTGCTCTAGCTGATGCAAGGCCGAAGCAGAGCCCGAAGCAACCTCGAACATGAGCCAGCCCCTCATCCGATTTGGGTCCATGCGTACGCGACTGGGCTCTGAACTTCATTTTGAGCATTGCTCCAGACGATGCTACCGAAATCCGACCTAACCGTCTGATTCATGCCCTTCTTGGACACGAAGGTCACCGTGTAACTCCTCTTGTCCCCGACATTGGCGAACACCAACTTCGGGGGCTTCACCGTAACCTCCACAGCCGGTGGCCCCATCACTGTCACTGCGTAAACTGATCCTGCAGCCCCGACGTTGGTCAGTTGGCGCGTGTATCTCACGATCCTCTTGCTCCCGAACAAGACCGAGAAGGACGGATAGTTCAGCTGACCGGGGTCTGCGAATTTACGTGAGCACGTGACATTGGGGCGCTTGGCCACCGCTCTTACTTGATCGATGGTGTAGTCCAACGAGCAGAGGAAAGCGACATAGTCGTCAGTCGAGATATCGTACACCAGGCCAGGGGAGAGGGCTTTCTCGGGGTCGACGTGTCCCGAGCCGTGTGCCCAAGGGGTGGAATAAGTGCCTCCAGCAGCATCACGGAGAGAAGAATTGGTGTTGTCGTGCGTGTAGGCGGTGGTCATGAGTGCAGACTTGATTGCACTCGGGCTCCAATTCGGGTGCGCGGCTTTGAGGAGCGCTGCGAGGCCGCTGATGTGCGGGCACGACATGGATGTGCCTGTAGTGAAAGACCCACATGAGAAACTTGGATCAGACTCACAGCAAGCAAAATCACCAACCATGAACACTTTGGTTCATCTACATAATTCACTTCCCTGGTCTAATTAGCCCAAATGGTAATCTTGAAATGTTGTTTACGTATGATTATGATTACTGCCACACACTGCTACTCCGCCTAAAAACCTGTACTGCTCTGCCATTTAGCCTAAAGAACCTGGGCATACCTATTCAGGGCTATCAACAATCCCACAGCCACATACCACATTATAGTAATCCTGGCTAATGATCTCTAAGGAAAAGCAAGAAAGGCATCTCTGCATTTCTCAGTAGGACGTCCATTAAAGGTGAAAAAGCTATATAATCTGAGACCAGTGATGGCTACTACACCAGTCTCTCTCTCTCTCTCTCTCTGTCCTTTTTTTTTTCGCTTTCGATCACGTGCAGAGGAAAGGCAAAAGCCACAGTCTCTTGCTAATGCCCTCCAGCTAACCAATCGAAAGTGGAAAAGTTCCCCTGTCCATGCTTGTAATGATGTCATGTACATGAAGGGCTCCAGAAGCAGCAACTAATGCATTGGCTACTAGACCTTGCTAAGCTGCTAAATTAACGCGCTAACAATGAATATTAATGTTTCGACCCCAAAAAAAAAAAAAAAAAAACAATGAATATTAATGCTCACTTTGCATGCACTAACTACAGAGGTCCACAACCTAACTAGCCCAATTTGATTATTGGACTTGATGGCTGTTGAAACCGCCTACCCTATACTATGCAGAGAAGTCAAACGAAAAGGAAAAAAACCTCCTTGACAGGAGATGTTAATCAAGTTACAAATTTGCGTGCGTCATTTGAATTTCTATTCCTACCAAGCATCAATTAGAAGTCCTAAGCATAATCACTAGAAGTTCACGGGCAATGAATACTACACCTGACATGATGTTGAACTGGGTCTTCCTCGTATCTTTCTCCAGCCCGGTTGGCCCGACCGCCCCCGACCAGGCCGCCAGTATGTTGACCCCCGGGCCGATCACGTCGGGCTTCAGTATCTGCGGCGTCACCAGATTGGGCCCTCTCGAGCTGAATGCCGCCACCACCGGCGACGGCTGCACGCCCAACACGGTCCCTCCGAAGCCGATCGTGGCGGTCGGATTCGGGTTGCTGCTTGCGTACTCCCTGATCAGATCCCCCACCTTCCTCCCTACGGCCACGGCAGGCAACAGGTGACTGTCCGCCACCAATTCCTCGCCGCTCGCCGCGGTGTTCGCGAGTATCATCCCAACCCCACCCGCAGCACGTACGACCGAGCCCTTCTCAACGCGTGCGCTGGTTCCCCTATCGCACACCACCACCTTTCCCCGCACCAAGGCCGGCTGAAGTGAACCGGGCAGGCACAAGTTGCCCGAGCCATCGGAACCCTTGTCATAAACCAGACCGACCAGTTTTTTCCCCATTGCAGGCCCGCTGTAAAGCGACACGCCGGTGAACCGGTTCTTGTTGCCAAGAACAGCGTAAGCAGGAAAATCCCGGTCCAGAGTGCCGGCGCCGACGGTCATGATCCACGGCGCCACGTTGGCGAGCGTAGCCCGTGCCGGCCCAGCGTTGCCGGCGGAGCAGGAGACGAAGATGCCTCTCTCCACGGCAGCAAACGAGCCGATGGCAATGGTGTCGCGGTAGTAGGGCGCGGACCCGCCGCCGAGGGACAGGGAGAGGACGTCGACGCCGTCCAGTATGGCCCGGTCCATGCCGGCGAGGATGTCCGACCCGAAGCAGCCGTTCCTCCAGCAGACCTTGTAGGAGGCCACCCTGGCCCGCGTGGCCATCCCACGCGCCGTCCCGCTGGCGTAGCCGAGGAGGCTAGCGTTCGCCACGCGCGACCCCGCGGCCGTGCTTGCGGTGTGGGTCCCGTGCCCCTCCTGGTCCCGGGGCGAGTCCGTTTCTTTCGGGTCCTTCAAGAAACTGCCACCTACATAGACGAAAAAGTGCAAAAGTTAAGCAAGATTTGATTTTGACACCGACCCATCCTCTGGAATCGCACTTTGACCAATGGGAAAAAGTATGCGGTAAATCAACTAAATCTCGTAAGTACCCGAGGCCATGTGATAGCCTTTGGAGAAAGAGCGAGCCCCGATGAGCTTCTTGTTGCAGAGTCTCGGGTCGAAGTCGGGGCCCGACTCGCACTCGCCGCGCCACCGGGCGGGGACGCCGGGCATGCCCGAGTCGTCGAAGCTCCTGGACTCGGGCCAGACGCCCGTGTCGAGGACTCCGATGACGACGTCCGCGGAACTGGGGTCCGGGTTCGGATCGTGGGCGCTGAGCTCGGCAGAGAGGCCGAGGAACTCCGGGGTGCGGGTGGTGTGGAGGGAGTAGACGGCGTCCTCGTAGACGCCGAGGACGGCGGGGGAGCGGCGGAGGGAGGCGGCCTGGGAGGGGTCGAGGGAGGCGGCGAAGCCGGGGTAGGCGGCGGAGTAGGAGTAGAGGAGGGCGGGGGAGGAGGGGGAGGAGGAGGAGGAGGAGGAGGGGGGAGAGAGAGGAGGCGGGAGAGGTACCAGTCGTGGTGGGTGGGGAAGAGGGAGGGCTTCTCATGGTGGCTCATGTGGACGATGTAGGTCCTTCTGGCGGCGGCGGTAGCGGCGGCGGCCGCGAAAGAGAGCGTGAGGAGGCATTGGAGAGAGACGAGGAAGAGGAGGGACTGGGCCACGGTGGCCATGGCAGTTTTCAGAGAGAGAGAGAGAGAGATAGAAAACTTCCACAAGTTCGTAAATGTAGGGCGTTGCTTTTATAAGATGCCCGTGACACTGTAGGAACTAGGAACTAGCAAGTGAGCGTGCGTGGGAGGACAAAATGTTGGATGCATCCCACGTATGTGGCCTCAAATTACATGTACCGTTCGATGAGACGGGCACGTATAGATCTGTATGATCTAACGGTAGATGTGAACTGGACTCACGTGATTAAAAATGTCCCAAAATACCTTCTCATATTAGAGAGAGAGATTGAGTTTAGCTGGTAAGCACTCTTCGTATGTCAATCCCAATTAAAAGCTTGTGACATATTGACGAATTAATTGAAATTAGTGCCCCGTTAGTCTTTGGTGTTTGGCATATCGGTCACTTGGATTCTTAACCTTTCGTATCGATTAATGAAGTCTTTTACCACCTCCTTAAAAGACGTCCAATCAAATCCTAAGCTCGCCATAAATGAGTTTCCAATGCCATGTGTCTCCCATGTGGCCTTTCCTCATTGCTAAGTCGCCATGTACATGACAGCCACATGGGATTTCCTAGGTATGTCATCCTTTGATAGCGACGAGTTCATAAGAATAGCCATGGACTACCAACCCACTAAAAAGTTTGGGAGATCTTACCTAGTTATAGCTCAAATCAAACCAGTTATAGCTAATCTTTTAATTAAACCTATTTCAATATCTTAACTTCCATGAAGTTAATCTGTTAAAAAAAACCGGTACTATATAAAATCTCTTACTTTTAGTAGTAAACTATCATCACATGAATAGGACAAGTCATCTTCATCCGATGGGTGGTCATAACATGCTGTGTCATGACACTCTCCCATACAAAATTAACCTGTTCGTTCTATCTTGTTCTTATGACAGAAATGTCATGGCCAGATTCCACATATTTCAAGTGGACCGCAAGAAGGAACGATGAACGACAAATGGAGTCCACGCATCAAAATATTTCTCCCTAAACAATCGCAATCCAGATTATCTTCCTAATCACTGAGTGTAGGCACAACGAAAAACCACAAAAAACCTTGACACTAAGGTAAAACGACAAATGCGAAAGGGTGGTGTCCAAAGCCCAAGCACTGAAGCAACAATAAAGAGCAAAATAATGCGTAAGCTCGAACAAGAATTTCAATCAACCTTGTCATCAAGTGCACATGTTGTATGGAAAATCCAGACAAAGTCAAGTACTTTTCCTGATATATTATAACATTCTTCGTGAATTACAATGTGGATTGCTATCAATCGTGAATGTGCAGAATCGCATGTATCGACATCTGCAAAATTCTAGACTAGAACTTCAATGAAAACATCTACAAGAAAGAATAATGTGATGTATTATTGAAGAATACCAATTTGATCCTAAACTTTTTCAATTTTATCAATTTAGTTATGATTATTTGCTTGAAATTTCAATCTAGTCATTTCAGTCAGTATTGACCGGCGTTGACATGTGAGTCCAATCATTGCTTGAGCGATTTCTAGCGAAAATTAGCAGAAGAGATCATATTAGAATTTCGCACAAAGATTTAGGGCTAAATTGATAAAATCAGAAAATTTATAACTGAATCAATACATACACAATAAGGTTAGGAATGGGACAATTTCCATTGTACTTAGATGCATGTGTATATATATAGAATAGAATAGAAGGTACCCACAATGCAAAGTCATGTCATAGGAGTGTTGTCATTGCAGCTTGTGAACTTGGGGACGAGAGATGGGTTTTGTAAGCTACTGCTGCTGTGTAAAGTGAGCTCTGTCTCTGTCCTGTTTGTTTCACACGCAAACGCAGGCACAAGATGACACGGAGAACACAGCTGTAGAGATGAATAATGTCTCGGATAATGGAGGGTCCTCCACTGAAGAGAACAGAATCCCATCCTCTTTATCCTCACAGAAAAAGAAACCCTTTTTTCTTCATATTTTTCTGACCAAATTAGGGTTTCATCTCATTTGATGGATCGTCAGCTTCTCCCATTGATTCTGGTGCTGATGCATATGTGCTTATTTGCAGAGGACCCAGTCCGCGATGTTCATCGTTCATCAGTTAGATCCAAACATTCTCCTCGTCTCGGTCGAGCCTTCAGCACGAAGTGGACATAAAGATCGAGGAATCTTGAGTCTAGACGAAATTTTAGGAAATGCAAAATCTCATTTGCCTGTAGCTGGATGCAAATGTACGCCTCAAGTACATGTAATGAGCGCTGATCATGGTCTTTCTAATGTGCACCTTTTCTTCTTCTTCGTTTTCTTTTTTTGTGTCTCTCTCCCAGTACTCTGGAAATTCTATTATTTCCCATAGTGCACTCAGTGCCACCTAACCTAACCAATGGAAACATCTTTTATTTTATTTTTTTAATGTATCAATCATTTCTTGCATTTCAACTCCACCCACGTCGCATCACACTTCTTTTGCCGGTTTCAATTAGACATAATTTTTAATCATTTACTCAAAGGCTGTGGGGATTGTAGTTGAGGCTTACTTTCCCACTTTCAAACCCCAGAAAAAGAAAAGAGATCTTCTAATTTCCGGGTGCGCGCACTTGCCTAGCCACTTGAGTTTGGTAAGCATTGCGTAGCTCTCTTTTTTTCCTCTCAAGATCATCTTGAAAATGATCGTTGAAGGTAATATCTTACTCAAGACTTCAATAAAATTTGGGAGGCCTACCCTGCATGAATCAAGCATACAAGTACTTTGAATTTCAATGGACCGGCGTGATAATTGTTCACATCCATCAATTAATTTGCCAAGGGTTTCATGCGAGACAATCGAGAAAATCGTACAATGAATGTAGCCCGACAAAAACTCTTGAATGACTGTATGGAGATTAGACTTCCACTTTAATTTCTGCTGGTCCTTTGCTAAGAAACTTTGCAATTTCATTGGAAGGTGTAGTACTGGTGCCCACTTTTGTAGCCCAATCATATGAGACAACAATAAGCTAAAGCGTAATACCGTGTGGGGTTTCTTCTCCACTCCTCTTTTTCTCAACCAAAAATTACGATGGTCATGTTGATCGAGCTATTTCTAAGCCATGTCCACGGAGACATATGTAGCCCATAGGAAATACTATTTGGACTCTTGTTCGAAATTTCGAATATTGTTGTCCTTAGTCATATGTTCTTTCTTCTACGTATTATCCTAATCGGATGATATTCAAATCGAGTAACTCTTCTGTGTCTAATTAAGTCAAAATACACTCATCGAGATTTGAAAGCTGCATCAGAATCAATTTCGGCTAACTCCCAAGGATTATGCATTGAAAAACTAACGTGCATTCCTCTTTGATTAGGACATGCAATCTCTATTAGCATCTCCATAATAATGCATAGTACTTGATGTGAAAAGGAAAGTGAAAAGAGGATGATCAAACCGAGATTTCTCGATCATCCTGCCCTTAAGAATGATTACCAGTTGACATATATCTTTAAAGCGATGCTCATCATAAACTCACGGGGCACTCGAGGGGTACATTGTTGATTAGACATAAAGAAATGTCATTGCAAGAAGCAAACTACGCGGCATTAACCAACCTCTTGTTAATAAGCCTCCGACCGATGTGCGAGTGTCGATTAGACATAAAGATCGATTAGAGATAATTCTCAAACTTTTTTATCAGTCTAGTAACTTTATTTGAGAGAGGAAGATGCCTAAGTCACAATCGCCCTGGGGAAAATCCCAAGTGGGCAATCTTCATTGACCTTGTCATGTCAAACTTAGATTATGCGCAAGCAAAAGAAGAAATGGAAAAATCTCCCTTGCCCTCTTTCTTGCTCTTGTCATCAGTCTGCTCATTGATGAACATTGCTCGATATGTGCTTTGGGAATGATTATGTAGACAAAATTATTTTTAGTGACTATAGGAAAAGGAAAAGTTATTATTTTGGTGGGTCGCATGAGAGCACATGCGAGCTTTGTCCTGCACAGTATGTGCTTTGTGGGAAATGATTCTTGCAGCAACATGGGAAAAGAAAAATATACAAAAGATCCAGGGAGGATCTCATTGTGATTATTAAACAGATGGTCTGAAGCCGTACTTTGGAATGGAGACATTCTTGGTGGACATGGTAGGTGGGTTTGACGGATCAGCAATCGGAATCGATTCGGGGTTCGATAGATGGGATTTAGCAATCATTTATTGTCCAGATCTTCATACGATAGTGTTCTCTCGATTCACATGCGTGTTCGTTGGTAGGCCGCAACTGCAATATTCCTCTGATCATGGGCGGCCAAGAGGAGGACGCTCTTCAATCCAAAAAGTTAGGCGATCTGAACTAGACTTCGATTATCGATCACGTCTTGCATGTGCGAGCTAAGGAGGGTTTGATGATCAATTAAGTTGTGAACTTATATATAATGTATGAACGTCGCATATTACGTCATCAGTTGACATGATATATTGCTATAAACATTGACTTCGTTAGCACTGTGGTTATATAATAACATGAGTCGTTAATAACCGGTCCTATTTATCACATCGGCTTACAATGTAATAGAAAATAATGCTCCACATGATGTAGGGTCCTCCCGAGAAGAGAAAGCCCCACTATGTTTATCCTCGCAGAAAAAAAAATATTTTCTTTATTTATTTTGAGTAAATCAGGATTTCATTTGAAATATATCAATAGATGGATCATCATATTGTCACATTGGTTGTTGTAATAATGCATCTGAGCTTATCATGATTGAAAGTTTTAGTGCTCGCCAGTCTCACCTCGTTTGTGGAAATGTCATATGCTTGTTTGCCTCTTGCACTACTAATTGTTTGATACTTATGTGTTCGATTTTGAGCCTTATGAGAGGAGATTTTAATGTTAATGCTACCATAAAAGATTTGGAAATGAACTAGGACTTGATCCCGAGATCCATCCGACCGAGAATATTTTCGCGTTAAAAATAAATTTATCTTGTAAAAAGGGGGAGTATGATATCATTGACCTCCTTGTATGCTCGGATTAGTACATATTCCTCCATTAGACATCCTTTTTTCTTTTCGAAATGATTGAACCTTCAAGAAACAAGTCCCCGATGCATGTCAATCGTCAATTACATCCAAATATCGTTCTCGTCTATTAGTCGAGCCTTACACGTGAAGTACATGATTGTGAGTACAATCTCTATCAAACATACAACGGTGGAAAGCAAGATAAGAGTTCAAACTCGACATATAAGTTATAACCACTGATCATGGCCTTTGTAATGTGCACCTTTTGTATATTGCGCATGGTGCTCTCGGGACATTCCAACCTAATCAATGGAGTCATCCTTTTTAATTCATCTATCATTTCTTGCATTTCGATTCCACCCACGTCTCATCACTCCACTTTCGCAGGTTCCAACGGAACATTAATATTTATCATTTAAAAAGAAAAGAGAAACTGGGGCCTTTGTGTGGCATTGTCAGTTTCATGCTAAATTCTGAGTAATATAATTACAATGTGTGGGGTGCATTATGTACTGGTGGCAGGTTCTTCCCATGAGGGACTTGGATTTGCATTCTGTAATCGGGACGGCGACGGCGACATAGCTTCTCTTCCATGCCTGCAATATGCGCCCGGTATTCCGATGTTGAGGCAGTCGATGGAAAGGTCATCTGCCAGGCTTGTCCGGCCAGAAAACCAAGCCTGTCATATTACTCATTGTAATCACTTTCTTAGTGCTGTAGCTGATTGACACTGTTGTCTCTTGATACTCTCTTCTTGACGAGAGTATGGTCCCAGAAGCCTCAAATGCAGAGTTCATTGCTTCCGGATGTCTTACAAATTCGATCTGCTACACTGCTCTTACAGTCGCACAAATACAGATCTCTCCGGCCCTTACCCTTCCACTTGCCAACGTCGCCGCCACTTCTTCACCAACACATTTGCTTCCAGCCAATCAACCCTTTGCATTACCCATCAACGATGCTGTTGCCAATGCAAGGGCCGAAGCAAAGCCCGAAGCAGCCTCGAACATCGACTAATCCCTTCATTCGATTTGGGTCCATATATTACGCGACCAGGCTCCAAACTTCATGTTGAGCGTTACTCCAGAAAATGCAGCTGAAATCCGAACTAGATGTGGGATGTGTGCCTTTCTTGGACACGAAGGTCTCTATGACGGCCTAGGCAGCGGTGCGCAGGGAGAAGGGATGGCAATGCATCCGTGCCACGGTCCCCGGACATGTGCAAGGAGGGGGCGCGTTTCTTGTCCCATATCCCCATATCGTCAAGGGAGGGAGTCCTAGATTAGCGATTCTGGGTTCTCTATTTGTACAGTCTCCATGTACCTCCTTTTGTCCCAGACATTAGTGAACACTAACTTTGCGGGCCTCACTGCATGAACTGACCGTGTGGCCCTGACATTGGTCGGTTGACGCCTGTATCCCGCGACCCTCTTGCTCCCAAACAAAACAGAGAAGGACCGATAGTTGAGCTGGCTGTGGTCTGCGACTTGAGGCAAGCGCGTGATGTTGGGGTACTTGGCCACAGCTCTAACTCGATCGATGGTCTAGTCCAATGAACGGAGGAAGGCGACGTACTCTTTGGTACCACACATATTTCCTCTTTGTTCTGGCCGGTACCACACATCCTGGACAGAAGAGTGTCACGGTCAATACGGAAAGCACAGATCATTTGGGCATGACACTCTCAACTTTGATATCTTAAAGTTGCATTATTACAATCTTAACTCTGGTATCTTAAAAGTCAAGGTGGCCGATTCGACGCGAGCATCTTGCACCATACCCTATGTCGCTATGTAATGGCTGATTCAAGTAAAATGGATCCGCATAGCATTTGATGGTATTCATATGACTGTATGATTTCAAGTTCTTTTTCTTTTTTGCTACTGTCAATTTGAGGGATGAAAGCATGATCATGCTATGTTTTAAGTTATCATCTTCTTTTGTGTGATGCAGACGCTGATTGAGAAGACAGGAATTGCATTCTGCATCCTCAGAGATAAGAGAGCGAGAGAGAGAGAGAGAGAGAGAGAGAGCAACGCATGCATGCTTAAGTTCGAAATCTAGAATTGCATTTTCCACTAATGTGGAATCACCATCACAATTGTACACATTCCTCTGTTTCAACCCAATTTACAGCATCTACATACAACTGCTTTTCTTCCCCGCCCATCAAACCTTCTACAAAGTTCCCCATTCTCCCCACAAGAACCCGACCGGGCTCCTCACGCGATGCTGCCGGTTCTTCCAGCTGATCGATCCGCCGTGGGCCTCGTCGGTCTTGTTCCGCGCCACGAACGTCACGGTGTACCTTTGCTTCTCCCCCACCTTCCCGAACACCAGCCTCCTCGGTTTCACCCTCACCGCGACCGTGCTTGGCGCCTGCACCGCCACCCTGTACACCGACCCGGCGTCCCCCACGTTCGTCACCTCGCGCGAGTACCGGACCACCTTCTTGTTGGGCCCAAATACGACCGAGAATGACGGGTAGTTGAGCTGCCCCGGGTCGGACAGTTTCGTCGAGCAGGTCACGTTCGTCCGCCGCACGATGCTCTGGACTTGCTTGATCGTGTAGTTGAGGGAGCAGACGAAGGCGATGTAGTCGTCGGCGGTGAGGTCGTAGACGAGGCCCGGCGAGAGGGCCTTCCTCGGGTCGATGTGGCCCGCTCCGAGGCCCCACGGGGAGGTTGGGGTTCCGTCGGCTGCGTCGGTGATGGGCTTCCGGGTGTTGTCGTGGGCGTAGGCGGTGGTCATGAGCGCCGACTTGATTGCGCTTGTGCTCCAGGTTGGGCGGGCGGCTTTGAACAGCGCGGCGATGCCACTGACGTGTGGGCAAGACATGGATGTGCCTGAAAATGGAGCCGTTAGAAAAGATTATGGCTTCTGGAGAGCGCACGCCACGTGCTTGATTGTTTACTCAACAGAGGAGAGGAAGGACGAGAGAAGTGGGCAATGTCAATGAACCTGAGATGATGTTGAACTGGACACTCCTTTTGTCAATAGGCAATTCCGTGGGGCTCACATAATCCGGCCAAGAGGCCAGGATATTGACACCTGGGCCAATCACGTCAGGTTTCAAGATCTGCACGGACTGGAAGTATGGCCCTCTTGAGCTGAACGCGGCCACCACCGGCGTCGGCCTGACATTGACCTCCTGTGCGCTGGTAATGACCAGGGCGGTAGGGTTCCGATCTGTCTTGGCGTATGCCCTGATCACTTTACCTGCCTTTGCACCGAGTTGAACGGTTGGTATCAGGTGGCAGTCTGCCAGCAACTCCTCACCACCTTCCTCGGCTGTGTTCACCAGTATCATTCCCACTCCCCCGGCATCACGCACCACCGCGCCCTTGTCCACACGGGAATTTATCCCTCTGTCGCAGAGCACCACCTTCCCGCGCACCACCCTGCGGTCAAGTGAGCCTGGCAAGCACAAGCTGCTTTCGTTTCCCTTGTTGTAAATCAGGCCAACCAGCTTGTTCCCCATTCCTGGGCCAGTATACAACGATTCTCCAGTGAACCGCATCTTGTTACCAAGCAATGCATGGGCCGGGAAGTTGCGGTCCAGGGTAGACGCTCCTACAGTCATGATCCACGGGGCTCCATTCGAGAGCGTGCCTAGTTCAGGACCTGTGTTGCCGGCGGAGGCAGAGACGAATATACCCTTCTCCATTGCTGAGAACGCCCCAATAGCAACGCTGGTCTCGTAGTACGCAAAGTCAATTCCACCGAGGGAGAGAGAGATCACGTCGACGCCATCCTTTATGGCCTGATCCATGGCAGCGAGTATGTCAGAGCTTGTGCAGCCATTTTCCCAGCATACTTTATAGCTGGCCACCCGGGCATGGGGAGCCATGCCCCGTGCAACGCCTCTTGCATAGCCGAGCAAGCTGGCATTGGCCACTGGGGAGCCTGCAGCGGTGCTCGACGTGTGAGTCCCGTGTCCATTGTGGTCCCGGGGGGTTTGTACCTCTGTCATGTTACCCTCTGCACAATGAGCATTACCACATTAATATCCATATAAATTCGTCAAGTACTCATTTTTGCCTACGATTTCTTTTAAGGTCCTTCGGTTCACGAGGTTACCTAAAGCCTCGATATAGCCTTTGGCGTAAAAATAAGCGCCGATGAGCTTCTTGTTGCACAGCGAAGGATCGAAATCCGGTCCCTTCACGCACTTTCCCTTCCACCGGGCTGGAACCTCCGGGAACCCTGAGTCGTCAAAGCTCTTCGACTCAGGAAAAACCCCTGTATCGAGAAGGCTGATGATTACTTCAGGAAATGGTTCATCAGTCTTCTTGGCAGGGTTCCCCGTGCCAGGCCACAGCCCGAATTCATCTTCCACTTTCAAGAAGCTTGGCGTCCGGGTTGTGTGGAGATGGTACATGACGTCCTCATAGACCCCGAGCACCGCGTCTGACGACCGGAGGGCCTCTGCTTGATGTGGCTTGAGGGACACAGCGTAGCCATGGAAGGCCTCGCTGTAGACGTAAAGGAGATCGGCGGCACTGGAGGTGAGAGACTGGAGGTTGGCGCTGTACCAATCCCTGCTGGTGTTGAATGTCCCGGGGGCGATTTGCTCTTTCATTTGAACAATGTAGGTCTTCTTGGCCATCGAACAAGGGAAGGCGAGAAGAGAAAGAGCTAAGAACGTCGACCAAGCAGCGGTAGAAGCCATGGCTGGACGATCTCCCGTTGCTTGGAAACCCGAAATAGGATTGATTCCTCACAACCTTGTAAGTTCCGATGTTCTGATCTTCATGGTCGAAGATTCTTCTTGCGTTGCTGTTATTAGTGGTATTGGTTGGTTCTCCGGCCTCCGTGTTTTGCGTTTCTAATTCTAGTCCTGATCCACGCAGGAATGAATCTGGTATATTTAGAGCAAGTGAATCTAAATTCTAAATATGGATTAACTTAATAATTTGTTTGAAATGAAAAATCTGGGGCGGCTCGGCTATTTTCTAGACTTGGAGGTTGCATGTGATGCTTTTGATTATTATCTCTCACAATCAAAATATGCCATTGATCTTATTTCTCGGGCTGGGCTCACCGATAACAGGATTGCTCTATTCCCATTGAGTTGAATGCAAAATTCAATGACAAAGATGAAACTCTTCTTTCAAATTCTACACTTTATCGGCAATTGGTTGGTAGTCTTATATATCTCACTGCTACATGTCCCAACATTGCTTATGCTGTTCATATTGTTAATCAGTACATGACCGTGTCTAATATGACTCATTTTGCTGCGGTTTTTCGAATTATTTGCTACGTCAAGGCTACGTTATTTCATGGTCTTGATTTTTTTGCTCATTCTACCTTGGAGTTGACAGCTTTTTTTATTTTATTTAAATAATGATTGGGCTGGTGATCCTCGCAATCGCCGCTCCATTATGGGCTACTATGTCTTTTTGGACAACTCATTTATCTCAAGGCGTATCAAGAAACAGACCACTATCGCTCATTCTAGTACAGAAGCAAAATATCAAGCTCTTGCTAATACAAAATTGAAGTTATGGTTATGATGGGTACTAGGAGATATAAGAGTGCGTCACCGTAGCGGAAAAGTCATTCATTGTGACAATCAAAGGGCTATCCAAATTGCATATAATATTATTTTTTTCATGAACGCACCAAGCACATTGAGATAGACTGTCATTTCATTCGATATCATGTTCTTCGTGGCATTGTTCGACTTATCTCTATTTCATCTGTTGAACAAATTGCAGATGTTTTCACCAAGACACAATCACTAGAGCGTTTTCTAGATTTATTTTCCAAACTCAAATTGACTTCTTTCATCATCTTGAGTTTGAAGGAGATGTTAGAAATATATTAAGGATATTCTGTGATTCTGTATATTTTCCTTAATTTATTATTATTTGTTTATCTATATAATCGTTATGTAAAGCTTATAAATAGGCATGTGTATTATTTGTTAGTCAATGAACAGAATATCATTTCTCTCTTCATTCACAAATCTCAACTATCTCAATAGATGGAGCATCAAATTTCTCACATTGGTTCTTGTAATGATGCTTATGACTTTATTTTGATTGAAAGTTTTAGTGCTCACGAGTCTCACCTTGTTTGTGAAAATGTCATGCTTATTTGTCTCTTGCACTGCTACCTGTTTGATACAATGTATTTGATTTGGAGCCTTATGAGAGGAGATTTTAATGTTAAGGTTATCATATAAGACTTGGAATTGAACTAGGACTTGATTCCAAGATTTATCCAATTGAGAATAATTTTGTGTTTTCTTTTTTTTTTTAAAAAGAAAAAGAAATTATCTTGTAAATATGGGGAGTATGATATCATTAATCTCCTTTTCTTATGCTCGGATTTGTGCAAATTACTCCTTTAGACACCCTTTTTCCTTTCGAAATGATTAAAAGAAACGAATCCCCGATGCGTATTCATCATCAATCACATCCGAATATCGTTATGGTCCATTAGTCGAGCCTTACACGTGAAGCACCTGATTGTGAGTTTAATCTCTATCAAACATACGATGGTGGAAAGCAACATAAGAGTTCTGTAATATTTGACTTTTTAACTAAGTGGTGGGACCTTGTCCAAAAAAAAAAAAAAAACTAAGTGGTGGGACCCACTTTGATTTTAAAACAAAAAAAAAAAAAGAGGAAAAAAGGGTTGGAAAAGTCAAAATAAAAGCAGAAGGAGGGGGGGCTCGGCTAAATAAGAAGCCGAGAGTTCCCTCGACCAAAAGAGAGAGAGAGCAAAAGAGAAAGGAAAAGAAAGAAGTAGAAGAAGAGGAAAGGGCTAGGGCGCGTACACACCGTGGACGCCTCGCCAAGCCAACTCAACTTTGCAACGCAATGCCCAGTGAGTGCTCAAACCCTTCATTCGTCCAATCGAAGTATTTTTCGGGTTTAAGGCTCAAATTAAAAAAATTTGGGAAAATCGGATGGCAAAGTCCGATTTTTGAGTTGTTGAGCCACGTATTTTTATAAAAATGATAGTTTAGGATGTTGTAGAGTCATAGAATTTTACAGATTTTGATTTGAGCTTATAGTTTATCCAAAACAAAATTTTGAAATTTCCCGCGTGCTATAAATAGTGCGCATCCAGTATATTCGGACCTACATTTTGTCAGTTTTCGGCTTGATTTTGGGATGGTCAAGTTGGCATTCTTGTAGTATGTTCAAACGGCTTTCTATTAACTATAAGTACGTTTAGAACAGGGTTTGGTGGAGAAAGTTATAGCGTAACCAAGTTTTGCGTTGAAGCTCTGCATTGCAAACGGTTTCAATAATTGCTTTGAATATACGATTTATCAGTGCATAGGAGTCGGTTTCGTTAACATTTAGGCATAGTATAGCCATTTCGTAGTTGAGGTGATGTGTTATTCAATTTTAACATTGTTTCTTGCTTATTTGATAGGATCGCGAGATAAACGGTTCGAATAACATTTTGTTATCTAGTTTTGGAGTATCCGCAGGTAAGTGATATTAATATCTTCTTTGGTTTTGTAATACCCATGTATGGAGGTAGGAGTAACTCCACATCTACATGTATATGGAAGTGAGAATACATTTGTTGTATAAAACTGGATGGAGTGTTTGGTACTTTTGAATTATTGTAGGATCGTTTGATAAACCTTTCTTAAAAGGTTATGCATACTATTTTGTACATTTAAGATATAAAACGGGTTCTTTGATGATTTGAGAAAACATTTAATGAGAAAGACATTTCGAAATGTTATTAATTTATGATATGGATTCTGAATTGATTTTGAGGAGAGAATTGATTTGTGAAAAGCTATGTTTCGGATTGTGAATCCAATTGTGAAATGAATTGGTAAAAGCCTAAGTGCTACACAATAACGTATATTCATAAGAGCCAACTTTAGAGCCTTATAGTCAAGGATTAGGTGCTACACAGCGACTCGAATTGTGTGGAAGCCACCTCTAAAGTCTTGTACTATTGATATATGTTAGTCAAGGATTAAGTACTACACAATAACGTAATTTCGTAAAAGCCACCTCTAGAGCCTTGTATTATTGATATGTGTTGGTTAAGGGTTAAATGTTACATGATAATGTAACTTCATGGGAGTCACCTCTAAGGCTTTAAAGTCGAGGACTAGGTGCTACACGATAACGTATTTTCGTGAGAACCACCTCCAAAGCCTTGTACTATTGATATGTATGAATCAAGGGCTAAGTACTACATGATAATGCGATCTCATGAAAGTCATCTCTAAGGCCTTGAGATGTGATGTGGTACGAGTTTGGAAAAATGGAATGAAACATTGACATGAGATATGACAAGTTTGATTATTGAATTGAACTAGCAATACTTGTTTTGATATTATGGATGAACGGAAAATTCTACTATTAATGTAGCAAGGTTGAAAAAAATATATAACTCATTTTATTCTTGTAAGTTATTATATTTTGGTTTAGGATAAATGAGTCATGCCTTTGAGTTTTATATATGTAAGGTGGAGGTTGATATACTAAGAAGATTTATACTACTCACTGACCTGTGGTTACTCACCATTCTCTTTCCCAATCTTTTCAAGTTCTTCAGTTAATGACGATAGTGCGAGAGTGCTAATGATAAGGCCTTTTGGGGGCGGATTTTTGGGTATAGTTTGAGGCTACATCCTTTGGGTGAAAGGACAATCGTGTCATACCCAATCCTACTTGTTGACGCCTTAATTTTATTTAGGTTTTATTTTATTAATTAGGTTTTCGGATAATATAAAAAAAAAACCACAAAAAAAAAACAACAAAACAACCCAAAAAAAAAGAAAAAAAGAAAGCAAAAGCCCGCAACCGCTGGGGCTGGGCCTTCAAGCCCAGCCCCTCCTCCCTTTTTTCTCTACCTCGCGCAGGCCCCCACGGCTCGGCCCGCGCGACCTAACCCTTCCCCCTCCTTCTTCCTTCTCCTTCTTTCTTCTTCTCTGTGTCTTTGTGCATCACGCGCGGCGGCCGGCGACGAGCTCAAGGGCAGCCTATGGTAAAGAGGAACGGAGGTAGGCCACCGAAGGAGAGGACGACGCACATGCGCCTTCAATGCACGCCTTTAATGCTGAGATGAGACGCCGATTTAGCCGCACCAAGGCCGGTCGGCACACGGAGGATCGGCGGCCAAACCTCTCCGTTGACTGGACTCCCTCGCCTATAAATACGCTGGCACCACCTCCATTGAAGAACACACGGAAAGCGGCAAAAGATCGAGGGCTGCAGATCTTCGAAACCTCCCATTGAGAGACTTCAAAAGGGGGGCCGAGGACGAGCAAACCGAGATCTGAGAGCTCGTGGCCGAAGAGAGAGCGATCGAAGGCAGGCGAGCATCGCAAGCTTCCCTCAAGAGACTTCAGGGGAGGCCCGAGCGCTTGCAAGCCCAGATCCGAGGGAGGGAGAGAGATCCGAGTGGAAGGGGTTGAGCGAGAGAAGAATCGGAGGAGAGGGGGTCGAGATCTGGGCGCAGATCTGGAAATCCGCCGTGTTGAGTCGCCCTAAGCCAAGCCGCAGCCGTCCCCGACGTTGCAGCACCCAAATCTCTCGCCGAAGCCGGGCCGCCCGTCGCCCCCCGTCACCGCCACCATTCACCCCCTCGTCGTGTCGTTGTTACGGTCAGGTAACAGCCGCCATTGCTGCCGGTGGTCGTATCGTCTCTCTCGAACCCCATCTTCCACCGAATCTCAATTTTAGGAGGTTGGAGCCTCCCCCGCATATTCTGTCACCGCGCCACAGGTCCCGTCGTCGATCCAGTCGAGCGGCTGGCTGCCGGCTGCTACGTCGCCGTCGTCGGATGCCGAGCTGCGGCTCGATTGCCCCCCTCCCCCCAAAACCCTCCGATCAACACCGCAAATAGATGGAAGGAGAGAGGGCCGCGAAAACCGGGTTGAGCTCAGGTCGGGCGCGTGACCGGGTGCTCTAGGGTTTCGTCAAGTTGGGTCGCAATTGCGATCCGGGTCGGGTGCGGGTTGGCGTTCGGGTAGGGTTTCCCCGGGTCGGGCCTGTGCACATGGGCCGGGTAGTCTTCGGGCTGAGGTTTTTATAAAAATGGGTCAAAATGGGTTTGGGCTTTTACATGTAAAAAGAAAAACAATCAAAAAATCCGAGTCGAGCCCGCGTTGTAGGCCCGTCCGGGTCGCAGTTCGATGACCCGAGTCGGCCCCAACCCGGGAATTCGACCTGGGTCGTTTTTATATTATTTTAATATAAAATAATATTTTAATAAATAAATAAAAATAAATAATTTATTTTCAAAAATATTAAAAAATAGTAAAAAATATTTTATTTTCCGAAAAATAAAAAAAATAAAAAATATTTCATATTTTCCAAAAAATGCCAAAAATCCCAAAAAAAAAAAAAAATAGACTTGTATTTTCTAAAAATACCAAAAAGATCCAAAAAGTCCATTTTATGTCAAAAAAATAGAAAAAGCCCCAAAAATGTTTTTCCTCCCCATCAAATGCATGGAAAATCCCTCAAAAATCCAAAAAGCCTTAGGGTTTAAACAAGATTAGGTACCGAAAGGGCATTAGTGATTAATTAGTGTAATCAAGTCTCCGATCTTAATTTCTCTGCAGTTGCATAGGAGTGAGTATTTCTCCCGATATTTCGCTTGGGTTTCTAATCGACCCACCCCAAACCGATTAGTGGCGACTCCGTTTTAAAATTAATTTGCAGGTTAAAAAATTGAACCATTAAGTTGCGAATTGATGGACTTGGGAGAGTCCGGGCTAAAATAGACCTAGCCAAACCATTAGCCTCCACAAGGCACCCGCCCCTAATGTGGGCTCCGAAAAAAAAGAGGTTGCAACAGCTTGGCGACTCCGCTGGGGACAATTTAAGAACTTAGGCCGTTTTTATCTTGTTTAAATGCTTTACTGACTTGGGTTTTATTTTATTTTATTATTATTTTTTGTGCAGGTTAGTATCTTAGATTTTCTTTTTAAATAGAATATTTTGTGATTATAAACCATTGTGCATACTTTACTGTTTTAGCACTACACATGGCACACACAACCCGACCGCCGGACTTGGGTCGCCATAGGATATTTAGGATGGTGTTAAGAAACATACGGCTTCGAACATGAGACTGCGTTGTAGAGGTTGCCTTTCTTTTCCCCGAATTTCTCTAGCCGAGGTTAAGAGGGCATGCTGCTAACGTGAGACTGCGACGGGCGGATACCTTCTTAATTTCAACAAACCTTCTTAGTTAGAAATCGAGCCGCACATATCATGCGTATGTCTATGTGATTGTCATCAATTTTCTCGCGTGATATAAGTTTTTTTCGTGTACTTTGCAATTTACTTACCTTCCTGCATATATTGAGCGGTCCATGATTAGTCTAGGATTTAATACCACGGTCATTTAAATTTGGAAATAATTGTCATAAAGTTTTTTTCTTAAAAAAAAAGAAAGAAAAAAGAGAGCATTGGCAAAGGAAATTACTTTCAATTGGTGTTTTTTCCTCAAGCATGTTACAAAGTCCCTTTTTGCAAGAATTTTCGTTTGCTTCAAAATCGTTCGCTTCAAAAGGGATAGAAGTCTTTTTCAAAATTTGTTGTAATTCATACTTTCTTTGTCTTTCAAATTGAGTATCTTTCTAGTCCATGCAAACATGTCACATGCCTTTTTTCAATCTATGCTTAGGAAATCTTCTACATGTACAAACTTTTCATAAACAAACAAAAGGGTAGGATTAGGTCGTCATCATGGATTGACTCCCTATTTACGCCTTGTATTCACACACGCTTGTTTATTCATGACTAGGTAATCACAGAACGTCAACGTTCGCCAATCCATACTTGTTCAAAAGCAAGAGCAAGAATGACCAAAGAAAATGTACCAAGCCGTATTGTGGTCGTGGAAAGTGAAATGAAGCAAGTCTTCAATGTGCTTTAACAACTCTTAAAGCAGATAGACTCCATCCGGGGCAAACTTACTCTCGCCCCAGCCTCAGTCGAGGTATTGTTGCCACAATCATCTACCGGGGGTGATCAAAGTAGAGATACCAATGATAACATGCCCGAATTGGAGGATGATCCACACCAAACCGCGATTGAGAAAGTGAAGCCAGATAATTTGTCTAAAATTGAGAATGACAAACGCCTCGAAAAGCTTGAGGAGAGGCTGAAACAACTGCAAGGCCTCCAAGATCTTATTTTGACGGACCTCTCCATTTGTTCTAATGTCAAAATACTAGAAAAATTCAAAATGCCTGAATTTGAGAAGTACAATGGCACGACTTGCCCTAGGGCTCATTTGCAAATGTACTTGGTTCGAATGACTCAATACATTAATAATGCACCATTAATGATCCAGTTGTTCCAATCAAGTCTAATAAGCTCTACCCTGAGGTGGTACATTACAAAGAACATGAATCTCCTCGAAACATGGAGCGAAGTGAGCGAGGCATTCCTCAAGCAGTATAAGTTCATAATGGACATTACCCCTTCTCGTGAGGATCTTGAGCGTACCGAAAAGAAAAAGCACGAATCATTCAAAGAGTATACTATTAGATGGAGGAATCTGGCCGCCCAAATCAGTCCTGAACCAACCGATTTTGAGCTGAGAAAGATGTTTATCAAAACCCTCTCTTACGAGTACCGCAATCGAATGGTAACCATGATCGCCAAATCATTTAATCAACTCATTCCAGTAGGAGAGCAAATCGAGATAGGGTTGAGGGATGGTTGGTTCATTGAACTTGCATCCATGGGTAGGTTCAGCATGAAGAAAGATAAAGAACCCCTGGTAGATGTCAATGCGACCTACAATCATTCTCCAACAATTCAGACAAGTGCAAGACAAGAATGCACCACCGGCCGTCGCCATCCCAAATACAACAACAAGAGACAATTTACTCCTCTTCCTGGATCTCCGTCACAGGTATTGGCAATCCTCCGGAAGAAGAACCTCCTTTCGATTGAGCCAAAACGACCTAACGCTAAAAGTTTTTCCAACTATGACCCGTCAAAAATATGCGACTATCACATGGAAGAAGTGGGGCATTCGACTGATGAGTGCTTCGCCCTCAAGAGTCGAATCCAGAACCTGTTAGACACTAAAGCTTTCTCATTTCAGAGCAACCCGCTCCCTGATCACACCGACAAAGTAAACGCGGTTTTCAGTTCTGAAGATAGTTAGAGCAGAAATGTCGAAGCACATACCGCTGACATCTATCAAGGGCTGGTAGAGGTCGGGTATTATTCAGGCAATGAAGTTCCACCCTTAGCAACAGAGAAAGAAGGGCCAAATGACATAACCACCATGTTTGGAGACCTTTTCATTGATACCATCAACGAAGGACCGTAAGGGGAAATGGGTGCAGGCCCGCTCAAGTAGAACCCTTTTTAATTTCCTTTCGTATTCTCCTATGTGGGAACTTGTACATCTTTTTTAAGTCTGGCTTGTTTTTATTTTCAACATCAGTTCCGCTTGAGGAACTAACTTTTGAAAACACTTTTCCAAAATGTAAATCACCTATTAAATAAAGTTGAAAATATTTCGAGAGCATGAGGCGGTATCCCAAACCGGCCCGGTGATGCTATCCAACCATGAAAAGAAAATACCATCCAAGGAGAATACTGAGGGCTGGGCTTCCTCATGCTTTCTTTCCCCCAAAGATATATACTTTTGAAAACAAAAAAATGTTTCAAAATCTTTCGTCAAAATAAGATGATTAAATCATGTTTGTCTTTCTAACTCACTCACTTTGTGTCTCAGAATATCATTCCCGTCCTTTTTGACTTAGTGTGATAGGGGGCATTTGAAGCAAGCGCATTAGGTGAACTTGCCAAATTCAAAGACACCCTGCTAAGAAAACAGGGGCAAATAGAAAGAATCATCCCACACCAAAAAAAGGGTAAGTCTTATTTTCTGAATATAATTTGGAAATGATGTTCTCTCTCTTCTATTTACAGGAAACGAAAGATAAGACGTAATAGGTACAAGCATACGGTTGAAAATCAAGCTGTCCCTAGGAGCTTTATGCACTCCACCTCGCTCCTGCCCAACTCCTTCACAAGCCAGAGCAATATCCTTTCCCCACAACGTGCCTGAGCAACCAGATGCTATGGATTCATCAACGGGACTTCCGGCTTCGACAAGCCTAGAAGCACAAGGAAGGGATCCTTTCTCTTTCTTTGAATTGGCTATTGTCAACAGGGAAGAAATCTAGACAATTGAAGCGATCTCTAGCCCCTATTCAAAATGAGGACCTAGAAACCTGACTTCCTATTCAGATGCATGCTCTCGCAAGAAGTAATTGCCATCAGAGAATTGGAGGTTTTGATTGTCCATCTCAGATTCCATAGAAGCTTGAAGTACATGACTTTGCTCAATGTTGCTAATGGTCATATAGTCAAAGACATAAGAAAATTCCACAGAATGAAGGCGTTGAAGATAAATCAACAACCATCAATCATGCATACATGACCATGAGTGAGGAAGGCCAATCGAAAGAAATGCCAAACTGTGCCAAGACGAAAAGGCTATCATCGACATTCAAATATCCCTAGGAGTCAGCAAATACAAACTTTGGAGAAGAGTAATTTGGTATCGTTTCCAATACTCCCCCCCTCTAAATTCACTTTTGACATATTCCCCCTATTGGTAGGAAGCATCTGGATTCAAGAGCCGAACTTGACAGTTAGGTTTGGCAAATCAATATTGGCCAAGCTAGTACGTGGAAATGACCCGCATCAAATTTTCCTGGCTTTGTGTAAAAGGACGTGTCATCCAGGAGCCAATTCAGAGAATAATTGACCTAACGAAGCAAGGGACATAGGACTTCATGTCCCCATCTCACTTCAGGTTCACCCAATCATTTGCAAACCAGTGAAGGGTAAAGTTGTATCGCTTCCAGTTATTTGACTCTTGAAAGAGTTCATGACTAACACATTCCCTCTTATCTGTTGCAGGATCACCTGACTATCAAAAATGCGAATAAAAAAATCAAGGAAAGACATGTCAAACTCTAATAAGCTCTCCTAAGCAAAATGGCGTCTCAAGTATCGCCAAAGCAAAATGACAGAAAATCTTCAGGCCTCAACTCACATTTGATTTTGGCCAAACTAATTGATCTACTTGTACATCTTCTCTTCTGTAGGGGCAAAAGAAGAAAGGCTCGTCAAATCAATGATCAGATTCTCAATCCTTGACTGATCATTCATGTGTCATATCCCTATTCATTAGAGACAATCCATTGACACCCATTTGTGAATAACCCTTTTTGATGTTCAAAATTTAACATATTTGGAAACACCATTTTGTTAACCCCTAAAGCTGTCAATAGGGTCTTTTTTAAGTAAAAACCATTCATTCGTTTTGAGAATACAAACTCCATCATATTTGAAATGCTACATGCCTTTTCCAAATGGATTTTGCATGATGATTTTGCCTGTCTAATTCACTTATTCCATTGAAAATTATTAGATTAGACAGCTAATTGAAGAATACAAGATTGATTGAGCATGTTGGATGAGGTGCGTCAGAATGATGAAAGGCAAGCCATGTCCTACACACAATCCCCCCCATCTATACACTTGTGAGATGAGTGCAGAAGATTCTACGACTGCAAGGTAAAGAGTTCTCTTGCGAATGGTACAATAACCAAAACAGTGAGAGGCATTTCATTGCTCACCTCATTGAGCCCCATACATTGGTGAAATTTCTGTCCTACCCCCATCAAGAACCACCCCTACACTGGGGCAGATTAGAGGCGAAGCAGCATCACAAGGTGAGAAGAGAGATAGAAATCTTCTTGCTCGCACTTGCATCAATCTTCGGGTGTCTTTACTGCATATGAACACTCGCGTTAATTTAAGTGCCTTAGAATGACGAAGAGCAATTCCCTTTCTATGCACTTGTATTCATTGTACAGCCCAAGTGAGTTTGTAAATTTACCCTCACATTGAGACAAAGCAAAAGTCATTGCCATAGCCTAGAGCGCCGGCTGAAGATAAAGACTCAAGAGTCTAATAACGGTGCTTCGATGGAACTTGCCTAGGCCAGTTTCTCCAACAACAAGAATGAAAAAAACAGGAGCATAAAAAAGCAGTATACCTGGTAAAAGCAAGGTCAATGCCCATAAATGAAGAACTGGAATAAAAATAGGGGTATAAAAAAGCAGTGTGCTTGATAAAAGTAAGGCCAATGCCCCCCAGTCAAAAATATAGCCAAGAAAAAGTTGCTGTTGTAGTCCATAGAACCTCCATCTGACAAGAAAGACTAGTGACAAATGCCAAGACAGTCACTAACTCTCACCCCTCTTATATGTGAGCCAAGTCTACGTTACATTCCCATTGTAAAAGTCTCTTCAGACTAGGGCACTTCAATTAACGTAGGATTTCATGTGTACATAAGCATCGCTCGAAGAAGTACAAGCAAGATTACTCTATCTCTTTTCGTAGGATTCTTGACTTGCAAACCCGGAGATGATCGTGCAACATTTTCGTCCATCGAATTCGACCTTGATGGTCCCCTTTGACGAGCCGCTGACCAAGACTTCATCACAATTTCAACAAAGACCTCTCACATTGGTAAAGTCATACTACTTGCGAAAATACTCAGACCCCTGTTGACATGATGATAGTGAGAAGTGTTGTCCTTATAAATCCTGCATCAATGGTCAAGATAGTCTTTTCCATGAAAGTGAGTGAAAAGTCCTTTCAGAGTGAAAATCCCTCATCTGGCATGCTCAAGACATCTACATTCTAAATGAAGGTTGTCTTTCAAAATCTTCTCTATTTGAACCTAGATGATGCAAAACTGACAAAATTGTCATGCATAAATCACATTTAAACTCATAAATTTACAGCATATACAATCATGTGTGCATATTGTGCAAATAACAGACATACTCTCAGAAATCAGAGATATTGCCAAGAAAGCATATCCCTATCCCCATGTGTCTTAAAGTACCTACCACTGTTCAGGTACTCTCTTATTGACACTCGACCTATTCAAGTCGTCCCTTGAGTTCGGGTGCTTGCAACTGTCTAAGTATCCCCTTGTCTTTGAGTACTCACCACTTGCCGGGTACTCCCTCTTAATGACACTCGACTTGTCCGAGTTGTCCTCAGAGTATTGATACTTGCGACTGTCTAGGTATCCTTTTGTTTTTAGGTACCTCCCACTATCTAGGTACCCTCCTATTGACACTCGACCTGTTCAAGTCGTCTTCGGAATTTAGATGCTTGAGACAAACCAAGAATCCCATCATCCATGAGTGTTCATCATCATCTAGGTACTCCCTCTTATCGACACTCGACCTGTCGAGTTGTCCCAAGAGTATTGATGCTTGCAACTGTCTAAGTATCCCATTATCTTTGAGTACTGACCACTGTTTGGATACTCCCTTTTCCTGACACTCGACCTGTTCAAGTTGTCCCTAGAGTATTAATACTTGTGACTGACCAAGTATCCCTTTATCTTTGAATACCTACTGCTATCTAGGTATCCCCATATCGTCAAGTACCCACCATCGTTTAGGTACTCCCTTTTCATGACACTCAACTTGCCCGAGTTGTCTCCAAATAATAGCAGCTGTTCAAGCATTCCACTGCTTTATGTGCCTGCGCCTACCTAGGTATGCTTTCTTACACTTGGACCAACTGAGTGGTCCCAAGTCGTTTCATTAAATACTTGTGTTCATTCAAGTATTCCAGTACTTTGTACACCTGTGGCTACCCAGGTGTTCCACCCCTTTTAAGTGCCTGCGGCGATTCGGGTAAGGGTCATACCACATTCAAGTTTATAATACCATGAGGTGAGAGACCTTCACGAATATGCGGGGCACGCCCTCGATATTCCCATTACCAGGGGGTGAGAGACCTTCATGAATATGCGGGGCACGCCCTTGATATTCCCATTACCAGGAGGTGAGAGACCTTCACGAATATGTGGGGTACGTCCTCGATATTCCCCATTACCAAGAGGTGAGAGACTTTCACGAATATCCAAGGTATGCCCTCGATATTCCCAATTACCAGAAGGTGAGAGACCTTCATGGATATCCCAGATACATCCTCAATATTCCCAACTGCCAGGAGGTAGGAGACCTTCATAAATATCCCAGGTACATCCTCGATATTCCCATTACCAAAAGGTAAGAAACCTTTACGAATATCTCAGGTACGTCCTCGATATTCCATCTACCAGGAGACTTAAAATAAATAAAAAAACGATCAAGTATCCTCCAAGAGTTCGTACTTGTGATAATTCAAAGTACCCATTCAATACCTGTAATCATCCAGGTACCCATTCGATACTTGTGAACGTCCAGGTATCCTCCAAAAGTTTGTACTTGTGATAACCCAAGTACTCTTTCGATACCTGCAAGTAATCAGGTTTTTTCCAGCATCTAGTACTTGTGATCATACAGATACCCCTTCGATACCTGTGAACGTCCAGGTATCCTCTAAGAGTTTGTACTTGTGATCATCCAAGTACCATTTCAACGCCTACAAAGGCCCAAATATCTTTCAGGTTAGTACTTGTGAATATCCAGGTACTCTTTGATATGCCTGTAAATGTCTAGATATCTTCCAGAATCGATGCCCTGAGAAAGGTCGGCGCATCCTCCCGAGAAAGGTCAGGTTCCTACCGGTGTCTTCGACAGAAGTCAGACACCCCACAAATCAATGCCTTGAGAAAGGTCGGCGCATCCTCCCGAGAAAGGTCGGGTTCCAAAATTGGTGTCTTCGACAGAAGTCAGACACCCCACAAATCGATGCCCTGAGAAAGGTCGGCGCATCCTCCCGAGAAAGGTCGGGTACCAACTAGTGTCCTCGATACAGATCAGGCACCCACAAATAGATGTCCTGAGAAAGGTTGACGCAGCTCCTGTCACGACAACCGAAGAAAGGTTCGGGTCCGAGACAAACCATTTATTGCTCTGATAGGCGACCGAAGAATGGTTCGGGCCCTGGAAAAGCATTTTACCGTCACGGCGACCAAATAAAGGTTTGGGTCCGAGGCAAATCACTTATTGCTCTAACAAGCGACCGAAGAATGGTTCGAGTCCTGGAAAGGCAATTTCCCATCAAGGCGACCGAAGAGAGGTTCGGGTCCTAGACAAATTATTGATTGTTTTAATAGGCGATCGAAGAATGGTTTGAGTCTTGGAAAAGCAACCTCCTCATATCACCAGGTAAGATGACGCCTTGATACTTGCCAAACTTAGGGTTCACACCCTATCTCACTCACTCTCGGCAAGTAACTACAGGTATCTTCTTATCTGTCTTAGTATATGTAAAGTTATATTGCTCTTTTTCCGCATAGAATAATAAGTTCCAAATAAAATATAATCTGCTGCGCATGCTGGATAAAATTTAGGCATCAGTTTGTCTTTGAATGCAACCTTTGCAAGCTCACCTTCAAAGAGGGGAAGTTGTTGACGCCTTAATTTTATTTAGGTTTTATTTTATTAATTAGGTTTTCGGATAATATAAAAAAAAACCACAAAAACGAAAAAAAAAAAAAAACAACAAAACAACCAAAAAAAAAAGAAAAAAAAGAAAGCTCGCAGCTCAAGAATCTCGGGGGGGCCTTCAAGCCCAGCCCCTCCCCCCTTTTTTCTCTACCTCGTGCAGGCCCCCATGGCTCGGCCCGCGCGACCTAACCCTTCCCCTCCTTCTTCCTTCTCCTTCCTTCTTCTTCTTTGTGCCTTTGTGCATCACGCGCGGCGGCCGGCGATGCGCTCAAGGGCAGCCTATGGTAAATAGGAATGGAGGTAGGCCACTGAAGGAGAGGACGACGCACATGCGCCTTCAATGCGCGCCTTTAATGCTGAGATGAGATGCCGGTTCGGCCGCACCAAGGCCGGTCGGCACACAGAGGATCGACGGCCAAACCTCTCCGTCGACCGGACTCCCTCGCCTATAAATAGGCCGGCACCACCTCCATTGAAGAACACACGGAAGCAGCAAAAGATCGAGGGCTGCAGATCTTCGAAACCTCCCACTGAGAGACTTCAGAAGGGGGACCGAGGACGAGCAAACCAAGATCTAAGAGCTCGCGGCCGGAGAGAGAGCGATCGAAGGCGGGCGAGCATTGCAAGCTTCCCTCAAGAGACTTCAGGGGAGGCCCGAGTGCTCGCAAGCCCAGATCTGAGGGAGGGAGAGAGATCCGAGCAGAAGGGGCTAAGCGAGAGAAGAATCGAAGGAGAGAGGGTCGAGATTTGGGCGCAAATTTGGAAATCCGCCGTGTCGAGTCGCCTTAAGCCAAGCCGTAGCCGTCCCCGACGTTGCAGCACTAGATCTCTGCCGAAGCCAGGCCGCTGCCGTCGCTCCCCTGTCACCGCCACCATTCACCGCCTCGTCGTGTTGTTGCTACGGTCAGGTAACAGCCGCCATTGCCGCCGGTGGTCATATCGTCTCTCTTGAACCCCATCTACCACCGAATCTCAATCTCAAGAGGTTGGAGCCTCCCCCGCGTATTTTGTCGCTACGCCACCGGTCCCATCGTCGATCCATTCGAGCGGTCGGCTGCCGGCTGCTACGTCGCCGTCATCGGACGCCGGGTTGTCGCTCAATTGCCCCCCCCAAAACCCTCCGATCAGCACCGCAGCTAGACGGAAGGAGAGAGGGCCGCGAAAACTGGGTTGAGCTCGGGTCGGGCGCGTCACCCGGTGCTCTAGGGTTTCGTCAAGTTGGGTCGCGGCTGCGATCCGGGTCGGGCGCGGGTTGGCGTTCGGGTAGGGTTTCCCCGGGTCAGGCCCGTGCGTGTGGGCCGGGTAGTCTTCGGGCTGAGGTTTTTATAAAAATAGGCCAAAATGGGTTTGGGCTTTTACATTTAAAAAGAAAAACAATCAAAAAATCCGAGTCGGGCCCGCGTTGCGAGGCCGTCCCGGGTCGTAGTTCGATGACCCGGGTCGGCCCCAACCAAGGAATCCGACCGGGTCGTTTTTTATATTATTTTAATATAAAATAATATTTTAATCAATAAATAAAAATAAATAATTTATTTTCAAAAATATTAAAAAATAGTAAAAAATATTTTATTTTCCGAAAAATAAAAAAAAAAAAATCAAAAATATTTCATATTTTCCAAAAAATGCCAAAAATCCAAAAAAAAAAAAAAAAATGCCAAAAAAGACTTGTATTTTCTAAAAATACCAAAAAGATCCAAAAAGTCCCTTTTATGTCCAAAAAATAGAAAAGCCCCAAAAATGTTTTTCCTCCCCATCAAATGCATGGAAAATCCCTCAAAAATCCAAAAAGCCTTAGGGTTTAAATAAGATTAGATACCGAAAGGGCATTAGTGATTAATTAGTGTAATCAAGTCCCCGATCCTAATTTCTCTGGTTACGCAGGAGCGAGTATTTCTCCCGATACTTCGCTTGGGTTTCTAATTGACCAACCCCAAACCGATTAGTGGCAACTTCGTTTTAAAATTAATTTACGGGTTAAAAACTTGAACCATTAAGTTGCGAATTGGTGGACTTGGGAGAGTCCGGGCTAAAATAGACCTAGTCAAACCATTAGCCTCCGCAAGGCGTCCGCCCCTGATGTGAGCGCCGGAAAAAGAGAGGTCGCGACACTACTAAAATTCGGGGTGCGACATCTTTTGGTATCAGAGCTTATGTTGTAATATGTTTGGGTGTAAATTTTATGGGACGTTGTAAGGTTGCGCGTTAGCCTATGACGCATTAATCTTTTGTTAGGTGCTAGAACATATTCTTTGTTTTAGGTTCAAGTGATCATCGATTTCGACTTGAGAGCAGAAGAGTCATAGTGATTCGGAAGATTCGAGTTTGTTGGCATCTCTACTGAATCCGTAGAGGAAAATCTGGATTCTTCCTTCCTCGGAAGTTTGCGTTGGTTGTTATGTGCTTTGGCTTTCAAGCCTTTGACGATATGGATTTAAGGAGCTTTTTATTTTCTAAGATACGGAAAAAAGTCGAAATTTGGTGGATATTGAGGTAATTGAGTATAAGTATTGCTTATTAACACTCGGATACGTTATTTAAAGTTTTTCTTCGTGGCAAGCGACTAGAGTGGTGAGGAAGCTGTTTGTTGGAGAACACAGATAATTTTAGTACAACAAAAAGATATGAGTTGCACTCTGTTTTAGAAAGCAGCTTCATAGTTCATTGATGCTGGCGGCCTGCTTGAATACACGCTCTCTGATGAAAATAGGGAAGCAGGTTTCATAGTGAACAAAAAGAACTCACATCCATAGTAGGGGGCATGATATAATGCGTTTGAACTTTCTTGGTGGTCATTATAAAAGCAGTTAGTGACTATAAGTAGTTCTTGCAAATTCAAAGATTTGGATCATATTTATTCAGATTACCAGGGGATGTAAAAAGAGAAAAAGTGTCCATCTATGACCCAGTGTTGGGGATGATGTTCATATATCCATTAGCGACATAGTTCCAGCAAATAGTCTTTTTATAGTCAGATACAGCCTTCTAATTGACGAGTCGAGCTTGTCAGTCTTTTTATGAGGAGAAGCCTTATCTTCTTTTTGGAACTAAAGTGCAAGATGGGTCGAGAAAATGCTGGTGACGTTGATGCAAGAAATGAGTGGGGAAAGTTGATGGAAACATTGGGTGAGGGTGGAGATAATGAGACCCCGCTACAGGCAGAGCTAATAGCGCCGCCACAGTAACTGATAAGACTGGTTTGGATTTTGCGGTGATCACCTTCAGGGTGCGACAGTATGATCCTTGGTGGAAAAAGCGTTAAAACATGAATCCACTAGCTAGTCGTCTACAGATGCTTTGACACTTTGTTGATTATTTAGCCATTGGAGTCACTATAATAGGCGTTGCTGTACAGGAAGGACTGCCTATGGCAGTGACACTCAGCCTATGAAGAAGCTAATGAATTACTAGACACTTGTGAGACGCCTCTCAGCTTGCAAGACGTGGTTCTGCTAGTTGCACATGCACTAATAAGATTGGAACATTGACCATAAACCACATGATTGTTGATAATATATGGTTAACTAGTAAAGCTACAGAGATGAAGGGAGTTAAGGGTAAAGATACCTGGAAATTAGAAACATGTGAAGTTTTAGCCATCCTTTGGTAGGCAATACTTCTAAATACAAGTTCCGAAGTTGTCGAGGATAAAGATGGTAAGCAATCATGGAACACCAACAAAATCAGCACTCCTGGAGTTTGGATTGCTTTTGGGTGGTGATTTTGCAGACCACTGCTAGGAGAATTGATGACTTGTAAAAAATAAAATAAAATTGGGTTGAGAGAAAAAGAGACATGTTGAACGATGTTCCTCTTGCTTCATATAGCTTGACGGATGAACCAAGACCAGGTGTCATTGAAGAACAGTCAAGATTATCATATGAAAAAATAGAAAATGGGCGACAGAGTTACGGGTATAAGGAGTTGGAGAAGCATGAGGGTGTGTTGATCTTTTTAAACCAATTTTGGATCAATTTAGTGACACCTTAGGATTTTAATGGTTTCTACTACTGTTTCTTTTGTTTTGGCTTGATTGGGTGGTGAGGAAGGTGGAGAGATGCAAACAACTGCATCTATGGAGCCCCTTGTGATTTCCTTGATCTCGAATATGAATGCCATTGTTAGAATTTGTCAAGAGAACAATGCAGAGAAAGCACTAGAGGCATTGGAAGAGATTTAAACTGAAGCAAGCAACCATTATTCAAGGTGGAAAGGAAGATATCAAACTTGCTTGCAAAGGAACTCGCGTCAGGCGACGGTATAGGGTTGGTGATAAAGATATTGTCGATATGCGGGTGTCGAGTGTTATGAGCTCAACCTTTGGGGTTGATCAAGGATCGTTTATCGGAGAGAGCGAGCCGGTTAGCAAGACTACTAAAGTAGTTCCGGTGAATTCAAAATTCAGGAAATGAAGTGTATGGTTTTACTAGGACAAATGTTGTGAATGAAAATTATATTTGCTTGGTTACACAAACAAGAACTACAACAAAATTAGTAAGGTGCACTCACAAATCCATGAAGCATCACACTTGAGGAGGATACCCTTTAAAGAACCAGCTAAATGAGTTTGGAGAGGTTTTTAGATCGACAATTGGAGTGATCGATGTACTCGTGTGGTTTACTAATGTGAAATTCCTTCTTACGCGGGAATACATTGGTGGATGGCCTAAAAATTTCAAGTTCTCTATCAAGAAGTGCTCGGATTACTTTGAGACAACAATTGCCTTGGTAGAGGTTCGAATTCCAGTAAGATTTGACAGTTGTTATTACAATATGTTTGGCACTTGACATGTGGAAAATGGCACCAAAAGTGCTTTTGTTAGAAAATTGCTTAGTGTCGAGACTCTTGGCTATACAATAGTCAAAAGAAAAAGTTAGGCTTATTAAAGAACATCTCAAAATGGCTCAAAGTCGTTTGAAAAGTTATACAGATCTTAAAAGGCACAAGTTAAAATTTAGTGTGTGGGATCACATATTCTTAAAAATTTCTCCTACGAAGAACGTAATGAGATTTAACACACGTGAAAAGTTGAGTCCAAGATTTGTAGGATCATTCTTGATTTTAGAGACGATTGATGAAGTCACTTACAAATTAGCTTTGCCATCAGGAATATCGGGTGTTCATAATGTGTTTCATGTCTCTTTGTTATCGTAATATGTGCCAAATCCTAATCACATATTGGATTTTACACCATTGAAGTTAAGAGAAAAACTTCACATATAAGGAGCATTCGCATTATTGTTAAGATGGATCAAGTGATACGGCGACGAACTATTCCTTATGTGAAGATACAATGGCAAAATCACAAGAAGAGAGAGGCCACTTGGGAATTTGAGGATGAGACAAAATGCAAATATCCTCATTTGTTTGATAATTAAGATAGGATCAAATTTCGTGGATGAAATTTCTTGTAAAGAGGGTATAATGTAATATTTGACTTCTCAACTAAGTGGTGGAACCCACTTTTGTTTTAAAACAAAAAAAGGGGGGGGTTGGAAAAGTCAAAATAAAAGCAGAAGGAGGGGGCTCGGCTAAATAAGAAGCTGAGAGCTCCCTCGACCGAGAGAGAGAGAGAGAGAGAGAGAGGGGAGGAGGAGGAGGAGGAGAAGAAGAAGAGGAGGAAAGAGGAAAGGGGTTTGGTGCATACATGCCACACACGCCTTGCCAAGTTGACTTGACTCCGTAATGCAATGCCCAATAAGTGCTCAAGTCCCACGTTCATCCAATCGAAGTATTCTCTGAGTTTGGGGCTCAAATTCAGAATTTTGGGAAAATCGAACGGCAAAATCTGATTTTCAAGTCATTGAGCTGCGTGTTTTTATAGAAATAATAGTTTAGGATATTGAGGAGCCATATGATTTTACAGATCTTGATTTGAGCTTACAATTTACCCAAAACAAAATTTCGAAATTTTCCACGCTCGATGAACAGTGCACACCCAGCATATTCGGGACCATATTTTGTTAGTTTTCAGCTTGATTTTGGGATGGTCAAGTCGGAATTCTTGAAGTATGTTTGAAGAGCCTTCTATTGACTATTAGTATGTTTAAAACGAGATTTGGTGAAGAAAGTTATAGGGTGACCAAGTTTTGCGCTCAAGCTTCATGTTGCGAACCGCTTGAATAATTACTTTGAGTATGCAATTTATTAATGCATATGAGTCGTTTTGTTAATATTTAGGCATAATATAACAATTTCATAGTTGAGGTAACGTGTTACTCAATTTTAACATTATTTCTTACCTATTTGATAAGACCACGAGATAAACGGTTCGAATAATGTTCGTTATTTGGTTTTTGGGCATCCGTAGGTAAGTGGTACTAATATTTTCCTTGGTTTTGTAATACCATGTATGAAGGTAAGAGTAACTCGACACACACACACACACATACATATATATATGGAAGTGCGAACACATTTATTGTATAAAACTGAATGGAGCATTTGGTAATTTTGAATTATTGTAGGATGCCTTAGTAAACCTTTCTTGAAGAATTATGCATACTATTTCTTACATTTAAGATATGAAATGGGTTCTTTGATGATTTGAGAAACGTTTAATGAGAAAGACATTTCAAAATGTTATTGATTAATGACATGGATTCTGAATTCGTTTTGGGGAGAAAATTGATTTGTGAAAAGTTATATTTAGGCTTGTGAAGCCAATTGTAAAATTAGTTGGTAAAGGACTAAGTATTACATGATAACATATCTTCATGGGAGCCACTTTTAAGACCTTGTAGTCAAGGCCGAACTACTCCATAGTGACTTAAGTTGCGTGAGAGCTAGCCTTGTACTATTGATATACGTTAGTTAAGGATTAAGTATTACACGATAACATAATTTCGTGGCTCCCACCTTTGGAGCCATGTATTATTGATATGAGTCAGTTAAGGATTAAGTGTTACATGATGACATAATTTCGGGAGAGTCCCCTCTAGATCCTTATACTATTAATATATATATATATATAACTAAGTACTACACAATGACGCGATCTTCGTAAGAGCCACCTCTACAGCCTTAAGATGTGATGTGGTATGAGTTTGGAAAATGGAATGAAACATCGACATGAGAAATGATGAGTTTGATCATTGAACTAAACTAGCAATACTTGTTTTGATATTATGGATGAACAGAAAATTTTGCTATTAATGTAGTAAGGTTGAAAAAAATATATAACTCATTTTATTCTTGTAAGTTATTATATTTTGGTTTAGCATAAATGTGTCATGCCTTTGAGTTTTAAATACGTAAGGTGGAGGTTGATATGCTTAGAAGATTTATACTACGAGCTGTAATTACTCACCCTCTTTTTCTCAATCTTTTTAGGTTGTTCGGTTAACAACAATAGTGCGAGAGTGCTAACAATGGGGCCTTTTGGACGTGGATTTTTGGGTGTAATTTGAGGCTGCGTTCTTCAGGTGAAAGAACGGCTGTATCATACCTGTTCCTACTAGGATTCGGGGTGTGCAAGTTCAAACTCTACATTTAACCGCTGATCACGGCCTTTGTGATGTGCACCTTTTTCGATATTGCCCATGGTGCTCTCAGTGCCTTCCATCCTTTTTAATTCATCTATCCTTTCTTGCATTTCGATTCCACCCTCGTCGCATCACTCCACTTTCGCAGGTTTTAATGGAACACTCATATTTATCAACTTTTTTATAAAATGAGAGAAATGGGGGCCTTTGTGTGGCATTATCAGTTTAATGCTGGATTCTGAGTAGTACTAATTACAATGTGTGTGGTGCATCATGTATTGGTGGCAGGTTCTTCCCATGAGGGACTTGGATTTGCATTCTGTAATCTGGACGGCTACGACCGCGACATGGCTTCTCTTCCATGCCTGCAATACGCGCCCGGTATTCCGATGCAGAGGTGGTCAATGGAAGGGCATCTGCCGGGCTTGCCTGGCCGGAAAACCAAGTCTGCCATTTCTCATATTGTAATTACTTTGTTAGTGCTGTAGTTAATTGACACTGTTGTCTCTTGATTTTCTCTTCTTGAGGAGAGGCATGGTCCCAGGAGCCTCACATCCAGAATTCATTTCTTCACGTATGTCTTATGAATTCGATCTGCTGCACTGCTTTTACAGTCGCACAAATACAAATCTCTCCATCCCTTACCTTCCGCTTGCCAACGTCGCTGCCACTTCACCACCATGTTTGCTGCCGTCCAATCGACCCTTTGCATTGCCCATCGACAATGCTGTCGCCAATGCAAGTGCCGAAGCAAAGCCCAAAGCAGCCTTGAACATCAACTAAGCCCCTAATTCGATTTGGGTCCATACATTATGCGACCGGCTCTGAACTTCATGTTGAGCGTTGCTCCATACAATGGTGCCAAAGTCCGAGCTAGATGCGTGACGTGTGCCTTTCTTGGACACGAAGGTCTCCATGTACCTCCTCTTGTCCCATACATTAGCAAATGCTAACTTCGCTGGCCTCACCATCACCTTCACAGCTGATGGCCCCATCACCGTCACCGCATAAACTGACTGTGCAGCCCTGACATTTGTCAGTTCGCGCCTGTATCTCACGACCCTCTTGCTCCCAAACAAGACCAAGGACGGATAGTTGAGCTGGCTGTGGTCCGCGACTTTAGGCGAGCACATGACGTTGGGGTGCTTGGCCACAGCTCTAACTTGATCGATGGTGTAGTCCGATGAGCAGAGGAAGGCAACATAGTCATTTGTTGAGATATCGTAACCAGGCCAAGGGAGAGGGCTTTCTGGAAGTCGACCTATCCCACACCGTGCGCCAATGGGGTGGAATACGTGCCACCGGCAGCATCGAGGAGAGGGGAACCGGGATTATCGTGTGTGTAGGTGGTGGTCATGAACGCGGACCTTCTCGCGCTTGGGCTCCATTTCAGGTGTGCAGCTTTGAGGAGAGCCGTGAAGCTGCTAATGCATGGGGATGACATGGATGTGCCTGTAGTGATAGACCAACATGAGAAGCTTGGATCAGAGCAAGCACATCATCAACCACGAACACTTTTAAGTGGATGAGTAGGACTACTTCATCTGCATAATTCACTTCCTGACCGCCACCCCCCCCCGGCGGGTTTAATTAGCTCAAACGGCAATCTTGTAATCTTGTTTTACACATAATTACGTTAGTGTCGCCCTCTGCCACTCGACCTCAGGACCTGGTTATATCTCATCAGATGGACTCAAAACTTGAAGAAGATGATGCATTCACACAGAAGATTCAACAATGCTGAAGCTTCTGTTATGGCGAACTTGAAGAACACAGAAAACACAGGAAATAGGAAAGTATAGATGTAGGGATTGAGCTTGATCAATGAAGAAACTCTGTATATACTTCTCTGTATTCGATCTCAATGTACTTCAAGATCTTTACATCAATTGAAAGAAAAAACTCTCTGTATTCTTATCAATCTCTCTTTATCTAGCTTTATGCAATAACCGGAAGAACAAATCTCTCAAGAACAATCCTCTCAAGAACAATCACTACTTTCCTTACTTCTCTCTTTCTCATTACGAAGCTTTATATGGAAGAGAAGACTTAACAGAAACAGCTAACTTCTGTTTTTCTACTTTATAACTAACTACCAACTTCATGTAACTAACCACCGACTTCATGTATCTCCATAGGGAAAATACGAATCCTCATCCACGATCCTTGTTTATCCTCTTTGACTGCTTTTCCATCGTTGATCATCAACTTCATTATTTTGATCTTAGCCATTCATTTCTACTGATTTTCTTCTTGTTTTATCAGCCTTCGCAGGTCCTCTCGTTTTAATATGAGCAACGGTTGCGGTAGCACCGTCTGCAAGACTAACACCATCACCATCTTCTTTGGTGACATATATTCTTAACATTCCCCCTCAAATTGGGAGTAGATGGAATACCAAGTCCCAATTTGGTGCGGAGCTGGCAATGTGTAAAGTGTGAGAGGGATTTGGTGAAGATGTCGGCAATTTGGGAATTGACTTGGAGACATACTTGAATGTGAGTGACCTCGTTAGATACTTTTTCTCTAACAAAGTGAAAGTCAATTTCAATATGCTTTGTTCGAGCATGTAATATAGGATTAGCAAAGTGAGAGCTATAGCTGATTTATTGTCACAAAAGAGATGTGTAGGGAAGGGAAGAGCACAGCCTATGTCTCGTAAGACAAAGCCGATCCAAGTGAGTTCGCAGAAGTGGAAGCAAGTGCACGGTACTCGGCTTACGTAGAGGACCCGCCGACGGTGGATTGTTTCTTGGCTCCCCAAGAGATGAGATTGGAACCAATGTAAGTACAAAATCCTGTAGTTGACCTTCGTGTTTCGTACACCCCGCCCAATCTGCATCCGAAAAGCCATATAAATGCAAGGAACTTTGTGAGTGAATGAATAAACCAAGCTTGATGGTGCCTTTGATGTATCTCGAGTACCCTTTTAAGTCGAGCAAGATCTGCCACAGTTGGTGTCGTAATTTCGACATAATATGTTGGTAGCATAGGCTATGTCAGGTCGAGTCAAAGTTAGATATTGAAGAGCACCTACCAAGCTACGATATTCAGTAGGATTGGTCAGAGAAACAGAGTCTTGTTGCATAATAATTGGTTTTAGGGACAGAGGAGTAGCAATTGGTTTACATTCAGACATGTAAGCTCGAGTGAGAAGATCACTAGCATATTTTGTTTGACATAGAAACAAATGATCTGAATTTTGTTTGACTTCGATGCCAAGAAAATAATGCAGAGGACCAAGATCTTTCATGTGAAATTTGAGGCTAAGAGACTGAATAAGAGTAGACAGCATTTGGGAAGAACTACCAGTTAAAACAATGTCATCGACATATAAAACGAAGGATAGTATGCTTTGTTGTTGATGATATATGAATAGAGAGGGATCTGTCGAGCTGCAAAAGAAGCCATATTCAAGTAGAAAGTCACCGAATTTATCAAACCATGCTCGAGGGGCTTGTCGAAGACCATAGAGTGATTTCTTGAGTGAACACACATAATAAGGTTTCGTGAATCTTGAAATCCGGGAGGCTGTTCCATATAAACTGTTTCATTAAGAGTGCCATGTAAAAATGCGTTTTTAACATCAAGATGATGTATAGGCCACTTGTCTCATTTTTGCTATAGACAGAACAATTCTAATTGTGGCATGCTTGACTACTGGACTAAAGGTCTCTGTGAAATCTATGCCCTCTTCTTGATGGAATCCCTTAGCAACTAGACGAGCTTTCAATCTATCAAGACTACCATCAGATGCAAGTTTTGTTTTGAAGACCCACTTGCAGCCAATTATATTCATATGTTCAGTTCGAGGAACTAAGTCCCATGTCTTGTTTTGATATAATGCCTCCATTTCTTCTGTCATTGCTTTATGCCATCCTTCATGTGCTAATGCAGACTTAATTGTCTTTGGTTCGAAGGAACTTTATATATAGCAAGACATGCATACTGGGATTCGGTTTGACAATTCCAGATTTTGATCGTGTCTGCATTGAATGATTAGAGGTAATCCCTTGAGTTTCATGAGAAGTGACTTGCTCGGATCTACCGGTTGTAGTATTGGATTGTGTTGTATTAGTACTATCTCGTGTCTTGATTCTCGCTCCGGTGAAGTTTCGCACCATGTGTATCCATTGTGAAAGTGTCCTGTCTTGGTTGATCGGTATAAGGAATAAAGGTCTGTTGAGGACTTGAGAGTTGAGAACAATATTGTTCTTATCAAGTTGCGATGAGCCGTATGAGGATCATTATAGAGTATATTAGAGACTTTGTTTCTCTATTTGCCGATTCTCGTTAACCGAACTTCTTTTACCCATGTCTCGATATAATGTTGTGAGAGGTGCATACTTTGTCAAGCACAACTTAGTGAATGGAAAATACCTCTCATCAAACTTCACATTTCTACTAACATATACTCGACCTGTTGTAGGCACAAGACATCTGTAGCCATTATGATGATCACTATAACCAATGAATACACAGATGAGAGATCTTGGATCAAACTTATGCTGGGCATAGGGTCGTAAACATGGATAACAGGCACAGCCAAATACTCTAAGGTGATCATAGGTTGGCTCTCGATGATAAAGTTTTCTATGTGGTGATTTCATGTCCAATCTTGGTGTTGGAAGAAGGTTGATAACATAGTTAGCTGTAATGAAAGCATCGACCCAATATTTCAGTGGAACTCTGCCATGATATAGCATGGCAAGACCTAATTCAACAATGTGTCGATGTTTCCTCTCGGATATCCCGTTAAATGCTGGTGTATAAGGACAAGAGAAACTTTGTTTTATGCCACGGTTCCGCAAATGAGCTTTAAACCTTTGACTAATGAATTCTCCTCCTCCATCACACTGGAATACTTTGATCTTTGATTCAAACTGATTTTCCACTTGCTTTTGAAACATAACAAAGATCTTATAGAAATCGACTTCAACTTTAATGGATATATCCAGCTATATCGAGAGAAATTATCCACAAACAGAACATAGTATTTGAAACTTTGAAATGAAGTCACGGGTGATGGCCCCCATATATCACAAAGGATTTTCTGTAAGGGCATGGTTGTTACAGATTCGTAGGATGGAAATGGTAAAGCTGCATTCTTAGCATTTTGACAACTACTACAAACACTCAACATCTTATTGCTACACCGAATGAGTTTTTGGTTCTGCAAATACTTCAAGATTTTCAGATTGGTGTGTGCTAGTCTTTGATGCCATGTATCTTCTTCTACCGCCCGTGTCTCGAGCTAGTAGGGCTTGTGTTGTTTGTAAATTCACTTGATATAGTCCCTTAGTTTTCCTTCCGAGCAGCAAGGTTGTGTTGGTCCAATTGTCCTTTACATACACACCAAATTTGTCAAAGACAAATGAGCATGGGTAATCGTTTGTTAATTTGGATACGATAACAGATTTTTCTTTATGTCGGGGACAATTAGAACATCATTCAAAGGTAATAGGCTTTCTTCGGTATGCAACAATGTGTTACCAATGTGTAATCGACAAATGTGATCCATCACCAATCATGACAAAGTGTCAAGTCCCGTATATTCGTAGGAGTTTTGAAGCATACCAGATTAGCCGTGATGTGTGCAAACTTGCTCCCGTATCGGATACCACTCGCTACCTTTGGCATCCTCAAGATGTATAGCTGCTAAAGCCGTTGGTATCTCCTCGCTTGATATGAATTATCAAATCTGTACCCGGCAGCGGTGCAGAGCATCATGGCCAGTTTCTGCAGATTTGACATTCTAATTTTATATTGTTAACTGGTTTCTCATCTTGCTCATTCTTGGAAAAATTTAGATGTGAAGGATAAGCTTTTATTTCTTGGTATCTCTGTGTGGGCCGCATAGGGACGAAACCTGCAGAAGTGAAACCAAAAAGTTTCGAGGAATTGTAATAAGGTTTAGTCCTCCGATTCTCTTGCATATGGCTGACATTGCTAAACCTCGTGACCCGAGTTGTCTCCTGGTATCCGAATCCACGGCCTCTGTTATTAAGAGAACGTCCTCTTCATAACCGCGGCCTCCTCTCGTAATTGCCTCGTTGAGCAACAAAGCTTGAATTTTGATGAATATATCCTCTATCAATAGTTTCTTTGAACTGATTTTGAGGATATCTTTGCCCAAAGTAAGCCATATTGGGATTAAATTGCATTCTAGAGTAGTTCTGCAATCTTGACTCGAACCTTTCTAATTGTGCAATTACCTCATCATACTCCGATTGAGGTTTTAGACAATATATTGTTGTTCGAAAATTTTCATACTCAGCTCCTAATCCTTCCAAAGTACACCAAATAGCTTGGTTATATCATCTACTGGTTTCCCAATAGCATTTAACTGATCACATATTGTCTTGTATTCTCGAAGATAGACTAGAAGATTTCGATCATGTTTTTGACAGCCTTGAAGTTTCCCCCTCAATTCAAACTCTCTTGCTGCTGATTTTTGTGTGAATCGATTCAAGAGTGTCTGCCACACTTCATAAGATGTTTCTAAGCCAATTATTAAGCCTAGAATATCCTCGATTACAGCTCCACTTATCCATGAAGATATTAGTTGATCGTTTTTATCCAACAAGTCGGTATACTGGATTTACCACCTCGCTTCAACACCTCCAACTATATTCTGCAGCATTCGAGTAGGTGATGTAACATCACCATTAACAAAGCCAAAGAGTTCTTGGCTTTTCGTAAACCTACAGGATCCGAGCTTGCCATAAAAGAAAGTTGTCTTCGGCAAGTTTTATAGTGACAAAGTTCGAAATATTCACATGTATAGGGAAAGGATACTTCGATGCTCTTATTGCCATTGCTATACTTTTCCAATTATAGACGAATCAAGATAGCAATTTTGCCTATGAAAAGCTAACAGAGTTACCGTGATACGTGATCCGTATGGCTTCGATTCTTCTTGCTTGATCAATCAAGTAGCTAATGAGTGAATCCTTTTGGCCGAGATGATCGACCAGCTCGATACCATGAAGAAGATGATGCATTCACACGAAGATTCAACAATGCTGAAGCTTCGTTATGGCGAACTTGAAGAACACGAAAACACAGAAATAGGAAAGTATAGATGTAGGGATTGAGCTTGATCAATGAAGAAACTCGTATATACTTCTCTCGTATTCGATCTCAATGTACTTCAAGATCTTTACATCAATTGAAAGAAAAACTCTCTCGTATTCTTATCAATCTCTCTTTATCTAGCTTTATGCAATAACCGGAAGAACAAATCTCTCAAGAACAATCCTCTCAAGAACAATCACTACTTTCCTTACTTCTCTCTTTCATTACGAAGCTTTATATGGAAGAGAAGACTTAACAAACAGCTAACTTCTGTTTTTCTACTTTATAACTAACTACCAACTTCATGTAACTAACCACCGACTTCATGTATCTCCATAGGGAAAATACGAATCCTCATCCACGATCCTTGTTTATCCTCTTTGACTCGTTTTCCATCGTTGATCATCAACTTCATTATTTTGATCTTAGCCATTCATTTCTACTGATTTTCTTCTTGTTTTATCAGCCTTCGCAGGGTCCTCTGTTTTAATATGAGCAACGGTTGCAGTAGCACCGTCTGCAGTACTAACACCATCACCATCTTCTTTCTGGTGACATATATTCTTAACAACTCCACATCAAAGGCAATACATAATCGACTAACCAGCACAATGCTGGACCTAAATGAAAGCTACATACAGGATAAGAGTGAGGAATGTCACACGATTTAATGAAGGTCACTCTTTTTCCATTCTTTCATGCATATTTCCTCTTTGTTCCGGCCAGTACCTCACATCCTGGACAGAAGAATGTTGTTAAAGCTCATAAAACAACAATCAAAACAGAAAACATCTCTGTTGTTTGAGGGAGAGAAAGGATAAAAAACAGAGCATAGCACTTCATACGTCTTGTGCAAAGGAAAAAACTGTCGAGTATAACAACTAAATACAAAGCAGAAACTGCTCACATACGTGCAACACATAACTACACACAAACGTGCTATTAACTTCCTAGAAAATAGCAAAAACACTAACTGCATAACTTAATTTACTTGACTGTTTAAAAAAAAAAAAAAAAACAGAGGAAACACGACTGAAAACAGCAGCATTGAGATAATTCCAACAAACTCCTCCTTGGATCAGTTGCTGCTGCAGATTCTATTTTCTCTCTTACCAGCTCAAATCTTCTAGCCTGAAGTGGTTTTGTGAACATATTTGCAAGCTGATCTTCAGATCTGCAATAGACCAACTTAACTTCGCCACTTTGTTACACCTCACACAGAAAGAAAAATTTGACTTTGAAATGCTTGGTTTTGCCATGGAAAACTGGATTATGTGATATTGCTAGAGCAGTCTGATTGTCCACATTGACTTCGATACAATCACTGAAATTCAACCACAAATCCTTTATTATCTTCTTCAACCACAAAGCTTGATTTGCAGCTGCAGTAGCTGCTATAAACTCAGCCTCTGCGGATGGCGAGCTACAATCTCTTGCTTTTTAGAACACTAGGAGAAACAAGCAGAACCAAAACTAAAACAATATCCAGACGTACTCTTCATGTCATCTATTGAACCAGCCTAGTCACTATCAAAAAAATTTTGCAAATTAAACTTCTGACATTTCTTAAACTTCACACCAAAGAACAATGTTCCTTTAAGATATCTCAAGGCCCTTTTTACTGCAACCAAATGTAACTGACTAGGACTACTCATAAACCTGGATAAAACACTCACAAAAAATAGAATATCTGTCTCAGTTGCTTTGTAAGATACATGAAACACCCAATCGACTTCTATACATAGAAGCATCTACTCATCTGTTCCATCATTCTTCTGTAGCTTCTCTTTAGCAGCCATAGGAGTGCTTACACTTCGACAATCTTCCATCTGAAACTTCTTTAGGATTTCCTTCATGTATTTTTTCTGACAGATGAAGATCTCATATGAAGCTTGTTTGACTTCCAGACCCAAAAAAATAAGCCATCTTTCCCAAGTCTGACATCTCAAAAACTACAAATAGATCTTGCTTCACATTCTCTATCAATTCCATATCATTCCCTGTCACTAATAGATCATCTACATAAAGTGACAGAATTACAACACTGCGATTCACCTTCTTGACATAAAGAGTGAACTCACTTAAGCTTTTTACAAAGCCAAAATCCTGCAAATATCGATCTATCTTCCTATACCAAGCTCTTGGAGCTTATTTCAGTCCATATAGAGCTTTCCTCAACCTGTATACACTCTCTTCTTGCCCTTTTATACTGAAGCCTTCAGGTTGTTCAACAAAAATCTTCTCCTCAAGCTCTCCATTCAGGAATGCAGACTTGACATCTAACTGAAATATAGGTCACCCTTCTCTGCTGCAATAGCTAATAGTAGCCTTATTGTATCAAGTCGTGCAACAAAAGCAAATGTTTTAGAATAGTCTACTCCCCATATTTGTGCATAGCCTTTCACCACCAGTCTAGCTTTGTGTTTATTGACAGAACCATCAAGATTAAGTTTTGTTTTAAACACCCACTTAACCCCAATCACATTCTTATCAGATGGTCTGTCAACAAGCTCCCATGTATGGTTTTTCTGGATCATTGCAATCTCCTCTTGCATTGCTGCAATCCACCTCTGATCCTCCTTACCTTCCACAAAGTTAGATGGTTCGAGCATTACCACATTGCTTCTTTCATAGATTTTAGCAAGTGACCCTATGCCTCTCACTGGTAAATCATCCATACTATCTTTCAATCCATCTATAACTTCATCAACCTCTACATCTGTTGCAAGTTGTTTTTCGAACTGCTGCCGTTCTGCACTCTTTCCTTCCATCCAATTCCACTCATCTTTCTCTAGAAAAATAACATATCTGCTCACAGTCACCTTCCTTGTCATGGGATGGAAAATCCCGTAAGCCTTTGATTGAAGACTATACCCAATAAAGATTCCAAGCTCTGCTTTCTTATCCAGCTTGTCCCTCTTGACCTCAGGAACATGAGTGTAACACAAACACCCAAAAACCTTCAAATTCTTCACAGAAGGTCTAACATCATGCCAAACTTCAAAAGGTGTTGACTTCTCTAAGGCCTTTGTGGACAATCTATTCAATAGAAACACTGCAGTATTAGCTGCCTCAGCCCAGAACTTCTTAGGTAATTTCTTCTTCTGCATCATACATCTAGCCATCTCCATAATGCTTCTGTTTTTCCTCTCACTGACCCTATTTTGTTGAGGTGAATAGAGTGCAGTGAACTGCTGCACAATTTCTGCTTGCTCATAATTCAACTTAAACTTGTAAGCAGTATACTCAGAACCATTATCAGACCTGAGCATTTTAATTTTCTTCCCACTCTGATTCTCAACTAAGGCTTTAAACTTCATAAACACATTAGTAACTTCAGACTTGACTCGCAGAAAATAAATCCAACTCATCCTAGTCATATCATCAGTGAAAGTAATAAAATACCTGCTACCATTGAGAGAAGACTCAAACATAGGTCCACATAAATCTGTGTGGACTAATTGCAGCTTCTCACATGCTCTCCAGCCTCCTCCTTTGAAAGGAAATCTGGCTTGCTTGCCAAGAAGACAAGTTCTGCATTGTGGAAATTCCTCCTCCAAACTTGGCAAGCCATCTGCCAAGCTATTTCTCTGCATAAATGATATGCTCTTTCTGTGAACATGCCCAAGTCTTTTATGCCATAGCTCTGCATTTTCTTCTTTGCACTTTAAAGCCATTTGTTGCATCTCTTGTGGCTTGAACACGAAACTCTTGTCCTTCATTGGGATTCTTAGCACTTCTTTACTATCTGCATTATTAATAAGACATTCATTCCCTTTGAACTTCACTTTATAACCCTTCTCAACTAATTGACCAACACTTAACAGATCCTGGTCAATATTTGGCACAAAAAGAACATCACTGATTAGCTTCACCTCCTGATTTCCTTCAATAGCCACTGTACCATTCCCTTGCACTTCGATATACTGTCCGTTGCCAATTTTGACTCTGGACCTGACTGACCTGTCTAGACTCCTAAACAGCTTTGAATTACCAGTCATATGATTGGTACAGCCACTATCCGCCAGCTATGCATCATTCCCAACAGAAGATCTAGGAAATGAAGCTACAAACAAGTGCTCTTCCTCAGTTTCATTCACTGCTATCTATGCTTCTCCTGCTTGCCGGTAATTTTTCTCTTTGCAGATTGCTTCCATGTGACCCAACTTGTGACATCTTCTGCATCTAGCATCAGGCTTTCTTCAACATCTAAAAAACTGATGATTAGTTCCACCACAGTATTGACAAGGCTTTTTGTTCTTCTTCCATTTGCTAGACCCACCAAAATTTCCTTCTTTTGCTACAAACTTGGAGTCACCAGCATTTTCTCTAGACTGAATCCATTTCTTCCCTTTGCCTCCATCATTTGACTTCACTCTAACTTGCAGCGCACCCTCTACAAACTCTTCTCTTCTCATTAGTCTTACGTGCTCCATGCTGCGGCATTTAACAATTCTACAAGCTTTATATCAGCTAAGTCTCTTGTATTTTCCAGAGACGCTATGGTGGTTTCGAACTTCTCTGGAAGAGACACCAAGATCTTCTGAACAAGCCTTTCATCCTTCAAGTCAGTCTCTAAAACTCTGATTTTTTCAGCTATCTCAACCAGCCTATCAGAGTACTCCTTCACTGACTCTAAATCCTTCATCTGCTGTCTCTCAAACTCCCTTAAGAGATTCATCACCTTCATGCCTCTTATCTTCTCATCTCCCTCGTATTCATCCTTCAAGAAATCTCATATTGCCTTTGCAGAATCACATCTCATGATCCTTGTGAAGATAGTGGGTGAAACAGCAGCATACAGGCAAGACTTTGCCTTAGCCTTCCTTGTGATTCTCTCTTTATGGTACTTTATCTGATTCAAGGTCGGATTGTCTGGAAGTGGAGCAACCTCATAATCATTCTCCACAGCCTCCCATAAATCATGACCCTCCAAGAATGCCGTTATCTTGATAGCCCAAGCATGATAATTTTCTCCAGTAAAGACTGGAGCAGCCATTGCAGAGAATCCACTCGACCCTGCCTCCATCAGCTTTTTCTTTGTAGATTGGAAGCAATCTTCACTCAATTACCCTCACTTCACAGTCCCTTAAGATCCTACAAATGCTCTGATACCACTGTTAAAGCTCATAAAACAACAATCAAAATAGAAAACATCTCTATTGTTTGAGGGAGAGAAAGGATAAAAAACAGAGCATAGCACTTCATACGTCTTGTGCAAAGGAAAAAACTGTCGAGTACAACAACTAAATATAAAGCAGAAACTGCTCACATACGTGCAACACATAACTGCACACAAACGTGCTATTAACTTCCTAGAAAATAGCAAAAACACTAACTGCATAACTTAATTTACTTGGCTGTTTAAAAAAAAAAAAAAAACAGAGGAAAACAGAGGAAACACGATTGAAAACAGCAGCACTGAGATAATTCCAACAAATGTCATGGTCAATACTGAAAGCAAATCATTTGGGCGTAACAGAACTTTGATATCTTAAAGTTGCATTATTACACTCTTAACTTTGATATCTTAAAGTCAAGGTCACTGATTCAAAGCGAGCATCTTGCACCATACCCTATGTTGCTATGTAATGGCCGATTCAAGTAAAATGGATCTGCATAGCATTTGATGGTATTCATATGACTCTATGATTTCCAAGTTATTTTTCTTTTTTACTACCGTCAATTTGAGGCATAAAGGCATGATCATGCTATGTTTTAAGTTATCATCTTCTTTTGTGTGATGCAAACACTGATTGGGAAGACAAGAATTGCATTCTGCATCCTCAGAGATAGAGAGAGAGAGAGAGAGAGAGAGAGAGAGGCAACGCACGCTGGGTCTAACTCGAAATCTAGAATTACATTTCTCCACTAATGTGGAATCACCATCACAATTGTACACATTCCTCTGTTTCAACCCAATTTACAGCATCTACATACAACTGCTTTTCTTCCCCGCCCATAAAACCTTCTACAAAGTTCACGATTCTCCCCACAAGAACCCGACCGGACTCCTCACGCAATGCTGCCGGTTCTTCCACGTGATCGACCCGCCGTGGGTCTCGTCGGTCTGGTTCCGCGCCACGAACGTCACAGTGTACCTCTGCTTCTCCCCCACCTTCCCGAACACCAGCCTCCTGGGCTTCACCCTCACCGCGACCGTGCTTGGCGCCTGCACCGCCACCTTGTACACCGACCCGGCATCCCCCACGTTCGTCACCTCGCGCGAGTACTGGACCACCTTCCTGTTGGGCCCGAATACGACCGAGAATGACGGGTAGTTGAGCTGCCCCGGGTCGGAGAGTTTCGTCGAGCAGGTCACGTTCGTCTGCCGCACGATGCTCTGGACTTGCTTGATCGTGTAGTTGAGGGAGCAGACGAAGGCGACGTAGTCGTCGGCGGTGAGGTCGTAGATGAGGCCCGGCGAGAGGGCCTTCCTTGGGTCGATGTGGCCCGCTCCGCGGCCCCATGGGGAGGTTGGGGTTCCGTCGGCTTCGTCGGTGATGGGCTTCCGGGTGTTGTCGAGGACGTAGGCGGTGGTCATGAGCGCCGACTTGATTGCGCTTGTGCTCCAGGTTGGGTGGGCGGCTTTGAACAGCGCGGCGACGCCACTGACGTGTGGGCAAGACATGGATGTGCCTGAAAATGGAGCCGTTAGAAAATATTTTGGCCTCTGGAGAGCGCACACCACCTGCTTGATTGTTTGCTCAACAGAGGAAGCACGAGAGAAGTGGGCAATGTCAATGAACCTGAGATGATGTTGAACTGGACACTCCTTTTGTCAATAGGCATTTCCGTGGGGCTCACATAATCCGGCCAAGAGGCCAGGATGTTGACACCTGGGCCAATCACGTCAGGTTTCAATATCTGCACGGATGGGAAGTATGGCCCTCTTGAGCTGACGCGGCCACCACCGGCGTCGGCGACATTGACCTCTGTCGTGCGCTGGTAATGACACAGGCGTAGGGTTCCGATCGGCCTTGGCATATTCCCTAATCACTATCCCTGCCTTTGCACCAAGGTGAACGGTCGGTATCAGGTGGCACTCCGCCAGCAACTCCTCACCGTACTCGGCTGTGTTCACCAGTATCATTCCCACTCCCCCGGCATCACGCACCACTGCGCCCTTCTCGATGCGGTCATTTGTCCCTCTGTCGCAGAGCACCACCTTCCCGCGCACCACCCTGCGGTCAAGTGAGCCTGGCAAGCACAAACTGCTTTCGTTTCCCTTGTTGTAGACCAGGCCAACCAGCTTCTTCCCCATTCCTGGGCCACCACACATCGATTCTCCAGCGAACCGCATCTTGTTGCCAAGCAATGCATGGGCCGGGAAGTTGCGGTCCAGGGAAGACGCTCCTACGGTCATGATCCACGGGGCTCCATTCGAGAGAGTGCCTAGCTGAGGACCTTCGTTTCCAGCGGATGCAGAGACGAAAATACCCTTCTTCATTGCTGTGAACGCTCCGATAGCAATGGTGGTCTCGTAGTATGCCCCGTCACCTCCACCAAGGGAGAGAGAGATCACATCGACGCCGTCCTTTATGGCTTGGTCCATGGCAGCGAGTATGTCGGAGCTTGTGCAGCCATTTTCCCAGCATACTTTATAGCTGGCCACCCGGGCATGGGGAGCCATGCCCCGTGCGATGCCTCTTGCGCTGCCGAGCAAGCTGGCATTGGCCACTGGGGAGCCTGCGGCGGTGCTCGACGTGTGCGTCCCATGTCCCTCGTGGTCCCGGGGGGTTTGTACCTCTGTCATGTTACCCTCTGCACAATGAACGTTACCACATTAATATCCATATAAATTCATCAAGCACTCGACGCATTTTTGCCTACGATTTTTTTTAAGGTCCTTCGGTTCACAAGATTACCTAAATCCTCGATATAGCCTTTGGCGTAAAAATAAGCGCCGATGAGCTTCTTGTTGCACAGCGAAGGATCGAAATCCGGTCCCTTCACGCATTTTCCCTTCCACCGGGCCGGAACCTCCGGGAACCCTGAGTCTTCATAGCTCTTCGACTCGGGAAAAACCCCTGTATCAATAAGGCCGATGATTACTTCAGGAAATGTTTGATCAGTCTCCTTGGCAGGGTTCCCCGTGCCAGGCCACAGCCCAAATTCGTCTTCCACTTTCAAGAAGCTTGGCGTCCGGGTCGTATGGAGATGGTACATGATGTCCTCATAGACCCCAAGCACCGTGTCCGATGACCGGAGGGCCTCCGCTTGATGCGGCTCGAGGGACACAGAGTAGCCATGGAAGGCCTCACTGTAGACGTAAAGGATATTGGCGGCACCGGGGGCGAGAGACTGGAGGTTGGCGCTGTACCAATCCAGGCTGGTGTTGAATGTGCCGGGGACGCTTTGCTCTTTCATTTGAACAATGTAGGTCTTCTTGGCCATCGCGCAAGGGAAGGTGAGAAGAGAGAGAGCTAAGAACGTTAACCAAGCAGCGGAAGAAGCCATGGCCGGATGATCTCCCGCTGCTCGGAAACTCAAAAGAGGATTGATTCCTCACAACCTTGTAAGTTCCGATCTTTATAGTCGAAGATTCTTCGTGCGTTGCTATTTTTGGTGTGTATTGGTTGGTTCTCCGGCCTCTGTATTTTGCAATTTGTAGTCTTTTGTCATGGATAAGTTTCTAAATCTAGTCCAGATCCATGCAGGAATGAATCTGCTATATCTAGAGGAAGGGAATCTTAATATTAGAAATGGATTAACTTAGTAATCAGTTAGAGATGAAAAATCTTGGGCGACTCAGCTATTTCTAGGCTTGGAGATTGCATATGATGCCTGTGGTTAATATCTCTCACAAGCAAAATATGCCGGAAGAAATACACTATCAGTGCCATAAGTTGTGTACGGCGCTCACTTTGGTGCCAAAAGTTTCCGTCGAATCACTTAAGTGCCAAATCGGAGGAAAAATGATCACTTTGGTGCCACCGGCGAAAGATTCTGGCCAAATACGTGGCTTTTAAAAAAAAAAAAAAAAAATCGACAAGGCCTTCAAACGACGTTGTTTTCGGTCCTCCTTAAGAAAACGACGTCGTTTTGCCATCTTACATGGATGGCCTCACAAAAACAACGCCGTTTAACTCATTTGTGGATTTTTTTTTTTTTTTTGGGATTGAAATTAGGGTTTTTCGGACCTAGCTCGCTCGGCCGTCGTCGCTTGGCCTCCGCCGTCGCTAGGCCGCCGTCGCTTGCTCAGCCACCATTGCTTGGCACTGTTTGGACACCCTCGACAGCACACAAGGGAGCACCAGCCCCAGTCGTCGGAGCCTAGGTTAGGCACTCGTCGGGTAGATCGGAGATGGAGAGGGAGACATCAATGGTGGCGCACTCGTTGGCGGCCTCCCCAGCACCGGCTAGACCACGGCCTTCGACTTGGCCGCCAAGTGGCCGTCGTTGGGGTTGGGGTCAGGGTCGTGATCGGGGTCGGAGCCGTGGCCGTCGAGTGGCCATCGTCGCGGTCGGGGTCGGAGCTTCAGCCGCCAAGTGGCCATCGTCGGGATCGGGGTTGGGGTCGGGGTCGGAGCTGCGGCCGCCGAGCGCGGGGGCCGTTGAGGACAGTGACTGGCCAGAGATTTAGGGTTTTGAATTGGGGAAGACATTAAACGGCATCGTTTTGGTATTAGGATGTTGACTGTACCTCCAGTGAGCCACATCAACTTCAAAAATTAGTAAAAAAGTGTCACGTCAGATTTCCGGCCAACCAGATCGGAGTTGGCACCAAAGTGAGCGTTTTTCAAACTTTTTGGCACTTAAGTGATCCGACAAAAACTTTCGACACCAAAGTGAGCGCCGTACACAACTTATAGCACTGATAGTGTACTTAGCCCTATGCCACTGAACTTATTTTTCGGGCTGGGCTCACTCATAACAAGATTGCTTTTACTCCCATTGAATTGAATGCAAAATTCAATGACAAGATGGAACTCTTCTTCCAAATCCTACACTTTATCGGCAGTTGGTTGACAGTCTTATATATCTTGCTATTACATATCCTAACATTGCTTGTGTCGTTCATTTTATTAGTCAGAACATGACTGCATCTCGTATGACTCATTTTGCTGCAGTTTTTCGAATTCTTTGCTACATCAAGGGTATGTTGATTGATGGTCTTGATTTTTCTGCTTGTTCTACCTTTAAGTTGACAGCTTATTCTAATGCAAACTAGGCTAGTGACCCTCATGATCGTCCCTCCACTACGGGCTACTATGTCTTTTTGGGCGACTCACTTATCTCATGGCGTGGCAAAAAACATACCACTATCATTCGGTCTAGTATAGAAGTAGAATATCGAGCTCTTGCTGATACGACATTGAAGTTATTATGGTTAAGGTGGCTACTAGGCATCATCACAGCGATATAGTCATTCGTTGTGACAATTGGAGTGCTCTTCAAATTGCACATCATGATTTTTTCATGAACGCATCAAGCACGTTGAGATAAATTGTCATTTCATTCGATATCATGTTTTTCGTGGCACTGATCGACTTGTCTCTATTTCATCCGATGAACAAACTACTGATGTTTTCACCAAACCACATTCACCCAAGCGTTTTCTATATTTATTTTCCAAACTCAAGTTAACTTCTTTCAAATCATCTTGAGTTTGAGTGGGAATATTCGATATATATTTAGGATATTTTGTGATTATGTATATTCTCCTTGATTTATTCTTATTTGTTACTTTAGATAGTCATTATGTAAAGCCTATAAAAGGCACGTGTACTATTCGTTAGTCAATGAACAGAATATTAATTTTCTCTTCATTCACAAATCTCAACTATCTCAATAGATGGAGCACCAAATTTCTCACATTGGTTCTTGTAATGATGCTTATGAGTTTATTTTGATTGTAAGTTTCCAGTGTTCACTAGTCTCACCTCATTTGTGAAAATGCCATGCTTGTTTATCTCTTGCACTGCTGCTCGGTTGATGCTATGTATTTGATTTAGAGCCTCATGAGAGGAGATTTTAATGTTAATGTTAATGTTATCATATAAGATTTGGAATTGAACTAGGACTTGATTCCAAGATTTATCCAATTGAGAATACTTCCGTGTTATAAAAAAAAAAAAAAAAAATTATCTTGTAAAGATGGGGAGTATGATATCATTGACCTCCTTCTCGTATGCTCTCTCCTTTAGACACCCTTTTTCATTTCGAAATGATTAAACTTTCAAGAAATGAATCTCCGATGCATATTGATTATCAATTACATCCGAATATCGTTCTCGTCTATTAGTCGAGCCTTACACACGAAGCACCTGATTGTGAATATAATCTCCATCGAACATACAATGGTGGAAAGCAACACAAGAGTGCAAACTCTACATTTAACCGCTGATCACGGCCTTTGTGATGTGCACCTTTTTGGTTATTGCCCGTGGTGCTCTCAGTGCCTTGCAACCTAATCAATGGAGTCATCCTTTTTAATTCATCTATCTTTCTTGCATTTCGATTCCACCCACGTCGCCTCACTCCACTTTCGCAGGTTTTTATGGAACAATATTTATCATTTAAAAAAGAAAGACACAGAAATTGGGGCCTTTGTGTGACATTATCAGCCGAGTAATACTAATTAGGATGTGTGTGGTGCATCATGTATTGCTGGCAGGTTCTTCCCATGAGGGACTTGGTTTTGCATTCTGCAATCGGGACGACGTCGGCAATATAGCTTCTTTTCTGTGCCTGCCATATGAACCAGTATTCCAACATCGAGGTCGTCGATGGAAGGGCATCTGCCGGGCTTGTCTGGCCAGAAAACCAAGCCTTTCAGATTACACATTGTAATCACTTTCTTAATGCTGTAGTTGATTGACACTGTTGTCTCCTGATACTCTCTTCTTGGCGAGAGTATGGTCCCAGAAGCCTCACATCCAGAGTTCATTCGCTTCCGTCCGATCAACCCTTTCCATTGCCCATCAATAATGCTGTTGCCGACGCAAGGGCTGAAGCAAAGCCCAAAGCAGCCTTGAGCATCGACTAACCCCCTCGTTTGATTTGGCTCCATACATTACGCGACCAGGCTCCAAACTTCATGTTGAGCGTTGCTCCAGGCAATGCTGCCGAAATCTGAACTTGACGTGGGACGTGTGCCTTACTTGGACACGAAGGTCACCGTCTACCTCCTCTTGTCCCAGACATTAGCGAACACTAACTTCGCGGGCCTCGCCGGCACCTCCACAGCTGATGGCCCCATCACCATCACCCCATAAACTGACCGTGCAGCCCCAACATTGGTCAGTTTGCGCCTGTATCTCACGGCCCTCTTGCTCCCAAACAAGACCGAGAAGGACGGATACTTGAGCTGGCTGTGGTCACTTTAGGCAAGCACGTGACACTGGGTGCTTGGCCACCGCTCTAACTTGATCTATGGTGTAGTCCGATGAGCAGAGGAAGGCGACGCAGTCTTTGGTCAAGATATGGTACACCAGGCCAAGGGAGAGGGCTTTCTGGAAGTCGACCTATCCCGCACTGTGTGCCCATGGGGTGGAATACGTACCTCCGGGGTGAAATGGGATTGATTCCTCACAACCTTGTAAGTTCCGATGTTCTGATCTTCATGGTCGAAGATTCTTCTTGCGTTGCTGTTATTAGTGTGTATTGGTTGGTTGTCCGGCCTCCGGGTTTTGCGTTTCTAATTCTAGTCCAGATCCGCGCAGGAATGAATCTGGTATATTTAGAGCAAGTGAATCTAAATTCTAAATATGGATTAACTTAGTAATTTGTTTGAAATGAAAAATCTGGGGCGACTTGGCTATCTTCTAGACTTAGAGGTTGCATGTGATGCTTTTGATTATTATCTCTCACAAGCAAAATATGCCATTGATCTTATTTCTCGGGCTGGGCTCACCGATAACAGGATTGCTCTACTCCCATTGAGTTGAATGCAAAATTCAATGACAAAGATGAAACTCTTCTTTCAAATTCTACACTTTATCGGCAATTGGTTGGTAGTCTTATATATCTCACTGCTACATGTCCCAACATTGCTTATGCTGTTCATATTGTTAATCAGTACATGACCGTGTCTCATATGACTCATTTTGCTGCGGTTTTTTGAATTATTCGCTACGTCAAGGCTACGTTATTTCATGGTCTTGATTTTTTTGCTCATTCTACCTTGGAGTTGACAGCTTTTTTTTTTTTTTAATAATGATTGGGCTGGTGACCCTCGCAATCGCCGCTCCATTATGGGCTATTGTGTCTTTTTGGACAACTCATTTATCTCAAGGCGTATCAAGAAACAAACCACTATCGCTCGTTCTAGTACAGAAGCAAAATATCAAGCTCTTGCTAATACAACATTGAAGTTATGTTTATGATGGGTACTAGAAGATATAAGAGTGCGTCATCGTACCGGAAAAGTCATTCATTGTGACAATCAAAGTGCTATCCAAATTGCATGTAATTTTCTTTTTTCATGAACGCACCAAGCACATTGAGATAGACTGTCATTTCATTCGATATCACGTTCTTCATGGCATTGTTCAACTTATCTCTACTTCATCTGCTGAACAAATTGTAGATGTTTTCACTAAGACACAATCACTAGAGCATTTTCTAGATTTATTTTCCAAACTCAAGTTGACTTCTTTCAAATCATCTTGAGTTTGAGGGAGATGTTAGAGATATATTTAGGATATTATGTGATTATTTATATTTTCCTTGATTTATTATTATTTTTTTATTTAGATAATCGTTATGTAAAGCCTATAAATAGGCATGTGTACTATTTGTTAGTCAATGAACAGAATATTATTTCTCTCTTCATTCACAAATCTCAACTATCTCAATAGATGGAGCATCAAATTTCTCACATTGGTTTTTGTATTGATGCTTATGACTTTATTTTGATTGAAAGTTTTAGTGCTCACGAGTCTCACCTTGTTTGTGAAAATGTCATGCTTATTTGTCTCTTGCACTGCTACTCGTTTGATACAATGTATTTGATTTGGAGCCTCATGAGAGGAGATTTTAATGTTAATGTTATCATATAAGACTTGGAATTGAACTAGGAGTTGATTCCAAGATTTATCCAATTGAGAATACTTTTGTGTGTGTGTGTGTGTTTTTTTTTTTTAATATCTTGTAAATATGGGGAGTATGATATCATTGATCTCCTTTTCTTATGCTCGGATTTGTGCAAATTACTCCTTTAGACACCCTTTTCTTTTCGAAATGATCAAAATTTCAAGAAACGAATCCCCGATGCATATTCATCATCAATCACATCCGAATATCGTTATGGTCTATTAGTCGAGCCTTACACGTGAAGCACCAGATTGTGAATTTAATCTCTATCAAACATACGATGGTGGAAAGCAACATAAGAGCTCTGTAATATTTGACTTTTTAACTAAGTGGTGGGGCCCACTTTGATTTTAAAACAAAAAAAAAATGAGGAAAAAAGGGTTGGAAAAGTCAAAATAAAAGCTCGGCTAAATAAGGGTGCGCATTAAAATTAAAAATTGATTTACGCGAAATCAATTTCTCAATTTCTATTCTCCGGACGAGTTTCTAAGCAAAGAAACCCGTTTGATAACGACTCAAAATTTCTATTTCTGTGGAGAGAAAAGTCGACGTGTTTGCTAAAGAAGAGGGGGTGGATAGAAAAACAATTTCTATTTCTACTTGAAAATAGAAAGCTAAAATTTTTAGCTTCGATTTCTCACCAAAACAATTTCTGAAACAGATTTCTATTCCGAACAGAGAAATCAATTTGCGTTACCAAACGGATTTCTGTTCCAAACCTGCTCCGAGGAACGAGAGAAATTGAAAATTGAGAAACAGAAATTTTACCATGCGCAGCCTAAGAGAGTTCCCTCGACCAAAAGAGAAAGAGCGAAAGAGAAAGGAAAATAAAGAAGTAGAAGAAGAGGAAAGGGCTTGGGTGCGTACACACGGTGGACGCCTCGCCAAGCCAACTGGACTCTGCAACGCAATGCCCAGCAATGCCCAGTATTTTCTGGGTTTAGGGCTCAAATTCAAAAATTTTGGGAAAATTGGATGGCGAAGTCCGATTTTTGAGTCGTTGAGCCGCGTATTTTTATAAAATGATAGTTTATGATGTCCTAGAGCTGTAGAATTTTATGAATTTTGATTTGAGCTTACGGTTTGCTCAAAACAAAATGTCGAAATTTCCGCGTGCTATGAACAGTGCGCGTCCAGCATATTTGGACCTACGTTTTGTCGGTTTTCGGCTTGATTTTGGGATGGTCAAGTTGGCATTCTTGTAGTATGTTCAAACAGCTTTCTATTAACTATAAGTATGTTTAGAACGGGATTTGCTGAAGAAAGCTATAGCGTGACCAAGTTTTGCTCTGAAGCTCTGCCTTGCAAACGGTTTCAATAATTGCTTTGAATATGCGATTTATCAGTGCATAGGAGTCAGTTTCGTTAACATTTAGGCATAGTATAGCCATTTTGTAGTTGAGGTAATGTGTTATTCAATTTCAACATTGTTTCTTGCTTATTTGATAGGATCGCGAGATAAACGGTTCGAATAACATTTGTTGTTTGGTTTTGGAGTATCCGCAGGTAAGTGGTATTAATATCTTCTTTGGTTTTGTAATACCCATGTATGGAGGTAGGAGTAACTCCACATCTACATGTATATGGAAGTGAGAATACATTTGTTGTATAAAACAGGAGGGAGTGTTTGGTACTTTTGAATTATTGTAGGATGGTTTGATAAACCTTTCTTAAAGGGTTATGCATACTGTTTTGTACATTTAAGATATAAAACGGGTTCTTTGATGATTTGAGAAAACATTTAATGAGAAAGACATTTCGAAATGTTATTAATTTATGATATGGATTCTGAATTGATTTTGAGGAGAGAATTGATTTGTGAAAAGCTATGTTTCGGTTTGTGAATCCAATTGTGAAATGAATTGGTAAAAGACTAAGTGCTACACAATAACGTATATTCATAAGAGCCAACTTTAGGGCTTTATAGTCAAGGGTTAGGTGCTACACGGCGACTCAAATTGCATGGAAACCACCTCTAAAGTCTTGTACTATTGATAGTATTGTACTATTGATATACGTTGTCAAGGATTAAGTACGACATGATAACGTAATTTTGTAGAAGCCACTTCTAGAGCCTTGTATTATTGATATGTGTTGGTTACGGGTTAAGTGTTACATGATAATGTAATTTCGTGGGAGTCACCTCTAAGGCTTTATAGTCGAGGACTAGGTGCTACACAATAACGTATTTCTGTGAAAGTCACCTCCAAAACCTTGTACTATTGATATTTATGGATTAAGGGCTAAGTGCTACACGATAATGCGATCTCATAAAAGTCATCTCTAGGGCCTTGAGATGTGATGTGGTACGAGTTTGGAAAAATGTAATGAAACATTGACATGAGATATGATGAGTTTGATTATTGAACTAAACTAGCAATACTTGTTTTGATATTATGGATGAACGGAAAATTCTACGATTAATGTAGCAAGGTTGAAACATATGTAACTCATTTTATTCTTGTAAGTTATTATATTTTGGTTTAGCATAAATGAGTCATGCCTTTGAGTTGTATATATGTAAGGTGGAAGTTGATATGCTTAGAAGATTTATACTACTCAGTGACTTGTGATTACTCACCATTCTCTTTTCCAATCTTTTCAAGTTCTTCGGTTAACGACGATAGTGCGAGAGTGCTAACGATGGGGCCTTTTGGGGGCGGATTTTGGGTATAGTTTGAGGCTACATCCTTTGGGTGAAAGGACGATCATGTCATACCCATTCCTACTAAAATTCGGGGTGTGACATCTTTTGGTATCGGAGCTTGTGTTGTAATATGTTTGGGTGTAAATTTTATGGGATGTTGTAAGGTTGCGCATTAGCCTATGACGCATTATTCTTTTGTTAGGTGCTAGAACATATTCTTTGTTTTAGGTTCAAGTGATCATCGATTTCGACTTGAGAGCAGAAGAGTCATAGTGATTCGGAAGATTTCGAGTTTGTTGGCATCTCTACTGAATCCGTTGAGGAAAATCTGGATTCTTCCTTCCTCGGAAGTTTGCGTTGGTTGTTAAGTGCTTCGGCTTTCAAGCCTTTGATGATATGGATTTAAGGAGCTTTTTATTTTCTAAGATACGGAAAAAAGTCGATATTTGGTGGATATTGAGGTAATTGAGTATAAGTATTGCCTATTAAAACTCGGATACGTTATTTAAAGTTTTTCTTCGTGTTAAGCGACTAGAGTGGTGAGGAAGCTGTTTGTTGGAGAACACAGATAATTTTAGTACAACAAAAAGATATGAGTTGCACTCTGTTTTAGAAAGCAGCTCCATAGTTCATTGATGCTGGCGGCCTGCTTGAATACATGCTCTCTGATGAAAATAGGGAAGCAGATTTAATACTGAACAAAAATAACTCATATTCATAGTAGGGGAAATGATATAATGCGTTTGAAACTTCTTGGTGGTCATATTAAAAGCAGTTAGTGACTATAAGTAGTTCTTGCAATTCAAAGATTTGGATCGGGAGAAAAAGAACATTTTTATTCAGATTACCTGGGGATGTAAAAAGAGAAAAAGTGTCTATCTATGACCCAGTTGTTGGGGATGATGTTCATATATCCATTAGCGACATAGTTCCAGCAAATAGTCTTTTTATAGTAAGATACAGCCTTCTAATTGACGAGTCGAGCTTGTCAGGCGAGAGTGAATAAATCATTGTCAGGCGAGAGTGAATAAATCAATGTTTATGAGGAGAAGCCTTTTCTTCCTTTTGGAACTAAAGTGCAAGATGGGTCGAGAAAATGCTGGTGATGTTGATGTAAGAAATGAGTGGGGAAAGTTGATGTAAACATTGGGTGAGGGTGGAGATAATGACACGCCGCTACAGGCAGAGCTAACTGGACCGCCACAGTAACTGGTAAGACTGGTTTGGGTTTTGCGGTGATCACCTTCATGGTGCGACAATATGATCCTTGGTGGATAAAGCATTAAAACATGAATCCACTAGCTGGTCTTCTACAGATGCTTTGACACTTTGTTGATTATTTTGTCATTGTAGTCACTATAATAGGCATTAATGTACACGAAGGACTGCCTTTGGCAGTGACACTGAGCCTATGAAGAAGCTAATGAATTACTAGACACCTGTGAGACGCCTCTCAGCTTGCGAGACGTGGTTCTGCTAGTTGCACATGCACTAATAAGATTGGAACATTGACCATAAACCACACGATTGTTGATAATATATGGTTAACTAGTAAAGCTACAGACATGAAGGGAGTTAAGGGTAAAGAACCTGAAAATTAGAAACATGCGAAGTTTTAGCCATCCTTTGGTAGGCAATACTTCTAAATACAAGTTCCGAAGTTGTCGAGGATAAAGATGGTAAGCAATCATGGAACACCAACAAAATCAGCACTCCTGGAGTTTGGATTGCTTTTGGGTGGTGATTTTGCAGACCACTGCTAGGAGAATTGATGACTTGTAAAAAATAAAATAAAATTGGGTTGAGAGAAAAAGAGACATGTTGAACGATGTTCCTCTGGCTTCATATAGCTTGACGGATGAACCAAGACCAGGTGTCATTGAAGAACAGTCAAGATTATCATATGAAAAAATAGAAAAAGGGCGACAGAGTTACGGGTATAAGGAGTTGGAGAAGCATGAGGGTGTGTTGATCTTTTTAAACCAATTTTGGATCAATTTAGTGACACCTTAGTTAGGATTTTAATGGTTTCTACTACTGTTTCTTTTGTTTTGGCTTGATTGGGTGGTGAGGAAGGTGGAGAGATGCAAACAACTGCATCTATGGAGCCCCTTGTGATTTCCTTGATCTCGAATATGAATGCCATTGTTAGAATTTGTCAAAAGAACAATGCAGAGAAAGCACTAGAGGCATTGGAAGAGATTTAAACTGAAGCAAGCAACCATTATTCAAGGTGGAAAGGAAGATATCAAACTTGCTTGCAAAGGAACTCGCGTCAGGCGACGGTATAGGGTTGGTGATAAAGATATTGTCGATATGCGGGTGTCGAGTGTTATGAGCTCAACCTTTGGGGTTGATCAAGGATTGTTTATCAGAGAGAGCGAGCCGGTTAGCAAGACTACTAAGATGAATTCAAAATTCAGGAAATGAAGTGCATGGTTTTACTAGGACACGTGGACCCTTGAAGTGCCATAACTTGGCAGAAATGGACACTTAAGTGTCATAACTTATAAAATGTATACTTAAGTGTCAAAATCGGAGCAAAATTGATCACTTGAGTGCCAATCCAGCCAAAAGGCTGACGTGGCATTTTTCCGACGAAGCGAGCCCAAAACAACGCCGTTTTGCACGCTGATGTGGGCAAATAATGCAAAAATGGCGTCATTTTGAGCTAACGTGGTAAAAAATTAATATAAAAATTAATTAAATTAAATTAAACATTAAATTTAGTTAAAATATATAAAAAATAATTAAAATATTAAATTTAATTAAAATATTAAAAAAATAATTCAAAAATTTAAAAATATTTAGAAAAAAAAAAAAAAAAAAAAAGGGCGATGGGTGAGGGCTCAGCCCTCAACCACCGCCGCCGCCTCTCACCGCCGTCGCCGAGAAGGCCGGCCCCTAGCCGAGGGGCCGGCGACCCCGACCTACTAGCGGTGAGGGCTCATGAGGCGAGGTTGCAGCCCTCGCCCGAGATCCAGCCGGGGTTGCAGCCCTCGCCCGAGATCCGCGAGGGTTGGCGGCCCTCACTCGGCCGGGCCAAGGGCCGCCACACATCGGGCAACCCCAACAAGCGGTGGCCCTTGGCCCGCCGAGCGACGGCCACCGACCCTCACTAGATTTGGGCGAGGGTCGGGACCCTCGCCCAATCTGTGGCGAGTGGCGAGGGTCGCGGCCCTTGGCCGACCGGGCAAGGGCAAGGCCACCGACCGGCGGCCCTCGCCAAGCAAGGCCACCAACCCTCGCCGAATCTAGGCGAGGGCTCACGAGCCCTCGCCGCCGGTTGGTTGGGGTCACCGGCCCTTGGTCAGGGGCCGGCGACCCCAGCCGACCCTCCCCCTCCGTCGCCGGCCCTTCCCGACGACAACGGGAGGCGGCGGCGGTGGCAAGCCATCACCCCCTTTTCTTTTTTATTTTTAATTTTAAAATTTTTAATTTTAATTTTTAACTAAATTTATTTTTTTTTTAATATTTTAACTAAATTTAATTTAATTTAATTAATTTTTATATTATTTATTTATCACGTTAACCCAAAACGACGTCATTTTTGCATTATTTGGCCACGTCAACGTGCAAAACGGCGTCATTTTAGACTCGCTTCGCTGGAAAAATGCCACGTCAACCTTTTAGCCGGATTTTGGTCAAAGTGGCACTTAAGTGATCTATTTTTCTTCGAATGTGGCACTTAAGTATACATTTCGTAAGTTATAGCACTTAAGTGTCCATTTGTGCCAAGTTATGGCACTTGAAGCGTTCTTTTGCCGTTTTACTAGGACAGATGTTGTGAATGAAAATTATATTTGCTTGGTTACACGAACAAGAATTACCACAAAATTAGAAAGGTGCACTCACAAATCCATGAAGCATCACACTTGAGGAGGATACCCTTTAAAGAACCAGCTAAATGAGTTTGGAGAGGTTTTAAGATCGACAATTGGAGTGACCGATGTACTCGTGTGGTTTACTAATGTGAAATTCCTTCTTACGCAGGAATACATTGGTGAATGGCCAAAAAATTTCAAGTTCTCTATCAAGAAGTGCTCGGATTACTTTGAGACAACAATTGCCTCGGTAGAGGCTCGAATTCCTGAAAATTTGACAGTTGTTATTACAATATGTTTTTTTTTTTTTGTTGGTAGAATTGTTATTACAATATGTTTGGCACTTGACACGTGGAAAATGGAACCAAAAATGCTTTTGTTAGAAAATTGCTTAGTGTCGAGACTCTTGGCTATACAACAGTCAAAAGAAAAAGTTAGGCTGATTCGAGAATGTCTCAAAATGACTCAAAGTCATTTGAAAAGTTATACAAATCTTAAAAGGGACAAGTTAAAATTTAGTGTGCGAGATCACATATTCTTAAAAATTTCTCCTACGAAGAATGTAGTGAAATTTGACACACGTGAAAAGTTGAGTCCAAGATTCGTAGGATCATTCTTGATTTTAGAGAAGATTGATGCAGTCACTTACAAATTAGTTTTGCCATCAAGGCTATCAGGTGTTCATAATGTGTTTCATGTCTCTTTGTTATGGAAATATGTGCCAAATCTTGATCACATATTGGACTTTACACCATTAAAGTTAAAAGAAAAACTTCACATATAAGGAGCAGCCTATTCACATTATTGATAAGAAGGATCAAGTGTTACGGCGACAAACTATTTCTTATGTGAAGATACAATGGCAAAATCACAACAAGAGAGAGGCCACTTGGGAACTTGAGGAGGAGACAAAACGCAAATATCCTCATTTGTTTGATAATTAAGATATGATCAAATTTCGAGGATGAAATTTCTTATAAGGAGGGTATAATGTGATATTTGACTTCTCAACTAATGTGATATTTGACTTCTCAACTAAGTGGTGGAACCCACTTTTGTTTTAAAAAGAAAAAAAGAAAGAAAAAAGAAAAAAGGGTTGGCCATGTCAAAATAAAAGCAGAAGGAGGTGGGGTTGGCTAAATAAGGGCATGTTTGTTTATTTTTGTTTTTGTTCTCTAGAACAAAAGTTTTTGTTCTTTTCTTTCGGGAACAAAAAAAGAACAGAAACGCGTTTGGTAATACTTTTGTTCCTGGAACAGAAACAAAAGGTAAAAAAAAGTTGTTTCTTGTTCCCGAGAATAATTCCAAGAAATACTTCTTTTTTCTTCTCATTTTTCTTCTTTTTTTTCTTTCCTTCTTCTTCCTTTGATTGGTCGCCGACCATGCACAGATTTGGAACAGAAACAAGAATTAGAAAAAAGTTGTTTCTTGTTCTCAGAATAATTCCAAGAAATACTTCTTTTTCTTCTTCTTTTTTTTTTCTTTCCTTCTTCTTCCTTTGACCGGTCACCAGCCTCAGCCATGGCCGGCGACCAATCATCGAGGGCTGGTGACCTCGCAAGAGCGTTGCCAGGCCCCGATGAGGCTCGGCCTCACCTTGGCTGCGTGAGCTCGAGCTCGCCCAAATCGGCGAGGTTGAGCTCGCCCGGCCACCGGTGAGGTCGACCTCGCGCCGCCTAGGTGAGGCCGAGCCTCGCCGGTGGCCTCGGTGGCCAAGTGAGATCATCGGCAAGGCTTAACCTCGCCCAAGCGGCGCGAGGTCGCCGGCCATGGCCGAGGCCAGCGACTGGCTAAAAGGAAGAAAGAAGAAAAAAATGAAAAATATAATAAAAATATTGAAATATTAAAAGAAACAAAAAAATTATACAAGTTTATCAAATGCATTTCTAATCCTGGAATAGAAACTTTTTGCAGTTATCAAGCATGTTCTTATCCACAGAAATTATTCCTTGGAAATAAACAAAAAAAAAAAAAACTATTTCTATTCAAAAATTGTTCCTCAGAACAGAAACGTTACCAAACGCATTCTAAGAAGACGAGAGCTCCCTCAACCAAGAGAGAGAGAGAGAGAGAAGAAGAAGAAGAATAAGAAGAAGAAGAAGAAGAAGAAGAATAAGAAGAAGAAGAAGAAGAAGAAGAAGAAGAAGAAGAAGAGAAGGAGGAAAAGGGTTTGGCGCATACACGCCTCGCCAAGCCAACTCGACTCTGTAACGCAATGCTCAATAAGTGCTCAAGTCCCTTGTTCATCCAATCGAAGTATTTTCTAAGTTTGGGGCTCAAATTCAGAATTTTGGGAAAATCGAACGGTGAAATTCGATTTTTGAGTCATTGAGCTGCATCTTTTTTGTATATAAATGATAGTTTAGGATATTGAGGAGCCATAGGATTTTACCGATCTTGATTTGAGCTTATAATTTGCCCAAAACAAAATTTCGATATTTTCCACATGCGATGAACAGTGCACGTCCAGCATATTCGGGACCATATTTTGTCAGTTTTCCGTTTGATTTTGGGATGGTTAAGTAGGAATTCTTGAAGTATGTTTGAAGAGCTTTCTATTGACTATTAGTATGTTTAAAACGAGATTTGGTGGAAAAAGTTATAGGGTGACCAAGTTTTGTGCTCAAGCTTCACTTTGCGAACCGCTTGAATAATTACTTTGAGTATGTGATTTATTAATGCACATGAGTCGTTTTGTTAATATTAAGGCATAATATAACAATTTCGTAGTTGAGGTAACGTGTTACTCAATTTTAACATTATTTCTCACCTATTTGATAGGATCGCGAGATAAACGGTTTGAATAATGTTCATTATTTAGTTTTGGGGCATCCCTAGGTGAGTGGTACTAATATTTTCCTTGGTTTTGTAATACCCATGTATGGAGGTAAGAGTAATTTGATATGGAAGTGTGAACACATTTATTGTATAAAACTGAATGGAGTATTTGGTAATTTTGAATTATTGTAGGATGGTTTGGTAAACCTTTCTTGAAGAGTTATGCATACTATTTTGTACATTTAAGATATGAAATGGGTTCTTTGATGATTTGAGAAACGTTTAATGAAAAAGACATTTCGAAATGTTATTGATTAATGACATGGATTCTGAATTCATTTTAGGGAGAAATTGATTTGTGAAAAGTTATATTTTGGCTTGAGAAGCCAATTGTGAAATTACTTGGTAAAGGACTAAAGTATTACACGATAACATATCTTTGTGAGAACCACCTTTAAGACTTTGTAGTTAAGGGTTAAGTACTCCATCGCGACTTAAGTTGCATGGGAGCTAGCCTTGTACTATTGATATACGTTAGTTAAGGATTAAGTTAAGGATTAAGTATTACATGATAACGTAATTTCATGGCTCTCACCTTTGGAGCCATGTATTATTGATATGAGTCAGTTAAGGATTAAGTGTTACATGATAACATAATTTTATAGGAGTCGCCTCCAGATCCTTGTGTTAGTAATATATATATCACGGACTAAGTGTTACACGATGACGCGATCTCGTAAGAGCCACCTCTACAGCCTTAAGATGCGATGTGGTATGAGTTTGGAAAATGGAATGAAGCATTGACATGAGACATGATGAGTTTGATCATTGAACTAAACTAGCAATACTTGTTTTGATATTATGGATGAATGGGAAATTTTGCTATTAATATAGTAAGGTTGAAAAAAATATATAACTCATTTTATTCTTGTAAGTTATTATATTTTGGTTTAGCATAAATGAGTCATGCATTTGAGGTGTAAATATGTAAGGTGGGAGGTTGATAAGCTTAGAAGATTTATAGGCAAAAGAACACTTTAAGTGCCAAAACTTACGAAAGTGGCACTTAAGTGCCACTTTTTAAGATAAATGAGACACTTGAGTGCCACATCCAACGAACCCCGTGAAAATCCTATGTGAGATTTTTTTATTAATTTTCTTGCTTACATGGCTCGCCGGCAAGTTGACTCAAAAAAACACACACAAAAACGACATCGTTTTGGTATAATTTGAATTTTAATATAAAAATATTTAAATTAATTAAAAACAAAATAATATATATTTAAAAAAACAAAAACAAAAACAAAAAAACAAAAGATGGAGGAGGAAGAAGGTAGCCGGCGATTGAGGGCTCAGCCCTCGCCGCTGCCAAGCCTTGGCCAAGGGCCGGCGACCCCAGCCGATCGGCGGCGAGGGCCGCGACCCTCCCCTGACTGGGCCACGGGCTGCAGACCCTCACCGGATTTGGGTAAGGGTTGCGAGCCCTCGTCCCAAATCTGGGCGAGGGTCGTGACCCTCACTCGATCCGACCAAGGGTGCCGCCCGCCGAGAGGTCCCCGCAGGCGGCGGCCCTTGGTCGAACCGGGCGAGGGTCACCAACCCTTACTAGATTTGGGCGAGGGCTTGCGGGCCCTCGCCAACCCTCCCCTCCATCGTCAATCCTTCCCGACGACGGTGGCGAGGGCTCGACCCTCAACCGCCTCCCTCCTTTTTTTTTTTAATTTTATTTTTAAATGATTTAAATAAATTTAGTTTTAAATTTAATTTAATTAATTTTTATATTAATTTTTTTACCACTTCAGCACTAAAATGACTCGTTTTTGCATTGTTTAGCCATGTTAACATGTAAAACGACATCATTTTGCATTTATTTTGCCGGAAAATTGTCACGTCAAAGCATTTTGGTCGCATTGGCATTTAAGTAATCTATTTTTTTTCAATTTTGGCACTTAAGTATCGCTTTCGTAACTTTTGCCACTTAAGTATCCTTTTGTGCCAACTTTTGGCACTCCAGAAGTTCGGGTGTCAAGATTCATACTACTTACTGAGCTATAATTACTCACCCTCTCTTTCCCAATCTTTTTAGGTTGTTCGGTTAACAACGATAGTGCGAGAGTGCTAACAATGGAGCCTCTTGGACGTGGAATTTTGGGTATAGTTTGAGGCTACATTCTTCATATGAAAGAACGGCTGTATCATACCAATTCCTACCAGGATTCGGGGTATGACAACTTCAAACTCTACATTTAACCGCTGATCACGGCCTCTGTGATGTGCACCTTTTTCGATATTGCTCAAGGTGCTCTCAGTGCCTTCCATCCTTTTTAATTCATCTATCCTTTCTTGCATTTCGATTCCACCCACGTCGCATCACTCCACTTTCGCAGGTTTTAATGGAACACTCATATTTATCAATTTTTTTTTTATAAAATGAGAGAAATGGGGGCCTTTGTGTGGCATTATCAGTTTAATGCTGGATTCTGAGTAGTACTAGTTACAATGTCGGTGGTGCATCATGTATCGGTGGCAGGTTCTTCCCATGAGGGACTTGGATTTGCATTCTGTAATCAGGACGGCTACGACCGCAACATGGCTTCTCTTCCATGCCTGCAATACGCGCCCGGTATTCCGATGCAGAGGTGGTCAATGGAAGGGCATCTGCCGGGCTTGCCTGGCCGGAAAACCAAGTCTGTCATATCTCACATTGTAATTATTTTGTTAGTGCTGTAGTTGATTGACACTGTTATCTCTTGATTTTCTCTTCTTGACGAGGGGCATGGTCCCAGGAGCCTCACATCCAGAATTCATTTCTTCACGTATGTCTTACGAATTCGATCTGCTGCACTGCTTTTACAGTCGCACAAATACAAATCTCTCCGTCCCTTACCTTCCGCTTGCCAACGTCGCTGCCACTTCACCACCATGTTTGCTTCCGTCCAATCGACCCTTTGCATTGCCCATCGACAATGCTGTTGCCAATGCAAGTGCCGAAGCAAAGCCCAAAGCAGCCTTGAACATCAACTAAGCCCCTAATTCGATTTGGGTTCATACATTATGCGACCGGCTCTGAACTTCATGTTGAGCGTTGCTCCATACAATGGTGCCGAAGTCCGAGCTAGATGCGTGACGTGTGCCTTTCTTGGGCATGAAGGTCTCCATGTACCTCCTCTTGTCCCATACATTAGCAAATGCTAACTTCGCGGCCTCACCATCACCTTCACAGCTGATGGCCCCATCACCGTCACCGCATAAACTGACTGTGCACCCCTGACATTTGTCAGTTCGCGCCTGTATCTCACGACCCTCTTGCTCCCAAACAAGACCAAGGACGGATAGTTGAGCTGGCTGCGGTCCGCAACTTTAGGCGAGCACATGACGCTGGGGTGCTTGGCCACAGCTCTAACTTGGTCGATGGTGTAGTCCGATGAGCAGAGGAAGGCGACACATTTGTTGAGATATCGTAACCAGGCCAAGGGAGAGGGCTTTCTGGAAGTCGACCTATCCCACACCGTGCGCCAATGGGATGGAATATGTGCCACCGGCAGCATCGAGGAGAGGGAACCAGCATTATCGGGTGTGTAGGTGGTGGTCATGAACGCGGACCTTCTCGCGCTTGGGCTCCATTTCAGGTGTGCAGCTTTGAGGAGAGCCGTGAAGCTGCTAATGCGTGGGGATGACATGGATGTGCCTGTAGTGATAGACCAACATGAGAAGCTTGGATCAGAGCAAGCACATCATCAACCACGAACACTTTTAAGTGGATGAGTAGGACTACTTCATCTGCATAATTCACTTCCTCACCACCCACCCCCCCGGCGGCGGGCGGTTTAATTAGCTCAAACGGCAATCTTGTAATCCTGTTTTATGCATAATTACGTTAGTGTCGCCCTCTGCCACTCGACCTCAGGACCTGGTTATATCTCATCAGATGAAGGACTCAAAACTAACTCCACATTCAAAGGCAATACATAATCGACTAACCAGCACAATGCTGGACCTAAATGAAAGCTACATACAGGACAAGAGTGAGGAATGTCACACGATTGAATGAAGGTCACTCTTTTTCCATTCTTTCATGCATATTTCCTCTTTGTTCAGGCCAGTACCTCACATCCCGGACAGAAGAATGTCACGGTCAATACCAAAAGCAGATCATTTGGGGTAACAGAACTTTGATATCTTAAAGTTGCATTATTACACTCTTAACTTTGATATCTTAAAGTCAAGGTCACTGATTCAAAGCGAGCATCTTGCACCATACCCTATGTTGCTATGTAATGGCCGATTCAAGTAAAATGGATCTGCATAGCATTTGATGGTATTCATATGACTATGATTTTGCAAGTTATTTTTCTTTTTTGCTACCGTCAATTTGAGGCATGAAGGCATGATCATGCTATGTTTTAAGTTATCGTCTTCTTTTGTGTGATGCAGACACTGATTGGGAAGACAAGAATTGCATTCTGCATCCTCAGAGATAGAGAGCGAGAGAGAGAGAGAGAGGCAACGCATGCTGGGTCTAACTCGAAATCTAGAATTGCATTTCTCCACTAATGTGGAATCACCATCACAATTGTACACATTCCTCTGTTTCAACCCAATTTACAGCATCTACATACAACTGCTTTTCTTCCCCGCCCATAAAACCTTCTACGGAGTTCCCCATTCTCCCCACAAGAACGCCATCGGACTCCTCACGCGATGCTGCCGGTTCTTCCACGTGATCGACCCGCCGTGGGTCTCGTCGGTCTGGTTCCGCGCCACGAACGTCACAGTGTACCTCTGCTTCTCCCCCACCTTCCCGAACACCAGCCTCCTCGGCTTCACCCTCACCGCGACCGTGCTTGGCGCCTGCACCGCCACCCTGTACACCGACCCGGCGTCCCCCACGTTCGTCACCTCGCGCGAGTACCGGACCACCGTCCTGTTGGGCCTGAATAGGACCGAGAATGACGGGTAGTTGAGCTGCCCCGGGTCGGAGAGTTTCGTCGAGCAGGTCACGTTCGTTCGCCGCACGATGCTCTGGACTTGCTTGATCGTGTAGTTGAGGGAGCAGACGAAGGCAATGTAGTCGTCGGCGGTGAGGTCGTAGACGAGGCCCGGCGAGAGGGCCTTCCTCGGGTCGATGTGGCCCGCTCCGAGGCCCCACGGGGAGGTTGGGGTTCCGTCGGCTGCGTCGGTGATGGGCTTCCGGGTGTTGTCGTGGACGTAGGCGGTGGTCATGAGCGCCGACTTGATTGCGCTTGTGCTCCAGGTTGGGCGGGCGGCTTTGAACAGCGCGGCGACGCCACTGACGTGTGGGCAAGACATGGATGTGCCTGAAAATGGAGCCGTCAGAAAAGATTATGGATTCTGGAGTGCGCACACCACGTGCTTGATTGTTTACTCAGCAAAGGAAGGACGAGAGAAGTGGGCAATGTCAATGAACCTGAGATGATGTTGAACTGGACACTCCTTTTGTCAATAGGCAATTCCGTGGGGCTCACATAATCCGGCCAAGAGGCCAGGATATTGACACCTGGGCCAATCACGTCAGGTTTCAAGATCTGCACGGACGGGAAGTATGGCCCTCTTGAGCTGAACGCGGCCAACACCGGCGTCGGCCTGACATTGACCTTCTGTGCGCTGGTAATGACCAGGGCAGTAGGGTTCCGATCGGTCTTGGCATATTCCCTAATCACTATCCCTGCCTTTGCACCAAGGTGAACGGTCGGTATCAGGTGGCAGTCTGCCAGCAACTCCTCACCACCTTCCTCGGCTGTGTTCACCAGTATCATTCCCACTCCCCCGGCATCACGCACCACCGCGCCCTTCTCGACGCGGGCATTTATCCCTCTGTCGCAGAGCACCACCTTCCCGCGCACCACCCTGCCGTCAAGTGAGCCTGGCAAGCACAAACTGCTTTCGTTTCCCATGTTGTAAACGAGGCCAACCGGCTTGTTCCCCATTCCTGGGCCACCATACAACGATTCTCCAGGGAACCGCATCTTGTTGCCAAGCAATGCATGGGCCGGGAAGTTGCGGTCCAGGGAAGACGCTCCTACTGTCATGATCCACGGCTCTCCATTCGAGAGAGTGCCTAGCTGAGGACCTTCGTTTCCAGCGGAGGCAGAGACGAAAATACCCTTCTCCATTGCTGTGAACGCTCCGATACCAATGGTATTCTCGTAGTATTCCCCGTCACCTCCACCAAGGGAGAGAGAGATCACGTCGACGCCGTCCTTTATGGCCTGGTCCATGGCAGCGAGTATGTCGGAGCTTGTGCAGCCATTTTCCCAGCACACTTTATAGCTGGCCACCCGGGCATGGGGAGCCATGCCCCGTGCGACGCCTCTTGCATTGCCGAGCAAGCTGGCATTGGCCACTGGGGAGCCTGCGGCGGTGCTCGACGTGTGAGTCCCGTGTCCATTGTGGTCCCGGGGGGTTTGTACCTCTGTCATGTTACCCTCTGCACAATGAACGTTACCACATTAATATCCATATAAATTCAAGTACTCGATGCATTTCTGCCTACGATTTCTTTTAAGGTCCTTCGGTTCACAAGGTTACCTAAAGCCTCGATATAGCCCTTGGCGAAAAAATAAGCGCCGATGAGCTTCTTGTTGCACAGCAAAGGATCGAAATCCGGTCCCTTCACGCACTGTCCCTTCCACCGGGCCGGAACCTCCGGGAACCCCAAGTCGTCAAAGCTCTTCGACTCGGGAAAAACCCCTGTATCAAGAAGGCCGATGATTACTTCAGGAAATGGTTCATTGGCAGGGTTTCCCGTGCCAGGCCACAGCCCGAATTCATCTTCCACTTTCAAGAAGCTTGGCGTCCGGGTTGTGTGGAGATGGTACATGACGTCCTCATAGACACCGAGCACCGCGTCCGATGACCGGAGGGCCTCTGCTTGATGTGGCTCGAGGGACGCAGCGTAGCCATGGAAGGCCTCGCTGTAGACGTAGAGTATATCAGCGGCACCAGAGGCGAGAGACTGGAGGTTGGCGCTGTACCAATCTTGGCTGGTGTTGAATGTCCCGGGGACGCTTTGGTCTGTCATTTGAACAATGTAGGTCTTCTTGGCCATTGCGCAAGGGAAGGCAAGAAGAGCGAGAGCTAAGAACGGCAACCAAGCAGCGGAAGAAGCCATGGCTGGACGATCTCCCGTTGCTTGGAAACCCGAAAGAGGATTGATTCCTCACAACCTTGTAAGTTCCGATCTTTATAAGTTCCGATCTTCGTGCGTTGCTATTTTTGGTGTGTATTGGTTGGTTCTCCGGCCTCTGTATTTTGCGTTTCTAAATCTAGTCCAGATCCATGCAGGAATGAATCTGGTATATTTAGAGCAAGTGAATCTAAATTCTAAATATGGATTAACTTCTGTTTTAGCTTTCTGGTGCAGTGAACAAGGGCCATACAGGCTGTTCAGCTTCTCAATCTCAGTTTGAATTGAATTGATCTTTGCCGCTCCGTGGAAGTAGCATGTAACATGTTATTATCTTGTGGCCATCTTTCCATGTGACGCATTATCAGGTAATTACTATTTGTGGTGCATGCATCTGTGGCACGTTTTGGTTATGAGGTTCTTCTATTCACATTCTGTAATCACGAAGGTCACTTAACTTCTCTTCCATGCATGTAACTTCGTACAACAATGATTCGATTAACACGCGTGTACGTTCGTAGGCTACCGAAAGGAGGACGCTCTTCGATCTATAGTTAGGCAATCTGAGCTCCAATTTGATTATTGATCGTGTCTTGTAGGAGAAGATGACAGCATATGAGGGGGGATGCCGGTAAGGTTGAGTGTGGACGTGCATATAATGTATGAGCGTCGTATACCGTGTCATTGGTTGACGTCATATATTTTTATGAATTTCGACTTACTAGCTATACATTTGTATGGATAACGATCTATAAGTTGGTAATTGCTAGTCCTATGTATCAAACCAAATCATAATGTAGTGGATACTATAATTACATATGTAATATTAGGACCTTTTGAGGTGATGTTTATTGGGAAAATGGAATTTCCCCATATATTTCGACGAGCAATTCATGAACAAATATAACATCTATTAGGAGTAATTGGTTCCAAGATGGACGCTTCTCACTCTGGAATCAGGAACCTCTCATTAAGGGCCGGTTCCACAGAATGAGAACTGGGAACCGCCTACAAGTGGTCCATAGAAATGGTCTACTTCATAACAAAGATGATTAGGTGATTTTTTAGAAGTGTTTTATGTCAAAAAATTCCACTAAATCAGCCCATCTTCTATACTGAAATATTAGCTTTAATACAATCCACCTTAGCTTTGTCTTGTGTTTCCGGAATATGTTCAATATGATTGACAACATAAATCAACGAGCAACAAAGCAGCAATGACGACTGACCTTCAATCGACATTCAAAGGAACTCTCAGTCGAAGACAAGCAACAATGAGAAGTACGAGCAAGCATACATCAAGCAACAAGACGGAGGCAAGAGACTTGTGAGTGGCGTGAAACTTGTTAGGCAAGACGGCGAGAGGGAGGCGAGGCTAACTGCAAGGGAGGGCCGGAGGCAAGGCCATGAATGCTATGCCGCAATTGAAGGCCGAACGTGAAACTGAAAGCTTAGTTGACTTGCTAAGAGGCGAGGCAATCAACAATCCAAGAGGTGAGAGAGTTTAGACAGCTGGGATTTCTTTCTTTCTTGAGAGCAATCGTGCGTGAGAAGGTGGAGGACTGAGGTGAGGAGTCTAAGGACCGACGAGCAAAAGAACTGATTGAGAGGGTTAGGATTTCTTTTACTAAAAGGCGTGAAAGAGCTTAAATTTATGTACCGGTTCAGTCCAAGTGATTTAGGATGACTGTTTTATACCTAAAATCGGACCGATCCCAATGAAAACTACTTAAAATAGTCAATTCAATTTGATTTTGTGTGGTTCATATGGTTTTCGATTTTTTTGCACATTCCTAATATCCGTGTAACATTATTTACATGCAAAAGTGGCCTCGTTTCTTGGTTCTTGAGGGGAAATATTGGGAGCGCAATTTGCGTTATCCTTTATGGCGCTGTGAATAATGTTTATATTTATAGTTAAATAATAAATGAAATATAGTGATGACAAGCAGAGTCGCTTTGGCCGAGTGGTTAAGGCGTGTGCCTGCTAAGTACATGGGGTTTCCCCGCGAGAGTTCGAATCTCTCAGGCGACGACGCTTTTATTTTTCACTCATTTGTCTTTTTTTTCCCCAACGTTTTCGTCAGGTGGTACTTAGCTTCTCTCTCTCTCTCTCTCTCTCTCTCGGATGAGTCAATGTCAAAAAGAGCTATCGAGTCCAGCTCAGAACGAAGCGATGTAAGCGAAGAGCCTGAAAAATGGATGTCCTTTTGCTAAGAAGCAAGTACTGAGACTTCGTTTCTCGTGGTCCAGTTAGTCGCAATGGACATAACTCGGTCCAATAGGCCCAACGATTCGTCCGTTCGTCGCCATTTATTTAGCTTCCAATATCAACAATCACTTTAAACTTAATCAAAGGTAACCTGATATTGACTCAAGTTTCCCCAAAATTCATCCAAGAGTGACCAGATTGAAGAGTGAAAAATCAAGTCGCTTTGCTTCAAATCCAAAAGTCGACTCGTTTGGACCATGGACACAATTCAAATTTACTCCCCTGTGACGGTATCACCGAATCAAGGCTTGACCTCAGAATCAACGCTTCTCAACCCAAGTGCCGACCTAAATGCATCGCGACAAGAGGAGAGGAGACACAAGGGTTAGAGGTCAAACCTTCCAAGAGAAGTTGATTCAATCATCAACAATACTTTGTCTTCAGGCTTCCCTCGCGAAACACTTGGCTAAAGCGGGTCATTTGCCTAACCAGATCAACTCCCCGTTTCACAAAACTAAAAATTTTCCTAAATCTTATTAATGAGTAACACCCAGCCGCTGAATGGCTCAAAAGGGCAGCAGCCTTAAGGACGAAATATCTGAATGGGGTGAATATGGGATCTGGCCCAAAGCGCAATGCCTGAATACTGAGATGTACTTTATCTCCGGGACTCGTCACCAAAGGATCACAGGGATAGGACTGAATCTCAGTGAAAAAAAAAATTAAAAAAAAATAAGCCTAGAGCTAAAAGAAAGCGTTGAATCTGAGCGAAATAGAAAGAAAGCAGAGATATGATCAAATCTCCTTGAATGTTACTGTAGCTCGTCCGTATCTAGCATCACAAGGATTACTTCAAAATGAACACGCTAGATTATGTTACGGCAGGTATAACCAGTTTGCAGCACCAAATACTCAATTAACTCAATTCACAGATAATAGATCACATGAGAACAAGAAATGCTTTTCCAACTTCCACGGCTCATCAAGCCTGTGGCATTGGCGTTAAGATAACTTGAAAGGCACTAGAAGAAATTCAGTGGCCATACTTCTGAAATTCCCACTCACTGTTATCTGTAGACATGAAGCACAAACAAGAACAATTGATTTTACAATAAGGAGTGGATAAATGAAAGAGAAAAAGAGAGGCTTGGGCTTAGAGTCTGACCTAGTGGACATACTTGACGAGTCTTCAACCAACGACTGATGCAGTGAAAGTGAAATGCATGGTTGCACACTCCTATAAGATCAAAAGCACATTATTTTGTACTTTTAAAGCCAAGCATAATAGGTGCAGACAAAATGTGACAATATGAACCCATGCTTCATCATGGCACAACCAAGATAACATGTGAACATAAACTAAGAAACAGAGCCATAAACCCAAGAAATCTACCCATATGTCAAAGACCAATGGCATTTCTGGCTAAACTTCAGAGGCCATTCAACGACTTTGCAAATTTCTGTCTTGCAGAAAGATGACCGGCTTTCTTTACAAAGCAAGAGCTCAACCAACTACATCTATTACGCAAAAGAAAAAGGACAAAGCAAAAAACCATACACTAAGCCATGAAATTGCAAAAATGATTTCACCCATTAAAAGACTAGCAAAATTGACGCAAAATGTTAGCAACTGACATTTAACAAGAACAGCTTAAAAATGTGCTCATAAAACTGGGACTAAGCTACCAATGAGCTTGAGTGACTTCTACTCTTGAAGTCAAGGCATTGAATAGGTTGTTCATGGAAAGGAGTAATTATTTATAAATAAATAAATAAAAATCAAAGTTCTCTATCATTAAAAGACAATCAATGAGATATTTTTCATCGATTTATCACTATCAAATAAGATTGTAAGAATAAGACAAATCAAAGAAGTGGTCCTACTTTGAACATTTTGCAGATTCTGAACTAGACAAATGCATGATAAGAAGACAACAGTAGCTTGAACTCCCAAGATAAGTTAATCCTTAGGTTAGACACAATCGCAGGGACAAATAACCAACTTCAATTTCTTCTGGAAACAGGTGATTCTTCATCTCCATCTCACGTTCCATGGATAGCCACCCAGACCTAACCCCCAACCTAAAGTAGCTAAGTGGTGAAGTTTATATGACTGATGAACAAAACATCGCACAAGTTAACTAGAAATATAGTTCCAGGATCTACTTCAAAGCTACTTGGAATGCACATATAAAAATAGACTCGACAGGTTAACATGTTTGCAAGTCAAACGATTAGGAGATGTGCTCTAAACTCCCCCAGCAACATTCTCACTTATAAGTGAAAAATGGGCTTGACTATCATCACTAAAATCTACGAATTAATGAGCCAGGTATTCAGAACGCACTAAGACTTAATAATGACAGAGAACTAAAGATGAGAAGTCACATGATCATAGACCAGAGCGCATACAGAAACCTTTGAGGACTCTCATAATTTTGGTCTCGGATAGAAAAAGTCTCTCTATACTTGGTATGAATCTATGTGAAAACAAGGCATTCATATAAATCTATATGAAAACAAAACTACCCTTCTGTTCTTCATGAAGATGATAAAGCATATCAAGGAGCCTCCATCATATAAAGTGAAAAGAACATTTGTATAATGCGAAAGGGAGATTTATACACTTAGATTACTCATTATGCAAAGAAACAAACAGGCTACTTCAATCAATTGAAAGAAACCAATAATTTGTGAAGAAGCCATGAAAACTCCATCATCAAGAAGCTTCCTACAATAGAAAGACAGATAGAGACCCGAACACTAGAAAAGAAGAGAGACAGGGTAATAGTGTGGGATAGGGATCACAAGAGGAGAGGAAGAGAACATCTGACAGATTGACCCTTCATAATGATCAAAGTCTGGAGGAGATGATCGAAACTGCAGTTTCAATGCACTTTAAAAAAAAAAAAAAAAAAAAAAAAAAAATCCCAGAATTGTCCCCTAAAGTTTACCAGCTTTGACCATCAAAATGTAATCCTTAATTTTGCACACTACTCTGAACGCTAAGCAATAAGAATTCACCTTGCTCCTATGGATACTCTATTTTGCTGATGCTAAGTATAGCGCATGCAGATTTGTTCATCCATCTGTTCTACTAGAAAGGACCTCTCTAACCCCTCGATTTAAAACAGGAACTCTTTTCAAGTCAAGATTTTTCAAAATGAGAATGTGTCTCTCCTGTAAATTGCTCACTGAAATTTGATAAAAGTCCGCATTATGAGTCAAACAAATCAACTTCTAGGAAGAGAGAGGAAAAGCACTCAATGGACACTTGATAGCCCAATTAGAACCTCCTTCCACCATCAGCACACGCAACAGGGCTACGGGTGAAAAACAATACAGCGTGACAAAACGTGTAAAACTCCGACAAGCCAATCCGATCAGCGCAATTGGGCCCTTCTATGTATAATCGATGTACAGGAATCACAGAACAAGGAACAAAACAACAGTTTCACTGGATTCTTACCCCAAGCAACCGTGCACTCCTCGCTAGTGGCGCTGGCCTGGTTCGCTTGGCACTCGATGCCTGCTCAAAAAATCTTCAGTACAGGCCATCCAAAATCCAAATCGCCACAAACGAAATAAACGAAAAACCAACATCCACAAATCGAGGTAAAAAAAAAATTAAAAAAAAAAGAAAAAGAAACGAGCAGGTTAGCAACTGACAGAGATCCATGATGTGGTTCCGGCAAATCGCGCAGTTGTCCACCACGATATCTGCAAAGGAGAAACGCCGCATCACATCACGACGCCATCCGACCACAAGAGGACGGTCCAAAGAAAAACCGCGGGCGCTCGGAGCGCTCGGAGCGCTCGATGCTGCGTCGCAGGATCATCATCGGCTTGGATTAGGGTTTTCTTTTTGCTTTCTTTCCACGGAAACTTACCCCAGGCCCAGAGGGCGACGGCGTTCCACTTCTTGATCTCGAACCGCTTCGGCTTCTTCGACGACGAGGAGGAGGCGGCGGCGCCGCTGCTCGAGCCCTCGCCGGCGGGGACCATGGGGACGTCGGAATCGAGAGTCGCCATCGCCGATCGGGAACTGCAAAGCGAAGAGAGAGAGAGAGAGAGAGAGAGAGGGCTTCGCTTCTTTTTTTTTTTTTTTTTTTTTCCTTGTTACTGTGCCGTTCTGGAAGCTTGACGGAAGTGCGCCAACTTATTCGGGTTTTTTTTTTTTTGACCTTTTATTTTAAAAATAAGCTTCTTTTGTATATTTTCTTCGTTCTACAATAAGCATGTGGCAGGTTTTAATGCAAACTCAAGTCACTTATGTTCATTCACATGCACGATGGTGCAGTTGCTTTGATTGGCATAGGTTTTACTGTCGTTACTAGTTTTAAAGAAGCATACCATGCTTGGCTTTGGCTACTATAACTTGATCAAGAGATTGGAATGGACAAAACAACACCTGTGGAGCTAGCCAACCACTTCCGTGAGTCCATCGGGTCAAAAAATCCTCCTGTGCTATTCCGAAAGACAGCACTGAAAATGGGTTTAAAGGATAGATGGCCAGTTGTTTGCTGTGAGATAGATGATAATCACTTTTCAAATGGCTATGGTCATGCTTTTGGTAAAGTACTTATGCCCTGTCCTGTATACTGTTATTTTGGCAGGTGAACTTGTATGTTGAGCGTATAATAGTTGGCAGATCTAAGCTCTAGAATCTCTTCTTGGTTATTTATTGTGCTGTATATTTACTTCTTCGCAAAATGAGGTTATGTGTCAGAGAGATGCATTCTAGGAAGCCTCAACTTGACCGAACTCGCATATATGACGAGCTTAAAGAATCAAAGCCAGAATCCCATTCTAGCTATATTTTTATTAAATATTAATTTATGCGTAGGTTTTTCATGCTTATATTAATATAAATACGGCTTCAGGTATTCGAATATTTAACGACGATATTAATTTATGCGTAGGTTTTTCATGCTTATATTAATATAAATACGGCTTGCGATAAAAAGCAAGGGAAAATTGTATAGATTAATCCTTAGATTATGACTCAACGTGCAATGTCGTTTGGAGTTATCTCGATCTAATATTCCTTTTAATTTAAAAATAAGTATTTTTATTAAGAAAATTTAATGATGATATTAATTTATGCGTAGGTTTCTCATGCTTATTAATATAAATATTGTCCATGATTTTTTTAAAATAAAATTTTCGAGTCTTTTGTATCTCACGTTTTCTTAATTCAATTTAGTCAAATCTATAAATTAGGAAATTAAAATAGTAGGAATATCAACTCGCTACAGATGTAGAGACCAAAAAAGTAATAAAAAAAGAACAAGTAACATAAAGATAGCCATATTTTTGTTGATTTAGAAAAAATAGATTAAAATGAGAAAATGTTCTAAAATCCATATGGTAGTGTAATCGGGATGATAGTGTACTTATGAAAAATTTTGATTGTATTATGAAAAGTTGAGGGACTAGATTTTTGCTTGGGTTAAAGAGAAACTATATTAAACAAATTGAAAGTTTGAACACTAAATCGAATGTTTGGAAGTAATTTGAAGACCACATTAGACGAATTCAATGTTAACAAGGTACATCATATTAGAAGTAATTGGCTTCAAAGTGGGCGGTTCCCTACCTAGAATTATAACTAATGTACAAGCTTGGGATTTTAGAAGCTCCATGGAAATTTGCAAATTTATTCGGGTTTTTCCCTTTTGATCCACATTTTTTAATTTGTTTTTATCCCTTTTTCAGTCATTAATTTATGACTTTAAATTGAATTGTGCTGCTAATCTATGAGTGATTAAGAAAATTTGTGATAATAATACTATTTACAAGACAAAAAAAAATGGCCATAATAATTATATGGCGTGTTAAAAAGAAAAACAAATCGGACTTGGCTTTCGGCTATTGGTAAAAAGCAAGGAAAACGATGCAAATTAATCCTAGTTATACCAATTTGATATTATTTTTATTTTAAAATTAAGTGTTTTCATTAAAAATATTCAATAACGATATTAATTTATCCATAGGTTTCACGGGCTTATATTAATATTTATTAATATAAATATGGCACAAATTCAAACTATTCATTATACATGGATTTTTTTTTTATTTCGTGAAAAATAGATTATTTGGAAAACATTTTTCTAAAAGCAATCGCTTTATAATGGTTGAAATAGTTGGTTGACAAAAATATTTTTATTATCAATAATAAATTATGTCTCAATATTTTTTAACGAAAAAAAATATCTTTTTTTTTTCATTTCCCCATATTTGTATGCAATATTAATGATCATTTTTAGGAAAATATTTTCGAAATCATTTATTATTTACAAAATGAATTGAGCCTATGTGTAAATGAATAGTTCGCATTTGGACCACATATTCGTGCTGTGCATGTTTCACGGGAAAATAAATTATTTGGGAAATATTTTTTTGAAAATGATTTCTTGTATCACTTGAATATTAGTCAATGAAAAATATTTTATCTATGGACAATAATTTATTTTTAAACTTTTTGTGAATTATATGAAAGTATTTTTCAGTCATTCATTTTCTTAAGTGACGGAAATGATTATTTTTAGGAAAATGTTTTCTAAGTCATTCAATTCCTGCAAAACAAATGGAGTATTTGCTACTTTCTTCTATTTTAAGAAAAATTTTACGTGCTTATTTTTTTTATTAATTTTCGGAAAAAAGAATTGGGGCAACGCATTTATGAAAGCAATTGAACTGCTTGGTCCAATGACTCTTGTATAGTTGTAAAAACTGTGTCCACATTAGAGCTAATTGAGTTACATAGGATGATTGATGTTTATATCAAAGATTTCCAGCTAAAATTTACTGAAAAGATTCAATTCATAAATTGTCAAAAGGTTCAAAATTAAATTGGTCAAACTAAAAAGGCTTGAGACTAAATTAGCATAAGAAGTACAATAAACTTTAGAATTTTCTGTAATTTCTTCTATAGTCCTAAAGACCTCAATAGCAACATTGGTATGGAGTGATGTACAAGTTCTTTTCACTCACTTGACTCTGTACATTACAACTGTATTAAAGAATCAACCAATAGGTCTGTTCATTCAAAAAATGGGGAACAAAATAAGCCTTGCTCACTGAAGATAGGGCAACCCTCCAAAAGGCCCAAAAAAAAAAAAAAAAAGAAGAAGAAGAAGAACCTTACGATTCAAACCTACAATCAACTCTATGTCATCCAATACCATCTTGAACATAACCTTGTGATTATTTACACTGCCCCTTCAATCAGTCAATCATATTCTTCTCATCCTTTCTGGTGCAATGGTGAACCAAATCCATGTCTAGGGCTTCTGTGTCCCAAAGCAGTGTCTGAGTGAATCACAGACTTGGGAGATGGACTTCTGTGATGCCTTTGATTATGATGATGATGATGGCCGCGGTCTCTCTTCGCTTGCCTCGGCTTGTCACTCTCCCTCGCCTCTCTCTTTTTGCTCAGATCACCATCAGGAGGAAATGTGAACACGAACGTGCCCATCGGGAGGTCGTTGAAGTCCTGGAGCGGCTCAAGCGTCTCCACCACGGTCCCCATCGTGGGCCTCTGCTTTGGCCTGTGGCTGAGGCACTGGTACGCCACTTCGGCCGCCTTCCTCGCCCCGGCCTCTGAGTACTGCCCCTCGAGCCTCGGGTCCATTATCCGGCCCAGCTTCCTGGGGTCTCGCAGCATCGGTCTGGCCCACTCGGCCAGCTTCTGCTCCCGGGCAGGCCTGGTTTTGTCCACGGATTTCCTCCCCGTCAGGAGCTCCAGCAGGACTACTCCGAAACTATACACATCGCTCATCGCGGTCAGATGACCTGAAGTCAAATTGAGAAGAGATGATTTTAGGAAACTCAAGGATGTAAGTGACGCGTTAATTTCAAAGGACTTATTAGAGTTTGCATTTCAATCGAGCACTTGTTCTTACCGGTCATGAGGTATTCTGGAGCTGCGTAGCCCTGAGTGCCCATGACCCTGGTTGAAACGTGAGTGTCGTCTCCTTCGGGGCCATCTTTCGCTAGTCCAAAGTCTGAGAGCTTCGCAGTATAATCCTGTAAACAGACCGAAGATTGAGGATACATTAGCCCAAGACATTACAGATCCTAATCATCGAAGTTTCAGTTTTCAGGGCAAGCATAGTCACTGCTTGTGCTAATACACAAAAGAAATGCTCACCGAGTCTAGTAAGATGTTCGAGGCTTTGAAGTCTCGGTATATGACCGGTTTCTCTGCTTCATGCAGGAAGGCCAGGCCCTTTGCTGCTCCCAGAGCAATTTTCATTCTCGCTGACCACGGCAACGAAACTGAATATCCTGCAAGCAAAAGCAAAGTTAACCGGGTTATAATCGGATGTTGCTTGTGGGAGAAGCTAAGTAATAAGCAATATGATCGTCAGAAGCAAATGTGTACAGATAATTGAAAGCTAGAACAGAGTGCATACTTCTGAATAGTTGATTCTCTAAACTGCCGCGAGGCATGTATTCATATACTAGGAGCCGGTGTTCGTCTTCGCAGCAATAACCGATCAGCTTCACCAGATGAGGATGCCTCAATTGTCCGAGAAATATCACTTCTGTCTGCCAAAGAGAAATTCCAAAAAATTGGTTCTGATCCAAACACATGATGAGAAGGAAATCAGATTGTGAATTCAAGACAATAAGCTCAGCTTACCAACCACTCTCTATGACCCTGCAATCCATCCAAATCCAGGAGCTTGACAGCCACAGGCTGGACCTTCAAGCCAGGTCTAAGCTTGTCGTCGATGAAGCCCTTGTGAACAGGCCCGAACCCCCCTTCACCAATAAAGTTGCTTGACGAGAAGCTCTGGGTGATCAGCTTGAGCTCCTGCAGGGTGAACACATGGAGGTTCGACCCTGCAAGAGATATGGAAAGGTCTTCCGAGAGCGTCAAGCTTGGGTTGCTCAAATCCGACAAAGAAATCCTTTGGAAGGAACTCTGCTTGGACACCACTTTCTTGGGCTTGTCAGGCTCGGTTCCTTTCCCGCCACAGAACGGCACAACGTAGCTCCACAAATTCTTCTTGACCGCCATCGACAATGTAGATAAAATCACTTCGCTTCCGAGATTCTAAAATCACAGGACCGTTTCTTTCGCCGTCGACTAGGAAATGAGGGAAAAGTTCCAGCTGCAATCGAGCCAGAAAGTTGCAGATGGAAAAATGGCTGGTGATGCCCTTTAAAGGGAGATGATTTAGGGACTATTTATTCAAGTCCCCAACCGCCCTCACACAACCCATTTGAATTTTCTTAATCTATCTTCTTTCCTTTCTAGTATTCTTTTTTTTCCTCTTTTCACATTATATATATTCCTTGTATCTTGCTAAAACCGCGGGCAATAACAGTAGTGTTTGGAAACAGCCCCTCCGTTGACCATTTCGTAGATTGTAAAGCGATGAGTCCCGAGTCTCTCTCGATGAATGTTCCACACGCGGACAATAACACGGATTCCCCTCTTTGACTTTTGCACAATTGGTAACAACCTCGATTGAAAAAGAAAATAGCTTTCAAATTGATTAGGCTCGTGTGATTCTGGTTTCATACTGATGAAAGCTCTAGGTGATGGGAGCCGCAGAAGAGGAATTCAAGACTGCTGAGTGGATAGGTAAACCTGTGTTTCTCAATGCAATCAAGCAGCTTGCTTTCTCCTCTGACTAATGATTGATCAGCTTTACTTGATTCGGTAAACAAAAGGAAGCTCTGAAAACTGAAGAAGAGTTGATTTCCTGGTTTCTTCTTCAACTGGTGCACTTATGTGAATAGATCCAACAGGTCCCAGCCACAAGTTAGGACCAAGATAAAATGGTTTATTCGGCTATTTCACACGCAAACGGCAAGGCGAAACGAAGTATATTGCACCTAATTCAATACACATACAATAATAGAGTTGCGATAAAGTACTCTGCTTATTTTCGTGTAAACATGAGGTATGGTCAGAACCCACTTGTCAAAACATATTGTTTTCTCTGGTATTGTCTGTATAATTCCTGTCTGGGTTAGGTTGCTTTACATTGTCTCTCTCCTGTTCCTGGATTCTAGAAGCTTATCCGCGACGTGGATAGATAATAGTCACGTTCCGGTTCAGAACAAGTCGAACACAACCAAGACTTTTGTTATACCCTCAGTCTTCCGAAATCTAATCAAACCGAAAGTTGGGTGCCGAGTCTTTGCTCTCTGCAGGTCTGATTGGTGATGACAGTTGCTAAAAGGTTGAAGTTGACCTCGGAAGATTAAAGAACAGACCACTTGGTAGCGGTTGAGGTATCATCCACTCAATTTCCTGATAAGCTCGGTCCGTTCCTGTTTGTTCTTCAGGAACCAATAAAGATGTGGAAAAACACAAGGAAGACATTGATGAAAATGAGCAGATCATCCGCTGCAGAAACTTGGGTTTGTCTTCTTTCGTTTAATCAATTGTTTTCTTGGGTGCCGGCCTCGAAGGAGTGGTGTGCACTCAAATGTGGATTGATCAATAATTGGAAGAGAAAACCAAAAATTGAAAAGGATTAAATAATAATAATTTTGATTGGGAGTGATTTGGTCAAGGCGAAAGTAGGTGGCAGACCGTAATCCGTGGCGTCAGCCTTCAAAAAGTCAAAGATCAGTGTTTTGATTTTGCAATTTTGTCAAAGGATTGGAAGCTTTTACTTAGTTCTTCTCAAGGAGGAAGACATTCATCTCTAAAATAGCAAAATTGCACATATACAAATGGTCCCTAAACTTTGACTAGATATGCAAAATAGTCCATAGGCTTTTGATTTATTTAATATGATTCCTAAACTTTTAGTAAATGCTAAATTTAGTCTGTAAATTATATCAAAACGTCAATGTTATCCTCCCTTTAATTTAAGTAAATAGAATTTGCTGATTTGGTTTTCGATCTAGTACTATTGAATGGTGGACAAAAAAATAACATTATATGTGAATTTTCCACGTAATTATAATATAATTACCATTTTAATTTGTTTAACTTGAAAAAAAAATGATTATCTATATTACTTGATGATGTGGATTATTATATCATTATCTGAGTTGAATATCTTACATGGAAAATTCTCATGTAATTTTTTTTTTTTTTTGTCTATTGTTCAAACTTGCTTAATTGGAAGCCAAATCAACAAATTCCTTTTAAATTAAATTAATGAAATGATAACATTAGATATCTTCATATAATTTAGGGACTAGATAAAACATTTATATAAAGTTCATATATCATATTGAATAGATAATTCATCTGAATTATATCATTTGGAATTTTGAAATATATGATGTTTTTGTGATTCCCCTTAAAAAGGTTCTCGAATACTTTAAGTTGAGATTATGAAAATAAAATTAGTTTATGATCATGACAGGGATCTTATGCTTGCGAATGTTGCTTTCGCCGAATAAATCTTTGGCTTCTTCCTTGATAATCGCTGCAAGTGTTTAAAATAAAATAACAAATAAAAAAACGCAACAAAGCAACCCTTTTAGAGACATTCTAGAAGCTCCATTCAATAGAATAGGATGCTTGTGTGCTCCAGTCTGTTCCAATCACAAAATGATAATTTTTTTTATACTTGGAATGAAAAAGTTCCCCCCAATGGCTGTTCATCAGCACACAAAATTAAATAAAAATAGGGCTGTGTATTTAATGTCTTGATTTTGTAGCCATGACCAAGTTTATATTGTGGGACAAGGCCAGCTAAGGCAAAAGGCCAAGATGAGAGTTTTGTCTGCCTCTGCCAGGCAGACCCCAATTTGCAACTTGCATTTCAGTGGACAGCTCGATTTGCTAAAAGTTCCTAACAAATTTTGACCGGAGAATCAAAGCATTTATCAATTAAGCTGTTTCCTTAAGAAGGAAAGAAAAAAAAGTAAAAGAAAGAGCTTAATACTATATAGCTGAATAAATTATTGAAACACGACTTCTAAAACTTTGCATAGTATTCATCTTCTTTCGGAATTCAACCTACCATCAATAATTAAAACCGAAGCAAATATTGCGCACATTATAAAAGCGAAGCTGTCGAATTAAAATTCAAAAGAATTCTGTAATGCATTGTATGTCTTAGAATAGGTCCAACTCTTCTACCCTTTCCCAGGAGTCGATGACTATTCATAACTTTTACCTTGACACCAATGAATTTAGAGATTATTATATCATATCAATAACTAACCTCTTTCTTAATAATTCCAATTATAATATTGTATGAACTCTCTCTTAAAAAACAAACTTTGACTTAGTCGGAAGATCATGAAAAAACTACAATTTGAAAAATGGAAGAGGAAAATTATATACTACGTTAAAGATAACTAATCTTTAGTACATCTGTATAGTTTTATTTCCCGATTGTCATTTCTCCCAAAGTGTTGCTAATTAGATCTTTTAGAATTTGCGCATGATCATCTAGTTCTAATGGTCAAAGGAGGGTGACCAAATGCTACGAACGTTCCTTGCAACCACCTCACCTAAACTTATGGAATTTCACCGACCCACCTAATAGTCAATTTTCTCATTCAAAAACAATGCTAACCATGTCACCCATTGACCACGTTTTTTCGTTTTGTTCAAGGATTGCCATCACGGCACTGTGGCCCTTTTTTTTTTCTTCCTAAGATCAATAGATTAGTGGCGGCCGTGGTAGAAACTAGAGAATTGCATAGGAGATGTCATCACGGATGACATACGGAACGCGGTGATGTGCAAAGGCGAAGAACATTAGTAGGAGAGCAAGCTTCATGCGGGCATGTGAGGCTTAGTTTCGTAATCGTCTTGCTGAAAAGTATAATCTTGCGCAGAAAGCAAACAAAAATGCAACAATCTATCATTAAAAATATGGCGGTTAAGTTTAAATGTTTAAATTATTTTAATGTAGCAAATTTTTCCATGTGCGATAATCGTGCCATGCTTCAATGGAGCACGTTGTTCTCTTCTCTCTCGCACACGCGCAATTAATTTAAACGCGTGAGGAAATTATACTTTGGCGGCCATTGAAATGACATGATGTTACCTTTTGCTTTATGGCAACTTTGATCCCCAAAACGTGTCCAACAATCAAAACATAGCCGGGGATTGTATAAGCTCGTGCGGATACCAAAATTAGCTGTCCCTATTGGTGTATCTATCGGTGTATCTATCTTCTCTCTCACACGCCATCGCGTAAAATGAAAATGAACCAAGCCGGCTCATTCATAGCTCCTCAAGCATGAGAACTCAAGGAACACACGGAGTCATCGAACGAGGTCGCATCCACACCTCTAGACGCGAGAACACCAATATCTTGTTCGGGTTGTGGATTGATAGCCCGTGGCTCGTTCATTCATCTCACCGAAGAGGCTCATAAATTTGTCAATTCCCAAGTAACTTAGTCACTGATTCATCCTTTATGCCCGCTTGGCTCGAAAACGACCCATGTGCTCGGCCATGATGCCTACGTGAGGGAAGCCACGCGATGCATTCATCTTTGTCTAGAGGTGTTCTTTTCGATTGGCTGAGACCTATTTCAGGGATTATTGAACATTATTATGACTCATTCTTAACTCATTCTTATGCCTGTGACATGGGTCATGCATCGCCTGATGATCGCCCAAACGAGATCGTGCCATCTTTCCAACTTATTTCGAACCTTACCGGACCATATTATTGTTTTTCTCAAACCCAATTCATCCCTGCCCCTCTCTCTCCCTCTCTTGGCACAACCCCATGAACAGCCACGTCCCTCCCCTTGCTTGATTACCACGGCGACAGCGACCACCACCACCATTGCTGGCGCCAATGACGGGGGCGTGCGCATCTCTCTCTCTCTCTCTCCCACTCACGTCACCCTTTCATCTCTCTTCTTCGTCAAAGGCCGAGCTCAGCAGCGTGAATTGTCGACGTCAAGCCCGGCGCAGCATGACGACAGGATGAGCGGAGATGGGGCTATTGGATGTCTGGACAACGCGTCACCTTTTCATCTCTCTTCTTCGTCAAAGGCCGAGCTCAGCAGCGTGAATTGTCGACGTCAAGCCCGGCGCAGCATGACGACAGGGTGAGCGGAGATGGGCTATTGGATATCTGGACAACGATGATGGGCACGATGACAAACCGGTGGCGGCGCTCGAGTGGCTTAGTGGGCGACGGAAGGCGGCTGCAGGTGGAGGTGCATAGGAGATGGAAAGAGGGTGTGCTTGAATTCGTGCGGGATTGAATCCGATGCGGTGAACGCTCAAAATGAGATGGACAGACAACACGATATCGTGATGATGAGGGACAAAGAAATGCATACATAAGGAGAGACAGCCGACCTGCAAAATCCAGCATGTGGACATGCACGCTACCGAAAAGCTCCAATCATATTAACTTTCGTTAAAACTTGTGTTTTGAGATAAGAAAAATTTTGTCAAAATACATGAATCTCTTGCTAAATGACGTTGCAGTATTTTACGATGTAAACCCACTTTAGATAAGCTTAAAAACTGAAAGCTAGATGCAGTTGGCTTTTTCTTCTCTTTTTTTTTTTTTCCCCAAGTAGGGTGTTGATCAAGCAACATAAACCTTCTTTTCCTTTCTTTTTGGCCATCTTCCCTCCTCAGCAAATGCGTCCTTCTCGAACGAAAATTCCACATTTTATATGTTGTTGTGCGATTGCACGGCCCGTTATCAACCTGAACGGGCTAGGTTTCTAGTGGGCTCATACGTTGGTTTTGTCATCTTTGGCCCGTCTGAATCTTGGACAGAGTCGATAGTGACAATTCGTCTTGCTCTTTGTAATTTTGGGAGGAATTGCTTTTGTCGTGAGTCGATGGCAAAGCATCGCGAGTAGGAATCATCGTCTATCACTTCACCATTCTCATTCAGGCCCTTTGAAGTTTTAAATTCCCAGATTTTCTTGAAACTATCATATGTTGCTCTTTGCGAGACTTATTGTGACCGTACTTTTTTCGCCTAAGAGACAGGTTAGTTCTATTACATAGAATCGGATGGAGTTTTAACTTCTTTCACATGAACTGCAGGATCAAATGATCTCCCATTGGATTTCAGTGGTTTCATCCTAAACCATACAAATCATTTTCCACTTGTCTAGCAAATTATTACAAAGAAAGCCTATCAATAAAGCCTTGAGTCTATCAAACCCTCAACTTACCTCTCGAACAAGGTCAAATGCAAGCCTAATCCCAATGAAAGGCTCAGGCCAAGCACGACACCATCAGTCGTATCCGATGACGTTGAAAATCGAATCTATACCTAGAGCTCTTAGAAAAAACGCAAGAGCATCCTATTCCCCATCAGCTCTCTTGATCTCACATTCATCATATGGTTCACAAAGTGATAAGGTTGTGTGTTTTTATTCGTAGATTCTTGTTATAGGAGCAATATCGCCATCAATCAAGACAAGACAAGGCGTCTCTCTCTGTCAATTTTCTTGGGCTGAAAAATATCTCATCTCTACAATCGATCTCATGCTTCTTGTTGTTTTCTAAATAATAATTCAAGTGGTCGAATAATACGACACGTACAAGGCAGAATAATCTGGTCATGTGCGCTCCACTAACATATGACAAAAAGGGGTTGTACAGGTTGAACAGACTCTTTTGGTGATCATTTTCAATGACCATGGATGGCAATTTAGGGAAAAAAAAAATGAAGATCTAATTCGATCAGGGAATTGAGTGGGATCGAGATGTACTTTTTGAGTAGATTATCCATGCTAAACACTTCAATTTAGCTCCAATCTTATTGACCATGTCACAAAAATCTCCAACTGATAAATTTGTACTATATTTGTCTCTAATTAGTATATACCTATGCTACTTTTACACCAAAATTGTGGTAAATTTGAGATTTTTATAGGGTAATTACGACACAGGTGTATCGAGTTTAAAATGAATGTAGAACGGATATACCAGTTTAAAAAATATGGTACAAGTCAACCAATTCAAAAGTTTTTATGACGCAAAAATTAATTTGACATAAATGTGATATGAATATTTTGTGGTTTTATCCTTTCAAAAAAATCAAGATTTTTTTTTTTTCTACTATCTCATCATCGAAAAATGAGTTCGATTTTATCCTTTCAAAAAAAAAAAAAATAAAATCAAGACCAGTCATTTGAATAATTATTGCACCATTATATTTATGGTGTCCTTTTTCTAAATTAGTCAGCACATGATAAACTCAGGATTTCAAATTGCGCTAAATGCTTGATTTCATTGATTCCTCATATTCCTTTTTTTGCATCTCCTTAATGAACATATTCCAAGCCGTTCATCATCAAAATGGGGAAAGGTTGAAGCTTTCCATCTCCATGACTTTTCTAAGACTTTTCGTGTAGGATCTCAATTTTATCACCAAATCTAGATTTTTGGCCAAAAAAATCTTCAATTCTAGATTCTTGGGCCAATCAAGAAAGAGAGAATCTTTCTTAAGCGAAGTTTTATGGACCACACGACGTGAGCTGGCCTTTGTCTTGGTGTGACTAAGCTCAATATACTCGAATTGAATAGAAGGGGTGAAGTCAATTTTCTTTTTTCGGTTTGAAAATTGCTTGATTTCTCACATAATATATTCATCACATGCGATGCCTAACTTTAATTTAATATAGTATTTCTTTTTTCGCGTGTAACCTAACTTAATCACATATCAAAAGTAAATTCTAAGCTCATTCGAGTTTAAACTTTGCATAAATCCCATCTTATTCATAGAAATCAAAGTAAACATCAATAACGTGTTTCTTACTATAGTGAATGTATGAATAGAACTAAGATTTTTCAAGAACTTAATTAATTATATTAGATTCGCCAACCCATTCAAATCACGCATTTCCAAGCTGGAATTCCAACTCGGAGCAAGCCTAAAAAGGAAGGGTTCTTGCTAATGACTATATCTAGGCATTTGTTAAATTATGCCTAACGAGGAAATATGCAAATTTTTTAAGCAACGGTTGTGCGCATTATGAGTACAATCGGCATTTATGCACTGTTTCCTCATTTAGTTGTTTGATAAGTGCCTTGAAAGCCCTTTTCAACACAATTCATAATAAAAAAAAGAACTCAATCTCCCATAATTGACCTACTCATATTGAAAAGATTCAATTTAAGATCGAATTTTAGTCAATTGAGTTTGAATAGCTAACATGTAACTTGATTGTTTGCTCATTAGCCCTAGAGAACTATTTAATCTACTCATTTCACTCTCAAGAGCACCATTTCAAGCAAGGAATCTATAATTTCTTGAGAGACAAATCACATAATTGAAAATTGTTGTGGGGACGTATATCTTACAGTAATCATACAAATTATTTCATATGTGTCTTAATGTTCTATTCAGGTTCTATTTATTTTGTGAAGAATAGATGATTTAGAAAATACTTTCTTAAAAATGATTCTTATATTGTTTGCAAAAATAAAAAAGTGAAAAATATTTTTATTATTTATAAAAATATTTAAATTTAAGTCGTTATCAATAATAAAAAAATATTTTTATTAGCTACTTATTTTAAGTGAGCAAGAGTGACTCCACGTCATCACACACGTCAGGCCCGTGGAAAAATAAAGAGGGGAAGAAACCAAAAACGAATTAATAACAGTCACCTGCCCCTCCCCTTCATTCTCGGTACGTAAGACGAGACCCAATTGGGGTCCCCCACGTGGCGATCCGCGGTTGGGCGCTGCCCGGTCGGTATCTTCTCGGCTTCCCTTCGGACTTCGTGGTTAAAAGAGATTCCATCCTCCCTGCATTTTCCTCGTCCACTTGTCCGATCTCCGACCCACATTTCTTGGAATCCAGAGAGAGAGAAATGGCTCGCGCCGCGAGGCTCCTGTGCTCCGCCGTCCTCCTCCTCGTCGCCGTCGCCGTCTCCGCCGCGGCGTCGAGCTTCGAGGAGTCCAACCCCATCCGGCTCTTCCCCGACGGCGGCCTCCGCGACCTCGAGTCCTCCATCGTCCAGATCGTCGGCCGCACCCGCCACGCCTTCTCCTTCGCCCGCTTCGCCAACAGGTGAGACAACGACGACCCGCTCGACGATCGCTCATCTGGGCGTGCTCTCCGCCTGTCGATTCGCCTGTTTCTCTGCTAAAGCTTCGACCTTTTTTCCGTTCTTGGCGGTGGTTGGTGGTTCTTGACTGGTTGGTGTTTTGTGGTTTAGGTATGGGAAGACGTACGAGACCGCGGAGGAGATCAAGCTGCGGTTCGAGATCTTCAGGGAGAATCTCAAGTTGATCCGATCCACCAACAAGAAGGGCTTGCCCTACACCCTCGGTGTCAATAGTATGTGTGGAAATTTCTCCGTTTCGATTTCTTGCTTTTAGAACTGACGATCAATTTGATCATAGTCGTTCGATTAGAGATGGTGTTTTAGCTGTTGTTGCTGCTGTCATCGTTGACTTTGATTTGTGCTTGATGGGTTTGACAGAGTTTGCTGATTGGAGCTGGGAGGAGTTCAGGAGGCACAGACTGGGAGCTGCTCAAAACTGCTCTGCCACCACCAAGGGCAACCACAAGCTCACCGACGAAGCTCTTCCCGAGATGGTATTTTTCGCGACAATGACTCGAAGAAGCTTTCCACTTATATCATCCTTCGTTCAATGGGATAGAACAACTTAAATTAGACTAGCAGCTGTGCTACTTTTTTGCTGTGTGGTGTCTTTGTTTCGACTGGCGTTTTCTCTGCTAAATTACATTAGAACAATTATTCAGCTGCTACTCACAGCCTTGCCTTGGCATCATATTTTCGTTTCCTTCCAATAATTTAATACACGATTCAGTTATAGCACCAAAAATCCATTAGCTCCATCCATGATGCCGACTGAACTTTTTCGTTCTCCTGTTTGCCAAATGAAAATGCTTGCTGAAACGATCATTCCCCAGCTCAAGGTTTCAACGCTTCCCATGAGACCTAGGAATAGATTGCTGATTGCTGTAGAATCTATTAGCTAATCATTGAAGATTAAGACCTATGTCAGTATTAGATATTCATTTTCTTCCAATCCTTCATATGTGCAGAAAGACTGGAGAGAAAAGGGCATTGTAAGCCCAATTAAAGATCAGGGGCACTGTGGATCTTGCTGGACTTTCAGGTTTATCTTTATTTCCTTTTTAGATTCATCTTTGTCTCTCCTTTTTAGATTCATATTTGTCTCTCCATAGTATAGCTATAACAGACACAGTAATAGCTTTGGAACTCATTGAAATGTCATTATGCTAGACTGCTGGTGACTTCTAATTTGAACTTTTGCAGTACCACTGGAGCTCTTGAGGCTGCTTATCACCAAGCATTCGGGAAACAAATCTCTCTGTCTGAGCAGCAGCTCGTGGACTGTGCTGGGGCTTTCAACAACTTTGGATGTAGTGGTGGACTGCCATCCCAAGCCTTTGAGTACGTCAAGTACAACGGTGGCCTTGATACCGAGGAAGCATATCCTTATACCGCAGTGGATGGTAGCTGCAAATTCTCGGCTGATAATGTTGGTGTCCAAGTGCTCGACTCTGTTAACATCACCTTGGTAAGTTTTGTGGACTATCTGTAGAGTTAGCGAAAATTAAAGGAAAAAGAAAAGAAATTACATAAAGATAGATTCAAATTGCTGATCTATTTATATTTGCATACATGGTGAATTCAGGGTGCTGAGGATGAACTAAAGCATGCAGTTGCCTTTGTCCGGCCAGTGAGTGTGGCATTCCAGGTCGTGAAAGACTTCAGATTGTACAAGTCGGGTGTCTACACGAGCGATACATGCGGTAGCACTTCCATGGTGAGCATTTGCTAATATAATGAAAGGAGCACTATCGCCATCTCGATCATGTTTGAAGGATGCTAGTGTGTAGGAATTAGAGAGCCTTCTATATGTCGATAAATCTCAACCATGACATTTACTTGAGTACATAGCTTGTCGAGAATAAGTTTTGCATGCAAGGCGATGTTCATGCTCTCGTCTAATGTAAACTGAATGTCCTATATTAGGATGTGAACCATGCTGTTCTCGCTGTTGGTTATGGAGTTGAAGATGGTGTTCCGTTCTGGCTCATCAAGAATTCCTGGGGAGCAGACTGGGGCGACCACGGATACTTCAAGATGGAGATGGGAAAGAATATGTGTGGTAAGTCCCCTCCTCTATAAAATTCTTTGATTTTAGTAGTATTAACCAAAATATACAGCGCTGGAATGACTACGCATTTGAAATTCTCGCAGTCTTTCAGTTCATGTCCATTCATTCTTTGATTAATTTCCCCGTAAGTTACTCCGTGCTCATCTAATGTTCTTAAATTGCAGGAGTCGCTACTTGTGCATCATACCCTGTTGTGGCCTAGATTGTTTCCAGAGGATCAATGGGTTCGTGTGCCAGGTAATTCGAGATATATATATTTCGCATGAAGAATTGCTCCGCCCTGAGTTGAAGTGCTATAATCTTAGCACAAAAGGGTTTAGCTTAGTGCAAAAAATAATCATCAGGACAGCTGCAACTCCGTATGGTTATTGTTATATGAACAAAGACCTTGTAAATACCTTTCTATGTTTGTGTGGCATGGAACGCTCTCTTTGCAAGAATAAGGCATCAAATTCCCACCAACGCTGTGTTTCTGGGAAAGGAAGAAACGTATTGCTTACATTCATTATGAACCCGACTTTTGGCAAATCAAATTCTCGGCAAAGCTACGCCTTCCCGAGTGAATGAACTAGTTCTGCAATTTTGTCAAAAGGATTCTCCTAGATAAAAAAACTCGTTAACAAAAGTCAGTCTCCCTGAGTTGTTTTGCATTTAACGTGCTTAAGACTGCTAAACTCGACGGAAAAGTCCCTCGACTCGTCGTCAAATGATCAAAGACAAACCATTGATTAAAGCCCTTCAATGGATTATATATCCGATGCTAAACAGCACAGATCTACTCAATAAATTTAAAGATCCCAAAATTTTCTCAAATCTTGATATAAATTAATGGAATGTCATGTCATTTGGACTTCAAAAATGCTCTTGCAGAATTTGAGAGGATTATAAATTATATTTTCAATCCATATTCTCAATTCATGGTCTATATTGATGATGTTCTTATTTATACTTCAAGTATTGATCACCATTTCAAACACCATCTATTTTCATAAAAATAGTTGGAAAGAATGGATTGGTGGTTTCCCCTACCTAAGTATCACTTTTTCAAATGAAAATCAGATTTCTTGCCAATGAATTATTATTCTAATCGAAATATCTATAATATTAACGGATTCCAAATGAAATCAAAGACAAAACCCAACTACAAAAATTGTTGCGAAGTCTCGATTATGTCCTGGATTTCTTCTCAAATATTAACGTCACTTGTAAACATTACCAATAAAAAACCCCCCAAATGGTAATCTATTCACACAAATATTATTATATAGTTCAAAGAACACATCAAAAAGACTCCATGTCTTCATCTGGCAGACCCATCTGCATTTAAAAGAATAAAAAAGGATGCTTTAGAGGTATGATGCGAAGGTATTCTCAAACAAATTAAAAACAATAAAGACAGACCAAAAAAAAAAAAAAATCTCTAAATATTGGAATGGTACCCAACCATATACACGTAGAGCCTATCTTTGGCTTGTCACTGATGTTTAGCTAAAGTATATAACATGAAATCATACTTCTACATTGCACTATAATGGCCAACGTAATAAATAGAAGGAAAATTTAGGATGTCACACTAGTGTTGATCTTGAAACATTAAGCTTCTTCTTCATTTTTCCGTCTTCCTCCCCCATCAAATGTGTCCTTGACGAAAATTTCGCATTTATATTTGCTCTTATGCGATTGTTCAGCCCGTTATCCAGCGGAACGGGCTAGATTTCTAGCGGGCTCATGTCTCTAACTACATTAATTTTATCATCTTAGGGCTTGTTTGAATTATGGACAAAAGCCAATGATGATATTGATCTTACTCTTTATAATTTGGGAGGAACTACTTTGTCGGGATTGACAGCGAAGTTTTTTTTTTTTCTTTTTTTATAATATGGTCGGGAAGAAAATTTTCATTTCATATCAAAGAGGTACATAATTTCAAGACAAAGATGCAATCTCACAAAGCAAGTAAATCTGAAAAGCAAATCAACTTAGTACAACTTGTAGAGACTAGCTCATTCCACAAAAAGGATCTATTATAGCATCTAAGCACAATCAGTGGCCGATTACCGAATCTCACATTATTATCAGTGATGATCACATAACAAGAAATCCCTTTATAGTAGCTATGGTTTTGCTAAAAAGCGGTACGTGGCTAGGTTTAGCATCCCTAGCACCATCACCATATAAAGACCGCAACAATAACAAAAGGTAGAAAGACCGCTGAAAACTTAAAAATAAGCCAATTGCTGAAGGCAGCAACAAAGGAGCCTTGGAGACTTGTGGAGTAGTCGATTATCTGGAAGTAAGCACCTAAAGTCGGAAGTGAGCAAGCAAATCCAGATAGAGCACATTCTTCTGAGGCACTCGCTCTTCGATCTTCAAAGCTAACTTCCATGGAGGATGTCGACTGCATCATCCATGAAATCAACAAAGAAATCTGAGAGAGAGAGAGAGGTCCCTTAAGGGAAATTTCAAGAGAAACACTTGAGTGAAATTCTAAATGATAGAAATAGTTCACGAGTAGAAATGATTATCGATCACTTTACCAACCCATGTAAGCCCTCAAAGTTTCTAATTTGTGGGAAGATTACCGAAAAAAAGTCATCCTATTGTACTTGTTGACACCTAATTTGTGTTTTCAAGTACATAATTTTTTTAAAAAATTAACATTAATTAATATTGAAAAAAAAAGGTGGAAGGGGGCCTTTTTCTTTCCTTCCCTGCGCGGCCCAGCCCCAGCCTTCTCCGCCCCTCCAGCCATCTTCGCCCCCAAAGACCTGAAAAGAAGAGGGAGCAGGGGCAGAAATAAGAGAGGGGACGTGAAGGACGTGTGAAGAGAAAAAAATAAAAAGAAAGAAAAAATAAAAAAGAAGAAGAACAGGGGCTTCTTCTGGGGGAACGCAGCCGCTCGCCGCCACTGCTGCCGACGCCAGCAGCCGGAGCTCCGCCCGCCTCAACCCGACGCCGGTACAGCACCTGTAGCCGCGAGCACCGCCATGCCAGCAACCCAAGCCCCCTCACCGCACCACCGCAGCTGTTTTTTCGCGATCGCCGGAGCTCTGAACGCCATCACCATTGCATCCCTCAACCAAGCCGACGCCCTACCCGTTGCCGCGCCCGTCGCCGCGCCACCATTACTGCTGTCACCCAGCTCAAAGCCACAAGCGCCACTGCTGCCGCGCCTCCGCCCGCCAGTCGCCACGCCTCTGCCCGACGCCTGCAACCCTCGTCGCCGCAATTGCCCGTCGCCACACCTCCGCGCCACCGCTGCTACTGTCGCCCAGCTCGAAGCCACGAATGCCACTGTTGCCGCACCTCCATCTTGACTCCATTCTCGACGCAGCTGTCACTGTTGCGACCCGACTTCATCGGTATCGCCTCCGATGAAACCTCTGCCTATCCCTGCTGTGCCGCTGCCATTCCGCCATCCCCGACGACTGTCGCCGTGTCTGGGTCCCCCGCTGTGCTGAGCCAGCCTTGTCGCAGCACCAGCCCCGAGCCACCGCAGGATCCTAACGCCATCGCTGCACCAAGCCACCGCTACCGTGCCATCACCCACCGCGTCCCCATTGTTGCTGAGTTGCCACCTGACGGCGTCCCACCATCCCCCTCGGCGCTGCAAAGAAGCCTTGGAGAATAAGGCACAAATCGGGTCAAAAGAGCCAGGCCGGATGCAATCAATCGGGTAGGGTTTTGGCCGATCCGGGCTTGTTTGTTCTTCGGGCAGGCTTTGTCTGGGTTGAAGCAAGGCCTTTGGGCCACTTTAATATTAGTTTTTTTTTTTTTTGGCCAGGCTTATTTTATTTAGGTTTCTTTTTTTTCAAATGGACTCTTTTTGAGTTGAATTGGGCCCGTAGTTCAGGCTCAGTCCTGCTGGAGCCTGACAAGCTGGGTCAGACCTGGCAACTGACTAGCCCTCCCCCAACCCAACTCGGGTTCGGTTGGAGACCGGACCCGACCCGTGTCGATCGAGCCAAAACCAGGTCGGGGTAGATCGGACCCAACCCGGTTTGCCCAAAAAAATAAAAAAATAAAACATTTTTGTTTCCATAATTTTTTTTTTTTAAATTTCAAAATTAAAAAATACAGGGTTTTGTTAGGAATTCTTAGTATAATTATGCATTTATTTGCTCATATATCGATTATTTCGTAGGTTTAATTTACATATTTAATTATGTTTGTGATTGTTTAGCTACATGTGCTAATTTCACTGTAATTAGGAGTTTGATTGCTAATAGTCACTTTAATGATTGCGTACCCGCATGATCACCTCACATGTTAGTGAATAAGTATAAAATCAATCCAAATTATCCGACAAAAACTTTTTTAAAATAAGCAAGATTAGATACTGAAAGGGCATTAATTGATTAATTAGTGTAATCAAGTCATTGACCTTAGATTCCCTGGTTACGTAGGAAGTGAGATACACTCACATGTCTCACTTGGTTTCTAGCCGACCCCAATAGGTTAGTGGCGACTCCTTTTAACGAAATCCTTAAAAATTCTTGAATGTCACATGAGGTATGGGTTTAGGAGAGCCTACATCTAATCTTAGGTCTTAGGTTCATCATTTAAGCAATACCTCTAAACCTATTCTCTCTCCTGAGGGATAAATCACGACAGCTTGGCGACTCCGCTGGAAACTTGATTGAAATCTTAGAGGATTTAGGCCTAAATCTATCTTGTTCAAAAATAATTTTTGTTTGGCTATATCCTTAACGTGAGTGTTAAATGTTTTTGTAGTTGGGAGTTATAAGTGGAGTTGTGACTGTTAACCCCTTGTAGGTGTGGAGTTGTGAATAAATGTTTATATGTTGAACTTTTGAAGTGGTGTTTGTTTATAGACTATCGTGTATGTATTCCCCGCATTGCACTATACCATGACAGACTACTTGCCGTTGGACTTGGGCTGCATAGAATCACTTAATATGGTGTTAAGGTGGATATCATTCCGACTACAACCATGTAGTACGAGTCGTCCATCTCAACCCCAAAATTTCTTTCTTGATATCAATGGTCCCTGCCCTGGTCTGTAACCATGCAACATGGGTCAATTCTTTGACGAAACCGGAGTCATGGGTAATACAACCTAGCCGCGATCTTGTTGATTCGGTCCAGTGATCCCATGACTCAATTTTGAGTCGTATAAAGTAGAAATCAAACCACATTTTATGTACATGTCTATGTAATTTAATATATTCTTTTTCTCATTTTTTTAATTGAATTTTCATTTAGAAATTTGCGGAGACCAATCGAATGTCCTTAAAAGAGAAAAGTCGCCCATCATTGTAAGTATCATTCTTCTTTTTATTCGTTTTTTTTTTTAATTGAATTTTCATTTAGAAATTTCCATGTTGGACCAATCGAATGTCCTCGTTATGTAGGCTTATAATTGAAAAAATTGGCAATCATTCTTGATAAGTGAACATTGAATGCAAATTCTAAACACTTTGATTTGGCCCTGTTGAACACATGGTTTTGTTTACATTTCTAGTTATGGGCTTAAAATCACATTTCGAAAAAAAAAAAAAAATCAAGTTGCGATTACATATTGGGGCACAAAAATTAAAATTGCATTTTTAATTAAATTCTCTCTTTTTCACATTTTGGGATTGAAATGCAAATCAAATTGTGTACAAATTTCTTAAGATAGAAGTCAGTTCATTTTTCTAGGAGTAAAATCAGAAATCAATCTTTCAAAAAATCAAAATGCCACTTTTGCATATAAAACTTTTGGAGTAGAGTGGACATTCGATTGATAGACGTCGATCGATTTTTTAATGATGCCCCATTCTCTTATGACTAATCTTGGTGAAATACCAAAATCCATAATAGGGACTATGGGGCATGTACCATCGCCTTGATTTTGTTGTAAGAAGTGACCTCATTGAGAAATCATTTTCTCATTCACATACTTACATTGTCGTCTTTTTGTAGGTTATGCGTGATACTCCTTGACATTCTCGTGTTCGACCACATAGATAAGTGAATTCTAGAGCTAGGACGAGAGTTGATTTTTACTCTTATCTATGTAAGAGTTTCTTGTATTTTATCATTGTTTTTATTCTTATTAAGAATCATGTTTTTCATTTTGGGTTTTGATTGTGAATCCAATTGATGCTTTTGTAAATCATGCGACGCATATTTTTTTTAATGATGGAATTCAATTTCAGGAAAATCATACTTTTAAAAACAAACTCAAAATTGTTTCAAACAAATCTTTACGTTTACCTTCAAAATGTTTTGAAAATGAATGTCAAAAAAGCTTTGCTTAAGGCCCTCTCTTCGCGTGGTCACTTTCTCAGGTAGAATGAGGAGTTTATTTGAGATCGGCATCCGCCCATTCTAAAAGATAAAAGTGTAGGCTCATGTAACTCGAGGAGTCAGCATGCTCGAGGCTTCGTCAGCGCAATCTTCCATAGAGGCGGAATGAAGTTGAATTCCATTATGGGAAGTTTCTTTATTTGGAGATGCCTTAGGTGCCAAAATAGCCAATCGATCTCGTTCACTTTGCATGATGAGACAAATGAGGTGAGTTGCCAAGCATCCAAAAGGCTAATTCGAAGGAAGAGTAAACTGTATCAATTTCAATTATCCATTTCTAATACTGTTTCTGCCATGACTTTTTTTTTCCATTGTCAAAAAGATGTCAAGAGTACCGAGCTTTGTAACGTTCCAACAAACGCGATGAAGCATTATAAAGTTATGTTCATTTTAAACAAAGAAAGATTCAAATGAAACAGAGGGGTAATATTATCCCTTCCTCCATAAGAGATACCTTGGGATGTTGATCGCCCGACTTTGGAAAATGATGTATTTTGTTCCTAAACTTGATTCTCTTTAGCATAAAAAATGACATATCCTTTTCTTTGGTACATGATAGACTTAAATAGAACAAAGTTTTGTCAAATCAAGAGTGGGAGAGCAACGTTTGATTTAGAAAAAAATCTCTCCTTCCCCCCACCATTGAAGGTGATAAATGGGGAAAAATGTTGCACCTTGACTGTAGAAACAATGCCTTCCATCAAGGAATCATGCTAAGACCTGATTGTCCATTTTGGCGTAAAAGGATGTGTGTAGCTCCTAAATTATTCTCAATCGAGCGAGGAAATAACATGTCCAATCTTTTCTTTGTAGGCAATAAATGGGAAGACATCAAATACTTAAAGGCAAATACAATTGAAGGGTAACGTCGAATTACCAAATATCCACGATGGTGAATCCAAGAAATGTTAGCACCCAAAGGATAAAAGTGAGTGAAGGGTAATAATGTATTGTTTCCAACATTTCAATTCCTAAAGATTTTTACACTAACATATTCTTTCACATTCTTTACAAAGTTACCGAATCACCATGCTCAAGTAAGTACCCTTCTTCTCAATTTTTTTTTTTTAATAGAGAATTTCCATTACAAAAAGAATCTTTGGCACTTTCCTAGAAACAAGAACAAAAATGAATAATTGAGAAAAGAAAAAAAAAACTTTCTACAAACCTTTTGAACATCCTTTTTATCTCAAAATTGTTTTTTCATTTTGTGGGTTATTCATTTTGAATCAATTTTCCCTATGGAGATTGATCTACTCAGATGATCTCAGCAGAATGAAAGGTGAAACGTTAACCATGCCAAACAATAAGTGCTTAGGATGAAGAAAGGTAAGCCATTTCCAAACACATCATTCAAACACTTTTGAGAGTTGAGTGAAATGCGACCTTATCTTAGGATGGATGATTCATTTGCATTGAGCGCAAAGATCAAAATGATAAAGGCATTTCATTCATCAATCCCAAGCGTTGCACTAATCTCTTGCTATCCCTTTGGGCTGAATAAAGATGATCATTCAAAGTACCCTTGTCGAGAATGACCCTACATTGGAGCAACATAGGAGGTTACGATCGTGTTGTAGAGCGAATGACTAAGAAAGATTCTATTACTTTCACTTGCATCAATTTTCTGGTGATAACTTCAAAGGAATTCTCATCAGAACTTGACTCATCCCAAGGTGAAGAAAATCATTTCCTTCTCTACCCAAATACTAATACCCGTTACTTTAACCAATTTGGGCCTGATTGTTCATTTTTGAATCCTAAGCAGTGATCATCTCCCTCCACCGGGGCAAGGCATACGAATTTTACCAAATACAATTGATAGTTACGAGAAAACGTGAAAAATATCTTGAAAGTCATAAGAACTCCAAAAGTTCAAAGAGCAAAAAGTTCGACAAGTAAAGGGGGCATGAAAAAGTAGTGTGCCTAGTCAAAGTAAGGCTAATGCCCATAAAAAAAAAATAAAAAGAGTCAAAAGGCTGCATCTTATGTAAAAGAAAAATTATCAAAGTCCAAGTACCTACATAAAAAGAAAAAGAAAAAGAAAAAGAAATCATCGCAAATGCAAAAGAAATTAGAGAAAGGAGTAAAGCTCCTATGCAAAAATGATTAGTCAATGGACTTTCGAGATGTGATGTGTTTCAAAAGCCAAATTATTTCAAAAGATCGAGTGACCTATCAAATGCCATGATGATCACCGACTCTTAAAAGTTTCATTGAAAATTTTAAGCCTTTCGAGCCTCTCCTAAGCCAACATTACAACCCTCTACCAAAGTCTCTTCTGATTGGGATGGTTCGAGTGAAAATGAGAATGCCACAAAGAAGCTTATCGCTTGAAGTAGTGGAAGCAATTTTATCTCATCTCATCTTTCAAGTTTTCGACTTGTAAACCCAACGAAGATAGCGACAAATGTTCCTTTATTGGCCTCAAAGCAATAATCCATTTATGTAAGCCCTAACCAGGCCTATATTGCGGTCCTTTCAAAAGACTTTTTTGATCGATCAGATTGTGCTTATCGCGAATGTTTTTGGAAGCCTTTGACATAAGTTATGTGAGATACCCTCAGCAACCAATTATCTCCCACATGAATAGATGGGATAAAGCAACCACTTTATTGAGAGTATATGAGAAATCATTTCTGATTAAGAAGCTCTAGTTTGGCATGCTTAATAAGCATTTGTCACGAGTTGTAGCTGTTTTGATAAGAACTTGACTCCCAGAAAATTTGATGATTAATAATACATCCCCGAGCAAGATGACAGTTCTGCGCCACATGATGCCGATTAACATCGAATGTTTTTTTTTTTAAAGCAATCAGACTTATCTTAATTAACATGTTCAATTAATGCTACAATATTGTCAATACGTTTTTTTGATGACGTCCCTAATGACATTTGCTCAAGTTGAGTTCGACAAGATTTCTCAGAGAAACCACGTAGTTTTCAAGGGGTTAGCGGGTGCTTCCCTAAAAACCAAAGGTTCATGGTCAGCCTTAAACCATGTCATCTTCAAAGGTTCGTGATCAGACTTAAATCATGTTATCTCCAAAAGTTCGTGGTCAGCCTTAAATCATGTCATCTCCAAAGGTTCATGGTCAACCTTAAACCATGCCATCTATAAAGGTTCATTGGTTTTCCTCAAATCATGCCTTTCCAACCCAGTCGAAACCTGTTGTTACACGGTGAGACCTCATTTCTTTCCTTTTTTCTTATGACAAGGCGTGCTTCTGTAGCTCAAAGTCTTTCCTCTTTCGTACGACACGGCATGCTTCTGTAGCCCAAGGTATTTTCTTTTTCCTATGACACGGCGTGCTTTTGTAGCTCGGAGTCTCTCTTTCTTCTTATGACACGGCGTGCTTCTGTAGCTCGGAGTCTCTCTTTCTTCTTATGACACGGCGTGCTTCTGTAGCCCGAGACTTCCTTCTTCTTATGACACGGCATGCTTTTGTAGTCCGAAATCTCTTTCTTCCTATGACACGGTGTGCTTCTGTAGCCCGAGATCTTCATTTTTCTTATAACACAATGTGCTTTTGTAGCCTGGAATTTCTCTTTCTTCTTATGACACGGCGTGCTTCTATAGCCTCGGGTCTTCCTTCTTTTTATAACACGGCATGCTTTTGTAGCCCGGAGTCTCTTTCTTCCTATGACACGGCGTGTTTCTATAGCTCGGGATCTCTTTTTCTTCCTATGACACAGTGTGCTTCTGTAGCCCGGGATTTTTCCTTCTTCTTATGACACAGCATGCTTCTATAGTCCAAGGTTTCTCTTTCTTCTTATGACACGATGTGCTTCTGTAGCTCAAGATCTTCATTCTTTTTATGACACAACGTGCTTTTGTAGCGCGAAGTCTCTCTTTCTTCTTATGACACGGCGTGCTTCTATAGCATGTGGTCTTCATTCTTCTTATGACACGACATGCTTTTGTAGCTCGGAGTCTCTCTTTCTTCTTATGACACGGCATGCTTCTGTAGTTTAGAGTCTTCCTTTTTCTTATGACACAGCGTGCTTTTGTAACTCGAAGTATCTCTTTCTTCCTATGACACGGCGTGCTTCTGTAGCCTGGGATCTCTCTTTCTTCCTATGACATGGCGTGCTTCGGTAGCCCAGGGTCTTTCCTTCTTCTTATGACACGGCGTCCTTCTGTAACTCGGGGTCTCTCTTTCTTCTTATGACACGGTATGCTTCTATAATCCGGGGTCTTTCTTCTTTTTATAGCACGACGTGTTTTTGTAGCTCGAAGTCTCTCTTTCTTCTTATGACATGGCATGCTTTTGTAGCCCGGGGTCTTCATTCTTCTTATGACACGGCATGTTTTTGTAGCTCGGAGTCTCTTTTTCTTCCTATGACACGATGTGCTTCTGTAGCCCGAGGTCTCTCTTTCTTCTTATAACACGGGGTGCTTCTGTAACCTGGGGTCTTCTTTTACCCAATGACACAGCGTGCTTCTGTAACCCAAAGTCTCTCTTTCTTCTTATAACATGGTGTGCTTCTGTAACCTAGGGTCTTCCTTTAGCCAATGACACGGTGTGCTTCTGTAGCTCGAGGTCTCTGTTTCTTCCTATGATACGGCATATTTCTGTAGCCTAGGGTCTTTCTTCCTCTTATTGACACGACACACTTCCATAGCTCGACCTGATGCAAGCCTATGCAGTCAAGGTCCCTCTACCGCCGAAATAATTTAGATATCTTCTGTCTTTGAAGGCAACATCTTTGAGGTTACATTTAAAGAGGGGCAGCTCTTGACACCTAATTTTTGTTTTCAAGTATTTAAAAAAAATTAAGTAACTAATTAATTAATATTAAAAAAAAAAAGTGGAAGGGGCTCGGTTAGGTCGGATCCGGCCTTGGCCTAGACCAGCCCATCTTTTTCTTTCCTTTCCCACGCGGCCCGGCCCCAGCCTTCTCCGCTCCTCCAGCCATCTTCGTGGCCAAAGACCTGTAGAAAATAAGAGGAAGTAGGGGCAGAAGGGGGAGAGCAGGGGGGTGCAAAGAGAGGGAACGTGTGTGAGAGAGAAAAAATAAGAGAAGAAATAAAAAAAAATAAAAGAAGAAGAACAATGGCTTCTTCTAGGGGGGAGGACCCACTCGCTGCCCTTTTCCTTCCTCCGAACACGTGATCCCCGCACTCACCGCCGTTGCTCTCGACGCCAACAGCTGGAGCTTCGCCCCACCTCAACTCGACGCTAGTACAACACCTGCAGCCACGAGCACTGCCACGCCAACAACATAAGCCCACTTGCTGAACCACCGTAGCCGTTGTTTCGCGATCGCCGAAGCTCCGAACGCCGTCGCCATTGCATCCCTCAGCCAAGTCGACACCCTGCCCATCACCACGCCACCATTGCTATTGTTGCCCAGCTCAAAGCCACGAGCACCACTACCGCCACGCCTGTCCGCCCTCGTCGTTACGCCTTATGCCCACGCCGCAACTGCGTCGCCGCAATTACCTATCGCCACACCTTTGCGCCACCACTATTGCTATCACCCAGCTCGAAGCCGCAAGCGCCACTAATGTCGTGTCTCCATCTCGACTCTATCCTCAATGCAACCGTCCCTGTTGTGGCCCAGCTCCGTTGGTATCGCCATCGACGTAGCTACTGCCTGTCCCTGCTGTGCCGCTCCCATTATGCCATCCCTGATGATCATCGCCATGTCTATGTCCCTTGTCGTGCCAAGCTAGCCCCGTCACAGCACCAACCCTAAGCCACCGCGGGATCCTAACGCCATCACTGCACCAAGTCGCCGCCACCATGCTGTCACCCGCCACGTCCCCACCGTCGCTAAGTCGCCACCCAACGGCGTCCCGACCATCCCCCTTGGCGTCGCAAAAGAAGGCACGAACCGTGTCAAAAGAGTTGGACCGAGTGCAATCAATCGAGTAGGGTTTTGGCCCATCTGAGCTTGTTTGTTCTTCAAGCAGGTCGCGTCTAGGCTGAAGCAAGGCCTTTGGGCCGGTTTAATCTTAGATTTTTTTTTTTTTTTGGTGTTGCACCAAGCTTAGTTTATTTAGGTTTCTTCTTCTTCGGATGGACTCTTTTTTGAGCTGGACTGGGCCCATAGTTTAGGCCCAGTCTTGCTGGGGCCTGACGAGCTGGGTCAGACCCGACGGCTGACTGGCCCTCCCTCAACAGAACTCAGGTCCGGTCGGAGATCGAACCCTAACCGCGCTGATTGGGCCGAATCCGGTTTGCCCAAAAAAATAATTTTTTTTTCAAAAATTAAAAAATACAGGGTTTGGTTAGGAATTGCTATGTCTTGCCTTCTTAGTGTAATTAGGCCTTTATTTGCTCGCATATCAATTATGTTGCAGGTTTAATTTACATATTAAACTATGTTTGTGATTGTTTAGCTACATGTGCTAGTTTCACTGCAATTGGGAGTTTGATTGCTAATAGTCACTTTAATGATTGCGTATCTGCATAATTACCTCACATGTTAGTAGATAAGTATAAAATCAATCAAAATTGCCCGACAAAAACATTTTTAAAATGAATAAGATTAGGTATCGAAAGGGCATTAATTGATTAATTAGTGTAATCAAGTCTTCGACCTTAGATTCTCTGGTTACATAGGAAGTGAGGTACATTCACATGTCTCACTTGGTTTCTAGCCGATCCCAATAGGCTAGTGGCGACTCATTTTTACAAAATCCTTAAAAATTTCCGAATATCACGCGACGTATGGGCTTGGGAGAGCCCACGTCTAATCCTGGGCCTTAGGTTCATCCTTTAGGCGATACCCCTAAACCTGTTTCCTCCCCCGAGGGTTAGGTTGCGATAGCACTTGCATCAATTCAATTTTAAACATTCTAACGATTCGCTAGATTCTAGTACATCCTTTCGATCAATATTGACTGGAAAACACTAACGTGATAATTCAATCAATATTAGCTATTCTATGTGGTTGTTCTATGTGGTGCATGAGTGCTAACATTAACAATTTTTTAAAAAATTACTAGGTCCTTTTTTTTTTTCCTTTGTCTATTTTTTTTTTCTTTACTTTCCGCTCGTCTGAGGTTTCAAGCAATGGCAACAAGGGTTGGGCAAGGGTCGGCAGGGGATGACCTTACCCAGGGAGGGCCACCCTAACCAAGCCCTCACAAGGTTGTTGTGACGTCTTAGAAAGTCACAGGCGACACGTATCCTTTCCGTTTATACTTATAATTATAATTATGCATGTGGAAGCACAAAACCTTTTTTCACAACATCCCTTACTAGAAAAAAAAAACTAGTTCAGTAATATACATGTCTTCAACTTTATACAAATACCGGTAGTTTAATCACAACAAAATGCATAGTCTTGGGAAATGTCAGGTGACCTAACACCGCTACTCTTATACTAAACCAAAAGCGAGTCTAAACATTAACCAAGCCACCATCTAACTCAAGAATCGATGGCCTCAAGCATCATATCGTCCTCTCCATCGACATGTTTAGGGGACCATGATACATATTTGAAAAAAGAAAAATAATAATAAGGGGAGAGCTGAAGTCCAACAAACAAAATCTCTTAGTCTAAGGTAGGAGATCAACTTACCACTTAACCCGGTACCAACCAATAACATGAGTTCGAGCAGTACAAAATAAATATGTATGATGAGTGTGGAAATAATGCATTATATTTCTATAAATGAATGCTAATGGAAACAAAAAAAATAACATAGCATAAGATCAATCATTCAAAAGCAAGTAAATTACATATTATTTTATGATGCACCGGTATCACCAATATCTCACCACTACATCTATTCTTTACTCGAGACCAATATTACATAACAGTAACCGTTCAAATGCAAGCAGATGGAATAATATTTTATGATGCGTGGTTACCACTAATGAGACAACATACGAATGTACGCATACACATGATCAAGACTTATTAAGAAAGATAAATAATGATTGTTGTTTTAAAATCATTAAACCTACAAGTAGGAGGGTTTGTATGTTCCAATAGAAATGCTTCAAGTGACCCTCAATAAGTAGTTAGGGTGCAAATGGCCTAATAAGATTGGCTACAAGAATATATCTTTAGAGAGCTCCTTCTTGGCCAGGTAAAAGATTGAGTCAGGAGGGCATTAAGTGACTAAGGTTAGAAGAGGCGATGTAAGGTATGACCTCAAAGCTAAATTAGGCTCAATTTCACTAAGAGAATGTGGCTAAAGATGATTGGTGGAAAAATGGAGAGAGAAGGAGAACTACTTCTTGGCCAATTAAAAATGAATAGATAAGAGTTAGGCTTATCAAGAGCATTAATTGGTTAAGGTTAAAAAAGATGATGTACTAAATAATATAAATACTAAGCTAGGTTCAATGTCTTTAGGAACTTATGGGTTAATATCATTAGTTGAAAATGAGGAGAGATATGTGCAATTTAGAGAATGGCTAATGGCTCAACTATGGGCTTCTAAACTAGACAAGTTACCGAAATGTTTATTAAATGAGTGCATAAACAGGGAAACCAATGTTAAGTCAAAACATTAATAAACCAGAAAATATTTTGAATCCACTAATATCATTAGTGAACAATACGAATGCTATGAAAACTTCAATATGATAAATTTCAAACTTGAAAAATCACCAAATATGTTACTCGGAGCATATCAATTCCCATTTACAATAATATGGTGGTGAATAAATTACCATCATTTTATATTATCAAGTACATGTCAACATCTATTAACTTACTTTTAACAAATCGACCTCCGAGCAATTACGGTCTTGAAAAAATCGTCCTAGTACCTTCCACACCCCACAAAATTGATGGCCTTCATCCCTATGCGAAATTCTAAACTAAATAATACTTAACTTTATATCCTAAATTTTATCAACAAAGATGGAAAATTCTGAATGTCACAATCGCCCTCGCCTAGCCCTCACGAGGCCACCCTTATTGGCCAAAAGCGAAGGACGACCTCACTCAAGCAAGGGTCGTTCTCGTAGCCAAACATGAGGCCAAATGCCAGGCCGACCTTTACCAAATCTGGACGAGGGTCACTAGGCCCTCAGTGGCCGTAATAATGAGAAAAAGACTAGAAAAAAATAAAAAAATAAAAAATCGTAAAAATTGTCTAAGTTTGAGCTGGCGGTGCTGCATGGGATAGCCGATTTTGCTTCAGTGATTTCTAGTTATAATTAACTGATAAACTATATTGATAAATTATCAAAATTTTTATGACTAATTTAACCAAATCATGAGATTTAGGACTAAACTAGTACGAGTGCAATAGGCTTATGTTTTATTTATCTTTCGAAATTATTTGATACTGTGTCTTGTGAGGCTTAACGGGACCTTACTTGTTACCTTTTCCTCTTGTTTAACTTTGTGCTCATGAACTGTGGTGTTAGGAATTTTTGGGTTTATCTTAGCACGCACATGTCATTTTCCTTCGCCTAATAAATTAAATTGTCGTTTTTTTTTTTCCTGTTATGGAGAAGCCTATATAAAATCTAGGATAACGCTCAATTTATCTCATGAATATGGTAAGATGCCATCAAGATCCAAATGAACAATCCAAACACGACATTATTTGTATTTGATAACATGGAATATTTGATGACGTGGACTACGAAGATAGCCTTCATATGGTCTTCAATAGAGGGACACACATCGGGGGCTCACGACGTGATAATGCTAGTGTTTATCTAAAGATTCTTCGCGTAGGGAGCATTATTTCCGATGATAAAGACAAGGTGTCTCCCTCTTTAGCCAGCCAAAGGTAGGTTTCGTCGACCCATCCCAACGTTAAACTTCCAGGAAACCTCACTGATGGGGACAACATGATTCATGCGTTGAATGTTCTCCTCACTCATCGTTAATAATGCAAGTAGTGGAATACTGCCGCACGCACGAGGCGGCGTGATTCGGTCGTGGGCACTGAATATGTGGACATGACAGGGGTAAAGAGACAAATCAGTCGTGGTTGATGATGACTCGGCCACTTCGTTGGACCAACATGCGCACCTACACTCCCCAGTGAGTGACCACAACGATTTTAGAACAGGAGCAGTTAAATCTTATTCGATCTGAAATAAAGTAGTGTTCAGATTTATTATTATCTTTAACCGGATTCCTTCTATTTATTTCGCGGCTTCTAGATGAATATGTTGGAGCCTTTCCAAGTCAAAAAATGGGAAAATATAAAGATTCCCTGTCTCCATGACTTTTATTGTAGGACCATCTCAAGAGAGCTCAATTCCACCTGCAACTCTAGATTTTTGACCGATCCTTAGATTCCCTGGGCCAAGAAAACGAAAGAGAAAATGATCCTTTTGCGAAGACTTGGACTTCTGAGTTGACCTGCTCTTGTTGTAATCAAGTTCGATATTATGGGATCAAAGAATCGGGTGAGGTCGACTGCTCGAACTTGATTTCCAAAGTAAAATTCTCGGAACAATACTGAGCTCAAGCTTGATTCGATATGGCATTTTCTTTTCTTGCGTGTAGCTCCACTCAATCAAGTAACAGCGAATTCCAAGCTAATGTGAGACTAGGCTTTGGATTATTTTCCTGTCGAACTCATAGAAACCATCAGGTGAAGACGTGTACCTTGTAATCCTTGCACAAAGTATCTTGCTTGCATGTGTCTGGCCTTCAAAATTTTTGCCCATGGACGATCTCGGACTTCAATTTCTTTATGTCGGGACACGTTGGACAATACAATCTGTCAGAAGGTGATTGATTCCATATCATCGCCCTCCATACGCATTGGCAAAAACAAGCAACAAAAGAGAAAAAATCGCCTGTTCTTTGCCTTTCGCTCGCACTCGTGAGACACAGACCCAATCGGGTTCACACACGAGATGAGCCCTAATTGGGCCATTGCCTGCTCGGTGTCTTTCTTGACTTACTGTTGCTTCTACGTAAGTATAAAGATCCCTGTCCATCTCCGCTCAGTTCACTCAGTTCCATCTCCGAACGCCCACACAGTTCGCGGAAACCACAGGGAGAGAGAGAGAGAGAGAGAGAGAATGGCTGGTGCTAGATTTCCGTGTTCCTTCCTCCTCCTGTTGACCGCTTGCTCCGCCACAGCAGCTGGCTTCCAGGGCGCCGACCTCGAGTCCTCCATCCTCCAAACCGTTGGCCACGGCCGTCCCGCCCTCTCCTTCGTAGACTTTGCCAGCAGGTTAGATATAACACCCCACTTATAAAAGAATAATGCAAAATATAGAGTTGTGGATGTTAGACAATGAAAAGTACATGAACCTATGAATTTTATTAGATGGTTGTCTAAATTAAAATATCGGATATATAAAATCAATGACATCAATTTAATTTTAGTTTGGACAAGTGATCCAAAAAAATGCGAGAGTGGATAAAGAGAGAATTAGTTAACATCAGCGTGACTATGTCAAGGCTACTATGCAAGCTATCCGATAGGAGGCCGTCGTCGCGATAGGAGAATACTGTCAAGAAAAGGCCTATTTTGATGTTAAACAGTAAAAAATACATGATCCTAATTACATGCACGACCTTATTGAAAATCAAGAAATATTCTTGTTGTCTCTAACACTCATCTGGGTGTGTTCTTGGCTTGTAAATTCCCCTTTGTTGTCTATAAAAGATTGTTGATCTTTTCGATAGTCGTCGTTTGTCCGCGTTGTTGGTGTTTGGTTTAGGTACGAGAAGAGGTACGAGACAGCGGAGGAGATCAAGTTGAGGTTCGATAATTACAGGGAGAATCTCAAGCTCATTCGATCCACCAACCAGAAGGGCTTGCCTTACACTCTCGCTGTTAATCGTACGTGGCAGTTCTTGACATTTTCTCCTTTTCTATTGGTCATAGTCGTTTTGACTTGTTTTATAACCTGAAGCCGAAGAGATGGTATATTTAAGTTGTGGGAAAATTGTCCAAGAAGTCTTAAATTTATTATATTTTTGCCAATTCAGTTTTAAACCTTTCAATTTTGTCAATTAAGTCTTAAAACTTTCAACATTTGGCCAATTGAGTTCATCCAGTTAATTTTGACCGAATTTACTGACATGGATGCCGACCATCCTACATGGCACTACCGATTGACGTGACTAAAAATTATTTATTTATTTTTTTCAATTTTTTTATTTTTTAATTTTTTTTCTTTTTTTTTTTTTTTTTTTTTTTCTTTTCTTCCTCTGGTCACCCAGTCTCTAGCGACTGCCAGAGGCCACGATCGGCGAGAGTCAGCCTCCCGACCTTGAGCAAGGTCACCCTTGCTAGGATCGGCGAGGGGCGACCTCATCCTCCTCGAGTGGGGCTCACCCTTGCCGAGGCCAGCAAGGGTCGGCCTCGTGGGCCCTGGCAAGGCTTGACCTCGCCGGACTTGGCGAGGGCAAGCCTTGCTCAAGGCCAACGAGGTCGCCCCTCGCCGATCCCGACGAGGCCAACCTCGCCCGAGGGCTAGGTGATGGGCTAGGCTAAAAAAAAAAAAAAAAAAAGAGAAAAAAAGATAAAGATAAATTAAATACATAAAAATATTTTTAAAATTCTGAAAAAAATATATTAAAAATTAAAAAGAAATTGTCCACGTCAGCAAATTACAATCAAAATTGACGAATAAACTCAATTGATAAAAAGTGAAAAGATTTATGACTCAATTAACAAAATTGAAAAGTTTAAAATTAAATTAAAAAAATACTTAGGAGTTTTTGAATAATTTTCCCTTTAGTTGTTGACACTGTCATCGCTGAGTTGATTTGTGCTTAATGGGTTGGCAGAGTATGCTGACTGGAGCTGGGAGGAGTTCAAGGCGCATAGACTGGGAGCTTCTCAAGACTGCTCTGCCACCACCAAGGGCAGCCACAAGCTCACCGACGCTGTTCTTCCCAAAACGGTATTTTTCACAGCGATGCCTCAATCGGAAGCTTTCCGCTCGTATTATCCTTCGGTCAATGAGATAAAACTACTTGATTTAGACTAGCAGCTGTACTGCTTTTAGCTGTGTGGTGTTTTCTGTATTGACTGGCAATTTTCTCTGCTAAATTAAAGCAAATTAGTTACTCAGCTACCACTAGCTGCCTTGCGTCGGCATCATATTTTGGGTGCGTGGGTTTTACGAAAAACTCAATAATATAAAAAATTGCTTTCCCCAGCACAGTATTTTCTCGGAATACGGTTAATTTTTCTTTATTTAGTGATATATAATCAAGAATGTTTTCTATTGATTGGATATTATTGGAAAATAATTTCAATCTCACAACTTTATTTCATGCCAAAAAAATTCAAACTTATAAATTTTAAAATTCGAATTTTTAATATTTTAATTTCTCTTTTTTTTTATTTTTCTTTTTAAAAATTGAAATTTTTAATTTTTTTTTTTCTCATTTATTTTTCTTTTCTTTCATTCTCTTTTTTCCCTTCCTCCGCCCTACCAACTGACAACGGCCATAGCTTTGCCTCGCCGAGACTAGGTGAGCCGCGAGTTTGTTGGTCTTGACGGAGCACGGCTTGCCCGACCGAGGCGAGCTCGGGCTTGCCTGGTTCGGCTAAGCTACGAGAACACGGACCTTGATGAAGCTTAGGTTGCCGAGCTTAGGCTCACCTAGATTGGCCAAGCCTTGAGCTCACCAGCCTCGACAAAGCTTAGGTTGCCGAGCTTGAGCCTCGAGCTCACCAACCTTAGCTAGCTCGGGCTCACTTGGTTTGACCAAGTCGTGAGCTTGTTGGTCTTGGCCAAGCTCGGGCTCACCTGGATCGACCGATCTTGGCTAGTTGCCGACAAGTGTGAGCTTGTTGGTCTTGGCTCGCCTAGATCAATTGAGCCTTGAGCTCGCTAGCCCATGTCTTGGCTAGTTGCTGACAGTGGAGAAAGAAGGGGAAGAAGTAGGAAGAAAAAGAGAAAAGAAAAGGATGAAAAAATAAAAAATAAAAATCAGTTTTTTTAGAAATTATTATAAATTAGATTTTTTAAAAAATATTTTTATAAAAATAAAATTTTCATTATCCAAGGGGTCTAAGATTAGGAAAACATTTTGGAAAATATTTTCTAGTTCTTTCAAAGGAAAATTTGTTTTTTGAATTTAAATTTTGGTAAGAAAACATTTTTCGTTGATTAGGAAAATATTTTTCTATTAATTCATTTTCCTAAGCGAATCAAACACATGGGGTTCCGGAAACAAACACACTCTTCGTTTTCTTTGAAACATTCATATATAATTGAGTTATAACGACAAAAATCCATTAGCTCCATCCATGACGACTGAACTTTCTTGTCCTCGCTTTTACTGATTGAAAGTGCTTGCTGAAACAACTTATTCTCTCTCTTCCATCTCAAGGTTTTGGCACTTTTCATGAGATCCAAGACTAGACCGCTAATTACCGTAGAATCTACTAGCTGATCATTGAAGTGCGAGACCTGTGTCAATATTAGATCTTTTTTTTCTTCCAATTCTTCATATTTGCAGAAAGACTGGAGAAAAGAGGGCATTGTAAGCCCAGTTAAAAATCAACACGGCTGTGGATCTTGCTGGAGTTTCAGGTTTTTCTTTGTTCTCCTTCTCTTCTCTTAGATTTATATTTGTTACTCACATTAGTACGTAACACACTTATTAACTTGGCAACTCATTGGGATGTCATTATGCTAGACTGCTAGTGACCTCTAATTTGCACTTTTGCAGCGCCACAGGAGCTCTCGAGGCTGCTTATCACCAAGCACACGGGAAAGGAATCTCTCTGTCTGAGCAGCAGCTCGTGGACTGCGCTACGGCTTTCAACAACTTTGGATGCGATGGCGGGTTGCCGTCGCAAGCCTTCGAGTACATCAAGTACAACGGTGGCCTTGAGACCGAGGAAGCTTATCCTTATACTGCACAAAATGGTACCTGCAAATTCTCGGCTGGCAGGGTCGCTGTCAAAGTTGTCGACTCTGTCAACATCTCTACGGTAAGTTTCATGGGCAATCTGTAGAGTTAACCAAAAGAAAAGGAGAAGAAAAGAAAAAAAAAGCTCCGCAAATTTCATAAAGATAGTTTCAAATTGCCTTTATGTTTATATTTGCAATGTATGGTGGATTCAGGGTGCTGAGGATGAACTGAAGCATGCGGTTGGCATGGTCCGGCCAGTCAGTGTGGCATTCCAGGCCATGGATGTCTTCCAGCACTACAAGTCGGGTGTCTTCACCAGCGATGCATGTGGTAGCACTTCCATGGTGAGCATTTCCAAATAAAAAGGAAAATAACACTATCTCCATCTCAATCATGTTCAAAGGATGCCAGTGCGTAGGATTCATGAAGCTTTCTAAACATCTGTTGGAATTAATTAGGGATTCCTCTAGGATAATTTTCATTGTTAGAAATAGTTTAATAATTCTGTCCATATCTCTTAAGATTAGCACATATATTGCACGGATATCACTAGCAAATGACACATATATTGCACGTATATCTCCATTTGATTGTGCATAGTTTGATTAAGATAAAGCCTAAAAATAGCTGTTGTATTCTTCTTTAATATATACATTGAAATATGGGTTAAGAATAGTACAACTACCATAACATTGGTACGATGCTCACTTAAGTGCCACAAATTTGAAAAATTGAGTACTTGAATGCTATCGGTGATTTACCTCGTCGGAAAATCCGCTAGTCATCTTGCATGACTTCGCCAACACTGACATGGACATTAAACATCTGCTGGAGATAATTAGAGATTTCTCCAGTATAATTTTCATTGTTAGAGAAATTTTAATAATTTTGTTGATTATTTATATCTCTCAAAATATTGCGCAAATACTGTAGGCAAATGTCACGTATATTGCACGTCTTTCTCCCTTTGATTGTGCATTTTTTGATTGAGATATTATTTTAGAATAGTTATCTAATAAAGCCTACAAATAATTTGTTTCACTCTTCATTAATATTTATCGAAATACATGCAAATTCCACATTTCTATTTTCCACATTATTATTCTTAATTACATCGATAAATCTCTACCGTGACATTTAATTTGAGCATCTATCTTGTCAGGATCCATATAATTTGATTCCTTACTGCTAATGAAGTTTTGCATGAAAGGCGATACTCATGCTCGTGCCTAATGAAAACTGAATGTATTTTATCAGGATGTGAACCATGCTGTTGTCGCTGTCGGTTATGGAGTTGAAAACGGTGTTCCATACTGGCTTATCAAGAATTCCTGGGGAGGGAGTTGGGGCGACAAAGGATACTTCAAGATGGAGATGGGGAAGAACATGTGTGGTAAGTTCCCCCTTTTGGTTTTGGTAGAACTACTAGAACAAAACGATGCTGGGATAACTATGCTTTTGAAATTCTCGCAGTTGTTTTAGTCGATATCCATTCCTTCTATGCTTGAATTTCTACTGAGTTACGCCGTCCTCGTCTATCTATTGATCTTAAATTGCAGGTGTCGCTACTTGTGCATCATACCCTGTTGTGGCCTAGATTGTTTTTAGAGAACCTAATGGTCTCGTGCGCCAAGTGATTCGAGACATATTTGCTTCACCTCAAGGTTGATTACTGTAATGTAGCATAGAAGGGTTTATGCTTTAGCGTACAAAAATAATCTTCGGGACAATTGTAATTCCATATGGTTACTGTTATGTCTATGAAGATCTTATAAATTTCAATCTATGTTTGTGTGGCATGAAACCCTATTATTGCAAGAATAACGCATTAGCAAAGGAAAATATGATTCTTCCGCCATTAAAACGGCATGGTATTGAAGGGGCAAAATTTCACTCGAACCGAACGCTCTCACTTATTTACTCAGTAGAGATTGAATGCACGGTCTTACACACATGCTAACACTCACCATGCGATGTTTAGATAGCCTAGGAAACGTGATACTATCTTTGATTGCACCAGAAGAGACAATAGCCAACATCTTTTATTCGCAGGGCAAATTACACATGCAAAAAGATAAGCAAAAGTTCATAGTTCGATTAGCCGCCATTCATATTCTCATTCCTTAACATGCTAATTCAAATTACATCGTATTGTGCACATGTTGCACAACAGTAATTCTTTTTCCTTTTCTTTTTTGGTCGTCCATTACAGTAATTGACTTGTCCTATTGGTGCCTGGAAACAGTGTAAGGCTCTCAAATTGCAATCGTCACGGTCCTGTTTTTCTTGCATTTGTCATTTCCCATGAGCTCGATTGATTGGAGTTACGTCTCAGGAGAGAGAAGCTCATGATATATGCCTCATTCTTTCTCCAGAGAAACAAGAATAGTACCAAAGATTTTCCAATTTAACGTGTTCATAGTGTGATTAATAATAGAGCATGCAAATGTGGGGGATAATTGTTTAAAACATCTTAAATCTATTGTATGAAACTCAATTCAATTCTAACGTCTCAAATATTTTGATGATTTGCCAATATAGTTATTCTAACCAATTTAGAGTGGCAATTGCTAACATAGATGCCCGTCTTCCTACATGATACAGCTATTAAGATAGTCGGCACTAATGTGGACAAATTTTATAAATTTTTCTACATTTTTTTTCAATCTTTTTCCCTTTTTGTGTTTTTTTATTCCTTTTTTTTTTCCTATTTCCCTCTGTCAATTTGGCCAAGGCGATGGTTGACAAAGATCGTTGGCCACAAGCAAGGGCTGGGATGCTGTCGTTAACCCTCCCAGGCATTTGCCAGACACAATGAAGGCAAGAAAAAGTATCAAAAAAAAAAAATCTTAAACTCATTGCATTGATATCAATATAATTTTAAATATTTCAATTCAACTAATTTAGTTCTAAACATCTTCACATTAGTATCAATTGAGTTTATCCTACCAATTTACATCCGAAATTGCTCACGTGGACACCTATCCTATGTTGCACGGATGACACCGAGTGGACTTTTTTATAATTTTTTTTATAATTTTTCAAATTTCTTTATTTCTTTTTTCTTTCTTTTTTTTTCTCAATTTTTTTTTTTAAATGTCTATGTTAGTGTCATTCATGTCACATTGAACTACCGGCATTTACGTTAACAATTTCTTACCTAAATTAATCGAATGAACTTCAATTGAGATCAATGTGAAAATGTTAGAATTTTGGTCCAATTAAAATTTTTAAAATGAATTAATATTAATGCAATATGTTTAGAACTTTTTGTCATACTTTTTTGATTAATTCAATTGATATCAATGTGAAAATATTTAAGACTTTGGTCTAATTAAAAAAATTAAATGAACTAATATTAATGTAAAAGGTTTAAAACTTTTTTTGATACTTGTCTCATACCCAAGAGATGTATATTTTCTCCAAAATTAGACCCGAAGAGATCGGCATTTAACAACCTGGAGTAAGCCTGGTTCCTTCCTTCAGAAACCGGCGACCGTTACTCGATAAGCCCGTGAAGTGGGGACCCTCGAAGATCTTTTCTTGTGCAGGACAGAACAAAAAAGCCCTCTTCTTGGCTCGCGGGGAAAGGCTTTTTTCTAGTGTCTCTACGTGAAAAGGAAGCTTAGCAACCAGCAATGGATCGTGTGGCCCTCTGATGAGGGCCGGCAAGGGCATCACGGCCTTCGCCTGTGGCCAGCCACCTCCGCCAGCCATTCCCGAGCCCCAACCACTAACGGAGATTAGCTAACATTCATATCCTTACAGAAATTGACTTATGGCAAAATTTTGGGTTAAAGTCCGTACATGAATATTCTTCGCGATATCTTCCCATTCAACGATAGGTAAGGGTGTAATGGTCCTGTTGGTGCGTGCAAACCTCGAAAGCTCTCAAATCGCGATCTTCATAGTTCTCTTTTCATCTGTTATGTCGTATTCCACTCAATCTATCAATCAAAATAAATTACAGCTCGGGAGTATAGAGAGAGAGACCGGTGAAATATGCCTCATTCTTTTACCCCAGGAAAAAGAATGGTACCAAACCTTTGCTAATTTAATATCTTCCTAGAGTGATATAAAATGTAGTCAACAAAAGAATATAAATTGTCGGATCCTTTCCGTTCTAGCTTACGATGAAACATAACCCAAAAATCGGTCCCTTCTCTCGACCTTGCTAAAATTTCTCCTCCTTTGCATATTAATGGGAGGCAGACAAATTATTTTGGATGATAAAAAACAGCGGATATTTACATTAAAAATGAGCAGAGGATTGAAGGATCTGGAAAGCTAATGACCCATTAAGGCCTTGCAATAGCAGCTGCGTTTAATTTTTCCTGAGGGCATTGTTCATTACTGATCATCTCACTCTTTAGTGATGCATAAGCCAGACATTCGACTTGGATGCTAGAAGTCTCCATTTTGGACTTCTGATCCACGGGGACATCTAGATAGCTATCAAAATCTCTCTACTATACACGAAACAACTGTCTCCAGCTCTCTGCATAATTGAGCTGTGATGCCAGGTATTACCTCCCGAGTCCTGATGTTGCTGTACTGGATGTGCATATAAGCTCTTCACAACATCAAAACATTTTTCATGCCCCAGGACAGATTGAGCTACCTCCTAGCCTGAGAACCAACAAAGATGAAAACAAAGTCGGTAAGCACGTCCACTCTAAAAAAAACTGATGGACATTATTCTGCAAATCCTACTGTGCATTTCATTCTTCATAAAAACAAGTGTGCAATCATCGACACAATAAGAATAGACATTATTTTCCAGACAACGAAAAACATCAGCACCTTAATACTGATAAACATCCCCAAAAATAAAAATAAAAAAACGACTCTCCAAGCTTAGTCAGCAGTTCGCTAATTGAATCATCCACACTATCAAAATCACAAGGATCATTAATCCAGCAGGAGGTGATGGCACCAGTTGCTTATTGCCAATTTATGTGAAGACTTTGGCAAGATCGATGATGTGATGGAGCAACTGACCGTTGAATGCTAAGTAAAAGAGAAAAAATAGTAAGATTGCAATGAGGTGGGTTCAACCAAGCAAGGAATGAGATCGTGTGCACCATGTTTTTAAGAGCATGGAAAGTGAAACTAAACACGTGTCCAAATCTTTAATCAGGACAGCACATGATTGGAGGCAGGCAGGACAGATAGTAGCATCCATTGTCATGCATCCATTAATGCAAATAAGAAACCGCAATATCCTCTAACTGTAGCACCAGCAAAGCAGAATAATCATAATGACGACAACGACAATGATGAACATTCGGTAGCTTTCGCAAATAGCACAACAAGAATTATTATATTACTAATTTCAAATAACAAGTCGGCCAGATTACTTACAGCTTCATAACTGATTCGTGCAAGAAGCTATACACCTGCGAGGATGTATGATGGTGGAAAGACATCACTCAATCACTCGAGCAGCAAAAAATTGAAGCCGAGCACATGGCAACCTTCCATCAAACAGCCACAAGAATGTCTGCATTCATTGTAGCAGGAACAGCCCTATTCAAAGAGGATAGACCCAAATTCAGGCCCTTCATGGCAGTTTGCCTTATGTGAAAGGCTTCATTAGCCATCCCAGCCTTTAAAAGGCAAGAGACAAAAGAATTAACTGTGATGCCGTCAGGAGCACAACAACCGACAGCATCTTATTGTAAATTCTCATTGCTTCCATCTGTTAGAATTTAAATGTGCGCAGAAGCATGGTTTTGGTATTGATGATAGTTTTTTTATTAGTGATGTTGTGTGCAAGTGTATGATATAATTTGTAATTGATGGACAAGGGATAAACTAGGATAATTGAAGGACAAAGAACATTGGATATGGGAAATAGTTTCATTAGTTGGATAAAATAATTTTACAATAGTTGAAGGAAGTGCTGGTGGAGGAGCTTCACGATATGGAATATTATCTCATCCTCCTCTCACTCTTTTACATTTGTTGTTCTACTATGCTCTCCCCTCTTTCCTATTTATAGGGTGCTCTACCAACATTCTAGATTTGTGTAGAATGTTGTCCACTTAGGCTTAATCTAGAGAGTTCTAGATTGTAGTTTATCCTCTCTTCTTCTAGAGAGATCTACGTGCTTCTACATTTTTCTCTTTCTTCCAGGAACTTCATCTAGCGATTTCTAGAAGTTTAGCAACTCTAGGAAATTCTAGAAAAATGGATCACCATTTCCAACACTCCTCCTTGATCCATTTTCGGGATACTTCGGATATTGTAGTTTGTCTCATGTCTTTTATTCCGTCTTCATTCCACAATCCCTGCATTCTCTTGTCGAACCACTTGCACTTGCCCTTGAACATGCATGACTTTTCTTCAACGATGTCCATATGTCTTGGGGCATCAAAATGCTCTTAGTTGTAGTTGTTAGCTCGGGCTCTGGCTCTGGCTCTCATAGGCTCTGGCTCTGACTCCGACTTTGGTTCTGGCTCTGGCTTCGGCTCTAGCTCTCTTGGCTCTCGCTCGGACTCTAGCCTTTGATTCTGGCTCTGGCTCCGGCTCTGGCTCTGTTGGCTCTCGCTCAAGCTCTAGCCTTTTTAGTTGAAGATGGTGAGGATAAACGCCCATAATCATCCGATATGCCTGGCTTTGATGACATGTTTGAATTTAAATGTGCGCAGAAGCATGGTATAATTTATATTTGATAGAGAATGGACAAGGATAGGATATTTTGAGAAGGTTTATGGGACAAAGATAGTTTTACTAGTTTATGAAAATGATTATACAATAATTGAAGGAGGTGTTGGTGAGGGAGTTACATGTGGTTTTTATGGTTAGCTCCCTCCCTTTCCTATTTATAGGGTGCTCTACCAACATTCTAGATTTGTATAGAATGTTGTCCACTTAGGCTCAATCTAGAGAGTTCTAGATTGTAGTTTATCCTCTTTTCTTCGAGAGAGATCTACACATGTGCTTCTACATTTTTCTCTTTCTTCCAGAAACTTCATCTAGGGAATTCTAGAAGTTTAGCAACTCTAGGAAATTCTAGAAAATGGATCACCATTTCCAACACTCCCCCTTGATCCATTTTTTTGCCTCTACAAATAGCTACTATTATTTTATAGTAACATAAGATAGAGAATTCTAGAACACACAACAGATCACAGTTTGTAGATTCTTCTAGAATTTTTCTTGAATTTTCTAGCTCAAATCTATCTTGAAGTTTCTAGAATTGGATCACAAATTCCAACATGTTAGAATTTAAATGTGCGCGGAAGCATGGTTTTGGTATTGATGATAGTTTTTTATTAGTGATGTTGTGTGCAAGTGTATGATATAATTTGTAGTTGATGGACAAGGGATAAACTAGGATAATTGAAGGACAAAGAACATGGGATATGGGAAATAATTTCATTAGTTAGATAAAATAATTTTACAATAGTTGAAGGAAGTGCTGGTGGAGGAGCTTCATGATATGGAATATTATCTCATGCTCCTCTCACTCTTTTACATTTGTTGTTCTACTATGCTCTTCCCTCTTTCCTATTTATAGGGTGCTCTACCAACATTAGATTTGTGTAGAATGTTGTCCACTTAGGCTTAATCTAGAGAGTTCTAGATTGTAGTTTATCCTCTCTTCTTCTAGAGAGATCTACACACGTGCTTCTACATTTTTCTCTTTCTTCCAGAAACTTCATTTAGGGAATTCTAGAAGTTTAGCAACTCTAGGAAATACTAGAAAATGGATCACCATTTCCAACACCATCATTCTCCCCTTCATACAATGCCCGATGATGAGAATTGTAAATGTCAATTTATCAGGTCTGCATCCCTTCTCCTCCATCTCCGCCAATATTATGTTTGCCTCATCTACGTTACCTGCTTTGCAGAACCCATCCATTACTGGATTGTAAATAAATGGTTTAGGGACAATATTCGTCCACCTCAACTCTCTTAAACTTTACGAGCATCGTGCAACCTATTATCCTTACATAATGCGTTGATAAGTACTGAAAAGGTATAAGCATTGGGTGATATGTTCCTAGCAGACATCAGCCGCCAAAGCTTCAAGCCCTCATTCACCTGCCCCACTCGTCAATGCCCATCAATTAAGGAAGTAAAGGTAACAACATCAGGGTAGCAACCAACAGAGAGCATCTTGTCATACACGGTTCAGTTATAGCACCAAAACTCCATTAGCTCCATCCATGATGTCGACTGAACTTTTTTGTTCTCTTGTTTACCAAATGAAAATGCTTGCTGAAACGATCATTCCCCAGCTCAAGGTTTCAACACTTCCCATGAGACCTAGGACTAGACTGCTGATTGCTGTAGAACCTGTTAGCATATCATTGAAGATTGAGACCTATGTCAGTATTAGATATTCATTTTCTTCCAATCCTTCATATGTGCATAAAGACTGGAGAGAAAAGGGCATTGTAAGCCCAATTAAAGATCAGGGGCACTGTGGATCTTGCTGGACTTTCAGGTTTTTCTTTATTTCCTTTTTAGATTCATATTTGTCTCTCCGTAGTATAGCTATAACAGACACAGTTATAGCTTTGGAACTCATTGAAATGTCATTATGCTAGACTGCTGGTGACTTCTAATTTGAACTTTTGCAGTACCACTGGAGCTCTTGAGGCTGCTTATCACCAAGCATTCGGGAAACAAATCTCTCTGTCTGAGCAGCAGCCCGTGGACTGCGCTGGGGCTTTCAACAACTTTGGATGTAGTGGTGGACTGCCATCCCAAGCCTTCGAGTACGTCAAGTACAACAGTGGCCTTGATACCGAGGAAGCATATCCTTATACCGCAGTGGATGGTACCTGCAAATTCTCAGCTGATAATGGTGGTGTCCAAGTGCTCGACTCTGTTAACATCACCTTGGTAAGTTTTGTGGACTATCTGTAGAGTTAGCGAAAATTAAAGGAAAAAGAAAAGAAATTGCATAAAGATAGATTCAAATTGCTGATCTGTTTATATTTGCATACATGGTGGATTCAGGGTGCTGAGGATGAACTAAAAGCATGCAGTTGCCATGGTCCGGCCAGTGAGTGTGGCATTCCAGGTCGTGAAAGACTTCAGATTGTACAAGTCGGGGGTCTACACGAGCGATACATGCGGTAGCACTTCCATGGTGAGCATTTGCTAATATAATGAAAGGAGCACTATCGCCATCTTGATCATGTTTGAAGGATGCTAGTGTGTAGGAATTAGAGAGCCTTCTATATGTCGATAAATCTCAACCATGTCATTTACTTGAGTACCTATCTTGTCGAGAATAAGTTTTGCATGCAAGGCGATGTTCATGCTCTCGTCTAATGTAAACCGAGTGTCCTATATTAGGATGTGAACCATGCTGTTCTCGCTGTTGGTTATGGAGTTGAAAATGGTGTTCCGTTCTGGCTCATAAAGAATTCCTGGGGAGCAGACTGGGGCGACCACGGATACTTCAAGATGGAGTTGGGAAAGAACATGTGTGGTAAGTCCCCTCCTCTATAAAATTCTTTGATTTTAGTAGTATTAACCAAAATATACAGCGCTGGAATGACTACGATTTTGAAATTCTCGCAGTCTTTCAGTTCATGTCCATTCATTCTTTGATTAATTTCCTAGTAAGTTAATCCGTGCTCATCTAATGTTCTTAAATTGCCGGAGTCGCTACTTGTGCATCATACCCTGTTGTGGCCTAGATTGTTTCCAGAGGATCAATGGGTTCGTGTGCCAGGTAATTCGAGATATATATATTTCGCATGAAGAATTGCTCCGCCCTGAGTTGGAGTGCTATAATCTTAGCACAAAAGGGTTTAGCTTAGTGCAAAAAATAATCATCAGGACAGCTGCAACTCCGTATGGTTATTGTTATATGAACAAAGACCTTGTAAATACCTTTCCATGTTTGTGCGGCATGGAACGCTCTCTTTGCAAGAATAACGCATCAAATTCCCACCAACGCTGTGTTTCTGGGAAAGGAAGAAACGTATTGCTTACATTCATTATGAACCCGACTTTCGGTAAATCAAATTCTCGGCAAAGCTACACCTTCCCGAGTGAGTGAACTAGTTCTGCAATTTTTCAAAAGGATTCTCCTACATAAAAAACTCGTTAACAAAAGTCAGTCTCCCTGAGTTGTTTTGATTCAACGTGTATACGACTGCTAAACTCGACGGAAAAGTCCCTCGACTCGTCGTCAAATCATCAAAGACAAACCATTGATTAAAGCCCTTAAATGGAGTTATATATCCGATACCAAACAGAAAAGATCTACTCAGTAGATTTCACGATCCCAAAATTTTCTCAAATCTTGATATAAATTAATGGAATGTCATGTCATTTGGACTTCACAAATGCTCTTGCAGAATTTAAGAGGATTATAAATTATATTTTCAATCCATATTCTCAATTCATGGTCTATATTGATGATGTTCTTATTTATTCTTCAAGTATTGATCACCATTTCAAACACGTATCTATTTTCATAAAAATAGTTAGAAAGAATGGATTGGTGGTTTCCCCTACCTAAGTATCCCTTTTTCAAATGAAAATCAGATTTCTTGCCAATGAATTATTATTCTAATCGAAATATCTATCATATTCACGGATTCCAAATGAAATCAAAGGACAAAACCCAACTACAAAAATTGTTGTGAAGTCTCGATTATGTCCTGGATTTCTTCTCAAATGTTAACGTCATTTGTAAACTTTTATATCAGTGATTACAAATAAATAAAAATAAAAATAAAAACCAAATGGTAATCTAGTCACGCAAATATTATTAAACAGTTCAAAGAACACATCAAAAAGACTCCATGTCATCATCTGGCAGACCCATCTGCATTTAAAAGAATAAAAACGGATGCTTTAGAGGTATGATGCGAAGGTATTCTCAAACAAATTAAAAACAATAAAGACAGACAAAAAAATAACATATTATCCAAAAAAAAAAAAAAATCTCCTCTAAATATTGGAATGGTACCCAACCATATACACGTAAAGCCTATCTTTGGCTTGTCACTGATGTTTAGCTTAAGTATTTAACATGAAATCATACTTCTACATTGCGCTATAATGGCCAACGTAATAAATAGAAGGAAAATTTAGGATGTCACACTAGTGTTGATCTCGAAACATTAAGCTTCTTCTTCATTTTTCCGTCTTCCTCCCCCGTCAAATGTGTCCTTGACGATAATTTCGCCTTTTTTTTTGCTCTTGTGCGATTGTTCGGCCCCGTATCCACCGGAACAGGCTAGATTTCTAGCAGGCTCATGTCTCTAACTACGTTGATTTTATCATCTTAGGGCCTGTTTGAATCATGGACAAAAGCCGATGATGATATTGATCTTAGTCTTTATAATTTGGGAGGAACTACTTTGTCGGGATTGATAGCGAAGTTTTCTTTCTTTTTTTTTCTTTTTTTAATGGTCAGGAAGAAAAATTTTCATTTCATATCAAAGAGGTACATAATTTCAAGACAAAGATGCAATCTCGCAAAGCAAATCAACTTAGTACAACTTGTAGAGACTAGCTCATTCCACAAAAAGGGATCTATTATAGCATCAAAGCACAACCAATGGCCAATTACCGAATCTCACATTATTATCAGTGATGAGCACATACCAAGAAATCTCTTTACAGTAGCTACGGCTTTGCTAAAAGGCGGTACGCGCCTAGGTTTAGCGTCCCTAGCACCATCATCATATAAAGACCACAACAATACCAAAAGGTAGAAAGACCACTGAAAACTTAAAAATAAGCCAATTGCCAAAGGCAGCAACAAAGGAGCCATGGAGACTTGTGGAGTACTCGACTATCTGGAAGCAAGCACCCGAAGTCGGAGTGAGCAAGCAAATCCACTGCATCGTCCATGAAATCAACAAAGAAATCTGAGAGAGAGAGAGAGAGGTCCCTCAGGGGAAATCCTACGAGAGACACTCAAATGGAATTCTAATTGATAGAAAAGGTTCATGAGTAGGAATAATCATCTATCACTTTACCAAACCATGTAAGCCCTTGAAGTTTCTAATTTTGTGAGAAAATTACCAAAAAAAGTTATCCTATTGCACTTGCATCAATTCAATTTTAAACATTCTAACAATTCGCTAGTACATCCTTTCGGTCAATATTGACTGGAAAACACTAACGTGGCGATCCAATCAATATTAGTTGTTCTCTGTGGCTGTTTTATGTGGTGTGTGAGTGCTAACACTAAAAAAATTTTAAAAAATTTCTAGGTCATGTTTTTTTTTTCTTTTGTCTATTTTTTTTCTTTACTTTCTACTGGTGTCTGGTTTCAATAAATGGCAACAAGGGTTGGGCGAGGGTCGGCAAGGGATGACCTTACCCGAGGAGGGCCACCCTAACCAAGCCCTCACAAGGCCGTTGTCACGTCTCAGAATGTCACATGCGACACATATCATTTCCATTTATACTTATAATTATAATTACGCATGTGGAAGAACAAAACTTTTTTTCACAACATCCCTTACTAGAAAATCAAACAAGTTCAATAATATACATGTCTTCAACTTTATACAAATACCAGTAGTTTAATCACAACAAAATGTATAGTCTTGGGAAATGTCAGGTGACCTAACACCACTACTCTTATACTAAACCAAAAGCGACTCTAAACATTAACCAAGCCACCATCTAACTCAAGAATTGATGGCCTCAAGCATCATATCGTCCTCTCCATCGACATGTTTAGGGGACCACGATACAAATCTGAAATAATATAATAATAATAATAAGGGGAGAGCCAAAGTCCAGCAAACAAAATCTCTTAGTTTAAGGTAGGAGATCAACTTACCACTAAACCCGGTACCAACCAACAACATGAGTTCAAGCAATACAAAATAAACATGTATGGTGAGTGTGGAAATAATGCATTATCTTTCTATAAATGATATGATGATGGAAACAAAAAAGTAACATGGCATAAGATCAATCATTCAAAAGCAAGTAAATGGAATATTATTTTATGATGCACCGATATCACCAATGTCTCACCACTATACACATCGAAGATCTATTCTTTACTCGAGACCAATATTACATAATAGTAACCATTCAAATGCAAGCAAATGGAATAATATTTTATGATGCGTGGTTACCACTAATGAGACAGTATACGAATGTATGGATACACATGATCAAGACTTATTAAGAAAGATGAATAATGATCGTTGTTTTAAAATTATTAGACCTACAAGTAGGAGGGTTTGTATGTTCCAATAGCAATGCTTCAAGTGACCCTCAATAAGTAGTTAGGGTGGGTGCAAATGGCCTAATAAGATTGGCTACAAGAAAATATCTCTAGAGAGCTCCTTCTTGGCTGGGTAAAAGATTGAGTCACGAGGGCATTAAATGACTAAGGTTAAAAGAGGTGATGTAAGGTATGACCTCAAAGCTAAATTAGGCTCAATGTCACTAAGAGAATGTGGCTAAAGATGATTGGTGGAAAAATGGAGAGAGAAGGAAAACTACTTCTTGGCCAATTAAAAATGAATAGATAAGAGTTAGGCTTATCAAGAGCATTAATTGGTTTAGGTAAAAAAAGATGATGTACTAAATGATATGAATACTAAGCTAGGTTCAATGTCTTTAGGAACATGTGGGTTAATATCATTAGTAGAAGATGAGGAGAGATATGTGCAATTTAGAGAATGGCTAACGGCTCAACTATGGGCTTCTAAACTAGACAAGTTACCGAAATGTTTATTAAATGAGTGCATAAACAGGGAAACCAGTGTTTAGTCAAAACATTAATAAACCAGAAAATATTTTGAATCCACTAATATTATTAGTGAACAATACGAATGCTAAGAAAATTTCAATTTGATAAATTTAAAACTTGAAAAATCACCAAATATGTTACTTGGAGCATATCAATTCCCGTTTACAATAATTTGGTGGTGAATAAATTACCATCATTTTATATTATCAAGTACATGTCGACATCTATCAATTTATTTTTAATGAATCCACCTCCGAGCAATTACAGTCTCGAAAAAATCGTCCTAGTACCTTCCACACCCCCACAAAATTGATGGCCTTCATCCATATCCGAAATTCTAGACTAAATAATACTTAACTTTATATCCTAAATTTTATCAGCAAAGATGGAAAATTCTAAATGTCACAATAGCCCTTGCCCAGCCCTCAAGAGGCCACCCTCATTGGCCAAAAGTGAAGGATGGCCTCACTCGGGCAAGGGTCGTCCTCGCTAGCCAAACATGAGGCCAAATGTGAGGCCGACCTTTACCAAATCTAGGCGAGAGTCACTAGGCCCTCAGTGGCCGTAATAATGAGAAAAAGATTAGAAAAAATAAATTCAAAAAAATTAAAAAAAATTGTAAAAATTGTCTAAGTTTGAGCCGGTGGTTAGCCATTTTTTGCTTCAACGATTTCTAGTTAAAATTAACTGATAAACGATATCGATAAATTATCAAAATTTTTAAGACTAAATTGACCAAATCATGAGATTTAGGACTAAACTAGTATGAATGCAATAGGCTTATGTTTTATTTATCTTTCGAAATTATTTGATACTGTGTCTTGTGAGGCTTAACGGGACCTTACTTGTTTCACCTGAAAAGGTAGGTTTTTCCTCTTGTTTAACTCTGTGCTCATGAACTGTGGTGTTAAGAATTTTTGGGGTTTATCTTAGCCCGCACATGTCATTTTCCTTCGCCTAATAAATTAAATTGTCGTTATTTATTTCTGTTATGGAGAAGCCTATTTAAAATCTAGGATAACGCTCAATTTATCTCATGAATATGGTAAGATGCCATCAAGATCCAAATGAACGATCCAAACGCGACATTATTTGTATTTGATAACATGGAATATTTGATGACGTGGACCATGAAGATAGCCTTCATATGGTCTTCAATAGAGGAACACGCATCGGGGGCTCGCGAAGTGATAATGCTTGTGTTTATGTAAAGATTCTTCACGTAGGGGGGCATTATTTCCGACGATAAAGACAAGGTGTCTCCCTCTTTGGCCAGCCAAAAGTAGGTCTCGGTCGACCCATACCAACGTTAAACTTCCAGGAAACCTCACTGATGGGGACAACATCATCTCATTCATTGAATGTTATCCTCACTCGTCGTTAATAATGCAAGTAGTGGAATACTGCTGCACGCACGAAGCGGCGTGATTCGGTCGTGGGCACTGAATATGTGACATGACAAGGGTAAAGAGACAGCTCAGTCTTGGTTGACGATGACTTGGCCACTTCGTTGGACCAACATGCGCACCTACACTCCCCAGTGAGTGACCACAACGATTTTAGAAAAAGAGCAGTTAAATCTAATTCGATCTGAAATAAAGTACTGTTTAGATTTATTATTATCTTTAACCGGATTCCTTCTATTTATTTCGCGGCTTCTAGATGAATGTGTCGGAGCCGTTCAAAGTCAAAAAATTGGAAAATATTAAGATTCCCAGTCTCCATGAATTTTCTTGTAGGACCATCTCAAGAGAGCTCAATTCCATCTGCAACTCTATATTTTTGACGGATTCTTAGATTCCCTGGGCCAAAAAAACGAAAGAGAAAATTATCCTTTTGCAAAGACTTGAAATTCACAACATGAGCTGACCTCCTCTTGTTGTAATCAAGTTCAATATGATGGGATTGAAGAATCGGGCGAGGTCGTCTGCTCAAACTTGATTTCCAACATAATATTCTTGCATGTAGCTCCACTCAATCATGTAAGAGTGAATTCTAAGCTAATGTGAGACTAGCTTTGGATTACTTTCCTATCGAACTCGTAGAAACCATCTCGTGAAGACATGTATCTTGTCGTAATCCTTACATAAAGTATCTTGCATGCATGCGTATGGCCTTCAAGATTTTTCCCCATGGACGATCTTGGACTTCAATTTTTATATGTCGTGACACGTTGGACAATACAATCTGTCAGAAGGAGATTGACTCCGCGTCATCGCCCTCCAAACGCTTTGGAAAATACAAGCACAAAAGAGAAAAAATCGCTTGTTCTTTTCCTTTCGTTCGGACTGTGAGACACAGACCCAATCGGGTTTACACACGTGATGACCCCTAATCGGGCCATTGCCTGCTCGGTGTCTTTCTTGACTTACTGTCGCTTCTACGTAAGTATAAAGATCCCCGTCCATCTCCGCTCAGTTCACTCAGTTCCATCTCCGAACGCCCACACAGTTCGTGGAAACCACAGGGAGAGAGAGAGAGAGAGAGAATGGCTGGTGCTAGATTTCTGTGTTCCTTCCTCCTCGTCGCGACCGCTTGCTCCGCCGCAGCAGCTGGCTTCGAGGGCGCCGACCTTGAGTCTTTCATCCTCCAAACCGTTGGCCACACCCGTCCTTCCCTCTCCTTCGTAGACTTCGCCCGCGGGTTAGATATCAACACCCCTCTTAGAAAAGAATAATGCAAAAAATAGAGTTGTGGATGTTAGACAACGAAGAGTACATGAACCTATAAATTTTATTAGATGATTGTCTAAGTTAAAATATCAGATATGTACAATCAATGACATCAATTTTAGTTTGGATGAGAGATCCGAAAAATGCGAGAGTCGATAAAGAGAGAATTAGCCAACATAGCGTGACTATGCAAGCTATCCGATAGAAGACTGTTGTCGCAATAGGAAAGTGTTATCAAGAAAAAGCCTATTTTGATATTAAACAATAAAAAATTCATGATCCTAATTACATACATGACCTTATTAAAAATCAAGAAGTATTCTTGTTGTCTCTAACACTCATCTGGGTGTGTTCTTGATTTGTAAATTCGCCTTTGTTATCTATAAAAGATTGTTGACCTTTTCGATTGTTGTCGTTTATCCGCGTTGTTGGTGTTCGGTTTAGGCACGGGAAGACGTACAAGACAGCGGAGGAGATCAAGTTGAGGTTCGATAATTACAGGGAGAATCTCAAGCTCATTCGATCCACCAACCAGAAGGGCTTGCCTTACACTCTTGCTGTTAATCGTACGTGGCAGTTCTTGACATTTTCTCCTTCTCTATTTCTTGTTTTAGACCTGAAGATCAATTCGGTCATAGTCGTTTCGACTTGTTTCGTAACCCGAAGCCGAAGAGATGGTATATTTTAGCTGTTGCTGCTGTCGTCGTTGAGTTTGATTTGTGCTTGATGGTGGACAGAGTATGCTGACTGGAGCTGGGAGGAGTTCAAGACGCACAGACTGGGAGCTTCTCAAAGCTGCTCTGCCACCACCAAGGGCAGCCACAAGCTCACCGACGATGTTCTTCCCGAAACGGTATTTTTCACGGCGATGCCTCAATCGGAAGCTTTCCGCTCGTATCATCCTTCGGTCAATGAGATAAAACTACTTTGATTTAGACTAGCAGCTGTACTGCTTTTAGCTGTGTGGTGTCTTCTGTATCGACTGGCAATTTTCTCTGCCAAATTACAGCAAAATAGTTACTCAGCTGCCACTAGCTGCCTTGCGTCGGCATCATATTTTCGGGTGGGTGTGTTTTACGAAAAACTCAATAATATAAAAAATTGTTTTCCGGTAAAATATTTTCTAGGAATACAGTTAATTTTTCTTTATTTAGTGATGTATAATCAAGAATGTTTTTTGTTGTTCGGATATTATTCAAAAATGATTTCAATCTCACAACTTTATTTCATGCCAAAAAATTTGAAATTATAAATTTTTAAAATTCTAATTTTTAATTATTTTATTTCTCTCTTTTTTTTTTTTTCTTTTTCAAAATTGGAATTTTTAATATTCTTTTTTCTCATTTATTTTTCTTTTCTTTCATTCTCTTTTTCTCCCTTCCTCTGCCACTACCGGCCAACGACGGCCATAGCTTTGCCTCGCCGGAAGCTTGCGAGCCGCGAGTTTGTCGATCTCGACAAAGCGCAACTTGCTTGACCTTGGTGAACTCGGGCTCACCTAGTTTGACTAAGCTGCAAGCACGTCAACTTGCACAGAGCTTAGGTTGGTGAGCTTAGGCTCGCCTGGATTGGCCAAGCCATGAGTTCACCGGCCTTGACGAAGCTGGAGCTCACCTAGATCAGTTGAGCCTCGAGCTCGCCAACCTTAGCCAAGCTCGGGCTCACTTGGTTCGACCAAGCCGTGAGCTAGCCGGTCTTGGCCGAGCTCGGGCTCACTTGGATCGGTCGAGCCTCGAGCTCGCCAGCCTGTGTCTTGGCTAGGTGCCAACAATGGAGGAAGAAAAAGAGAAAAAAAAAAGAAAAAGAAAATAAATGGTAATAAAAATCAAATATTTTTAAAAATAATTATAAATTAGATTTTTTTAAATTATTTTTAATAAAAATAAAATTTTCATTAACCAAGGGCTCTAAGATTAGGAAAACATTTTGGAAAACGTTTTCCAGTTCTTTTAAAAGGGAAATCGTTTTCTTGAATTTAAATTTTGGTAGGAAAACATCTTTCGTTGACTAAGAAAATATTTCCCGTTGGTTCATTTTTCTAAGCGAATCAAACGCCAAAAATGGGGTTCCGCAAAACAAACACACTCTTCGTTTTCTTTGAAACATTCCTATATAATTGAGTTATAACGACAAAAATCCATTAGCTTCATCCATGACGACTGAACTTTCTTGTCCTCGCTTTTACAAATTGAAAGTGCTTGCTTATTCTTTCTCTCCCCATCTCAAGGTTTTGGCACTTTTCTTGAGATCTAGGACTAGATTGCTGATTACTGTAGAATCTACTAGCTGATCATTGAAGTGTGAGACCTATGTCAATATTAGATCTTTATTTTCTTCCAATCCTTCATATTTACAGAAAGACTGGAGAGAAGAGAGCATTGTAAGCCCAGTTAAAGATCAAGGCGGCTGTGGATCTTGCTGGAGTTTCAGGTTTTTTTTTTTTTCTTCTTCTCCTTCTCTCCTCTTCGATTTATATTCGTTACTCTCCCTAGTACGTGACAAACTTATTAACTTGGCAACTCATTGAGATGCCATGATGCTGGAGTGCTAGTGACCTCTAATTTGCACTTTTGTAGCGCCACTGGAGCTCTCGAGGCTGCTTATCACCAAGCACACGGGAAAGGAATCTCTCTGTCTGAGCAGCAGCTCGTGGACTGCGCTACGGCTTTCAACAACTTTGGATGCGGTGGCGGGTTGCCGTCGCAAGCCTTCGAGTACATCAAGTACAACGGTGGCCTTGAGACCGAGGAAGCTTATCCTTATACTGGACGGGATGGTACCTGCAAATTCTCGGCTGACAAGGTCGCTGTCAAAGTCGTCGACTCCGTCAACATCTCTATGGTAAGTTCATGGGCAATCTGTAGAGTTAGCCCAAAAAAAGGAGAAGAAAAGAAAAAAAAGCTCCGGAAATTTCATAAAGATAGCTTCAAATTGCCTATATGTTGATATTTGCAATGCATGGTGGATTCAGGGTGCTGAGGATGAACTGAAGCATGCAGTTGCCATGGTCCGGCCAGTCAGTGTGGCATTCCAGGCCACGGATGTTTTCCAGCACTACAAGTCGGGTGTCTTCACCAGCGATGCATGTGGTAGCACTTCCATGGTGAGCATTTCCAAATAAAAAGGAAAGGAACACTATCTCCATCTCAATCATGTTCAAAGGATGCCAGTGCGTAGGATTCATGAAGCTTTCTAAACATCTGTTGGAATGAATTAGGGATTCCTCTAGGATAATTTTCATTGTTAGAAATAGTTTAATAATTCCGTCCATATCTCTTAAGATAGCACATATATTGTATGAATATCACAGGCAAATGACACGTATATCGCATGTATATCTCCATTTGATTGTGCATATTTTGATTAAGATTAAGCCTAAAAATAGGTTGTTGTATTCTTCTTTAATATATACATTGAAATATGGGTTAAGAATAGCACAACTACCATAACCTTGGTACGACGCTCACTTGAGTGCCACAAATTTGAAAAATTGAGTACTTGAATGCTATTGGCGATTTACCTCGTCAGAAAATCCGCTAGTCATCTTGCATGACTTCACTGACACTGACACAGACATTAAACATCTACTGCAGATAATTAGAGATTTCTCCAGTATAATTTTCATTGTTGGAGAAATTTTAATAATTTTGTTGGTTATTTATATCTCTCAAGATATTGCGTGAATACTGCAAGCAAATGGCACGTATATTGCACGTCTATCTCCCTTTGATTGTGCACATTTTGATTAAGATATTATTCTAGAATAGTTATCTAATGAAGCCTACAAATAATTTGTTTCACTCTTCATTAATATATATCGAAATACACGCAAATTCCACATTTCTATTTTCCACATTATTATTCTTAATTACATCGATAAATCTCTACCGCAACATTTAATTTGAGCATCTATCTTGTCAGGATCCATATAATTTGATTCCTTACTGCTAATGAAGTTTTGCATGAAAGGCGATACTCATGCTCGTGCCTAAAGAAAACTGAATGTATTGTATCAGGATGTGAACCATGCTGTTGTCGCTGTCGGTTATGGAGTTGAAAACGGTGTTCCATACTGGCTCATCAAGAATTCCTGGGGAGGGAGCTGGGGCGACAAAGGATACTTCAAGATGGAGATGGGGAAGAACATGTGTGGTAAGTTCCCCCTTTTGGTTTTGGTAGAACTACTAGAACAAAAAGGTGCTAGGATAACTATGCTTTTGAAATTCTCGCTGTTGTTTTAGTCCATGTCCATTCCTTTTATGCTTGACTTTCTACTTAGTTACTCCGTCCTCATCTATTGATCTTAAATTGCAGGTGTCGCTACTTGTGCATCATACCCTATTGTGGCCTAGATTGTTTTTAGGGAACCTATGGACTCGTGCGCCTAGTGATTCAAGACATATTTGCTCCACCTCAAGGTTGAGTACTGTAATGTTGCATAGAAGGGTTTATGCTTTAGCGTACAAAAATAATCTTCGGGACAATTGTAATTCCATATGATTACTGTTATGTCAATGAAGACCTTTTAAATTCCAATCTATGTTTGCATGGCATGAAACCCTATCGTTACAAGAATAGAGCATTGCTGCAAAGGAAAATATGATTCTTCCGCCATTAAAATGGCATGGGATTGAAGGGGCAAAATTTCACTCGAACCGAACACTCTCACTTATTTACTCAGTAGAGATTGAATGCACGGTCTTACACACATGCTAACACTCACCATGCGATGTTTAGATAGCCTAGAGATGTGATACTATCTTTGATTGCACCAGAAGAGACAGTAGCCAACATCTTTTATTCGCGGGGCAAATTACACATGCAAAGATAAGCAAAAGTTCATAGTTCGATTAGCCACCATGCATATCCTCATTCCTTAACATGCTAATTCGAAGTACATCAAATTGTGCACAACAGAAATTCTTTTTCCTTTTCTTTTTTGGTCGTCCGTTAGATTAATTGACTTGTCCTATTGGTGCCTGGAAACACTGTAATGCTCTCAAATTGCAATCGTCACGGTCCTGTTTTTCTTGCATTTGTCATTTCCCATGAGCTTGATCGGTTGGAGTAATGGCTCAGGAGAGAGAAGCTCATGATATATGCCTCATTCTTTCTCCAGAGAAACAAGAATAGTACCAAAAATTTTCCAATTTAATATGTTCATAGAGTGATTAATAACAGAGCATGCAAATTTGGGGGATAATTGTTTAAACGTCTTAAATCTATTGTACAAGACTCAATTCAATTCTAACGTCTCAAACATTTTGATGATTTACCAATATAGTTATTCTAACCAATTTAGACTGGCAATTGCTGACATGGATGCCAGTCTTGCTACATGATACAGCTGTTAAGATAGTTGGTACTAATGTGGACAAATTTTATAAATTTTTCTACATTTTTTTCTATCTTTTTCCCTTTCTGTGTTTTTTATTCCCTTCTTTTTCTATTTCTGTGGCATCCTAGAATTTCATGACAACCTCTAGATGTGCTATGAACCATGGATAGGTGATGGATGTACCATCAAATTTTGTTGTATGCCATTTGATCCATGATTTGCAATAGGTTTAAGGCCAAGCTTTTAATGGATAATTATTTGATGGAAAGAATTACATTCTTGGCTATGTGTTTTATAAGTCGAAATTTATTTATTTATGATGCAAAGTTTTATGGCCAAGTGAATAAGTGTAATTAGGTATTTATATAAGTAGGAAATTAAGGTGGATTATTAGGAATGATGGTGTGCTGATATTTAAGGACCAAACTAGCCCATAGCCCCACCATTCGACCGGCCCAAGAAGCCCAAAGGAGGAAGGGCTGCCGTCGACCAAGAGAAGAGAGGGATGGACGGAGAGGCCCGGCCCAAAGGAAGGCCCCATCATGTGCATGGCAAAATTAACAAGTGGCAAGAGAAGCTTGCCAAGTGTTTTTCCTCTAGAGCCAAGTGGCATTAGCCATGCAAAATCAAATGATTGCAAATCATTGATGGGGAGAAAGGAAAGAGAAGGGGCGGATTGAGAGAGAGGGTTACCGAGAGAGAGAGAGAGAGAGAGAGAGAGAGAGAGAGAGAGAGAGAGAGAGTGAAATCGAGAGAGGGAGAGCGAGCGTGCGAGAAAAGAGGAGGAAGAAGGAGGCCGTTGCTGCCGATCGTCCACCTAGTCGCCGCCTTGCCCCGCCGTGTGCTTGCTGTGTTTTTGCTTGGATTAGAGGCAAGTAGAGTCCATTGATCTATCCTTTTCTTGCTGTGTTTTGTGTGTGATGAATGGTGAATTTCGGATGTGGATGAAGTGTGAAATTTCGAAGTTATAGGAGTTGTGTTCTAGCCTAGTATTCTGTTTCTGGAAAAACAGTCCGACCTTTGATGATTTCGTGAGTTGCATGCGATGTTCTAGTTGGAATAAGACTTTGACTTCTTGATGAAAGTTGTAAAGGAATTCTTGGAGAATAACATATAAAAATTTGAAAGGAAACGGACAAGTATAGGTCGATGAAACCATTTTTCTTTGATGAAGCTAGATCTGGAAACTGTTATGTTGATCTGTTGTGATTCCGTGAATTTTGTGAAACTATCCAGTCCGAATTTGATCTCGTGTTCTTGATGAGAGTTGTAGAAAACATCTTGAGGAGAAACATACTAAAATTTGAGGATAAACAGACAAGTAATGATCTGGGAAAACGATTTTCTTTGAAAAGGATAAATCTGGACAGTGAACCGAGAGATAGGAAGAGTTATAAAAATTATAGCTTTTAATCCAGGAGGAATTAAATTTCTATTTCTGCATGAGACTTTTACCTCTATGTCTCAATTATAACATATTAAAATCTCAGAATTTTCTGGGTTCATTTAAGGGTTTAATCGAAATTATTTCCGAAACTGTGCAAAAGTGGTACTGGAATTTCTTTTGCTGTGATGTATGGATTTATGTGATTGATGTGAAACTTTCTTGACATAGTGTTCTTCATAAAATATCTTCCTCTGGATCTTTTTTACATCGTGTTAAATTTTCAGAATTTATTGAGATCGTTTACTAATTTTTCCAGAATTTTTATTAAAGAAGTGCATTATGCTTTATCCGAAATTTGCTGTATTTTCAAGAATAAATGGACTGCCCTAGATAATATGATGTCTTGAGTGGTTATATATGCTGCATATATGGTGATGTTTGGCATATCATGTGACATCAAAAGATGGTTTAGATCTTTGATATTGTTGCATCAAATGCCATGATGAAAATGAGACATATATGAGATTATATATTGTGATAATAACGAGACCGTCGGAGGTGTGACCCGACGATGTCTCGGGAGTTTCGAGATGCCCGGAGGTTTGTGCCGGAGGTCCTCGGGAGTTTCGAGATGCCCGGGTAGGTTTGCCCGGAGGTTTGCTAGTTGGGATGCGAGATGCCCGGGATGGTTTTTGTGAGGCTCCTCGCAACGCCAGGTTGGGTGCGAGCGATAAATGCGTGGGATGCAAACATTGGTCCCTAGAAGAAACATGATGAGATCCTTGTGAAAGATAAGAATTGAAATTGAATCATATGCATGGGTATATGCATATGGCATGATGAATGATCTGCTTATGAAAGTAAATTGATGTTATTTGATATTGAATATGCGATCATGAAGGCATGAATGGATCTCATGGTGATGTATGCTCGATAGCATGGACGATATGAATCATGAGCATCTATGTGCATATGGCATGGAATGAACCTCATGGAAATACAAATGTGATTGCATGGTGGTATATGCACGATGGCATTGTAAGATATGCATGACTGCATGGTGATATATGCACCACTGCATGGTGATGTATGCTTGATAGCATGGATGATATGTGATTTACTCGTGATGTCTTAATTGTCTTGCTTGATGCATTGTGTAGTTTGATGGATCTTTACCGTTGAGTGGTTGTACTCACCCCTTTGGGGACCAACATTTCAGATTGAGCTAAGCCTCTAGCACCTGTCACGCGTGGTACGTTTTATGGATTACCTTATGATGTCGAGGTCGAGTGCACGGAGCACCCTTGCTTCGGTGTTCATGGTTTGGTATTTATCCGCCTCCGTGTTTTGGTCATGTGCGACGTGGGCTTGCCTAATGGCCCTGTAGTACAAGAGTTTTTGTTTGTCCATGTTCGCCGAGATGGGAGGATGATGGGGATGCTGCCGCCACCACCGGCCGATGCACCAGGATGGGTGTGATAGGAGCGTGTGACTAGTGGAGGTTGCCACTTTTTTGGGATAGTCGACACTAGCTAATGGATAGTTGTACATGTTTGATGTATAGTCGGGTTTTTTTTTAGTTTAGCCGAGCTTAGTTATAGTCTTGGCCCTTTTCTCATATCGACTTATGAAATCCATCTTAGTATGTAAATAAAAATGAATTGGCCCTAAGATGCATATATATGAAAGTTTTGTAGTTGGTGTGTATTGCATTGTATTGTTTGGTTGTGTATGGGTTAAGGAGATGATAAGTATGTTTCCGTTATATGATCTGCGTTGGGACCAATTGAGATGGTACGAACCCCGAGGATTTATGAACCCGCTGAAATTGAAATGGTATCAGAGTGGAATGTTATTAGGACAAGTGAAAAGGCAAAGTAGGTAAGTGGACTGTGGCGACCCAAGCGGATCGGGGGCCGTGTCGAGGGGTGCCACAGCCTATTTTGGTATCAGAGCAATGGTTATAGGTGGAGTGACAAGGAGCCTCATTTGGAAATTGAGGAATATGATGACAATGCACACCATAGGATATTAACTGGAATAGTTGGTTAACTTTGAATAACGGGTGATGGGTATTCACTCGTAGATCCCTAGTAGTTTATTATGAGTTGCTTTTAGGTGCCAGTAACATGTTTATGTTACTTATGTAGTTGTAGTTGCTTGTAAATGGAGACATTGAGTTACAGATTATTCCTAAGGTAAATGCTTGGAAACTGCAGGAAAGTCATGGTGCGAGCTAGAAGTGCTCATCCATCGAGGGCTAAAGCCTCTGCTACAAGGGCTGAACCCCTAATGGAAGATATCCTGCAGGCATTGGCCAATATTGGAAACCTGATGGATAGACAAGCGCAGCAATAACCCGGAGTGGAACGTCGCCCTCAAGGACTGGTGGAACAATTTCTGAAGTTGAAACCACCTAAGTTTGGTGGAATAGGAAGTCCTGAGGAGGCGGAACATTGGATTGATGGGATAGAACAGATTTTCTGGTTGTTGGACTGCAGTGATGTTGAGAAAATAGTTTTGGCAGAGTACCAGCTGGAGGGAAATGCAAAGTTTTGGTGGAGAGCTTCGAGGGATACGATCTTTCCATCAGGTACTGATGTAAACTGGGATGAGTTTGTTAGAGCTTTTAATATGGAGCATTTCTCTGATTGTGCTAAGGATAAGAAGATCACTGAATTTGTTCAGTTGGAACAAAAGGAGTTGACAGTGGATCAGTATAAGGCAAAATTTTCTGAACTGTCTAGGTATGCTCCCAAATTGATTGAGGATGTGAGGAAAAAGCTAAGAGATTCCTGAAAGGGTTGAGGACTGATATTAGGAAACAACTGGTGCCTTTGAATATGAGAGATTATAATGAGATTTATGAAATGGCACAGTTAGTGGAGCAAGAGCTGGTAAGAGAGCGATCAGAGTCTAAGAGGCAGTTAACCTTTAATGATATTCGAAGGGGTAAGAGACCCTATCCTGGTCAAGGTCAGACCTAGGATTCTAAGAAAAAGAGTAATTTTGGAAATTTTGGAAGAGCTAGAGATGGCCTGAATATAGGGAAAGTACCCTATCAGCCTGATGTTTGTCGAAGGTGTGATGGACAACATGGCCTAGGACCTTGCAATGGACGGCCGAAATGCTATGGTTGTGGACGAGTAGGTCACCTCAAGAAAGACTGTCCACAAGAGAAGTCACAGCTGAGTGTTGGCTCGGTGCGACATGGACAGCAAAGTGTTGTTAGACTAAACCTACCAAGGAATCCTCAGAGGCCACCAGCACAAGGAAGGGTGTATGCAGTCACCCAAGAGGAAGCGGAAGCTTCCAAAAATGTTATATCATGTACGATTTTCATAAATGGCAAGAAAGGCATATGCATTGTTTGACACGGGTGCTACGCATTCGTTTATATCTGAAAGATATAGGCAATTGAGTGAAATAGAAGCTACGCCTCTTGAGATGCCTCTTTATATTTCCACACCTTTAAAGAATATGGTGTTATCTACATTGATGTGTGCAAAATGTAAGATAACTATAGGAGAACGGTATATGGAAATAGACCTAGTTGTGATGGCTATGTATGACTTTGATATTATCATAGGAATGGACTGGCTCCATAAGCATAGGGCTAAGGTGGATTGCTATAGGAAAGTGATCCTGTTCATGTTACCTGATCAGTTTAGTTTTGAATCTTTTGGAGGTCAGACAAACCCCTCTGTAGCCATTATCTCAATGGTAGAAGCTTGTGAACTACTTGACGAATGATGTCAAGGATATCTAGCAATGGTAAGAGATCTTACTAAGAAAGAGGTTGAAATTGGTGAGATCCAAATAGTCAAGGAATTTCAGGATGTGTTTCCTGAGAAGTTGCCTGGATTACCACCAGAGCGAGAGATTGAGTTTGAAATTGAACTAATGCCTGGAACAGGACCAATATCGAAAGCCCTGTATAGAATGGCCTTAGTCGAGTTGAAGGAGTTGAAGGTGCAACTACAAGAGTTGCTTGATAAGGGATTTATTAGGCCAAGTGCTTCACCTTGGGGAGCACCAGTTCTATTTGTGAAAAAGAAGGACGGGTCGATGCGTCTATGTATTGACTATAGACAGCTGAACCAAGTGACTATAAAGAACAAGTATCATTTGCCTAGAATTGATGATTTATTTGATCAGTTGCAAGGAAGTTCAGTCTTTTCTAAAATTGATTTAAGGTCAGGATACCATCAGTTAAGGATAAAGGAAGAAGACATTCCTAAGATTGCATTTAGGACTCGTTATGGACATTATGAGTTCTTAGTTATGCCTTTTGGATTAACGAATGCACCAGCCACGTTCATGGATTTAATGAATAGGATATTTAAGCCTTATCTAGATCAGTTTGTAATTGTCTTCATTGATGATATCCTGATATATTCTAAATGACTTGAAGAGCATGAACGACACCTAAGGATAGCATTGCAAACGCTAAGAGATCATAAGTTATTCGCCAAATTCAGTAAGTGTGAATTCTGGCTGGATCAGATAATATTTTTAAGGCACGTGGTGTCGGGTAATGGAATTGCAGTGGACCCTGCAAAGGTTGAGATGGTAGTGAATTGGCCGAGACCGACAACGCCAACTGAGATACGAAGTTTCTTAGGATTGGCTGGCTATTATAGAAGGTTTATCGAAGGATTTTCACAATTGGCAGGCCCTTTAACAAAATTGACTCGAAAGAATGTAAGATTTGAATGGAGTGAAAGATGTGAAAGAAGTTTTCAGGAACTTAAAATGAAGTTAACTACAGCTCCAATCCTAACTATACCATCTGCATCTGAAGGATTCACAGTGTATAGTGATGCATCTCATAAAGGACTAGGATGTGTTTTGATGCAGCATGGCAAGGTCATAGCCTATGCATCGAGGCAGTTGAAACCTCATGAGTTAAATTACCCAACCCATGATTTGGAATTGGCAGCTATAGTATTTGCTTTGAAAATATGGAGACATTATCTGTATGGAGAGAAGTTTGAGATCTATACAGATCATAAGAGCTTGAAGTATTTGTTTTCGTAAAAAAAGTTGAACATGAGACAGAGTTATTAAAAGATTATGACTATGAAATACGATACCATCCAGAAAGGCAAATAAAGTGGCAGATGCCCTTAGTCAAAAGTCGGCTATGGACATGGCTAGTCTAAGAATAACATAGTGGAATCTGTTAAAGTCTATTGTGGATTCAGACTTCAAGTTGCAAATGGACCACCTTACTGGTATGCTTACTGCATTAAGGATTGAGTCTGAAATCATTTAGAAAGTTAAGATTTTACAAAAATCTGACCTGGAGATTTTGAAGATACGAGACGCTGTGTCTTTAGGGAAAAGACCAGAGTTTCAAGTCTCTGATGATGGAGTAGTAAGATGCCAAGGACGGCTCTGTGTTCCTGATAGTGAAGAAGTGAGAAGGGAAATCCTATCAGAAGCACATAAGAGTAATTATAGTATTCATTCGGGGAGTACGAAAATGTATAGAAATTTGCGCCAGCAATTTTGGTGGAATGGCATGAAGAAGGATATAGCTAAGCATGTTTCTCAATGTTTAACATGCCAGCAAGTGAAAGTGGAACACCGCAAACCCGCAGGACTATTGAGACCATTGGACGTACTAGAGTGGAAATGGGAGCATGTAACGATGGACTTTGTGCAAGGACTGCCAAGGACATCAAGTGGTCACGACTCTATTTGGGTAATAGTGGATCGTTTGACTAAGTCTGCTCATTTCCTAGCTGTCCGCGTAGACTACTCGATGAGTAAACTTGCTGAGATATATGTAAGTCAAGTTATACGCTTGCATGGTATTCCTGTAACGATCACATCGGATCGAGACTCTAGGTTTACTTCAAATTTTTGGAGAAGTCTCCAAGATGCTTTAGGGACAAAGCTTCAGTTTAGTACTGCTTTTCATCCTCAAACAGATGGACAAACGGAAAGAGTGATCCAAACTTTGGAAGATATGCTAAGAGCATGTATTATTGATTTTAAGGGAAGTTGGGATAAAAAATTGCACTTGATAGAGTTTGCCTATAACAATAGTTTTCAGAAAAGTATAGGCATGGCTCCGTTTGAAGCATTATATGGAAGAAGGTGCAGGACTCCTGTTTGTTGGAATGAAGTAGGTGAAAGGAGTTTGACAGGACCTGAATTAGTACAAGTTACTACTGAGGCTGTAGAGATAATAAGGAAAAGACTTAGAACGGCCCAGAGTAGGCAGAAAGACTACGCAGATAAGCGTAGGAGACCTTTAGAGTTTAATGTGGGAGATCATGTATTCCTTAAAGTATCCCCTATGAAAGGAATATCTCGATTTGGAATGAATGATAAGTTAAGCCATAGATTTGTTGGACCTTTTGAGATACTTGAAAGAATAGGAGATGTAGCTTATCGTTTGGCGCTGCCTCCTAAATTGGGAAATTTACATGATGTGTTCCATGTATCGATGCTGAGGAAGTATCAGTTGGATCTGGTCACATACATGATCATGAAGCCACCAAAGTGGACGAGAAAGTGAGGTACATTGAAGAGCCTATGCAAGTGTTGAATCAAAAGGAGCAAATTCTTAGGACCAAGAAAATTCCATTGGTTAAGATGTTATGGCGACATCATGATGTGGAGGAAGCCACATGGGAGAGTGAAAATGAGATGAGAGAAAGGTACCCTCACTTGTTTCAAGAGACATAGGAAATGTCTAATTTCGAGGACGAAATTCTCTAAGAATGGGAGAATTGTGGCATCCTAGAATTTCATGACAACCTCTAGATGTGCTATGAACCATGGATAGGTGATGGATGTACCATCAAATTTTGTTGTATGCCATTTGATCCATGATTTGCAATAGGTTTAAGGACAAACTTTTAATGGATAATTATTTGATGGAAAGAATTACATTCTTGGCTATGTGTTTTATAAGTTGAAATTTATTTATTTATGATGCAAAGTTTTATGGCCAAGTGAATAAGTGTAATTAGGTATTTATATAAGTAGGAAATTAAGGTGGATTATTAGGAATGATGGTGTGCTGGATATTTTGTTGGAGAAATCGCTCTAAGGACCAAACCAGCCCAAGCCCCACCATTCGACCATTCAAGACTCAAGGCCCTCAAGAAGCCCAAAGGAGGAAGGGCTGCCGAACGGATTCTTTGACCAAGAAGAAGAGAGGGATGGAAGATCGGAGAGGCCCGGCCCAAAGGAAGGCCCATCAACCAGCATGGCAAAACCTTGATTATTAGTCAAGTGGCAAGAGAAGCTTGCCAAGTGTTTTTCTACTCAAGGAAGATAGAGCCTCTTTGTTCAAGTGGCATTAGCCATGCAAAATCAAATGATTGCAAATCATTGATTGGGGAAAGGAAAGAGAAGGGGCGGATTGAGAGAAGCCCAGGGGAAGGGCTTACCGAGAGAGAGAGAGAGAGGCCCGGCCCAGAGGCCCCATCATGTGCATGAGTGGCAATCAAGAGATGGGGAGAAAGCGGATTGCGTGCGAGAGAAGAGAGGAGGAAAGAAGGAGGCCGTTGCTGCCGATCGTCCGCCTAGTCGCCGCCTTGCCCCGCCGTGTGCTTGCTGTGTTTTTGCTTGGATTAGAGGCAAGTAAAGTCCATTGATCTATCCTTTGCTTGCTGTGTTTTGTGTGTGATGAATGGTGAATTTCGAATGTGGATGAAGTGTGAAATTTCGAATTTATAGGAGTTGTGTTCTAGCCTAGTATTCTGTTTCTGGAAAAACAGTCCGACCTTTGATGATTTCGTGAGTTGCATGCGATGTTCTAGTTGGAATGTGACTTTGACTTCTTGATGAAAGTTGTAAAGGAATTCTTGGAGAATAACATACCAAAATTTGAAAGGAAACGGACAAGTATAGGTCGATGAAACCATTTTTCTTTGATGAAGCTAGATCTGGAAACTGTTATGTTGATCTGTTGTGATTCCGTGAATTTTGTGAAACTATCCAGTCCGAATTTGATCTCGTGTTCTTGATGAGAGTTTTAGACGACATCTTGAGGAGAAACATACTAAAATTTGAGGATAAACAGACAAGTAATGATCTGGGAAAACGATTTTCTTTGAAAAGGATAAATCTGGACAGTGAACCGAGAGATAGGAAGAGTTATAAAAATTATAGCTTTTAATCCAGAAGGAATTAAATTTCTATTTCTGCAAGATACTTTTACCTCTATGTCTCAATTATAACATATTAAAATCTCAGAATTTTCTGAGTTCATTTAAGGGTTTAATCGAAATTATTTCCGAAACTGTGCAAAAGTGGTACTGGAATTTCTTTTGCTGTGATGTATGGATTTATGTGATTGATGTGAAACTTTCTTGACATAGTGTTCTTCATAAAATATCTTCCTCTGGATCTTGTTTACATCGTGTTAAATTTTCAGAATTTATTGAGATCGTTTACTAATGTTTCCAGAATTTTTATTAAAGAAGTGCATTATGCTTTATCCGAAATTTGCTGTATTTTCAAGAATAAATGGACTGCCCTAGATAATATGATGTCTTGAGTGGTTATATATGCTGCATATATGGTGATGTTTGGCATATCATGTGACATAAAAAGATTGTTTAGATCTTTGATATTGTTGCATCAAATGCCATGATGAAAATGAGACATATATGAGATTATATATTGTGATAATAACGAGACCGTCGGAGGTGTGACCCGACGATGTCTCGGGAGTTTCGAGATGCCCGGAGGTTTGTGCCGGAGGTCCTCGGGAGTTTCGGGATGCCCGGAGGTTTGTGCCGGAAGCCCTAGAGGTTTGTGCCGAGGGGATTCCTCGTGATGCTAGTTGGGATGCGAGATGCCCGGAGGTTTGTGCCGGATGCCCGGAGGTTTGTGCCGGAGGCTCCTCGCAATGCCAGGTTGGGTGCGAGCGATAAATGCGTGGGATGCAAACATTGGTCCCTAGAAGAAACATGATGAGATCCTTGTGAAAGATAAGAATTGAAATTGAATCATATGCATGGGTATATACATATGGCATGATGCATGATCTGTTTATGAAAGTAAATTGATGCTATTTGATATTGAATATGCGATCATAAAGGCATGAATGGATCTCATGGTGATGTATGCTCGATAGCATGGACGATATGAATCATGAGCATCTATGTGCATATGGTATAGAATGAACCTCATGGAAATACAAATGTGATTGCATGGTGGTATATGCACGATGACATGGTAAGATATGCATGACTGCATGGTGATATATGCACTACTGCATGGTGATGTATGCTTGATAGCATGGATGATATGTGATTTACTCATGATGTCTTGACTGTCTTGCTTGATGCATTGTGTAGTTTGATGGATCTTTACTATTGAGTGGTTGTACTCACCCCTTTGGGGACCAACATTTCAGATTGAGCTATGCCTCTAGCACCTGTCACGCGTGGTACGTTTTATGGATTACCTTCTGATGTCGAGGTCGAGTGCATGGAGCACCCTTGCTTCGATGTTCATGGTTTGGTATTTATCCGCCTCCATGTTTTGGTCATGTACGACATGGGCTTGCCTAATGGCCCTGTAGTACAAAAGTTTTTGTCTGTGCATGTTCGCCGAGATGGGAGGATGATGGGGATGCTGCCGCCGCCACCGGCTGATGCACCAGGATGGGTGTGATAGGAGCGTGTGACTGGTGGAGGTTGCCACTTTTTTGGGATGGCCGACACTAGCTGATGGATAGTTGTACATGTTTGATGTATAGTCGGGTTCTTTTTTAGTTTAGCCGAGCTTAGTTATAGTCTTGGCCCTTTTGTCATACCAACTTGTGAAATCCATCTTAGTATGTAAATAAAAGTGATTTGGCCCTAAGATGCATATATATATATATATGAAAGTTTGTAGTTGATGTGTATTGCATGGTATTGTTTGGTTGTGTATGGGTTAAGGAGATGATAAGTATGCTTCCGTTATATGATCTGCACTGGGACCGATTGAGATGGTACGAACCCCTAGAATTTATGGAACCCACTGTAATTGAAATGGTATCAGAGTGGAATGTTATTAGGACAAGTGAAAAGGCAAAGTAGGTAAGTGGACTATGGCGACCCAAGCGGATTGGGGGCCGTGTCGAGGGGTGCCACAATTTCCCTCTGTCGATTTGGCCAAGGCGATGGTTGACAAAGTTCGTTGGCCACAAGTGAGGGCTGGGATGCTCTCGTCAACCCTCCCAAGCATTTGAGAGACACAATGAAGGCAAGAAAAAGTATCAAAAAAAGTCTTAAACTCATTGCATTCATATCAATATAATTTTAAATATTTCAATTGGACTAATTTAGTTATAAACATCTTCACATTAGTATCGATTGAGTTTATCCTACCAATTTACATCGAAAATTGCTCGCATGGACACCTATCCTATGTTGCACGGATGACACTGAGTGGACTTTTTTATTATTTTTTAATAATTTTTCAAATTTCTTTATTTCTTTTTTCTTTCTTTTCTTTTTCTCAATTTTTTTTTAAATGTCTATGTTAGTGTCATTCGTGTCACATTGAACTGTTGGCATTTACGTCATCAATTTCTTACCTAAATTAATCGAATGAACTCAATTGAGATCAATGTGAAAATGTTAGAATTTTGGTCCAATTAAATTTTTTTAAATGAATTAATATTAATGCAATATGTTTAGAATTTTTTGTCATACTTTTTATTAATTCAATTGATATCAATGTGAAAATATTTAAGACTTTGGTCTAATTAAAAAAATTAAATAAACTAATATTAATGTAATAGGTTTAAAACTTTTTTTGATACTTTTCTCATACCCAAGAGACGTATATTTTCTCCAAAATTAGACCCGAAGAGATCGGCATTTAACAACCTGGAGTAAGCCTCGTTCCTTCCTTCAAAAATTGACGACCGTTACTCGATAAGCCCGTGAAGTGGGGACCCTCGAAGATCTTTTCTCGTGCAGGACAGAACAAAAAAGCCCTCTTCTTGCCTCGCGGAGAAAGGTTTTTTCTAGTGTCTCTATGTGAAAAGGAAGATTAGCAACCAGCAATGGATCGTGTGGCCCTCCGACAAGGGCCAGCAAGGGCATCACAGCCTCCGCCTGTGGCCAGCCACCACAGCCAGCCATTCCCGAGCCCCAATTACTAACAGAGATTAGCTAACATTCATATCCTTACAGAAATTGACTTACGGCAAAATATTGGGTTAAAGTCTGTACATGAATATCCTTCGTGATATCTTCCCATTCAACAATAGGTAAGGTTTAATGGCCCTGTTGGTGCGTGCAAACCTCAAAAGCTCTCAAATCGCGATCTTCATAGTTCTTTTTTCATCTGTTATGTCATATTCCACTTGATCGATCGATCAAAATAAATTACAGCTCGGGAGTAGAGAGAGAGACTGGTGAAATATGCCTCATTCTTTTACCCTAGGAAAAAGAATTGTACCGAACCTTTGCTAATTTAATAACTTCCTAGAGTGATATAAAATGTTGTCAACAAAAGAATATAAATTGTTGGATCCTTTCCCTTCTAGCTTACGATGAAACATAACCCAAAAATCGATCCCTTCACTAGACCTTGCTAAAATTTCTCCTCCTTTGCATATTAATGGGAGGCTGATGAATTATTTTGGATGATCAAAAACAGCGGATATTTACATTTAATATGAGCAAAGGATTGAAGGATCTGGAAAGCTAATGACCCATTAAGGCCTTGCAATAGCAGTTGCGTTTCATTTTTCCTGAGGGCATTGTTCATTAGTGATCATCTCACTCTTTAGTGATGCACAAGCCAGAGACTTTTGACTTGGATGCTAGAACTCTCCATTTTGGACTTCTTGATGTGGACATCGAGCCATATCGAGGAGGAGGTTGATAGGGACCCATTGTCCATTCCTATTGGTTCGATTACTCAAGCGCGAGTCAAACAATTCAAGCAAGCTGTTGGTGTCATGGTTTGTGATCTTCGGCGTGGAGATAACCTTGGATCAAATCTTGAAAAATCTTGGAAATCTTGGCGCAATTTGATTATCTAGTCACCAAATATTTGACCAAGTCAATATATATCTTCTTATTTAGGAATATTCTAAAATAGGAATATTCTAGAATACAACGCATTAGATTTTTAGGGTTTGTGTGGCTGCTAGAAGACCTGTATTAAAGACTGACTGAATTTCTTTGAGAGATATACTTTTATTTAAGAAAAATAATTGAGAGGTTCTCTTCTACTGCTCTTTTGAGGACTTGACCTTATTGAGATTCTCTTGCGGCGGTCGATTGGACTTATCGAGTGAGATAGCGAATTCTTTCGCTCGTGGCGTCTATAACGTTGGTTGGTTAACACACGTTCGTCAACAGATCACATTCATACCGAGGTTGCCAATCACAGGTTTGATTGGAGGTCGAGGTTTGCAATTCGCACCATCCGGACCTTCGTAGAACGATCTTTCCGCAACGATTCACATCATTTGGTATCAAAGCTTGCTTCTACAAGGTCTATTTATCTTTAATTTTCTGTTTATATTCAGCAATTTGAGATTTATTGAGCTAGGGTTTCGGTTCTAGCCAATTTAGGGCTCCGATTGCTTTTGTGCTTCCATACGTAGTTGTTTGCTATTAGTTTTATTTTTTTCCTAACATCTTAAATTGTATCTGAGTTCGTCGAAAAAGAAAGAAAAAAAAAAGAGAAAGTTCGTCAAAAAAAAAAGAAGAGAAAGAAAACGCACACAAAAAAAAAGTGCGCAAAAAAAAATAGATTCTACAGAAAAAAAAAAATCAACAAGGCGACTCGTTTCTTAGTGGACCTAATTGAAACAAAATCAGTAGTGATTTGTGTTTCAATTGGAATTTCAAAAGTTGTACTTGTTTGTTTGAAATTGTTACTAGTTGTAACAAAATCAGTAGTGATCTAATCTTGTTTGATTAGTTTGATTGATTGTCGTGAGAGGGTTGAGAGACGGGTTTTGAGTTCAATAAAGAGCTTGTAAAAAGAGAATACGAGAGGAAAAAGGCAAGAGTGTGTAAGTTTAATTGAGGGTGGAAAAAGCCTAGACTTGAGTTAAACACAAGGGGAGAGACAAACACCTTGAGAGAAACACGTGAGGGAGCGATTGGTGAGGATTTTTGTAACTAATGTTTACTTGCAGGTCTAAAATATGTCGCGCGAAAAAAGCTTGAATCAAAAGGAGGTTGAGTCCATACGAAGGGATGAAAAGCTCGTGGAAAGCATCAAACAATTGAGGGCCGTAGTGGAGGAGCTTAGTAGCCGAATAATGGGGAATGACATGAAGGTTGATGGTGACCGAGAGCTACCCCGGGGAAGGCCGCAACATCAGCAAGACCTCTAGAACACTACCTAGAAGGCAGCGGCATTATGATGATGATGAGGCCGATATGGAGGATGATCGAGATGCTCAATTTGAAAAGTGGAATGGAGCCCGAGGGTTTAGACACCGAGAAAATAATGAACTTGGCAATATCAAGATGAAGATTCCTTCTTTCCAATAGAAGAATGATCCCGATGCATATCTAGAGTGGGAGAAACGCATGGAGATGGTATTTGATTGCCAACGATACTCCGAGCTCAAAAAGGTAAAAATTACAACTGTTGAATTTACTGATTATGCCATAATTTGGTGGGATCAACTTGTGACTAGTAGGAGGCGTAATTGTAAAAGACCGATAGAAACGTGGAATGAGATGAAAGCGGTGATGAGGAGGCGTTTTGTACCAAGTCATTACCATCGAGATTTGTTTCAAAAGTTACAAAATCTCACACAAGGCAATAAGAGCGTGGAAGAGTATCACAAGAAGATGAAGATTGCCATGATCCGTGCTAATGTGGTGGAGGATCGTGAGGCCACAATGTCAAGATTTTTGAGTGGTTTGAGCCGAGACATAGCAAGGGTGGTGGAGCTGCAATACTATGTTGAATTGGAGGAATTGGTGGACAAAGCCATCAAAGTTGAGCGGCAATTGAGTTGGATCGAAATCACAAGAGTGGGGGAGGTTCAAATCAGAATTGAAGATCCAATTGGAAGAGAGATGAGAACCAAATTGGAGAGAAAACAACACCAAAATCGAAACCTTAAAGGAGAAGGAGAGGGGCGGTAAAGTTGGAATGAATCCAGCTTCAGGTAAAACTGAAAACCCAACACTAGAACTCATGAGATTAAATGTTTTAAGTGTTTGGGCAGGGGTCATATGGCAAATCAATGCCCTAATAGGAGGGTGATGATCATGACTGGACATGGTGTTATTGAGTCCGAAAGTGAAAGGGAAGAAGAGGATGATGAGATGCCACCATTAGAGGATTGTAGTGATGGAGAAATAGCTATAAAAGGAGATTTATTAGTGGTTAGACGTTCTCTTAGTGTGCAAGTAAAGGAGGAGGAGTATCATCAACAAAAAGATAACTTGTTTCATACAAGATGTGTGGTGAATGGTAAGATCTGTAGTTTGATAATTGATTGAGGTAATTGTGCAAATGTGGCAAGTTGTATTATGGTAGATAAGTTGAATTTGAAGACGACAAAACACCCTAGGCCTTATAGACTTCAATGGTTAAATGATAGTGGAGAGGTGAAAGTATCAAAGCAAGTTCAAATCCCATTTGAGATAGGGAGATATAAGGACGAGGTAGAGTGTGATGTTGTACCTATGCAAGCGGGTCATATCTTGCTTGGAAGACCATGGCAATATGATCGAAATGTACATCATGATGGGTATACTAATCGTTATTCATTAGTGATGAATCAAAAGACTTATACCTTGGTACCAATGACACCTAGTGAGGTGTATCAAAATCAGTTAAAGTTACAACGAGAAGCCGAGAGAGAGAGAGAAAATGTGAGAAATTCGAGGGCTTGCGTGGTGTGTCTGAGACGCAAGGAAAAGGAGAAGCTGAGAGAAGGATTGTGGTAAAAATCGAGGGAAGAAGAGAGGAAAGAAAATAAGCAAAAGAATTTTTATACAAAATCGAGTGAAGTGAGGAGAGCTTTAGTTCTAGACCGACCGATGCTTGTACTTTTGTACAATGAGGTTTTGTTTTCTACTAATGATCTTGACCCAAGTTTGCCTAGTCCCATTGTGTCTTTATTGCAGGGATTTGAAGATGTCTTTCCTGATAAACTTCCTGAAGGGATACCACCCATTCGAGGCATAGAACATCAAATTGACTTGATTCTTGGTACGCCATTACCTAACCGACCTGCATATCGAAGCAATCCCGATGAGACAAAGGAACTACAACGGCAAGTTAGCAAACTATTGGAACGGGGGTATGTGAGAGAGAGTCTTAGCCTGTGCGCCATCCCTGTTTTGTTGGTGCCAAAGAAGGATGGAACTTGGCGAATGTGTGTCGATTGCCAAGCAATTAATAATATTACAGTAAAGTATCGACATCATATTCTTAGGTTAGATGACATGTTGGATGAGTTGCATGGTTCTTGCATTTTCACTAAAATCGATTTGAAAAGTGGCTATCATCAAATTAGGATGAAAGAAGGTGATGAATGGAAAACTGCATTTAAGACCAAGTATGGATTATATGAGTGGTTAGTCATGCCATTTGGATTAACTAATGCACCAAGCACATTTATGCGACTTATGAATCATGTTTTGCGTGCTTTTATTGGTCAATTTGTAGTTGTCTATTTCGATGACATCTTGATTTATAGCCGAAGCCTTGATGACCATATTAAGCATGTGCGAGCTGTCTTGCAAGTTTTAAGGGCCGAGCAATTATATACTAATCTAAAAAAGTGCTTTTTTGTTACTAACAAATTAGTATTTCTAGGATTTGTTGTTAGTGCTGATGGTATACAGGTTGATGAAGAAAAGGTCAAAGCAATCCATGAATGGCCAACGCCTAAGACCATAGGAGACGTGCGTAACTTTCATGGATTGGCGAGTTTTTATCGGGATTTGTGAGAAATTTCAACACCATTACTGCACCTTTAACTGAGGTTATCAAAAAGCATGTAGGTTTCACGTGGGGAGAAGAGCAAGAGAAAGCATTTAATTTGCTAAAAGATAAGTTGACTAATACTCATTTGTTATCTTTGCCGAATTTCAATGCTACTTTTGAGATAGAGTGCAATGCTTCTGGTACAGGAATTAGAGCCGTGTTGATGCAAGGAGGGCGTCCCATAGCTTATTTCAGCGAGAAATTGAGTGGAGCAACATTGAATTATCCTACCTATGATAAGGAGATGTATGCTTTAGTGCGAGCTTTGGAGACTTGGCAACATTATTTATGGCCGAAGGAGTTTGATTCACACCGACCATGAGACCTTGAAGTACTTGAAAGGGCAGCAGAAGTTGAATAAAAGACATGCCAAATGGATGGAGTTCATCGAGACTTTTCCATATGTGATCAAGTATAAGAAAGGTAAGGAGAATGTGGTAGCCGATACACTTTTTCGAAGGTATGCGATTGTAACTACTTTAGAAGCAAAGTGTCTAGGATTTGAGCATATCAAGGGCTTATATACTGATGATGATGACTTTGAGAGAGTGTTTGAAGCATGTGAGCATGCTGCATTTGATAAATTCTATAAGCATGAATGTTATTTTTTCCGTGAAAATAAACTATATTTGCCTAAGTGTTCTTTGCGTGAATTGTTGGTGCGAGAAGCACATAGTGGTGGTTTAATGGGGTATTTTGGCATTAATAAGACTTATGAAGTGCTGCATGAACATTTTTATTGGCCACATATGAAGAGAGATGTCACACGTGTCTGTGAGAAATGCATTGCTTGTAAGCAATCTAAGTCTACAACTAAACCGCATGACTTGTATACACCATTACCTATTCCAACGCATCCTTGAATTGATATTTCTATGGATTTTGTGTTAGGAATGCCTAGGTCTAAGTATGGTAGAGATTTTATTTATGTGGTTGTTGATCGGTTTTCAAAAATGGCTCATTTTATACCTTGTCATAAAACTAATGATGCATCTCATATTGCTGATTTATTCTTTAATGAGGTTGTACGTTTGCATGGCATGCCTAAATCAATTGTTTCAGATCGAGATTATAAATTTCTTAGTTACTTTTGGAAAACATTGTGGAAAAAACTAGGAACACGGTTATTATTTCTACTACTTGTCATCCACAGACCGATAGTCAAACGGAGGTAGTTAATAGAACTTTAGGGGTATTGTTGCGTGCTACTATTGAAAAGAACATAAAATCTTGGGAAGATTGTCAGCCACACGTTGAATTTGCATATAATAGGAGCATGCATTATGCTACTAAATTTACACCATTTGAAGTTGTCTATGGTTTTAATCCGTTAACTCCATTAGATTTAACCAATTTACCTGTTAATGAGCGTGTAGATTTAGATGAAGCAAAGAAAGCCAAATTTGTCAAGGCGTTGCATGAGAAGACGCGCGCAAATATTGAGCGCAAGACTGAGCAATATGCAAGGCAAGCCAACAAATGGCGCAAGGAAGTGGTGTTTGAACTCGGCGATTGGGTTTGGGTTCATATGCGCAAGGAACGATTTCCTGAGCAGCGACATTCTAAGTTATTGCCGCGAGGGGATGGACCATTCATGGTTTTGGAAAGAGTTAACAATAACGCCTACAAGCTTAATCTTCCAGGTAAGTATGACGTTAGTGCCACATTTAATGTTTCTGACTTGACTCTTTTTTATGCCAGTGATGATTTGAGGGCAAATCCTTTGCACGGGAGAGGGAATGATGTGGACATCGAGCCATATCGAGGATGAGGTGTTAGGGACCCATTGTCTATTCCTATTGGTTCGATTACTCGAGCGCGGGTCAAACAATTCAGGCAAGCTGTTGGCGTCATGGTTCGTGATCTTCGGCGTGGAGATGACCTTGGATCAAATCTTGAAAAATCTTGGAAATCTTGGCGCAATTTGATTATCTGGTCACCAAATATTTGACAAAGTCAATATATATCTTCTTATTTAGGAATATTCTAAAATAGGAATATTCTAGAATACAACGCATTAGATTTTTAGGGTTTGTGTAGCTGCTAGAAAACCTATATTAAAGACTGACTGAATTTCTTTGAGAGATATACTTTTATTTAAGAAAAATAATTAAGAGGTTCTCTTCTACTGCTCTTTTGAGGACTTGACCTTATCAAGATTCTCTTGTGGTGGTCGATTCGACTTATCGAGCGAGATAACGAATTCTTTCGCTCGTGCCGTCTATAACGTTGGTTGGTTAACACGCGTTCGTCAACAGGTCACGTTCATACCGAGGTTGCCAATCACAGGTTTGATTGGAGGTCGAGGTTCGCAATTCGCACCATCCAGACCTTCGTAGAACGATCTTTCCGCAACGATTCACATCACTTCTAATCCATGGGGACATCTAGATAGCTATCAAAATCTTTCTATAAACACGAAACAATTGTCTCCAGCTCTATGCATAATTAAGCTGTGATGCCAGGTACTACCTCCCGAGTCCTGATGTTGCTGTACTGGATGTGCATAAGCTCTTCACAACATCAACACTTTTCATGCCCTAGGACAGATTGAGCTACCTCCCAGCCTGAGAACCAACAAAGATGAAAACAAATTTGGTAAGCACTATTAGATGTAAATTGCGCCATCCCAAGATCTCTATAACCAAAACAAAAATATGCATAATTGAGTCAAAATATTAATGCACCTGTTTTGTGATCTATCGTTCTTGAAGCGGAAGCGGAAAACCGATATTCTACGCGCAAATCATTCTCCTCTATTGCCCTCCGTATTACTGGCTCAATGAGACGGCCCCCTCACCCTTTAGCGCTAGGTTAATGCTCCTTATGTGAGAATACATGTGAAAATTAAGGTTACAGGAGAAACTTAAACACAATTTATAGAGTTTCCAACCAGGCCCCCTCATTACGGGTCAAGCTCAACTCGGCCCACACTAACTAGTCCCATATCTAAACTAATTAAGAAACATTCTATCTCACTTTAGACCAAACCCCGTAAAACGGTAAATTACAATATCAATTAATATAGCCCACATCAGTAAAACCCTTACATTCTCCCACTTAGGCTATATTAATTGAAATTGTATTGTATGTGCACACATTGGTGCAGAGATAATTCTTAATAGTCAATCCTATCCCATAAAGTCTCAATCACCGAATCATTGCGATAATTGCATATATACACACAAAACCTTCCATGGTCACAAGTGCTTTCAACTTTATCGATATGGATTCAATATGGTAGTGTGGCAAATGGATAACATCTCTCATAGAGAGATCCCATTTGTCAGTCATCATTCTCTTACTTTAAGCGCCACAAAAAAACTTGTGCCACTAGAGAATGTCTTTATAGTTCCAATGAACCCACATATGCCTTGTCCTTATGGTTAACATTTCTTTATATATAATAAGGCATATGCACAAGGCTAATAATCAGATGTCCCTAGGCTTTACTCAAAGTTTATACAATACCTTGAGACTTTATCAATATATATTCAATATAATAACAACATATTCAAAAATATTTTATTGAATGCTGTTGACATCTAAATTTTTGCACAATTTTTGGGTTAATTTTTACTAAAATAAAAATAAAAAAACACACATGGCATATAGTTTAGAAACATTTTATTTTTATTTTCATTTTGTTTTATTTTATTTTAGGCCGCCGGTGAAGGGAAGATTTTTCACATATTCCGTTTAGATTTTTCATATTTTTAGGTAATATACACTAAGGGGTGTATTTTGTGCAAAGAGGAAATATTTTGGATGGAATATGCGAAAAATACAAAAGGGAATATTGCGCGAGGTTAGTATATTTCAACGATATATTTAGAGGTATCATGCGCAAACAAAAAAGGAAAAAATATGTCGCGAAGATACATTCTTTTGGCTTATAAAAGACATGGTGCGCGAATTAATGAAGGGGGCTCTTTCTTTCGGGTGAAAAAGTACACAAAAGTGAAAAGTTGAAAAGTGACGTGAGAGAGAGAGACCAAACCGAAAAAAAAAAAAAAAAAAAAAAAAAAAAAAAAAAAAAAAAAAAAGCCCCCACGCAACTATTCATCTTCCTCGTGGGGGGTGTTCCTGCCGGCTCGCACCGTCATTGTCTCGCCCGCCGCCACCGCCGCGACTCAACCACACCCGCAACGCCGAACCGCCGCTCCGAACCTCCACCCACGAGCCCACGTCGATCCGAAGCCCCTGCTCCGTCACGCTCCGCCTGCAACTTCATCACGACCTTCAATCGGTGACCCGACGCCACAGATCCAGTGACCTCACGACCCAGGGTTGCTCTCCACCCTGCTCATGACTGACGCCAAGAGATCCGAAGCTCCTGCTCCACCCGCGACGCTACCCGCCGGTCTCGCCGTGCCGCCCGCGACAATCCCTGTTGCCTCACCGCCCCAACGCCATCTCCGCCTTGCTTATGCCCGCGCTCGAAGTCCCTCGCCCGTGACGCCCGCACCCAGACCCACGACGCTCCTATTGCCTCACCGTCATCGCGCCGCTCCCGGTGTCCTCGCCGGCGATTTCCCCCAAAACCAGCGGCCAAGATTTCCCTTTTTATTTAAAAAAAGAAAAAGAAAAAGATTTATTAGGTATTTTTGCTTTACTTTATTAGGCAAGTTTAGGTTTTTCTTTATTATTATTATTATTCTTTTTTATTATTATCTCTGTATATGTTGTTTTCTTTGGTTGAAATACCTATTTATGCATAAGTGGAAATTCCAATATATCACGTGATTCGCAACCGCGTTAGGGTTTTTTATTTCATCTATAAGGCTTTAGATGAAATAATTAATCAAGTGGGAATAAAATTGATATTTTGATCTTTAAGGCTTAAAATCAATTTATCGATTTTACTAGCGAAATATTATCCCTTGATCTGAACGATGCGTGATATTTTTGATGATTTTGAATGAGTTGTCTCGTCTTAATTGCTTTGTTTATATTGAGATATGTTTGAGTTAGAATATTGCATGTTTTAGGGTTTACATGTTTAAAATAGGAATTTTATTTCAAATTCTAAAAAGAATAAAATTCAAAATTCAAAATTCAAATAAATCAATTTAGGTTGCTACATTTTAATTTGGATTGCATTTTTAATTATTTGGTGATTATTAATTTCGAAAATTAATTTTAAAAAAACAAAAAATCATCATGCATATGTCATGTAGAATTAGGGCATATTTTGTATGTCATTGCATATTAGGGTTAAATTGCACTTAGTTTAATTTTAGATAATATTTTTTCTTAATTTATTATAAGTTTAGGTATTTTTTTAGATATATTGCATTTTAGGATTATTTAGGTTAAGATAATATTTTAGTTTAAATTAGGATTTGGCTCAACCTAATTCCTAATATAAATTAATTAGGATCTTAATCTAGTTAGGTAATTTTCACATTTCACCAAATTTCGAATTTCATGAAAAATACAAAAAAATATCATAGGTTAAATTAGTTTTATTAATTAGGATAAAATGCATTCTTTTAGGAAAAAGAAAAAATGTCATATGCACGTCATTAAGGTTAGATTCACTGAAATGCATGTCATTTAGTATTTTTGCTAGAAATTACATGTCATTAGAATTAGGTCATTTAGTTAATATTGGACTGCATATTGCATGATTTTCATTAATTAAGTGAAAACAAAAAAAGAAATTATGTGTTAATTAGAAACCATATCTAGGGTTGTTGATGTGGATTTTAATTTAACATTGCAAATGCTTTCGTTGCTTTGAGGTAAGTTTTTGCAATTTATTTATTATTTATCTGGGTGTTAAATTGGTGGATTGCGCACCCGCATGATAACCTCGCATGTTATGGAGATAAATTAAAATCAATTCAAGTTGCCTACAAAATATTTTTTCGAAATAAAAATGAAAGGTACCGAAAGGGCGTTAGAGAAATCTAGTGTAACCAAATCCCCGAACTCACAATCTCTGGTTCGTATGAGTAAAATAAATCTCCCATTACTTTACTTGGGTTTTAATCGACCCACCCAAAATAGATTAGTGGTGACTCTTAATTGAAAAATCGATTTCATGTTAAGAACTTGAACCTAAGTCTCGAATTGATATGGGCTTGGGAGAGCCCGAGTTAAGTCTAGGCTTAGCAATCCATTAGCCAAAATCCTAGGTGTTACACCCGAAAAATTGATCGCGACAAATGCAAAAGTTGATACATATCAAACCGTTACTAAGTGTAACGAACACAGATGTAAACTTTATTAGAGTAAAACCAAAATAGCTCCCACTAAACAATGGCTTCTCATGATACTCTTAAGCTCATATTAATAACATGTCATTCAAGAATAAAAGATCAAAGTCCTTTAGTTATTGAATCTGTAACCACATCATATGTGAAAATATGTTATATATAACATATTATAACGTCACATTTCTATACCATTTCTTTATGATAAAAAAATTTGACTGTCATATATTTAGACCCCTTGAGACCTCTATTATTAATAATACTATAAATTTATTGTCTCAATACAACCGTATGGGTCTATCCATAAAGTTAAAAACGGTCAACTCCTTCATGAGGTTCCGGAGCCTAATAGCCCAAGTAACAGCCTAAAAAAATGTTACTAACGATGCTTACATAGTAAAAGATGACATCGAATTTTATTTACTGCACCTCCTGCTAACATAAATATGTATTTCATTATTGATCTCATCTCATCTTAACAAATAGCAAAGTTTACATCTAAATACCCTACTAGCTACAATAATTGAACATGTCTGTAAATTAGTATATAATCTCTTGTTCTCTTTAAGTACCTTAAAACCTTCTTGGAAGCAACCTAGTGATCGCGTCCTGGATTTGACTAATTTCTGCCTAGAAGCCCCATCGCAAAGACGATATTTAGTCTAGTGCAAATTTGAATACTTTTAAGTGCACTGACACAAGGTACACCATTTAACTAGATTTTCTCAATATTTAAATAAGAACAATATAATGGATTCGGTCCATCACTCTTAACGATAGGAGCAATTCCTGGCTTGCAATGATGTATATTGAATATTTTGAATATTTCCAAAATACGATCAGTAAATGTTCTCTGAGATAAATCCTATATATATGATGAGAACAATCTTTACAGATCTCAGTACAAATGACAAAAGATACCTCAAGGTCATTACTTGTAAGTAAAATATCACATACATAGAGTATGAGAAAATAATTTTCCTCCCATTGACCTTGTAGTATATATATACTTAATTACTTTGTTTTCAATTGAACGAAATAACAATACTATGAAACTTTAATAATATTGTCTGGAAACTTGCTAAAAAACTATGAATAAGATTTTTCAGTCTACACACAAGTTTACTTGAATTATTTACTGCAAAATCCTCCAGTTACACTTTATAGATTTTGTTATCAACGTGTCCATTTGAAAAGATAAATATCTATTTGGCGTAACTCCATATCAAAAATAAACTATTAATGCAACGTTCACTTTGAAAGAATCTTTAAAATACTAAAAAGAAATAATTATTTCTTTACTATTAAATATCCACCCATCTTTCAAAATGAAAACTTTAGCTACCGGTTTGACTTTAAATTCCACAATCTTTCTTTGAAATCCTTTTAGTTTTGTACGCCAATTTGCAACTAATGAACTTGTGATCTTTAGGCAAGTCAATAAGTTTCCAAACACTATGATGTTTTATAGATTGCATATCACTTTTTATGCCATCTAATCACATACTTGATTGAGGATAAGGAACAACATTTATATAAGTGACTAAATTAATCATGTAGTAGATATTGCAATCATGCTCTTACAGATAGACTATATAATATAATGGTATAACTGATCGTCTTTCCCTAACAAATCCTCTGATTCAACCACTTCATTCTACACTTGAGAGGTTTGAGAAATTTCATCATAAAACTATATCAAGAATAGTACTTAAACATCAACAAGTTTAGTCTATGATACATGAGATTCCACAATTGTCTGTATAAGTAAAGACAAATACACAGTTACCTCCATCGTACTGTTATCCTTATTAGTCTGAGAGTAACTATCCTCTACAACTATGTGGAACTCTAAAAACTTTACTATCTGTAATTACATAATTCTTGTACCTTCATTAAGGTCATAAAATCGATACCCCTTTGAACAATCCGAGTAATATACAAAATAATTCTGAATGGATCTAAATTCCAACGCACTTAATATTGGATTAGATAACATCACTTCTATATGACACGTCTAAATTTAATATGATTCAAGTAATTTACGTCAAGTCCATAACTTAAAAGAAATTTATGAAACAACTTTGGTAAGAAACACATTTTGTATGTGAAAATGTTACTTTCAAAACATCAACCCACAAAAGACCGGATAAATTAGTCTTACTAATCATACTCATTACCATATTCATTATGGTGCAATTATACCTTTCGGCCAAATCTTTTTGTCAGGATTTTCAAACATAGTAATTAAGGTACCACCTCAGAATTTACCAGGTATTTGACAAATGACCCTTTAAGCTATTCCGCATCATCATACTTGCCAAAATACTCACGGCCACTATTAAGCCTAACAACCTTTAAAACTAATTCTAACTAATTTATTCTTTATATCGGTCATTTTACTTCCACAATAATCTATATAAGTCTTTAGATAACCGTTAAGAGTAGACAGAATATCAACATTGTCAACTTTTCTACTATTTCTTTAGACATGTGTGAGATTATTCCTTAGACGGAAAATTTTTGGAAATAACTTTTTCAACCTTATATGAGACGTATATATCATTAGGACTTAAACACAATCTTTGCAGATGTGTCCTAACAAGATATAATTTCAAGTCACTAAGGCTTCCATCATTTGCCTAACAGCACAGCCCGTGGGCAAAACATTTTTCAAGTGTTCCTAAATGGAATGCTTCATGGACAATAACCAAATTTTATTGCTCTTTTCTCAAACAGCAAATCATATGTCCACAACTTAAAATTTGAAGCAGTAAAAATCTCAATAATAGTGGAGTTAATAATTACAGAAAATGTGACTAAAAAACAAGCAATGTATATAATTAGCATCATGTGAACACTGGGTAACTTGACGTACAAGTATACATCCAGAGAGTTACACACATAATCATATAATCACCTTTGGGCAGAATACATGACATGCAATTGTACACTCCCCACATGATAGCGGTTATGAGAATATATTCCAATGTTTGTGAATTCATCACCTTTGGACATATGTACCACTAAGATCAGTCGCTCTTCCACCACACCATCATGTATCCATCCATGAACTAATACACAATTACCTCCTTTGGGAGTATGACTACGCATTAGACCAGGAGACATCATAATCAATATAGGAGACCCAAATTTCTCAAACACAATCAAGTGTGCCACTTTAGCAGTCATAACTCAATTGAATCCTTGAAACTCTCTCATAGTATGGATATAGACTTTACTTCTCACTTACACCATATACATGTGATTTTAACTTTAATGATAGAGGCAGTAAATCACTAAAATCACATATCATACTAATTACACTACTTCATTCATTGATAATATCGTTATTCATTAATAAAAATTAAATTTATATATATTATCAATAAATCACATTTTTATAATATTTATGTGATAACATAGCTGTAACCCAACACCTGTATTTCCAAAATCATGAAAAAAAAATACAAGAAAATACGCAAAAATATACTAAAATACATGTATTTAGGGTTTCGTATGTATTTTCACATCCATAAAATCATCAAACATGTAAAATAAATACACCATAACATAGAGGATAATCATACAAACCTAACGCCGCCAGCCACGCACAGATTAGAGGTTGCACGCACCCGCATGTGCTGCCTAAGTGCGCAGCGCGTAGAGCTCACGCATGGGAGTATCTTGATTGGTCAAAACCGGTCCAACTGACAATGGTTCAATCGATTCCGGGCTCAACCGGTTGGTCCAGCCATCCGGTTCGACCGGTTGACTGGTCCGGTCAACAATTGACCAAGTCAAGTTGGGTTGGGCCCGGGTCACTAACATCATGATGACATCAACACAATGCGTGGGTCGCACGCGCAGCCACACCTCGCACGTGGTGGCGCGTGACCGCGCGTCTCCGACGCCCTGGCGGCACGTGGGGGCGCATGCTGGTGCGTGACCGCGCGTCTCCGACGCCCTGGCGACACATGGGGGCGCGTGCGGCCTCCCCCGACGATGCGCTACCCACAGATCTACTCATCTCGACGAGCCTATTCCGAATTTGTAATTTAATTTGATTTTTATTGAACAAAAAATCACAAAAATCACAAAATTATGGCAAAATTCTATGCGTTCAAGTTCTAGGATTATGGTCGTTCTGATATCACATGTTAAATGTAAATTGCGTCATCCCAAGATCTCCATAATCAGAACAAGAACATGTATAATTGAGTAAAAAGATTAACGCACATGTTTTGGGATTCATCATTCTTGAAGTAAAAGCGGAAAACCGATGTTCCACGCGCAAATCATTCTCCTCTATTGCCCTCTATATCACTGGCTCAATGAGACGGCCCCCTCACCCTTTAGTGCTAGGTTAACGCTCCTTATGTGAGGAGACATGTGAGAATTAGGGTTAGGGAGAGACTTGAGCACTATTTATAGAGTTTCCAACCAAGCTCCCTCATTACAGGCCAGGCTCAACTCGGCCCACATTAGCTAGTCCCATATTTAGACTAATTAAGAAACTTTCTATCTCACCTTAGACAAAACCCCGTAAAACGATAAATTGCAATGTCAATTAATGTAGCTCACATCAGAAAAACTCTTACAAGCACGTCCACTCTAAAAAACTGATGGACATTATTCTGCAAATCCTACTGTGCATTTCATTCTTCATAAAAACAAGTGTGCAATCATCGACACAATAAGTATAGACATTATTTTTCAGACAAAGAAAAACATCAGCACCTTAATACTGATGAACATCCCCAAAAATAAAAAGAAAAAAACGACTCTCCAAGCTTAGTCAGCAGTTCGCTAATTGAATCATCCACACTATCAAAATCACGAGGATCATTAATCCAGCAGGAGGTGATTGCCCCAGTTGCTTATTGCCAATTTATGTGAAGATTTTGGCAAGATCAATGATGTGATGGAGCAACTGACCGTTGAATGCTAAGTAAAAGAGAAAAAATAGTAAGATTGCATGCAATGAGGTGGGTTCAACCAAGCAAGGAATGAGATCGTGTGCACCATGGTTTTAAGAACATGGAAAGTGAAACTAAACACGTGTCCAAATCTTTAATCAGGACAGCACATGATTGGAGGCAAGCAGGACAGATAGTAGCATCCATTGTCATGCATCCATTAATGCAAATAAGAAACCGCAATATTCTCTAGCTGTAGCACCAGCAAAGCAGAATAATCATAATGACGACAACGACAATGATGAATATTCGGTAGCTTTTGCAAATAGCACAACAAGAATTATTATATTACTTATTTCAAATAACAAGTCGGCCAGATTACTTATAGCTTCATAACTGATTCGTGCAAGAAGCTATACACCTGCGAGGATGTATGATGGTGGAAAGACATCACTCGATCACTCGAGCAGCAAAAAATTGAAGCCCACCACATGGCAACCTTCCATCAAACAGCCACAAGAATGTCTGCATTCATTGTAGCAGGAACAGCCCTATTAAAAGAGGATAGACCCAAATTCAGGCCCTCCAAGGCGGTTTGCCTTATGTGAAAGGCTTCATTAGCCATCCCAGCCTTTAAAAGGCAAGAGCCAAAAGAATTAACTGTGATGCCATCAGGAGCACAACCAACCGACAGCATCTTATTTTAAATTCTCATTGCTTAAATCATTCTCCCCTTCATACAATGCCCAATGATGAGAATTGTAAATGTCAATTTATCAGGTCTGCATCCCTTGTCCTCCATCTCCGCCAAAAATCCATTAGCTTCATCCATGATGTCAACTGGACTTTTTTGTTCACTTGTTTGCCAAAAGAAAATGCTTGCTGAAACGATCATTCCCCCGCTCAGGGTTTCAACGCTTCCCATGAGACCTAGGAATAGATTGCCGATTGCTGTAGAATCTATTAGCTAATCATTGAAGATTAAGACCTATGTCAGTATTAGATATTCATTTTCTTCCAATCCTTCATATGTGCAGAAAGACTGGAGAGAAAAGGGCATTGTAAGCGCAATTAAAGATCAGGGGCACTGTGGATCTTGCTGGACTTTCAGGTTTTTCTTTATTTCCTTTTTAGATTTATATTTGTCTCTCCGTAGTATATGACACTGTTATAGCTCTAGAACTCATTGAAATGTCATTATGCTAGACTGCTGGTGACCTCTAATTTGAACTTTTGCAGTACACATATTGTCCGCTTTGGTACTAAGTCCTCACGGTTTTGTTCCTCTCAGGGCAGCCCATACTACCCCCCAAGAAAACGCGTATATACGCCCTGGGTTTCTACTGTACACCTATTGTTCACTTTAGACACTAAGTCATCACGGTTTTGTTCCTCTCAGGGTAACCCATACTACCCCAAGAAAACACGTATGTACAGTTAGATGGCCCATTGCCTTATAAGCTAGCCCAGGACTCCCTCCCTAGGCGATGTGGGACAAGAGAGGGACCCCTTCCTTGCGCACGTCCAGGGACCGAGACGCGAACGCACCGCCATCCCTCCTCCCCGCACACCACCGCTCGGGCCGTCACACTCTCCTCGCTCACGTACTGCCGAGGTGATCTTAGTCCGTTCTCCGTACTGCCCTGGGTCTGGGTCGTCACACTTGAGGCTGCTTATCACCAAGCATTCGGGAAACAAATCTCTCTGTCTGAGCAGCAGCGCGTGGACTGCGCTGGGGCTTTCATTTGGATGTAGTGGTAGACTGCCATCCCAAGCCTTCGAGTACATCAAGTACAATGGTGGCCTTGATACCGAGGAAGCATATCCTTATACCGCAGAGGATGGTACCTGCAAATTCTCAGCTGATAATGTTGGTGTCCAAGTGCTTGACTCTGTTAACATCGCCTTGGTAAGTTTTGTGGACTATCTGTAGAGTTAGCGAAAAGAAAAGGAAAAAGAAAAGAAATTGCATAAAAAAATATTCAAATTGCTGGTCTGTTTATATTTGCATACATGGTGGATTCAGGGTGCTGAGGATGAACTAAATCCTGCAACAAGCGACACATGTGGTAGCACTTCCATGGTGAGCATTTGCTAATATAATGAAAGGAGCACTTGTTGGAAATTTTCTATAATATGGGCTTACATTAATTAATTGATTTTCTATTTTAAATAATCGGGTTAATGGATATTCCAATATTTGTTGAACCCTAAAGTGATCTGATTGAATTGGGTATTGGCATCTATTGATAACGGGCCCAGTTGAGCAGCAAAGTGTAGCAATTGTGTTTAACTGAAGCCCGTAATGGGAATGGCCCAATTGACACACTGTTGATTAAGATTTGCTAGGTCCTCTCTCTAGCCTATAAAATGGTAGGTTATACCTATCAATTGCTTTAATCCCATTGAAAGCTGCTATATCGAAATAAGTCATAGAGAGGAAGATCTGGCATTCCAATAGATCCCTGATAATAGATCCATGATTATCAGAGTGATCTACTTTGCTTTATCAAACAGGTACGCTTTAATTCCGCTGTATTTATTGATGTCGGTGTTTTACAATCATATATGGATCCGTTTTTCATGATTGATTAATTATTCATGTGAATAATTTTCTACATGTGGTATCAGAGCCAATCATGATTGTATAACCCAAATTTTATCTTTTTATGAACAAAATTCGAAATTTTCCTCTTTGAGCCGAATATGGGCGTTATTTTTCACGTGGATTTTTTGCTTGATTGATCCTGAAACCATAGGGCTTTTGTTCTACTTGTCGAGATATTTTCAACCATATATATTTTGTATAATTTCATTGAGAAATTGAAAGAGATTTTTCTAATCCAATTCGCACGCTTCGCTTGAGATCGCAGTCCGCCTCTCGCTTCGCGATTCGCCAAGATGAACGACAATCCACCCTCTCGTGTTCGGTCTAATTTTTTCTGGGAAAGTTCTTGTTTGATTTTCCGGGAAAATATTGTCATTGGCTCCTCTCTTTTTCCCTCGTCGCGATTTCTTTGTTCGGCGGATTGGACGTGCCTTTTTTGAGCAATCTCTTCTGGCTTTCCGAGGGATGATCGTAGCCGTAGTTTTGTGCGGTTAGAGGTCGGATTGCCCGAGCAGGTGCGTCGAGGAAGCATGGGGCGATTGATTGTCGGTGCGCGTTTTGGGAACAAGTTCGTATTTTTGAAACCCTAGTGTTTCAGCTACTAAGTGAGCCCGTGGTTTCGGTTGCGTACTGTTGCGAGACAACAGTATCCTAAAACTGCGGAGACGGTCGAAATTAGAACTCCGGAACAGTTTTTGTTTTTTCAAAGTTGTTGACTGATTGTAGGCCGGATTTGCTAGCAAGTAAGTAGTGCAGAGCTTGGGATTTGACTGCTTCGAACTATGCTCGTTATTTTTTTTTAGGAGATTATGGTAGCTGATTTTTTTTTTTATGGGAAAATTCTCAGACAGTGTTTGTTTGCTCCCGAGTCGTATCCGCGCTTTCTGTTTTGTTATTTGCTTGTGTTCACGTTTGTTGTTTTGGGGCTCATCTGTTAGAATCAGTTTCTGGGTTACGTGGATTGCGAAATATTGTCATCAGTATCCGAAATATTTGCTACATGTTGGGTAGCCATAGTAAATATTGTAGAAATTGCTCCGCGCATGGGAGATTTTCTTGTTCTTGCGTTCCTTTACGCTTGATCTTGTTTGATGGTTCCTTGCGGCGTTCTGATTTTGTCACATTGCTGACATCATGGGTTATTTTATTTTTGTCATGTGATGGCTTGGCCCTTCTGTTCGACTTTTGAGTTATAATGGAGTAGGGAAATTTGGCAACTCGGTGGAATTTATTTGATTGAGAAAGATGATTGATGGTTGTGTTGTTTAGTAGCCAGTTGATCATTTTGCACTACCGACATAATTATGTTCTGGGAAATCTTCCAGTAAAAAGATTTGGTTGCATTAATTGCTTGTATAGCGTTTTACCCAAATCAGGTGACATGTGTCCACTGACCACATATATTTGTTTCGCATTGATTAAGCAATATTAAGTATTCCTCTCGAGTCACATGTGTTTCATCTATGCAAAGTTTCGCTGGGATTTATTTGATAGTGAAAAAGTTCTAAAATTTTTAAATTACTTGCAATTGATTGATGTTTATCATTGCATGGGTATTGTTATATATATGTTTTAGAATCCTTTTATTGCATTAAAGTAAGCCCCATCTTCCTCTCCGTTCTCTAAATTTCGAAATCTTAATTTGGAAAATCGTTGCTTCATGCTCGTTCCTTTAATGACATGATTGTTTTGGCTTGAGCGGCAGGATACTTATAGTTTCGACCAATTGGCGGCGTGTTCTAGTTCCTTTAGATACTGATGCGATATTAGTTGCTTGGAGTAATTGTGTGCATAGTAGCAATAATTTGTCTGAAGTCTGTTTTAGCCTTTCGTGTACAGCTACTATGTTCACAATGAATTTATCTCTGGAACTAGTGGCTGCCTAGCATGTGTGGGTAGTGCTAGGATTTATATACAGAAGTTGTCAACTAACTTGACGTGTGCATCCTTTATCTATAGAACTGCGTTTTTTTTTTTTTTTAACAATTCTGTTGATTGGAGTGTTGAACAGTAATGGGTTGACTATCGGTACTTGATTACTCAATAGACATTTATGCAGCTCCCAGTAAAAAGAACTCAAATTTTTTTTTTTTTAGCGTGGTTTGTGCTTTGCGGTCAACCGTCCGCTTTTTTGGAAAGTGGCGGTGAAATCCCAAGGGAGGTTACCGTCACAGTAGTTAGCCATCTGAGATTTGTCAAATTTTTGGGTTTTGTCAGTTTTTGAATCGGTTTGTGAGATGGATTTTGATGCTGGAGCATGGTGGGTTTAGGTATTGGGAAATCCCATGATGCGGTCTTCTTGAACGTTGTGCTTAAAGTAACATAAATTAAAGTAAATTTTAGATCGTTTTAAATTGGGAGGATCTGATTCTTTAGTATATAAATATTTGTTCTGAGGATATGATTATTTATTTAATTATTCTTTATTCTTCCTCTGTGGGTGATCAAGTTAGAGAACGATCTTGAATTTGCATCGTGTTGTGCGGGATCATTAGCTGTGGGAGTGATTTATGTATCCTTGGTTGGTTGTTGATGTCTCTCTCTTCTATCCTTAGTGCTAAGTGGCATGCCTTTGTTCTATTATTTATATGTTACTAATTTGAGAAATATATGGCACTTTTCTTGCTTCCCGTCGCCCATTGTCAAAGAGCTTAGCCTACGGGTAGTTAGGATCTCGGGCCCAAAATTTGTCAAAGTGATGCTTTCTTTCGTAACATATTGCAATTATTACTGCAAAATCAGTGTTCACTTTTCTATTTGCTATTTTGTCTTGGTCTCTTGCCTATATGTACTTGGGACTTGAAGTGAGTGCTTAAGATTTGCTGGTGGGACTTTTATTTATTAATTTAAACATGAGAACCTATTGACTAAAGGTGACAGAATGGTGGGTTGTTTTCCTTTCAAACTGTAATTGGTTATAGTGCTTGCTTAGAGTGTTCTTCATTCTATTTAAGTTGAGGTCAAGTAAGCAGCTTGGTTCTTTTTCTTGCCTAGGTGTTGTTGTTTGGTATTTGGTGCATGAGTAATTTAAACTTAAATACCAAACATGCTTACTGAAGTGCTAGATGCACCTATCCTTTCTTTTGTTGGGTTAATTCAATGATTTGGACTAAAACCATTTTTCTGACCCCCCATTTAAAAAAAAAAAATTTGTGGCAAAAATTGTTACTTGATAAATGCAATATGATCTTGGCAAGCACATATTGTAAAGTGCTTCATATTGTTAGATGAATTTTGGGCATATATTTTTTTGGAGTTTCGTATTGATAAAAATTAGTATATACAATTACTCGCCCAAAGGGAGTTATTGTGTATACTAATTTGAAAATTGCATGAAGATAAATTCAAAAATTAAAAGATGGGGATGTATGACTCAAAAAGATTTATCTACCCAAAGGGGATAAATTTTTTAAAGTTATATGTAATTCCCCTCTATATTGATATATTAGAGATGAATGATGGGGATGTGTGACTCAAAAGGTTTATCTGCTTAGAGGGGATAAATTTTTTAGAGTTATGTGTAATTCCCCCTCAATGTTCAGATAATGGAGATATATATAATTTAAAGGATTTGTTTGCCCAAAGGGGATTGATCCTTAAAGATTATATGTAATTCTCTTTTATCGTCTCTATATATTGATATCATGGAGATGTATAATTTAAATGATTTGTCTGCCCAAAGGAGATGGAAAATTGTGCATTATACACTCTGCCCAAAGGGGAGTTTATAATGTACTAATTATTTTTGTTGAAATACTTATTGCCCATAATTGATCTTATTGCATTATGTGTGACAAACAGTTACTTTTGCTATAAATAACAATGACACAGTTGAAATGTTAATTGGATCAAATATTATACTGTTAAGGACTTGGTAAAAAATGGAAGACATTGTGATTAAGAATGTTAGAACTGAGTCCATGTTGGCCAATCCTCTAACAAAAGGCTTACGACCCATTTTGTTTAAAGAATATGTAAAGAATATGGGTGTCTTAGATTCTTTTGATTTATTTTGTTAGTGGGAGTTATATAATTTGTATTTCTGGATATTATAGTTATATGCAGACTGATAATGTTTTTATGATGTCTATTAAAGCATTTATTTTCAATGATTGTTGTTATTGATTCTATTGTTATCATTTCTCCTATTGACTGAGAAATGGAAGTATAAAACAGTATTTTTAAACAAATTTTAGTTTAAAGATGACTGGATGTCACTGATTATGAGATCTCATGTTGGATTGTGACATAGTTAAGCAAGTTCATATTGTTTAGAAATTGCGTTAATGCAGTTTCATGTCGTTGAGAAATTGCATTGAGGACCGATAAGAAATAGTGTAAATTTTGATCACATGTTGGCACTATTTCTTACTACACTACTAGGCCCATGATCCATGAAAATATAATACTTATTATATGTGATTATGGAAGGTCATGTGTTGTGGTATTTTCTTAACCCATTGATTTCCATAGTCCTATACTGAGGTTATATAGGATTGGATTGGTATTGAGATGCCATTATTGAAATATTATTTTTTTTAAAGTTGTGGCCACATAAAACAAAATTTTCAGTTATTAACCCGATAGTGTCGTTTTCAAATATAAAATCCTTTTCAAAATAAAATAAGTTAATTAATGTAGCCCAAGTGGGAGAATGTTGGAAATTTTCTATAATATGGGCTTACATTAATTAATTGATTTTCTATTTTAAATAATCGGGTTAATGGATATTCCAATATTTGTTGAACCCTAAAGTGATCTGATTGAATTGGGTATTGGCATCTATTGATAACGGGCCCAATTGAGCAGCAAAGTGTAGGCAATTGTGTTTAACTGAAGCCCGTAATGGGAAGGGCCCAGTTGACACACTGTTGATTATGGTTTGTTAGGTCCCCTCTCTAGCCTATAAAATGGTAGGTTATACCTATCAGTTGCTTTAATCTCATTGAAAGCTGCTATATCGAAATAGGTCATAGAGAGGAAGATCTGGCATTCCAATAGATCCCTGATTATCAGAGTGATATACTTTTCGTAAAGCAATGGCTCAAACAGGTACGCTTTAATTCCGCTGTATTTATTGATGTCGGTGTTTTACAATCATATATGGATCCGTTTTTCATGATTGATTAATTATTCATGTGAATAATTTTCTACGGCACTATCTCCATCTCGATCATGTTTGAAGGATGCTAGTGTGCAGGAATTAGAGAGCCTTCTATATGTCTCAACCATGACATTTACTTGAGTACCTATCTTGTCGAGAATCATATAATTCGATTGCACACTATTAATAAGTTATGCATGCAAGGCAGTGTTCATGCTCTCGTCTAATATAAAACTGAATGTCCTATATTAGGATGTGAACCATGCTGTTCTCGCTGTTGGTTATGGAGTTGAAGATGGTGTTCCATTCTGGCTCATCAAGAATTCCTGGGGAGCAGACTGGGGCGACCGCGGATACTTCAAGATGGAGATGGGGAAAAACATGTGTGGTAAGTCCCCTCCTCTATAAAATTCTTTGATTTTAGTAGTATTAACCAAAATATACAGCGCTGGAATGACTACGCTTTTGAAATTCTCGCAGTCTTTCAGTTCATGTCCATTCATCATTTGATTAATTTCCTAGTAAGTTACTCCGTGCTCATCTAATGTTCTTAAATTGCAGGAGTCGCTACTTGTGCATCATACCCTGTTGTGGCCTAGATTGTTTCCAGAGGATCAATGGGTTCGTGTGCCAGGTAATTCGAGATATATATTTCGCACGAAGAATTGCTCCGCCCTGAGTTGGAGTGCTATAATGTTAGCACAAAAGGGTTTAGCTCAGTGCAAAAAATAATCTTCAGGACAGCTGCAACTCCGTATGGTTATTGTTATATGAACAAAGACTTTGTAAATACCTTTCTATGTTTGTGAGGCATGGAACGCTCTCTTTGCAAGAATAACGCATCAAATTCCCACCAACGCTGTGTTTCTGGGAAAGGAAGAAACGTATTGCTTACATTCATTATGAACCCGACTTTCGGCAAATCAAATTCTCGGCAAAGCTACACCTTCCCGAGTGAATGAACTAGTTCTGCAATTTTTCAAAAGGATTCTCCTAGATAAAAAAACTCGTTAACAAAAGTAATAAGTCTCCCTAAGCTGTTTTGCATCCAACGTGTATACGACTGCTAAACTCGACGGAAAAGTCCCTCGACTAGTCGTCAAATCATCAAAGACAAACCATTGATTAAAGCCCTTAAATGGAGTTATATATCCGATACTAAACAGAAAAGATCTACTCAGTAGATTTCACGATCCCAAAATTTTCTCAAATCTTGATATAAATTAATGGAATGTCACGTCATTTAGACTTCAAAAATGCTCTCGCAGAATTTAAGAGGATTATAAATTATATTTTCAATCCATATTCTCAATTCATGGTCTATATTGATGATGTTCTTATTTATTCTTCAAGTGTTGATCACCATTTCAAACACATATCTATTTTCATAAAAATAGTTAGAAAGAATGGATTGGTGGTTTCCCTACCTAAGTATCCCTTTTTCAAATGAAAATCAGATTTCTTGCCAATGAATTGTTATTCTAATCGAAATATCTATAATATTCACGGATTCCAAATGAAATCAAAGACAAAACCCAACTACAAAAATTGTTGTGAAGTCTCGATTATGTCCTGGATTTCTTCTCAAATATTAATGTCATTTGTAAACTTTTATATCAGTGATTACAACCAAAAAAAAAAAAAAAATTGTAATCTATTCACACAAATATTATTAAACAGTTCAAAGAACACATCAAAAAGACTCCATGTCTTCATCTGGCAGACCCATCTGTATTTAAAAGAATAAAAAAGGATGCTTTAGAGGTATGATGCGAAGGTATTCTCAAACAAATTAAAAACAGTAAAGACAGACAAAAAAATAACATTATCCACACACACAAAAAAAATCTCCTCTAAATATTGGAATGGTACCCAACCATATACACGTAAAGCCTATCTTTGGCTTATCACTGATGTTTAGCTTAAGTATTTAACATGAAATCATACTTCTACATTGCACTATAATGGCCAACGTAATAAATAGAAGGAAAATTTAGGATGTCACACTAGTGTTGATCTCGAAACATTAAGATTTTTCTTCATTTTTCCGTCTTCCTCTCCCATCAAATGTGTCCTTGACAAAAATTTCGCCTTTTTGTTTGCTCTTGTGCGATTGTTCAGCCCCGTATCCACCGGAACGGGCTAGATTTCTAGCGGGCTCATGTCTCTAACTACGTTGATTTTATCAGTGAATGATCATCGATCACTTGAGAGAGAGGTCCCTCAGGGAAAATCCTAAGAGAGACACTCGAGTGGAATTCTAACTGATAGAAAAGGTTCACGAGTAGGAATGATCATCGATCACTTTACCAAACCATGTAAGCCCTTGAGGTTTCTAATTTTGTGGGAAAATTACCAAAAAAAGTTATCCTATTGCACTTGCATCAATTCAATTTTAAACATTCTAACGATTCGCTCGTACATCCTTTCGGTCAATGTTGACTGGAAAACACTAACGTGGCGATCCAATCAATATTAGTTGTTCTATGTGGCTGTTCTATGTGGTGTGTGAGTGCTAACACTAAAAAAATTTTAAAAAATTTCTAGGTCATGTCTTTTTTCATTTGTCTATTTTTATTCTTTACTTTCTACTGGTGTCTGGTTTCCAGCAATGGCAACAAGGGTTGGCGAGGGTCGGCAAGGGATGACCTTACCCGGGGAGGGCCACCCTAACCAAGCCCTCACAAGGCCGTTGTCACGTCTCAGAATGTCACATGCGTCACATAGCATTTCCGTTTATACTTATAATTATAATTACGCACGTGGAAGAACAAAACTTTTTTTCACAACATCCCTTACAAGAAAATCAAACAAGTTCAGTAATATACATGTCTTCAACTTTGTACAAATACCAGCAGTTTAATCACAACAAAATGCATAGTCTTGGGAAATGTCGGGCGACCTAACACCACTACTCTTATACTAAACCAAAAGCAACTCTAAACATTAACCAAGCCACCATCTAACTCAAGAATTGATGGCTCAAGCATCATATCGTCCTCTCCATCGACATGTTTAGGGGACCACGATACAAATCTGAAAAAATAATAATAATAATAATAAGGGGAGAGCCAAAGTCCAGCAAACAAAATCTCTTAGTTTAAGGTAGGAGATCAACTTACCACTAAACCCGGTACCAACCAACAACATGAGTTCAAGCAATACAAAATAAACATGTTTGACGAGTGTGGAAATAATGCATTATCTTTCTATAAATGATATGATGATGGAAACAAAAAAGTAACATGGCATAAGATCAATCATTCAAAAGCAAGTAAATGGCATATTATTTTATGATGCACCGATATCACCAATGTCTCACCACTATACACATCGAAGATCTATTCTTTACTGAGACCAATATTACATAATAGTAACCATTCAAATGCAAGCAAATGGAATAATATTTTATGATGCGTGGTTACCACTAATGAGACAACATACGAATGTACACATACGCATGATCAAGACTTATTAAGAAAGATGAATAATGATCGTTGTTTTAAAATCATTAGACCTACAAGTAGGAGGGTTTGTATGTTCCAATAGAAATGCTTCAAGTGACCCTAAATAAGTAGTTAGGGTGCAAATGGCCTGATAAGATTGGTTACAAGAAAATATCTCTAGAGAGCTCCTTCTTGGCCGGGTAAAAGATTGAGTCACGAGGGCATTAAATGACTAAGGTGAAAGAGGTGATGTAAGGTATGACCTCAAAGCTAAATTAGGCTCAATGTCACTATGAGAATGTGGCTAAAAGAATGTGGCTAAAGATGATTGGTGGAAAAATGGAGAGAGAAGGAGAACTACTTCTTGGCCAATTAAAAATGAATAGATAAGAGTTAGGCTTATCAAGAGCATTAATTGGTTAAGGTAAAAAAAGATGATGTACTAAATGATATGAATACTAAGCTAGGTTCAATGTCTTTAGGAACGTGTGGGTTAATATCATTAGTAGAAAATGAGGAGAGATGTGTGCAATTTAGAGAATGGCTAACGGCTCAACTATGGGCTTCTAAACTAGACAAGTTAACGAAATGTTTATTAAATGAGTGCATAAACAGGGAAACCAGTGTTTAGTCAAAACATTAATAAACCAGAAAATATTTTGAATCCACTAATATTATTAGTGAACAATACGAATGCTATGAAAATTTCAATTCGATAAATTAAAAACTTGAAAAATCACCAAATATGTTACTCGGAGCATATCAATTCCCGTTTACAATAATATGGTGGTGAATAAATTACCGTCATTTTATATTATCAAGTACATGTCGACATCTATCGATTTACTTTTAACAAATCGACCTCTAAGCAATTACGGTCTCGAAAAAATCGTCCTAGTACCTTCCGCACCCCACAAAATTGATGGCCTTCATCCATATCCGAAATTCTAAACTAAATAATACTTAACTTTATATCCTAAATTTTATCAACAAAGATGGAAATTTCTGAATGTCACAATCGCCCTCGCCCAACCCTCATGAGGCCACCCTCATTGGCCAAAAGCGAAGGACGGCCTCACTCAGGCAAGGGTCGACCTCACTAGCCAAACATGAGGCCAAATGCGAGGCCAACCTTTACCAAATCTAGGCGAGGGTCACTAGACCCTAGGTGGCCATAATAATGAGAAAAAAGACTAGAAAAAATAAATTCAAAAAAAATTGTAAAAATTGTCTAAGTTTGAGTCGACAGTGCTACATGGGATAGCCGTTTTTTGCTTCAACGATTTCTAGTTAAAATTAACCGATAAACTATACTGATAAATTATCAAAAGTTTTAGGACTAAATTGACCAAATCATGAGATTTAGGACTAAACTAGCATGAGTGCAATAGGCTTATGTTTTATTTATCTTTCGAAATTATTTGATACTGTGTCTTGAGAGGCTTAAGGGGACCTTACTTGTTTCACCTAAAAAGGTAGGTCTTTCCTCTTGTTTAACTCTGTGCTCATGAACTGTGGTGTTAGGAATTTTTGGGGTTTATCTTAGCCCGCACATGTCATTTTCCTTCGCCTAATAAATTAAATTGTCGTTTTTTATTTCTGTTATGGAGAAGCCTATTTAAAATCTAGGATAACGCTCAATTTATCTCATGAATATGGTAAGATGCCATCAAGATCCAAATGAACGATCCAAACGCGACATTATTTGTATTTGATAACATGGAATATTTGATGACGTGGACTACGAAGATAGCCTTCATATGGTATTCGATAGAGGAACACACATCGGGGGCTCGCGAAGTGATAATGCTTGTGTTTATGTAAAGATTCTTCACGTAGGGGGCATTATTTCCGATGATAAAGACAAGGTGTCTCCCTCTTTGACCAGCCAAAAGTAGGTTTCGGTCGACCCATACCAACGTTAAACTTCCAGGAAACCTCACTGATGGGGACAACATCATCTCATTCATTGAATGTTATCCTCACTCGTCGTTAATAATGCAAGTAGTGGAATACTGCTGCGCGCACGAAGCGGCGTGATTCGGTCGTGGGCACTGAATATGTGACATGACAAGGGTAAAGAGACAGCTCAGTCTTGGTTGACGATGACTTGGCCACTTCGTTGGACCAACATGCGCACCTACACTCCCCAGTAAGTGACCACAACGATTTTAGAAAAAGAGCAGTTAAATCTAATTCGATCTGAAATAAAGTAGTGTTTAGATTTATTATTATCTTTAACCGGATTCCTTCTATTTATTTCGCGGCTTCTAGATAAATGTATCGGAGCCGTTCAAAGTCAAAAAATGGGAAAATATTAAGATTCCCTGTCTCCATGAATTTTCTTGTAGGACCATCTCAAGAGAGCTCAGTTCCATCTGCAACTCTATATTTTTGAGCGATTCTTAGATTCCCTGGGCCAAGAAAACGAAAGAGAAAATGATCCTTTTGCAAAGACTTGGAATTCACAACATGAGCTGACCTCCTCTTGTTGTAATCAAGTTCAATATGATGGGATCGAAGAATCGGGCGAGGTCGACTGCTCGAACTTGATTTCCAACATAATATTCTAGGCATAATAATGAGCTCGAGCTCGATACGATATGGCATATTCTTTCTTGCGTGTAGCTCCACTCAATCATGTAAGAGTGAATTCTAAGCTAATATGAGACTAGGCTTTGGATTACTTTCCTGTCGAACTCGTAGAAACCATCTCGTGAAGACGTGTACCTTGTCGTAATCCTTGCATAAAATATCTTGCATGCATGCGTATGGCCTTCAAGATTTTTCCCCATGGACGATCTTGGACTTCAAATTTTTTATATTGTGGCACGTTGGACAATACTATCTGTCAGAAGGTGATTGATTCCATGTCATCGCCCTCCATACGCAATGGCAAAAACAAGCAATAAAAGAGAAAAAATCGCCTGTTCTTTTCCTTTTGTTCGGACTGTGAGACACAGACCCAATCGGGTTTACACACGTGATGACCCCTAATCGGGCCATTGCCTGCTCGGTGTCTTTCTTGACTTACTGTCGCTTCTACGTAAGTATAAAGATGCCCGTCCATCTCCGCTCAGTTCACTCAGTTCCATCTCCGAACGCCCACACAGTTTGTGGAAACCACAGGGAGAGAGAGAGAGAGAATGGCTGGTGCTAGATTTCTGTGTTCCTTCCTCCTCGTCGTGACCGCTTGCTCCGCCGCAGCAGCTGGCTTCGAGGGCGCTGACCTTGAGTCCTCCATCCTTCAAACCGTCGGCCACACCCGTCCCGCCCTCTCCTTCGTAGACTTCGCCCGCGGGTTAGATATCAACACCCCACTTAGAAAAGAATAATGCAAAAAATAGAGTTGTGGATGTTAGACAATGAAGAGTACATGAACCTATAAATTTTATTAGATGATTGTCTAAGTTAAAATATCGGATATGTACAATCAATGACATCAATTTTAGTTTGGAGAAGAGATCCGAAAAATGCGAGAGTCGATAAAGAGAATAAGCCGACGTCAGTGTGACCGTGCAAGCTATCTGATAGAAGGCTGTTGTCGTAATAGAAGAATGCTATCAAGAAAAAGCCTATTTTATTATTAAACAATAAAAAATGCATGATCCTAATTACATGCATGACCTTATTGAAAATCAAGAAGTATTCGTGTTGTCTCTAACACTCATCTGGGTGTGTTCTTGATTTGTAAATTCGCCTTTGTTATCTATAAAAGATTGTTGACCTTTTCGATTGTTGTCGTTTATCCGCGTTGTTGGTGTTTGGTTTAGGCACGGGAAGACGTACAAGACAGCGGAGGAGATCAAGTTGAGGTTCGATAATTACAGGGAGAATCTCAAGCTCATTCGATCCACCAACCAGAAGGGCTTGCCTTACACTCTCGCTGTTAATCGTACGTGGCAGTTCTTGACATTTTCTCCTTCTCTATTTCTTGTTTTAGACCTGAAGATCAATTCGGTCATAGTCGTTTCGACTTGTTTCGTAACCCGAAGCCGAAGAGATGGTATATTTTAGCTGTTGCTGCTGTCGTCGTTGAGTTTGATTTGTGCTTGATGGTGGACAGAGTATGCTGACTGGAGCTGGGAGGAGTTCAAGACGCACAGACTGGGAGCTTCTCAAAGCTGCTCTGCCACCACCAAGGGCAGCCACAAGCTCACCGACGATGTTCTTCCCGAAACGGTATTTTTCATGGCGATGCCTCAATCGGAAGCTTTCCGCTCGTATCATCCTTCGTTCAATGAGATAAAACTACTTTGATTTAGACTAGCAGCTGTACTGCTTTTAGCTGTGTGGTGTCTTCTGTATCGACTGGCAATTTTCTCTGCCAAATTACAGCAAAATAGTTACTCAGCTGCCACTAGCTGCCTTGCGTCGGCATCATATTTTCGGGTGCGTGTGTTTTACGAAAAACTCAATAATATAAAAAATCACTTTCCGGTAAAATATTTTCTAGAAATACAGTTAATTTTTCTTTATTTAATCAAGAATGTTTTCTGTTGTTTGGATATTACTGGAAAATGATTTCAATCTCACAACTTTATTTCATGCCAAAAAATTTGAAATTATAAATCTTTAAAATTCGATTTTTAATTATTTTATTTCTCTCTTTTTTTATTTTTCTTTTTTAAAATTGAAATTTTTAATATTCTTTTTTTTCTCATTTATTTTTCTTTTCTTTCCTTCTCTTTTTCTCCCTTCCTCCGCCACTACCGGCCGACAACGGCCATAGCTCCGCCTCACCGGGAGCTTGTGAGCCGCAAGTTTGTTGATCTCGACAAAGCGCAACTTGCCCGACCTTGGTGAACTCGGGCTCACCTAGTTTGACTAAGCTGCAAGCACGTCGACTTGCACAGAGCTTAGGTTGGCGAGTTCACCTTGACGAAGCTCAAGCTCACCTAGATCGGCCGAGCCTCGAGCTCGCCAACCTTAGCCAAGCTCAGGCTCACTTGGTTCGACCGAGCCTGAGCTTGCCGGTCTTGGCCGAGCTCGGGCTCACTTGGATCGGTTGAGCCTCAAGCTTGCCAGCCTGTGTCTTGGCCGGTTGCCAAAGACAGGGGAAGAAAAAGAAAAAGAAAAAAAATAAAAATAAAATAAATGGTAATAAAAATCAAATATTTTTAGAAATAATTATAAATTAGATTTTTTTAAAATTATTTTTAATAAAAATAAAATTTTCATTAACCAAGGGCTCTAAGATTAGGAAAACATTTTGGAAAACATTTTCCGGTTCTTTCAAAGGGAAATCGTTTTCTTGAATTTAAATTTTGGTAGGAAAACATCTTTCGTTGACTAAGAAAATATTTTCGGTTGGTTCATTTTTCTAAGCAAACCAAACGCCAAAAAATGGGGTTCCACAAAACAAACACACTCTTCGTTTTCTTTGAAACATTCCTATATAATTGAGTTATAACGACAAAAATCCATTAGCTCCATCCATAACGACTGAACTTTCTTGTCCTGAACTTTCTTGTCCTCGCTTTTACAAATTGAAAGTGCTTGCTAAAACAACTTATTCTTTTTCTCCCCATCTCAAGGTTTTGGCACTTTTTATGAGAACTAGGACTAGATTGCTGATTACTGTAGAATCTACTGGCTGATCATTGAAGTGTGAGACCTATGTCAATATTAGATCTTTATTTTCTTCCAATCCTTCATATTTACAGAAAGACTGGAGAGAAAAGGGCATTGTAAGCCCAGTTAAAGATCAAGGCGGCTGTGGATCTTGCTGGAGTTTCAGGTTTTTTTTTTTTCTTCTTCTCCTTCTCTCCTCTTCGATATATATTTGTTACTCTCCCTCGTACGTGACAAACTTGTTAACTTGGCAACTCATTGAGATGCCGTGATGCTGGAGTGCTAGTGACCTCTAATTTGCACTTTTGTAGCGCCACTGGAGCTCTCGAGGCTGCATATCACCAAGCACACGGGAAAGGAATCTCTCTGTCTGAGCAGCAGCTCGTGGACTGCGCTACGGCTTTCAACAACTTTGGATGCGGTGGCGGGTTGCCGTCGCAAGCCTTCGAGTACATCAAGTACAACGGTGGCCTTGAGACCGAGGAAGCTTATCCTTATACTGGACGGGATGGTACCTGCAAATTCTCGGCTGGCAAGGTCGCTGTCAAAGTCGTCGACTCCGTCAACATCTCTATGGTAAGTTCATGGGCAATCTGTAGAGTTAGCCAAAAAAAAAGGAGAAGAAAAGAAAAAAAAAAACTCCGGAAATTTCATAAAGATAGCTTCAAATTGCCTAAATGTTTATATTTGCAATGCACGGTGGATTCAGGGTGCTGAGGATGAACTTAAGCATGCAGTTGGCATGGTCCGGCCAGTCAGTGTGGCATTCCAGGCCACGGATGGCTTCCAGCTCTACGAGTCGGGTGTCTTCACCAGCGATGCATGTGGTAGCACTTCCATGGTGAGCATTTCCAAATAAAATGAAAGGAACAGTATCTCCATCTCTATCATGTTTGAAGGATGCCAGTGCATAGGATCCATGAAGCTTTCTAAACATATGTTGGAATTAATTAGGGATTCCTCTAGGATAATTTCCATGGTTAGAAATAATTTAATAATTCTGTCCATATCTCTTAAGATGGCACGTTGCACGAATATTGCAGGCAAATGACACATATATTGCACATATATCTCCATTTGATTGTGTATATTTTGATTAAGATAAAGCCTAAATATAGGTTCTTGTATTCTTCTTTAATATATACATCGAAATATGGGTTAAGAATAGCAAAACTACCATAACTTTGGTACGGCGCTCGCTTGAGTGCCACAAATTTGAAAAATTGAGCATTTGAATGCCATCAGCGATTTACCTCTTCAAAAAAAACCACTAGTCATCTTGCATGACTTCGCCGTACTAATATGGACACTAAACATTTGCTGGAGATAATTAGAGATTTCTCCAGTAAAATTTCCATCGTTGGAGAAATTTTAATAATTTTGTTCATTATTTATATCTCTCAAGATATTGCGCGAATACTACAACCAAATGGCACGTACATTGCTCATCTATCTCCCTTTGATTGTGCATATTTTGTTTGAGATATTATTTAGAATAGTTGTCTATAAAGCCTATAAATAATTTGTTTCACTCTTCATTAATATATATCGAAATACGCGCAAATTCCTCATTTCTATTTTCCACATTATTATTCTTAATTACATTGATAAATCTCTACCGCAACATTTAATTTGAGCATCTATCTCGTCAAGATCCATATAATTTGATTCCTTACTGCTAATGAAGTTTTTCATGAAAGGCGATACTCATGCTCGTGCCTAATGAAAACTAAATGTATTGTATCAGGATGTCAACCATGCTGTTGTTGCTGTCGGTTATGGAGTTGAAAACGGTGTTCCATACTGGCTTATTAAGAATTCCTGGGGAGAGAGCTGGGGCGACAAAGGATACTTCAAGATGGAGATGGGGAAGAACATGTGTGGTAAGTTCCCCCTTTTGGTTTTCGTAGAACTACTAGAACAAAACGGTGCTAGGATTACCATGCTTTTGAAATTCTCGCTGTTGTTTTAGTCCATGTCCATTCCTTTTATGCTTGACTTTCTACTAAGTTACTCCGTCCTCGTCTATCTATCGATCTTAAATTGCAGGTGTCGCTACTTGTGCATCATACCCTGTTGTGGCCTAGATTGTTTTTAGAGAACCTAATGGTCTCGTGCGCCAAGTGATTCGAGACATATTTGCTTCACCTCAAGGTTGAGTACTGTAATGTAGCATAGAAGGGTTTATGCATTAGCGTACAAAAATAATCTTCGGGACAATTGTAATTCCATATGGTTACTATTATGTCAACGAAGAACTTATAAATTCCAATCTATGTTTGCATGGCATGAAACCCTATCATTGCAAGAATAACACATTGTTGCAAAGGAAAATATGATTCTTCCACCAGTAAAATGGCATGGGATTGAAGGGGCAAAATTTCACTCGAACTGAACGCTTTCGCTTATTTACTTAGTAGAGATTGAATGCACGGTCTTACACACATGCTAACACTCGCCATGCGATGTTTAGATAGCCTAGGAGAGGTGATACTAGCTTTGATTGCACCAAAAGAGACAGTAGCCAACATCTTTTATTCGCAGGGCAAATTACACATGCAAAGATAAGCAAAAGTTCGTAGTTCGATTAGCCGCCATTCATATCCTCATTCCTTAACATGCTAATTAGAATTACATCGTATTGTGCACATGTTGCACAACAGTAATTCTTTTTCCTTTTCTTTTTGGTCGTCCGTTACAGTAATTGCTTGTCCTATTGGTGCCTGATGTTGGAATATAATACGCGGAAACGACAAGATTTTGTAATTTATTTCAATGCAAAATCACCAAAGAAATAAACGAGAGGTAATAAGGACACCAGAAATTTACGTAGTTCGGTCTTAGTATCAGTACTTACGTCCATGGGGAGAGCCAGCAGTAAATAATCCACTATAATCGGAGAATCAGAGTTTACAATTACTCACACGCTCGAATGTTTCCCACACCCAAATTTAATCACAAACCCAAAGTGTTTATAAATAAACAACTCATTTGGACATAAACTCACTACACAAAATTATCATGTGTTCAAGCTCAAAGTAAAACGCTCTACATACGCTAAAACCAAGAACGCCAATGTTTGTCTCTGCCCTGCGTACGTGCGGCTTGACGTTCGTCTTTATTGTGCGATGCTCTTCTGGACATGTGACTGCTCAGACCGTGCGGCGTTCACTTTTCTACATAAAAGAAATCCTAGCCTTTTTATATTATGTGCCTAGAGTCAAAACTTTGACTTTGGGCCTCAATTGGGATCCTTTCTTCAAAATTCCTATTTAGCTCCTGCAGATAAAGAAAAAACCTTTGCTCCTTTTTTTTTATTCTATTTTATTTCCTCTTTTGTAAACCTCCATGGAGTCCAACGAATCTCCTTCTGTTAACCGAAGATATCTAAGACCTGAAAAGAATTTCGAATTTCTTTTCTTGTGCGTAATCTTGAATATTATCATAAAAATATCTTCACGAACAACCATGTAAAAATTTTATTCAAGCGGATCACGTTTTGCAAACGCTCAAACTCAAGACATAATTTAACATTTCTCCACCTTAGCTTGATGTTTGAAATCAAGTTATAGTGTTCATCATACATGCCGCTCTCCCAACGCCCCAACGGCCGCTCACTCTCCACATACGCCAATAGAGCTCAAGCAGAGCTTGAGCTTCGCCAAAGGAACAGACTTAGTCATTATGTTTGCCAAGTTATCTGCTATAACAATCTTTTTAACAATAACATTACCCCTAGTTAAGACATCTCAGATGAAGTGGTACTTGATGTTGATATGCTTCGTTCGCTCGTGATAAACTGTATTATATGCCAAATATATTGCATCTTGGTTATCACAGTGTATATCCACACTTTTCTGTTCTAACCCAAAGTCCGAGAGCAAACTTTGTAACCATATCGTCTCTTTCACTATAAAGGTTAGTGCCATGTACTCTACCTCAGTCAAAAATAAGGCAATGTGATCCTGTAATGACGCTTTCCAACTAACTGTATCACCTGCTAGCGTAAACACGTACCTTGCTAAAGATCTGCGATCATCCAAGTCACCGGCGTGATCGGAATCCACAAAACCAATGGTCTTACTATCATTGTTGTCCCTCCGGTACATTATACCCACGTCTGTTGTTCCCTTCAAATATTTGAGGATCTACTTCACAGCTTCCCAATGAGCTTTACCAGGACACTTCATATAGCAACTAATCACGCTCACAGCTCGTGAAATATTAGGCCTAGTGCACACCATAGCATACATAATACTACCCACGGCACTAAAATAAGGAACACGGGACATATGCTCCTGCGGTGATAATAATACTACCCACGTGTCGCAACCAAATTTTTGAGTGAACCACCTAGGTTTGGCTAATGGATTACTAAGCCTAAACTTAGCTCGGACTCTCTCAAGCCCATACTAATTCGCGACTTAGGTTCAAGTTCTTAACATGCAATTGATTTTTCAATTAGAAGTCGCCACTAATCTATTTTTTGTGGGTCGATTAGAAACCCAAGTAAAGTAACGGGAGATTTACTTTACTCCTACAAACCGGAGATTGTGAATTCGGGGACTTAGTTACGCTAGATTTCTCTAACGCCATTTCAATAGCTTTCTCTTTTATTTTGAAAAAAAAAATGTTTGGCAAGCAGCTTGAATTGATTTTAATTTACCTCCCTAACATATGAGATGTTCATGCGGGTACGCAAACCACCAATTTAACACCCAAGAAAGCAATGAATAAATTGCAAGACTTACCTCATAACAACGAAAGCATCTGCAATGTTAGATCAAAATTTACATCGACAGTCCTAGATATGATTTCTAATTAACACGTAATTTATTTTTTGTTTTTCACTTATTTAATGAGAATCATGCAATGCATGCTACTAATCTAACATGAAATGATATGACATGGCAATATGACCTACCTATATGACATAAATAAAATGCAGTCTATCCTAAAGAATGAAATTGATTTATTCTAAGGCAATTTATTGGTATTTTCCATGAAATTCGAAATTAAGAAAAATGCAAAATTATCTAGCTAGATTAAGATATCAATCCAACATATATTAAGAATTGGGTTAGGCCAAATCCTAATTTAAACTAAGATATTATCTTAATTTAGCAATCTCTAATCTAAGATGCAATCTATCTAATAAATTAATCTAAACCTATAATTAAAAAAACACGCAATCTTATTCTAATATGCAATGACGTGCAAAGAATGCCCTAATTCCACATGACATATGCAAAATGATTTTTGTATTTTTTTTAATAAAATTCGAAATTAAAATTGCCAAATAATTAAACGTGCAATTTAAATTTAAAAAAACTAACATCCTAAATGAATGCACCTTTTTTGGATTTTTATTTAAGGAATTCGAAATAAATAAATTTCCTATTCTAAACATGCAAAATAACCCTAAAACAAGTAATATTCTAACATGAACCTAGTCTAACTCAAATATATATTTTTTTGGGTTTTTCTTTTACGGGAGTAATCAAATAAAGGCATCAAGAACAGCATGGCACCAAATCCAGCAAGATATCATCCATGTCCATTTAATTTTGGGAAATAAATTGATGAATCGTATCTCGCGCATGAGATCAAATTGGCCAATTTTTAAATAAAATCATGAATCGTATCTTGAGCGTGAGATTAGATTGACGATTTTTCCGTACGATTGCGGGTCATATTTCGAGCGTGAAATTGGACCATCAATCATATGTACTTTGCGAAATTAGGAAAATTTCCCAATTTAAAAAGCTAATCGATATTTTGTGGATATGATAGTATTCATACGAGATAATCCCATAAATTAGGATATATGAAAATCGAATTAAAAGAGATTCTTACCTAATATTTGGTGTCACGTGGACCACGTTGTCAAGTTCGGTCGAACGACGGATGGCGGGATGACTCACGGGTGGCAGTTCAAGGTGACGTGCTACTCAATGACGATATCTCGCTCAATAAGTAATAGTGAATTTTGAATGGTGGCTAATACTTCACTGATTTGGCCTGATAAGGTCACAAAGTTGACCAACACAGCATGGGGACGTCCACCAGAAGACTTGAACAGCAAAAAAGAGGGTTGCTCGCGTGAAGATTAGAACGTCCAGGGCTGGTCACCAATGTAACTCAGGTGTACGCAAGTGACACTGGGACTCGCGGGAACCTGAAAATAAAAGCACAAAAGACCGCCAACTCGGTGGGGTAGCGTTCAATGATGGAGGATTGACGGTGGTCAGGAAGCAACGGCGCCAACGCACAGCAATAACGAAACCAAATTAGCAATGCGGTTGGGTGCAACAGCTCGGACTCGGTTGACTTCTCAGGTGGCACGTGTGTAGGGAGTGGCTTGGCCGTCGTCGACACCTTAGTAGGGCAACAACACAATGTAGCAGTGATGGCGATAGAGGCACGGCCACAGGTCTAGCCGTGGGGTGGGCGCCTGCTTGGAGGGTTGCCTCTCCAGTGCAGCAGATTGGCAATGGCGGAGCAGGGACGTCGTTGCTGTGCAGTGGATAGGACCGGCAAGCGTCGCGGCTAGGGGCAAAGCAGAATTGTGACCGAGACAGAGCAGCGGCGTGCAGGCGTTGGGTCGACGCGGATCGGCACGGCGGCGGCTTCGTCGGGTTTCTGGTGTCGTGACTGGTGCAGGCGGCAAGGATCGGCGCAGCTTCAGCAGACGACGACAAAAGAGATCGGCAGAGGCACGGGCGTCGGCGCTGGGTCGCAGCTGGCATCCCGAGATAGGGCACAGGCAATGGTGCCCCGCGGCGGCCAGCGCAGCAGAATCTTCAAGCAGTTGCAAGGCAAGGGCAACAACGAGAAGATGAGCAGCAACTTTTTTCCTCTTTTTTTTTTTAACACTCTCTCTGTTGACACCTAATTTTGGCAACCCTAATAATAAAAATAAAAAATAAAAATCGCATCAGAACAAATAAAAGGAAAAAATGGGGAAAATCAGTCTGATTGATTATGCATGGAAGTCAGAAATTCTGATGAATAGTTAGATTTTGATAAATGCGGAAGCAATTAGAAAATTAGGTGAATAAAGGGCAAGGATTTTGATAAATGGAAGGAATCGAAGCAAATCGAGCTGATTGCGAAGTCACGCTCCGATTTGCAGCCATGAATTAATGCAACAAAAGATGGAAACTTGAAAATTGCCATGGAAAGCGACCATCTGAATCACTATAAAAGAGAGCCATAATTTTCGTGACCTGGGGGGGTTGTTTAAAAAAAAAGTTGGAGAGAAATTTGTGCAAGAAGGGGCTTTTTCTCGGTTGAAAATTTAAATACAAAAAGGAGAGCTTGTTTTCTTTCTCTTTTCTTTCGTTGGGGAAGAGGGAAAAGTCAAAAAAGAGAGAGTGAAAGAGACGTGAGTGCAGAGAGTGAACGTGCGAATAAACAAGAGAGAGAGAATAAAAAAATAAAAAAATAAAGCAAAAAAAACGCCATTGTTCATCTTCTCCGTGGCCTCCCTTTGCCACGTGACCGACCCCTACACCGCTGGTCTCCGAGCTGCACCGCTGACCTCCGCCACTACCGCCTCGCCGGACTTGCCCCTGACGCACAGGAGCATCGCCGCCGCGCCCGACACCATTGCTGCGCCCATGCTATTAAGAACAGAGCACAGCAAGCACAACCTAATCTAAGAGCACAGCAACAGCAAGCACAAAGTGTTGTGACTTCAACAAAGGAAGAAGAATGAAGGTGCCCACGTGTGTCCAACTATGACGAGAAGTCTCGAGAAGTCTCCTTGCTGAACAAAAACTGTTATTCCGTTTTAGTTTACTCAACAGATTAAACAATATTCTCTCTTTTCAGTTTTATTAGTTAGTTCCTTCCTTTCTTTAGTCGATTTTGCTTCTTCATCATCAAGGTCATGTATATAAATAGAAAAACAGAGCAAGCTATTGTAACTGATTGAGATGAATACTTTCATACCTTGAATATACACAGAGAGAGAATTGAATCCAAAAGCTTCTGGTTTGTTCTTCATCTTTCTTCTATTCTGTTCATCTTCTCATGGTATCAAAGCTATCGATCATCCTTATTGGATAGTCTGGTTGAGCTGTTCAAAGGTACTGCAGCTACAGAAGATCGAAGGTGTTGTAGCTGCAGAAGATTGAAGAACAGTCGATCATCCTTATTGGATAGTCTAGTTGAGCAGTTCGAAGATACTATAACAGAAGATCGAAGTAGATTCTGGATTTTGCAGATTGCAGAAGAATCACCATTATCAAAGCCTTGAGAACACGAAAATGGCAGCAAGAACACAGAAGTATCCCTTTCCAATACATGTTAACATCTCTAATTTTGTTACGATCAAGCTTGCTGAAGACAATTTTCTGTTGTGGCAAGCACAGTTCCACAGATTTCTTCGAAGCCAAGAACTTTTTGGCTTCATTAGTGGTGATATTCCATCACCTCCTCGAACATTACAGGTTGAAACTAAAGGTTGTGAAACTGAAGCTGTAAATCAAGATTACACAGATTGGACAAAAACTGATCAACTTGTGTCATCATGGATTAGTGGAGCTGTATCTGAAAATATTCTGAGCTTGATTATTGGTTTAGAGACTTCCTATGAGGTATGGCAAACACTCCTCAATCGTTTTACACAGAAATCAGTTGCTAGAGAATTTGAACTGAGAGGAAAATTACAAGCTTGTCAGAAACGAGATAGAATTCTTTCTGTTTATCTTAGAGAATATAAGTCCATCTATGATCAGCTAAATGTGATCGGAAAGCCTGTAGATGAGATAACAAAAATGTTCGGTGTTCTTGAAGGACTAGGCTCTGAATATGAAAACTTTCGAACCACTATGTATTGCTTGAAACCTCAACCAGAATATGATGAAGTGATAGCACAGCTAGAAAGATTTGAAACAAGCCTAAAGACCTATTCGATGAACCAATACAATCCCAATCTAGCCTATTTTGGACAAAGAAACTCTGAAACAAGGCAGAAAGGGATCTCTGAAAGAGAATATAGTTCTCAGAATTATGGTTTTGGAGGTCAAAGAGGCAGTAACAGAGGGGGACGTAACCATGGTCAAGGACGTGCGATCAACAACAGGGGTCACAGTTTGGCTATTCAGGAAGAAATCAGAACTACAGACAGGATCAAGTAGATTAGCAATTCAGGCAGAGAAATGACTTTCCTGGTCCTGGACAGGGGTTTCAACCATATGCAAGTTACTCACAAAGGTATCAAGACACCAAATCTTATCCATCTTCAACTCTAATGTCTAATAAATGTATGCAGGATGAGAAAACAATAGAACCTACTCGGTTGGAGTGTCAGATTTGTAAACGTCCAGGACATGATGCACTACATTGCTGGTATCGATTTGATAACTCATATCAGGCTAAAGAAATTCCAACAACATTGGCAGCAATGCATCTTGAGGATGCAAGAGGGAATGAATGGTATCCAGACACTGGTGCAACAGCTCACATCAGTGCAAATTCGGGTATTCTTCATAACTTTTCCAAGTATAGTGGAACTAATACAGTCATGATAGGAAATGGTGCCTGTTTGCCTATAGCTTATGTTGGTAATACTATGCTACATACTGAAGCCAACTCATTACCATTAAATGATGTCCAGATTGTTCCTCAAATCACGAAAAATCTTCTCTCAGTTTCAAAACTAACAGATGACTATCCTTGTTCATTGGTTTTTGATAAAACTGGGGATTATATAAAGGACCATCACACCAATACAATAGTGAGGCTCGGAAGGAAGGTTAGAGGACTCTACTGAGTGGACTCACAAGCTACAGAAGCATTCTTCGCTCAAAGACACAAAGCTGTAGCAGAAGATGTGTGGCACCAGAGATTAGCTCATACCAACCCACGAACAATAAAGCATCTACAGAATTAGAAATTGATTCATTGTAATGCAAAAACTCAGACTATATGTAGAAGCTGTCAAATAGCAAAGAGTAGTGCATTACATTTTCCTTTATCAGTTTCCACATCTACTGTTCCTCTAGAAAAGATATAATGTGACATTTGGGGCCCCTCACCAGTTAGTTCTTTTCAGAACTTTAAGTACTATGTCATCTTTGTAGACAATTTCTCTCGCTATAGTTGGATCTATCCAATGAAGAAGAAGTCAGAATTTCATGATATCTTTGTCATATTTCAGAAGAAAGTTGAGAAGCGATTCAATCATGAAATTAAAATTTTTCATTGTGAAGGTGGAGGGGAGTTCATGAGCAACAGATTTCAGAATCATTTACAGCAATGTGGCATAAGACAATATATTTCTTATCCACATACACCATAACAGAATGGTATTTCAGAAAGGAAACATCGACATATAGTTGAACTAGGCTTAGCTATGCTGTATCACTCTAGAGTTCCATTAAAATTTTGGGTCGATGCCTTCATGACAGCTAACTATATTATTAATACTCTTCCTACACCAAAGTTACAAATGGACACTCCTTACAACAAAATTCATCAACAGCAGCCAAGCTATGAACATCTAAGAGTCTTTGGATGTGCATGTTACCCCTATCTTAGACCCTATGCTCAACATAAGTTTGATCTCAGATCTCTTACCTGTGTGTTTTTGGGATATAGTGAGCGCTATAAAGGCTATCGTTGTCTGGTGCCTACTGATGGTCGCATATATGTCAGTCGACATGTGCAATTTGATGAAAGTTTCTTTCCCTTCACAAAGAAACTGACAACAGAATATAGTCATTATACTGTTCTATATAAACAATGGGTAGAATAAGTTCATTTTTTAGATTCTGCCAGTGCAACACCAGTAGAAAGTTCTTCCAATGGATACACAGAAAACTTCCAACATCATCATATCTTGGAAGATGATCACAATACTGTCTCATATCCTGTAATTGTGCCACAAAACTCACCCATATAGATACCGGCACAGCTACAGACTAACCTAGTTGCTGCAGACCAAACATCTCTTTCTTCTACAACTGCAGATGAAGTCATCACTGTTCAAGCACAGCAAAATTCTTTACCTGATTCTCAAGATACTTCTTCTGTCCATTCTATGCAAACTCGACTGAAATCAAGTATGATAAAGCCTAATCCTAAGTATGCATGTTTGGTTGAATACAAAGTGCCTATGGAACCACGACGGTTAAATCAGCTCTAGCTGATGCAGGATGAAATGGATGCTCTGTATGAAAATAAAACATGGATACTAGTTCCTAGAACTAGTCAGATGAATGTCATAAGCTGTAAATGGGTGTTTAAAACTAAACTAGCATCTGGTGGAAGTTTTGATAGACTCAAGGCTCGGTTAGTAGCTAAGGGGTTTCATCAAGAAGAGGGGGTTGATTTTACATAAACATTTAGTCCTGTTATTAAACATGCCACCATTCGCATAATACTTTCTGTGGCAATGATGAAGAACTGGAAAATACATCAGCTTGATGTTAAAAATGCTTTCCTACATGGAACATTACATGAGACAGTATATATGGAGCAGCCACCTGGTTTTATACATCCTCAAAACCCTCAAAGTGTATGTCTTCTCAAGAAGTCTCTATATGGTCTTCGTCAAGCACCACATGCTTGGTTTGATAAGTTCAGTAATTTTCTTCTTGAAAATGGCTTCTTCTGCAGTACAATTGATCCTTCTCTCTTTGTACTTCATACTGGGTCAGATATAGTACTACTGCTGCTTTATGTGGATGACATAGTGCTAACTGACAGCTCAGATTAGCTACTAGCTACACTGATTAATCTACTGAGCCTTCACTTTCACATGAAAGACCTTGGCTATCTACATTACTTCTTAGGAATTGAAGCCAAACGAAGTTCTATAGATCTATCTCTCTGTCAAACCAAGTATGCTATTGATCTACTTGCCAAAGCCCACATGACAGAATGTAAACCTGTATCAACTCCTCTACAACTTCGATCAGTTGTCATGACAAGCGATGATACTCTACTTGTCAATCCTCTTGAATATAGAAGTCTAGTGGATGGTCTTCAATATCTAACAATCACTTGCCCTAATCTTGCTTATGCAATGAACGTTCTATGTTAGAAAATGCAGAAGCCAACAGTTGGAGATCTTCATCAATTAAAAAGAGTTCTTCGGTATGTTAAAGGCACAACTCATCTTGGGATGTTTATTCACTCTAATAGTTCGATGGCTCTATACGGATTCTCAGATGCTGATTGGGCTGGCAGTGCTGCTACTAGACGTTCTACTACTAATTTTTGCACCTATCTTGGCTCTAATCTTCTCTCTTGGTCAGCTAAGAAACAACCTATTGTATCTCGCTCTTCAACGAAAGCTGAATATAGAGCACTTGTGTCCACTACTATTGATCTTACCTAGATTAGCTTTGTCCTACGAGACATTGGTATATCTCTTCCATCACCAACACTTTTGTTCTGTGATAATAAGTCTACCATCTCTCTAACGGCTAATCCGATTCTACATGCTCGTACCAAACATATCGAAGTTGACTTTCATTTTGTTCGTGAAAAAGTCTCCTCAGGCTTATTAAGTGTTCGATATGTCCCTAGTCATCTTTAGCTTGCTGACATTTTTACCAAATCACTATCACGTTTCTCTCATTGTAATCTTAGAACCAAATTGGGTATGGATTTTTTACCCCTTCCCAATTTGCAGGGGGATATTAAGAACAGAGCACAGCAAGCACAACCTAATCTAAGAGCACAGCAAAACAGCAAGCACAAAGTGTTGTGACTTCAACAAAGGAAGAAGAATGAAGGTGCCCACGTGTGTTCAACTATGACGAGAAGTCTCGAGAAGTCTCCTTGCTGAACAAAAACTGTTATTCTGTTTTAGTTTACTCAACAGATTAAACAATATTCTCTCTTTTCAGTTATATTAGTTAGTTCCTTCCTTTCTTTAGTCGGTTTTGCTTCTTCATCATCAAGGTCATGTATATAAATAGAAAAGCAGAGCAATCTATTGTAACTAATTAAGATGAATACTTTCATACCTTGAATATACAGAGAGAGAGAATTGAATCCACAAGCTTCTGGTTTGTTCTTCATCTTTCTTTTATTTTATTCATCTTCTCACACGCCTCGACCTAAGCCCCGCTCCGAACGCGCCTCTGCCGACGCCAGCGCCGTGCCACCTCTGCCTGCTCGCCGCTGTTGCTGCGTCACTGCTCCACACACCAGCACCTGCAAGCACCGCCGCGCAGCAACCTGCGACCTGCAGCGCCCACGAGCCCCCTCGCTGCTCGACCAGACGCCCGTGCCTGCACCTCCGCCGCGCATCACCACCGCAAAAGCCCACAGTTTCTCCCTCACTGCTCACCGACGCCTGCGTTCCTCGCCGTTTGCCGCTGATTGCCGTGCACTACTGCCCGGAGACCGATGCCACCGCAACAGCATCTCCGCCTCCGTCGCCTCGCTGTAGCCGCCAACACCCCCGTCGCCGCTCGCCACCACGCCGGAGCCCCTCCCTCAGCTGACGCCGTGTCCGCACCACTGCGCAACCAGCAGCCCAAACCACATCTGATCCTTGCGTCACGCGTCGCTATCCTTCCTGCATTCCCCGTTTAGGTAGTTTGTTTTTTAGTTATTATCATTTTACTTTATTTTATTTATTCCTTTATTTTCAAGTTTTGTTATTATTTAAGTTGGAACATGGTATGTCAACGTTAATCATTTGAATAGTTTAGGCATTATCCTTAAGGTTTTACCCTAAATTTTTATAATTATTAATTTGATCAATAAGACGTAGGATCATTTTTTTAATTATATTAATTTTTGGGGCATTTTGATAGTATTTTAATTGTTAAATCATTATAATTATTAATTTGATCCGTAAGATTTCGGATCAAATTTTTAATTATTTTGAACATTCTTATATGTTGTGATGCTTAGGATTAAAATAATCGTTAATTTAACTCGTGAGACAATGGATTATTTTTTCAGTTATTTTAATTCTTATTTGATGAGTATCTTGATTGTTTAGATGTAATTGCTCGTCTTGGAGAAATACTAAAAAACATAAAATAAAAAAAATAAAAAAATAAATCTTGTATCGAAATGTGTAGGTTTAGTAAATTAGGGTTGCATTTTAAATTTGCATGTTTAGATGATTTTTGAAATGGATTAGGATCGGATCAAAATAACCTTTTAAAATAGGGTCTTAGATCAAGTTTGCATATTTTAATAATTCATTTTTCTTTTAAAAAAATAGTTTTCTAAGATAGGATAGGGTTTAAGTCAAATTAATCCCTAAAATAAATTAGGAAATTATTCATTTTTGATAGTTTAATTAGGGTTTTTATTAATTCCGAATTTCAAAAAAAAAAACACAAAAATATTAGGTGCATGTCAATTAGTTTGCATGTTAGGTTCATTTAATTAGAAATAGCTTGTTAATAAAATTAGGTCATTTAGTTAGAGTGCATGTTTTAATTTCGAGATAAAAAAAACAAAAAAAAATTGTTTGCTTTGTGTTTAATTCTTTTAATGCAATTTATTTAATTTGTTGAGTGTTTACTAATGGTTGAGCACCTGTGTGATCACCCTATTGTATGATAGTAATTTAGGTTAAAATAAATCTAAGTTGCTTGTAAAAACATTTTTGAAATTAAAAAGAAATGGTACCGAAAGGACATTAGAAAAATCTAGTGTAACCAAGTCCCCGTACCCTTAATATCTTGTTTGTAGGAGTAAAATAATTCTCCCATTATTTTACTTAGGTGTCTAATCGACCTACCATAAACCGATTAATGGCGACTCTTAGATAATAATCATTTGCATTTTAAATATTTGAACCTTAAGTCACGAATTGGGTATGGGCTTGTAAAAGCCCGAGCTAAGTTTAAAGACTTAGTAATCCATTAACTTAAACTTAGGTGGTGCACTCGAAATTTAGGTCGCGACACTCTCTCTTCACATCTCTATGTACCCTCTCTGCATAAGCAAAAGCTTCTGTTGACTTTTCCCCTCTTCCCCAAAAAGCTTTTCTCTTCTTTTTTTTAAGGATCGAACGGAGAAGCCCAAAGCTTTTCTTCTTTTTCTCGTGTTGAATTTTTGTTGACCTAGAAACCGAGAGAAGCCCCTTTGTATGGCCATATGTATCAATATGTGTGGCCTCCTTCTTTAGCTATGCGATGGTCTTATTTATACTGCTGACCTCCTCATATATTCTTGTCCTCAATCTTTCCCCGGTTGACTGATTCCATGCGAATATTTTATTCTATTGTGTGCGTTGATATCAGCAAAAGAACTCTTTCCCAAGCGGTGGATGAATTGTTCGAGGAAAGAAATCTCATTTGTGAATAACGTCAAAATCTTCTTTCCTCCTTTTTCGAGTTGCTTTGCCTGCACAATTGTATTTACCAGCTCAGCCGAGTCCCCTTTTTTCCTTGTTTTATTTGCCCATACTTGCACATATAATGCCATGGTTACATATGAAGAGCATATATGCTCAATTTTTCAAGATTTTAATTCTTCTCTTCCATCAGCAAAGATATTGGTACAACGCTTGGATTTTTGCTTAAACCCATCATATATTCAGCTTATATTTGCTGCACCCTTCCTCTCAAGGCCTAGAATTATAAAGAATATGCTCTCTTGATTTAAGAATTCTTTCCAATTTTGATCACTGATTTTCAGCTATGCAGACTTGATGGGCTTGATTGAATTTTGTGCTTGTGATTTTGTGGCCTCCATTAAGTTCGAGACCATTGACTTGAGTCTATCCGTCGCCGGTCCAATGCAATGATGATAAATGCTCCTAAAACTATATGCTATTAACTTATATTTTTGCTTAGGGGTCATGGTTGATCCCTAATTTTTTATGCAATAAATAAATGACTAGATTGTCAAAATTTAGGTGTCAACACCACGGTACTAGAATAAGGAACACTAGACATATGCTCCTCCTCCTCCTCCTCCTCCTCCTCAGTCTATGGTGATAATTTATTTGAAAGTTTAAAGTACTTCACTAAATGTGTACTTACAGATTTTGCTGACTACATATTAAAACGTGCCAAGATCTTTTCAATATATTTCTTTTGAAATAGACTCAAAACTCCTCTAGCCATATCATGCAAAATCTCCATACCTAATATTTTCTTTGCAGCACCTAAATCTTTCATCTCAAATTCAGCATTTAACCGCCTCTTCAGTACATCAATATCAAACATATTCTTAACGGCTATTAGCATATCATCAACATATAAGAGTAGATAAATCAAAGTACCATTCTCCAATCTCCTAAAGTAGACACAGCTATCCATCTGACTTTTTAAATAATCTTGACTAGCCATGAAAGTATCAAAACATTTATACCACTACCTTTGAGTTCTTCGCTTTGAGTTCTTCGTCTCTAGTAGACTCGAAATATTCACATGAGAGGACCACTTCATTGAAGTTACGGAAGTACAATCCATGCAACCAAAAACGATGCTTGCGGGGTAAAGCCTTTATGAATAGCTTCATCATTTCTTCTTCGGCCAGTTGAGGGTTGGTTTGCATCACGAAGACCTCCCACCTTTCTGCATATGCTCAGAAATCCTCCATTGGTCATCTTCTGATACAAACCAAATATTCGCAAGGCAGTTCAGTTCCCCATTTCTCTGGAATCGTAATCCTATGGAGGCAAGATGGATCCGCCGTGTCTTGGTTAGGCAGCTAGTTTTCCCATTGCATATCCATTGCGGTGGTGAATTCTGCTACTTTAGGAAAGATGGACTCTACCGAGATCATCTCATTGCCTTCTTCTAGGTCAAAATTTCCAACCAAGGATGAGGTGTTTACGTCATCCTCATGGTCGAGTGACAAGTTTAGCAGCTCATTGGGAGATAAGCTATGAAGGACAAATGTTCCTCCTTCTAACAGGCTTTGGACCCTGTGCGTAGGTGGGAGGCAGTCATTCGATGAATGGCTAACTTCATCTGTATAATACTGGTAGCTCTCGGGATTATACCTTAGGGGATGCTCGAAATCTAGGTGTAACAGCTCATTGGCTGTCTAATTTTGCCTATGTTCAGCGGCAGGTGTCAGCTCGAATTGCTTAGGCTTTCTTTTCTTGACTCTTGGTCCTAATTTTTTGAGTAAAGCCTTTCGTTTTGCTAGCTTGAGTTTGTCAAGGGGACTAGGAGATGGCAGAGCTTCGCTTTCTAGGTTGATGGGGGTCGGCATTCTTTGAACCCTAGTTCTTGCGGTAAGCCTGGGAAGCTGCCTTGCCGTGCTTCAGTTATGGATAGGTTTTATGGTGTTGACTTCATCTACGAGCTCCTTGCCTTTCCTAGTGGGAAGCTTCTCAGTAATAGGATACTGATCAATCGTCTATTTATCATACAAGGCTACATCGATATCTGCTTATGTGGGCTGCAGGTCAGACTGGGCGGTTGGGCTCCTCCTTAACACAGCAATTGTTCTTAAAAACATATTATCCTTCCTCTCCGTGACTATTAGCTCTTCATGAGGTGGGACGATGTCGGTGTCGATGTCAACGCCATATTCTTCGCGGAAAGCATCAGTCAGTTCCCCCCAAGTCTTAAGGAGACTAATCCTCCTTACAATGTACCACCGCAAAGCGGGGCCAGTCAGATTTGATTGGTACGATCAAATCATCCTTCAGACCAGGTAGGCCTGCAAATAGGCTTCTGGGCGAGATGAATTGGCATACCCCTCGCATTTAGGCATTTTGAGTTCTTCCAGGATCTTAACACTGGCATAATTAGACAGATCAATGGGATCTTGCCCCTGCAGCTGGCTCGGCTTCTTCATGATCTTTACAAACTGTCTGTCCTGTTGATTATCCTCTGGCAAATTCGCAGGTGTCACAAGTGCGTTTAAAGCAACTATGGGGTTAGGCTTGGCCTGAGTGGACTCCATTTGCCTCGAGAGTTGTCGAAGGACAATGGATATTTTTCCTACATTGTCTTCGATATTAGCAAGGCGATTTTGGTCATTGCTTCGATCGGCCGCTATTGCTTAAGGCCATTCGTGGGCGATCGATGGTTGGCAATTCATGACTACCGGACATCGCAAAAACAATGAATGAGCACGAGAGTAAATAAATATTGACCCATGGCAACAGTCCAACTGTTTTTGTTTATCAAAAGAGAACTTCATAAACAACATACTTTAGACATCTAAACTTGAAATTAAAATGACAGAACGAAATACTAGATATTAAACAGAAGTCCCTAAACGATGGGACTAAAACTTTCATAATATCAACATTATGGGGCATATGACTGCTATTTTATATGCGATGGGGAGCCTTATTCTTGCGAAGATGTTTGCTTTCTTGAACTGGCTTTGAGACGTGTACCCAGCTTATTCCCAAATCCCTTTGCATATGCTTTACTTGCTTGTGTTGACTGATTTTGCTGGTCAGGTTAGGGACCAATGGCCGTAATTTTGTCGGGATACGATGGTTGTGGATGTAGGACTCAGAGGCGTGATGGGCCTTTTCCTGCCCCTCAAGCCCTTCAGGTAACACAATCCTTTTGCGATGGCACTTGCTCCATGTTTCCTCAATAATGGAAATCTCGAATGCATAGTCACAGCTTTGGTGGGTGAAAAAGAGTGGAGAAATTTTCGTCTTGAAAGACGACGGGATCTCCTAAAGGGCTTCGTACTATCGTGCCACCCTATATAGGTAATAGGGAGTGGCGTCGGTGAGGCCGAACAGCGGGATTGGATTGCAACGTTTGTAAGCAAAGTGATCTCTCTTTTCATGGAACCAACCAGCACACCATAGGAATGCGTCAGGAGCGGGGTCCCTTAGGAAATTTATCCAATTAAAACAGCTTTAGTTAAGAATGTATGGTCCTAGAATCACAAATCTCTGTAGTGGATTTTTGAAATAATTTATTTCGGACAATTGCATAAGACATCGAAATTCGTTTAAGTGAGAAAAGAACTAGACCTATAAAATTTCCAGGGAGGCCCGCATGATTTTTTCCATTTTTTCTTTAAAACGATTAAAGGACAAGAATGTTTCGACCAAAATTATGTTGACATAATTTTTCCCCCTTAAGACCTAATCAACCACTCATGCTATCGAGGGACTTATGACATCTTTTTGATGAGGGAAAATGATGAACCCGGAAAAAGTTATGAGGAAAATCTCACTTTTTTGGGTCATGGGCTGATTTTCAAAACAAGCATTCAAAAACGCTAGTGAGCGGGTATTATGGTTGGTTTCAAGGATTTGCCTCATAACATGAATTTCAGTTCTTAAAAGTCGCGCCAACCCACGCAGCAAGTCAATACTTGTTGGTGGCCTAACAAGCTTATTCTTAAGAAGCATTCCAATAATGATGTTGTATTCCTCCAAAGTTGGGGTTAGCTCGAACCCACCAAACATAAAAGTGGACGTCTTAGGGCACCAAAAATGTGCTATCGCCTGTAGGACTTCAGGATGAACAGGGATTTAGAACAACGATAGAAAATAACCGACTTTGGCTTACATGCACTCTTGGGCAAATTGATCCAATTGGCTCCACCATCTGAAGAACTTTGCTTTGGGAGCAGGAATAAACTGGATATCGTCTCCTCCCATTGCATATAAATTGGGACCCGAAAAATCGACCTAAATTGCCATGGGCCAATAAAAAAAGACTGAGTAAAAAAAGATAAAGAAATCACTTTGTTTTAAAGAAAATGGCAAGCACATAGACATACGTATGATACGCGTGACTCGATATCTAACTAAGAAGATTTAGAGAAATTAAGAAGGTGTCTGCTCATTGCAGTCTTGCGTTGGCATCATATCCTCTTAACCTCGGCTCCACCTAAAGAAATTCAGAGAAAAGAAAGGCAACCTCTACATCGCAGTCTCGCGTTCAAGGCCGTATCTTTCTTAACACCATCTGAAATATCCTATGACGGCCCAGGTCCGGTGGCCGGATTGTGTGTGCCATGTGCAGTGCTAAAACATAAAAACATGCATAGCAGTTTATAATCACAAGAAATTTTATTTAAAAATTAAAAATGATTTCTAAGATACTAATTTGCACAAAAGAAAAAAAAAACCCGAGTTTATAAAGCATTCAAACAAAGATAAAAAAAATGCCTAAGTCCACAAAAAAATTGTCCCCAGCAAAGTCGTCAAGCTGTCGCGACCTCCTTATCGGCGCCCTAGCACGCGGGTGATGGTGGAGGCTAATGACTCGATAAGTCTATTAAGCTTAGCTTAGCTCTCCCAAGCCCACTAATTTACGACTTATGATCTAATTTTTAATATGTGAGTTAATTTTACTAATTGATTTGGGGTGGGTTGATTAGAAACCCAAGCAAAATACTTGGAAAAATATTTCCTTCCTACGCAACCAGAGAAACTAGGATCAGTGACTTATTACACTAGTTAATCACTAATACCCTTTCAGTACCTAATCTTATTTAAACCCTAAGGCTTTTTCGGATTTTCCATGCATGTATAGAGGAAAAACATATTTTTTGGTCTTTTTCGATTTTTTGAACATAAAAAATATTTTTGGATTTTTTGCTCTTTTTTGAAAATAGAAACTATTTTTTTCCTTTTTCTGTTTTTTTTTGGGAAAACATAGCATATTTTGATTTTTTTATTTCTGAAAAATAAATTATTTTTATTATTTTTTATTATTAAAACATTAATTTTTTATTATAATAATGTAAATTTTTTTTTTTTTTTTTTTTTAAAGGGCCCGGGTCAGATCCCCGAGTTGGGACCGACCCAGAATGTCAACGGTTGGCCCGGATGGGCCTGAAACACGGGCCCAGTTCGAAACTCACTTATAATTCCCAAAAAAATGCCCGGCCTAAGCTTGAACTAAACTAGACCCGACCCAAGCACATCCGGCCCGAATTGTCCAAAACCCTACCCGACTAAAACCCGTGCGCTCGATCCGGTTAGCGACCCGGTTCTAACCAAACCCTACCCGAACGACGACCCACCCCCGACCCGGTTGGCAACCCGGCTCCCTCGTGCCCTTGTTCCCGACGATCTGCGGCGGAGGCGGCTGAGCTCGTCTCGGTCTGAGCTCGGGCCTCTGCCGGCACCGCCTCAGCCAGCCCCAAAACCGACAAGTCAGCCTCCGCCCGGCCAGCCACGATTGTCGACCACATCGCCCATCACCGTCGCAGGTACCGAGCTCGAGGGTCTAAGCATGGACTCTCTCGGACAATTCTCCGAACACCCAGGGTACGCCGACAGGGAGGAGAGAGAAGGATGCCCTCATCGAGAACCAAGATTGCGACGGGTCTCATGGCGTAGACGACGGAAAAACCATGGCAACCTATGACGAACGGTCGGAGCCGGAGATCGCGCAAGGTGGACGGTCACAAGCTTCGGCGTGGTATGTGCGAAAAGGGGCAGGGATAGGACCCTGTTCACCGGTTCCAGATGCCGGCGGCGACGTTGCGAGCAGATGGCGTCGTTGGTGGCGGAGGCATTGGGCCAAGCGACCGGTGCTGCACGCGGCAAAGAGGGACTCACACTCCCGACCCTCTTTCTCTCAGATCTGGGACCGAACTTCTCCGCCCTCTGACCCTCCCTCTCCGGCCGACCTCCCTTCCTTCGATTTCCGGCTTGCTGGCTCTCATTCCTCCCTGATGTCTCTTGGGGGAAGTCCTTGAAGCTAGCTGCCTTCGATCTCTCTCCACTCGCCGACCGGCCTTGGTGCGGCCGGACCGGCGTCGCCTCAGCCGCCCACCTGCGTGCTCTGCTTTGCATTGAAGGCGTGTCCCCATCTGCTGCGCCGTACATCGCCGTCTCCTCCTCCACCAGGCCTCGTGCGCGGCGGAACTCCTCTGCGCGTGCGTTGCAGAGACTGGGGAGGAAGAAGACAAGGGAGCAGGGGGCCAGGCCAGGAAGGAAAAGGCTGGGCCCTGGGGGCCCGCACGAGGAAGAACAAAAAGAAGGGGTTGGGCTTTAACACCCGGCCCCATAAACCATTTTCTTTTTTTGTTTTTTAATAATTTTTTTATTATTACTATTATTATTGTTATCATTTTTTAATTAATCCAAACATAAAAAATAAAAATAGAATATAAAACCTAATGGAAATTAAGACCTAGGTGATGCGAGAAATATTTTTGTTAGGGTCAAATTGATCCCTAATTTTCTATGCAAATTAATTTTAAGTATTTAGTCAAAATTTAGGTGTCAACAGTAAAGTTTAAATTTACTATTATCTTTAACCGGATTCCTTCTATTTATTTCGCGTCTTCTAAATGAATGTGTCGGACCCGTTCAAAGTCCACAAATGGGAAAATATAAAGATTCCCTGTCTCCATGACTTTTCTTGTAGGACCATCTCAAGAAAGAGAGCTCAATTCCGTATGCTACTCTAGATTTTTGACCGATTCTTAGATTCCCTGGGCCAAGAAAACGAAAGAGAAAATGATCCTTTTGCGAAGACTTGGACTTCACGACATGAGTTGGTCTCCTCTTGCGAAGACTTGGACTTCACGACGACATGAGTTGACCTCCTCTTGTCGTAATCCACTTCGATATTATGGGATCAAAGAATCGGGCAACGTCCACTGCTCCAACTTGATTTCCAACGTAATATTCACGGCACAATACTGAACTCGAGCTCGATTCGATATGACATTTTCTTTTCTTATATGTAGCTCCACTCGATCATGTGATAGTGAATTCCAAACTTATGTGAGACTAGGCTTTGGATTAATTTCCTGTCAAACTCGTTAAAAATCATCTCGTGAAGACGTGTATCTTGTAGTAATCCTTGCATAAAGTATCTTGCATGTATGCATATGGCCTTCAAGATATTTCCCAATGGACGATCTTGGACTTCATTTTTATATGTCGTGACACGTTGGACAATACAATCTGTCAGAAGGAGATTGACTCCGCGTCATGGCCCTCCAAACGCTTTGGAAAATACAAGCACAAAAGAGAACAAATCGCTTGTTCTTTTCCTTTCGTTTGGACTGTGAGACACAGACCCAGTCGGGTTTACACGCGTGATGAGCCCTAATCGGGCCATTGCCTGCTCGGTGTCTTTCTTGACTTACTGTCGCTTCTCCGTAAGTATAAAGATCCCCGTCCATCTCCGCTCAGTTCACTCAGTTCCATCTCCGAACGCCCACACAGTTTGTGGAAACCACTGGGGGAGAGAGAGAGAGAGAGAATGGCTGGTGCTAGATTTCTGTGTTCCTTCCTCCTCCTCGTGACCGCTTGCTCAGCTGGCTTCGAGGGCGCCGACCTCGAGTCCTCTATCCTCCAAGCCGTTGGCGAGGCCCATCCCGCCCGCTCCTTCGTAGACTTTGCCCAAAGGTTAGATATCAACACCCCACTTAGAAAAGAATAATGCGAAAAATAGAGTTGTGGATGTTAGACAATGAAGAGTACATGAACCTATAAATTTTATTAGATGATCGTCTAAGTTGAAATATCGGATATGTACAAAAAATGACATCAATTTTAGTTTAGACAAGAGATCCGAAAAATGCGAGAGTTGATAAAGAGAGAATTAGCTGACGTCAGGGTGACTATGCAAGCTATCCGATAGAAGACTGTTGTCACAATAGGAGAGTGCTATCAAGAAAAAGCCTATTTTGATGTTAAACAATAAAAAATACATGATCCTAATTACATGCATGACCTTATTGAAAATCAAGAAGTATTCTTGTTGTCTCTAACACTCATCTGGGTGTGTTCTTGATTTGTAAATTCGCCTTTGTTATCTATAAAAGATTGTTGTCGTTTATCCGCGTTGTTGGTGTTTGGTTTAGGCACGGGAAGACGTACGAGACAGCGGAGGAGATCAAGTTGAGGTTCCATAATTACGGGGAGAATCTCAAGCTCATTCAATCCACCAACCAGAAGGGCTTGCCTTACACTCTCGCTGTTAATCGTACGTGGCAGTTCTTGACGTTTTCTCCTTTTCTATTTCTTGTTTTAGACCTGAAGATCAATTCGGTCATAGTCGTTTCGACTTGTTTCGTAACCCGAAGCCGAAGAGATGGTATATTTTAGCTGTTGCTGCTGTCGTCGTTGCTGTCGTCGTTGAGTTTGATTTGTGCTTGATGGGTTGACAGAGTATGCTGACTGGAGCTGGGAGGAGTTCAAGACGCACAAACTGGGAGCTGCTCAAAAGTGCTCTGCCACCACCAAGGGCAGCCACAAGCTCACCGACGCTGTTCTTCCCGACGATGTTCTTCCCGAAACGGTATTTTTCACGGCGATGCCTCAATCGGAAGCTTTCCGCTTGTATCATCCTTCGGTCAATGAGATAAAACTACTTGACTTAGACTAGCAGCTGTACTGCTTTTAGCTGTGTGGTGTCTTCTGTATCGACTGGCAATTTTCTCTGCTAAATTACAGCAAAATAGTTACTCAGCTACCACTAGCTGCCTTGCATCCGCATCATATTTTTGGGTGCGTGTGTTTTACGAAAAAACTCAATAATATACGGTTAGTTTTTCTTTATTTAGTGATAAATAATCAAGAATGTTTTCTGTTGTTTGGATATTATTGGAAAATGATTTTAATCTCACAACTTTATTTCATGCCAAAAGAAATTCAAACTTGTAAATTTTTAAATTTTGAATTTTTTTATTATTTATTTCTCTCTTTTTTATTTTTCTTTTTAAAATTGGAATTTTTAATTTTTTTTCTCATTTATTTTTCTTTTCTTTCCTTCTCTTTTTTTCCCTTCCTCCGCCCCTACCGGCTGACGACAGCCATAGCTTTGCCTCGCCGAGACTGGGCAAGCCACGAGTTTGTCGATCATGACAGAGCACGGCTTGCCCGACCTAGGCAAGCTTGGGCTCGCCTAGTTTAGCTAAGCTGCGAGCACATTGACCTCGACGAATCTTAGGTTGGCGAGCTAAGGCTCGCTTGGATTGGCCAAGGCGTGAGTTCGCCGACCTCGATGAAGCTCGAGCTCATCTAGATCAGTCGAACCTCGAGCTCACCGACCTTAGCTGAGCTCGGGCTCACTTGGTTCGATCGAGTCGCGAGCTTGCCGATCTTGGCCAAGCTTGGGCTCACTTGGATCGACCAACCTCGAGCCTCGAGCTCACCCGCCCATGTCTTGACTGGTTGCTGAACGGTGGAGGAAGAAAGGGGAAGAAGGAGGAAGAAAATAAAATAAATAATAAAAAAAATCAATTTTTTAGAAAATTATTATAAATTAGATTTTTTTACAAAATATTTTATTATAAAAATAAAATTTTCATTAACCAAGGGGTCTAAGATTTGGAAAAATTTTGGAAAATATTTTCCGGTTCTTTCAAAGGAAAAATCGTTTTCTTGAATTTAAATTTTGGTAGGAAAACATTTTTCGTTGACTAGAAAAATATTTTTCTATTAGTTCATTTTCCTAAGCGAACCAAACACCACAAATTGGGGTTGCGGGAAACAAACACACTCTTCGTTTTCTTTGAAACATTCATATATAATTGAGTTATAGCAACAAAAATCCATTAGCTCCATGCATGACAACTAAACTTTCTTGTCCTCGCTTTTACTGATTGAAAGTGCTCGCTGAAACAACTTATTCTCTCTCTTCCATCTCAAGGTTTTGGCACTTTTCATGAGATCTAGGACTAGATTGCTTATTACTGTAGAATCTACTAGCTGATCATTGAAGTGCGAGACCTGTGTCAATATTAGATCTTTTTTTTTCCAATCCTTCATATTTGCAGAAAGACTGGAGAAAAGACGGCATTGTAAGCCCAGTTAAAGATCAAGGCCAGGACTGTGGATCTTGCTGGAGTTTCAGGTTTTTATTTTTTTTTTCTTCTCCTTCTCTTCTCTTAGATTTATATTTGTTACTCTCCCTAGTACGTGACAAACTTATTAACTTGGCAACTCATTGAGATGTCATGATGCTGGAGTGCTAGTGACCTCTAATTTGCACTTTTGCAGCGCCACTGGAGCTCTCGAGGCTGCTTATCACCAAAAACACGGCAAAGGAATTTATCTGTCTGAGCAGCAGCTCGTGGACTGCGCTACAGATTTCAACAACCACGGATGCAAAGGTGGGTTGCCTTCGCAAGCCTTCGAGTACATCAAGTACAACGGTGGCCTTGAGACCGAGCAAGCTTATCCTTATACTGCACGAAATGATACCTGCAAATTCTCGGCTCGCAGGGTCGCTGTCCGAGTTGTTGACTCTGTCAACATCTCTATGGTAAGTTTCATGGGCAATCTGTAGAGTTAGCCAAAAGAAAAGGAGAAGAAAAGAAAAAAAAGCTCCGGAAATTTCATAAAGATAGCTTCAAATTGCCTATATGTTTATATGTGCAATGCATGGTGGATTCAGGGTGCTGAGGATGAACTTAAGCATGCAGTTGCCATGGTCCGGCCAGTCAGTGTGGCATTCCAGGTCCCGAATGTCTCCAGGTTCCCCGGGTCGGGTGTCTTCACTAGCGATACATGTGGTAGCACTTCCATGGTGAGCATTTCCAAATAAAATGAAAGGAACACTATCTCTATCTCAATCATGTTCAAAAGATGCCGGTGCGTAGCATTCATGAAGCTTTCTAAACATCTGTTGGAATTAATTAGGGATTTCTCTAGGATAATTTCCATTGTTAGAAATAGTTTAATAATTCTGTCCATATCTCTCAAGATAGCATGTATATTGCACGAATATTGCAGACAAATGACACGTATATCTCCATTTGATTGTGTATATTTTGATTAAGATAAAGCCCAAAATAGGTTGTTGTATTTCATTAATATATACATCGAAATATGGGTTAAGAATAGCATTAACTTTAGCATAAGGTATATTTGTCACAAATTTTGGGGTTTTTTGCAGTCGAATAAATTAGTTTGGGATAAATTTGTCATAAATGTACCAGTTTAGGGTTTTTTATAGTCGACGCTCACTAAATTTGTCACAAATTTGAAAAATGAGTTTTTCAGGGTATTAACTTATAATGCTATCGGTTAATTTATCTCGTTAGAAAATCTAACTAGTCATCTTGCAAAATGACTTTGCCAAATTTATCTCGTCGGAAAATCCGCTAGTCATCTTGCATGGCTTCACCTGCACCGACATGGACATTAAACATTTGCCGGAGATAATTAGATATTTCTCCAGTATAATTTCCATCGTTAAAGAAATTTTCATAATTTTTTTGATTATTTATATCTCTTAAGATATTGTGCAAATACCGCAGGAAAATGGCACGTAATGTATATCTCCCTTTGATTGTACATATTTTGATTGAGATATTATTTTAGAATAATTATCTAATAAAGCCTATAAATAATTTGTTTCACACTTCATTAATATATATCGAAATACACGCAAATTTTACATTTCTATTTTCCGCATTATTATTTCTTAATTACATCGATAAATCTCAACTGTGACATTTAATTTGAGCATCTATATTGTCAAGATCCATATAATTTGATTTCTTACTGCAAATGAAGTTTTGCATGAAAGGCAATACTCATGCTCGTGCCTAATGAAAACTGAATGTATTTTATCAGGATGTGAACCATGCTGTTCTCGCTGTCGGTTATGGAGTTGAAAACGGTGTTCCATACTGGCTTATCAAGAATTCCTGGGGAGAGAGCTGGGGCGACAAAGGATACTTCAAGATGGAGATGGGGAAGAACATGTGTGGTAAGTTCCCCCTTTTGGTTTTGGTAGAACTACTAGAACAAAACGGTGCTAGGATAACTATGCTTTTGAAATTCTCGCAGTTGTTTTACTCCATGTCCATTCCTTCTATGCCTGACTTTCTACTAAGTTACTCCGTCCTCGTCTATCTATGATCTCAAATTGCAGGTATCGCTACTTGTGCATCATACCCTATTGTGGCCTAGATTGTTTTTAGAGAACCTATGGACTCGTGCGCCAAGTGATTCGAGACATATTTGCTTCACCTCAAGGTTGAGTACTGTAATGTAGCATAGAAGGGTTTATGCTTTAGCAGGGTTTATGCTTTAGCGTACAAAAATAATCTTCGGGACAATTGTAATTCCATATGGTTACTGTTATGTCAACGAAGACCTTATAAATGCCAATCTATGTTTGCATGGCATGAAACCCTATCGTTGCAAGAATAACACATTGCTGCAAAGGAAAATATGATTCTTCCGCCATTAAAACGGCATGGGATTGAAGGGGCAAAATTTCACTCGAACCAAACACTCTCGCTTATTTACTTCAGTAGAGATTGAATGCACGGTCTTACACACATGCTAACACTGACCATGCGATGTTTAGATAGCCTAGGAGATGTGATACTAGCTTTGATTGCACCAGAAGAGACAGTAGCCAACATCTTTTATTCGCAGGGCAAATTACACATGCAAAGATAAGCAAAAGTTCATAGTTCGATTAGCCGCCATTCATATCCTCATTCCTTAACATGCTAATTCGAATTACATCGTATTGTGCACATGTTGCACAACAGTAATTCTTTTTCCTTTTCTTTTTGGTCGTCCGTTACAGTAATTGGCTTGTCCTATTGGTGCCTGGAAACACTATGAGGCTCTCAAATTGCAATCGTCACAGTCCTCTTTTTCTTGCATTTGTCATTTCCCATGAGCTCGATCGACTGGAGTTACAGCTCCGGAGAGAGAAGCTCATGATATATGCCTCATTCTTTCTCCAGAGAAACAAGAATAGTACCAAAGATTTTCCAATTTAATATGTTCATAGAGTGATTAATAACAGGGCATGCAAATGTGGGGGATAATTATTTAAAAAGTCTCAAACCTATTGTACAGGATTCAATTCAATTCTAAACTTTTCAATTTGATCAATTTAGTCTCAAATATTTTGATGATTTGCCAATATAGTCATTTTAACCAATTTAAACTATCAATCTCCGAAGTAAATGCCAACCTTCCTACATGATACAACTGTTAAGATAGTTGGCGCTAACATAGACAAATTTTATAAATTTTTCTACTTTTTTTTTTCTTTTTTTCTCCTTTTTTTTTTTTTTTTTTCTATTTTCCTCTGTCGATCCGGCCTAGGCGATGGTTGACAAAGATTGTCGGCCACAGGCGAGGGCTGGAATGCCCTTGTCAACCCTCCCAAGCCTTTGTCGGACACAGTGAAGGTTAAAAAAGTACCAAAAAAGTCCTAAACTTATTGAATTGTTATCAATATAATTATAAACATTTCAATTAGACTAATTTAGTCATAAATATCTTCACATTAATACCAATTGAGTCTATCTTGCCAATTTAAATCGGAAATTGCTCACGTGGACACCCGTCCTACGTTGCACGGATGACACCGAGTGGACTTTTTTATAATTTTTAATAATTTTTTGAATTTATTTATTTCTTTTTCCTTTCTTTTTTTCTCAAAAAAATTTAAAAATTCTACATTAGTGTTATTCGTGTCACATCGAATGGCCGGTGTTCACGTCAACAATTTCTTACCTAAATTAATCGAATGAACTCAATTGATATCAATGTGAAAATGTTTAAAATTTTGGTCCAATTAAAAAAATTTAAATGAATTAATATTAATGCAATAGGTTTAAAACTTTTTTTCATACTTTTATGATTAATTCAATTGATATCAATGTGAAAATGTTTAGGACTTTGCTCCAATTAAAAAAATTAAAAATGAACTAATATTAATGTAATAAGTTTAGAACTTTTTTTATACTTTTCTCATACCCTAGAGAAGAATATTTTCTCAAAAATTAGACCCGAAGAGATCGGCATTTAACAACCTAGAGTAAGCCTCGTTCCTTCCTTCGGAAACCGGCGACCGTTACTCGATAAGCCCGTAAAGTGGGGACCCTCGAAGATCTTTTCTTGTGCAGGACAGAACAAAAAAGCCCTTCTTGGCTCGTGGAAAAATGTCTTTTCTTGTGCCTTTATGTGAAATGGAAGATTGGCAACCAGCAATGGATCGTGTGACCCTCCGACGAGGGCCGGCAAGAGCATCACAACCTTCGCCTATGGCCAGCCACCTCCGCCAGCCATACCCGAGCCCCAACTACTAACAGTGATTAGCTAACATTCATATCCTTACAGAAATCGACTTATGACTAGACCCATTAAACAGGTGGGTCGGGTCCGATCCAAATTTGATCATTGGATCGTATTTGATCTATTTATTGACTCAAAAATTTTGACCCATACCCATTTAACCCATTTATATCCGACTTATTTAACTAGACTTAAAAAAATTATTTCTTATATATATATATATATATTTAAATGGTATTGCTAAAATAGTTCTATACAATACAAATTTAATTAAATTTTCATAATTTTTTCTTAATTATTTTAAAAAATCGTATTTTAAATTTTTTATTTTAAAAAAAATTTTTTGTAATTTTTTTTTTAAAATAATTTTTATTAAAAAAATTTTAAATTATTTTTATTTTTATTTTTTAAGAATATAATTTTTAATTTTTTTTTTTTTTTTTTTTTTTTTTTTCTTCTTCTTCTTTGGCCGGTCTCTGGAATTGTCGGCCATCCACCAAAAGGAGGAAGAAGAAAGAAGAAAAGGAAAGAAAAAGAAAAAGAAAAAAAATTAAAATAAAAAATAATTTTTATTTTTATTTTTAAAAAAAAATTTGTATAGTTAAAAAGGAAGAAAGAGATTGTGAGGTTTTGGTTGAAAATGGATTTTAAATCTAACCCATTTAAGACCCACTTAAGACCCACATATCTTAAGTTTTTAGTTGTTAAACCTATTTAACAAGTTTCTTCAAACAAATAAGTGACCCATATATGACCCATTTATGATTTAAATGGGTCATATATGGGTCTAAGACCCATTTTGTCACCTCAACTTATGGCAAAATATCGGGTTAAAGTCCGTACATGAATATTCTTCGTGATATCTTCTCCCATTCAACAATAGGTAAGGGTGTGTAATGGCCCTGTTTTTTTTTTTTTTTTTTTTTCCGGTAATGGTCCTGTTGGTGCGTGCAAACCTCGAAAGCTCTCAAATCGCGATCTTCATAGTTCTCTTTTCATCTGTTATATCATATTCCACTCGATCGATCGATCAAAATAAATTACAGCTCGGGAGTAGAGAGAGACTGGTGAAATATGCCTCATTCTTTTACCCAGGAAAAAGAATTGTACCAAACCTTTGCTAATTTAATAACTTCCTAGAGTGATATAAAATGTAGTCAACAAAAGAATATAAATTGTTGGATCCTTTCCCTTCTAGCTTACGATGAAACATAACCCAAAAATCGATCCCTTCTCTCGACCTTGCTAAAATTTCTCCTCCTTTGCATATTAATGGGAGGCCGACAAATTATTTCGGATGATCAAAAACAGCGGATATTTACATTTAAAATGAGCAGAGGATTGAGGGATCTGGAAAGCTAATGACCCATTAAGGCCTTGCAATAGCAGCTGCGTTTCATTTTTCCTGAGGGCATTGTTCATTCCTGATCATCTCACTCTTTAGTGATGCATAAGCCAGAGACTTTCGACTTGGATGCTAGAAGTCTCCATTGTGGACTTCTGATCCATGGGGACATCTAGATAGCTATCAAAATCTCTCTACTATACACGAAACAACTGTCTCCAGCTCTCTGCATAATTGAGCTGTGATGCCAGGTATTACCTCCCGAGTCCTGATGTTGCTGTACTGGATGTGCATAAGCTCTTCACAACATCAAAACACTTTCATGCCCCAGGACAGATTGAGCTACCTCCCAGCCTGAGAACCAACAAACATGAAAACAAAGTCAGTAAGCACGTCCACTCTAAAAAACTGATGGACATTATTCTGCAAATCCTACTGTGCATTTCATTCTTCATAAAAACAAGTGTGCAATCATTGACACAATAAGAATAGGCATTATTTTCCAGACAACCAAAAACATCAGCACCTTAATACTGATAAACATCCCCAAAAATAAAAAGAGAAAAAAACTACTCTCCAAGCTTAGTCAGCAGTTCGCTAATTGAATCATCCACACCATCAAAATCACAAGGATCATTAATCCAGCAGAAACAAATCAGGAGGTGATGGCAACAGTTGCTTATTGCCAATTTATGTGAAGACTTCAGCAAGATCAATGATGTGATGGAGCAACTGACTGTTGAATGCCAAGTAAAAGAGAAAACATAGTAAGATTGCAATGAGGTGGGTTCAACCAAGCAAGGAATGAGATCTTGTGCACCATGGTTTTAAGAGCATGGAAAGTGAAACTAAACACGTGTCCAAATCTTTAATCAGGACAGCACATGATTGGAGGCAAGCAGGACAGATAGTAGCATCCATTGTCGTGCATCCATTAATGCAAATAAGAAACCACAGTATCCTCTAACTGTAGCACCAGCAAAGCAGAATAATCATAATGACGACAACGACAATGATGAACATTTGGTAGCTTTCACAAATAGCACAACAAGAATTATTATATTACTAATTTCAAATAACGAGTCAGCCAGATTACTTACAGCTTCATAACTGATTCGTGCAAGAAGCTATACACCTGCGAGGATGTATGATGGTGGAAGGACATCACTCAATCACTCGAGCCGCAAAAAATTGAAGCCCAGCACGTGGCAATTTTCCATCAAACAGCCACAAGAATGTCTGCATTCATTGTAGCAGGAACAGCCCTATTCAAAGAGGATAGACCCAAATTCAGGCCCTCCAAGGCAGTTTGCCTTATGTGAAAGGCTTCATTAGCCATCCCAGCCTTTAAAAGGCAAGAGACAAAAGAATTGACTGTGATGCTGTCAGGAGCACAACCAACCGACAGCATCTTAGTGTAAATTCTCATTGCTTCCATCATTCTCCCCTTCATACAATGCCCAATGATGAGAATTGTAAATGTCAATTTATCAGGTCTGCATCCCTTGTCCTCCATCTCCGCCAATATTATGTTTGCCTCATCTACGTTACCCGCTTTGCAGAACCCATCCATTACTGGATTGTAAATAAATGGTTTAGGGACAATATCCATCCACCTCAACTGTCTTAAACATTCACGAGCATCGTGCAACCTATTATCCTTACATAATGCGTTGATAAGTACTGAAAAGGTATAAGCATTGGGTGATATGTTCCTAGCAGACATCAGCCGCCAAAGCTTCAAGCCCTCATTCACCTGCCCCACTCGACAATGGCCATCAATTAAGGAAGTAAAGGTAACAACATCAGGGTAGCAACCAACAGAGAGCATCTTGTCATACATGGAAAGGGCAGAGCTCATGTTTCCAGCCTTACCAAAGCCATCAATTAGGACATTAAAAGTAACCGTACTAGGTCTAATGCCAGAACTGTTCATCTCTTCAAACAGAAGGGATGCTTCCTCCATTCTACCCAACTTGCAACAACCAGATATAACTGACGTGTATGTCACAACATCCGGTGAGATGTCACACCTTGATTGGACTTCCTTCAATAAATGGTGCCCCCTATCTATCTCCTTGACCCTACATAATCCATTTATAAGTGTGTTAAAAGTAACAATATCTGGAGAACAACCAAAACTCCCCATATCATTGAAAAGTTGAAACGCCTTATCGATTTCTCTTACTCTGCATAAACCTCTGATTAAAATATTCAAAGTCCAAGTATCAGGACTGGCGTGCAATAGCAAATGCTCCTTAAACAAGGAAAGAGCCTGGTGCACCTGATCCCTATTGACCAACAAGTTTAATATTGTATTACAGATGTGGGAACTCATCTTTATCTCACTGCCATGAACCTTCCCAATTATATGCTTCACACTATCGATTTTACCTGCTTCCACAAATGACAATAACAAAAACCCGTAACTTGCACTATCGATTGAATGCCCATCACTCCTCATGCAATCAAAAACTGCCATTGCCGAATCATGAAGACCAGCTCGACACAACATTCTCATGAGCATATCATAAGTCACCGGCCAATGAACAACGCCCACGTTGACCCTACTGAACTCAAAGAACCCGAACCCCAACTTCGGATCCCCCAGCCGCCGAGTGACCTCGAACGCGATCGAGGGCGTCAAGTGCCGCCGCAAGTAACCCAAACAAGCATCCACGCCGCGCGAATACACGAACACGGAGCACGCGACTTTGACGAACCAAGCCTCGGGTCCATCGATTACCTCTCCGCGAGATCCTCCCTGAGCTTGAGCGTGGAAGCAGCTTGCGGCGACACCGGCGGCTCGAACCCTAGGACGGCGAGCGACGAGGGATAGGAGGGTCATCACCAGCCCATTGCCATCACCCGAACCAGCTCCAGCTCCAGCTCCAGCTCCAGCTCCAGCTCCGCCCCCAACAGCTCCAGCGCTGCTACTGCCCCTTTCGATTAAAAATCGGAACTTTACTATAGTTCGATCGGATTCCGAGATAGGTTTTTGCTGGGAATCTCTGCCCTTCATGGGGAAGTGGCGGAAGACAGTTCCGGTGGCATCAGCAAGCCGAATCGGGAGCCCGGACAGCACTTCGCATTGAGGAAACAACGATCGGAGATCTGTCGGGACAAGCCGGGGACGGCGCGGGGATTGGGGGGTCGTCTATCGTCGGAGGAATCGTGGGTGATTGGGGGCATCTGTCGGAGAATCCCGAGGAGGGGACTGTGGCCCCGTTCGTCTCGCTGGTTAGGGTTTTGTGAGGTTTCTGTAAAGGGTACGTCACCGAGCTGTGAGATTACAGAGGAAACAGAACACGACGGGCCGACGGTATGGACCCAGTTTTCAGTCGGGCCTCGGCCCAGGAAGATCGATAGGTTTTGGTACATGGACCCGTCAAACAAATGGGTTGGATAGATCGGATCGGATCCAAAATAGTCCGACCCAAATGGACTCATTTATCCGTTTCTATTCATTTTCATAAAATACAAATCTTGTGACTCGTATCCAATACATATCTAATCTACAACCGGCTCGACTCATGTTTTTAAAGCACTTTTATATATAACTCAATTTAGGAAAACTCATACAAAGTGCGAAATGAACGAACACAAGATCAGAAAAGTGAGAGAAAGTCGTAAAGATAAAATAGGTCTGAGCAAGTTGTAAACCCATCTAATACACATTATCGTAAGTTTTATCATTTAAATTTATTTATGACCCATTTACTAAATATAACTAATTTATATAACAATCTAACATTAACTAAATGTGTTTATGACTTATTTTGATGAATCTTTTGATACGTGACATTGACAAATAATCTTTTGATGAATCTTTTATTTTCTCTTTAATATTGAAAACATCATCTAATTTTCAAGATGCGAATTTATGTGTAAGCACTTATACAATGCAAATGTGAAAGGTCTAGATGTTCCTTATCAATCTAAGATGAAAGCATGCTGCATATGCTTCATTCGGACCGACTTTTACTTGAAATTTTCTAATGTTTCAAATATCACGACAAACGGATTTTGAGTTCTTTGTAATTTTAAATTAACGAAAATTTCAAAAAATCTAAACTATAAATAAATCTTTTTAATTGGTTTTGAACATTATATGAGTAATTATTTAGATTTTGACAAAGAAAAAAAAAGTAGTTTGCTTTGTGCTAAGCTGCGACCGACAAACGACCCACACAACGTAAAAACGTGAAAAATCAGTTCCGTCCGAGGATTAAACGGAAAATCGAGAACCATGAAATTACAGTATTACCCCCACGCCCGACGCTTCCCGGGCACGGCGGCGCTCTCGCCTCCGGCGAAGTAGTTTGCGTTCTCGTTGCTCGTTAGAATCTCCACGAGCACGCCCGGACCGCACGGATTTCCAGATTCTCCGGCCGCCGTAGTCAGCCCGACGGCGACATGCTGGACGACGTCCGTCGCCGACGCGTCCCATGTCGCCGGAAGAAGAAGGACGCGCGGTGAGTATCGCTAGTTTCTCGTGATGGGTCGCCATGCATGATCGCGAGCTTGTGAAGATATCACCCGTTCTTACGTACTGGCGACCTCGTTGCCACCTCTTTGTGGGTTTCTGTAAAGGAGCTCGCTTGCTTCTTGCTTCTGCTTTGCCCGTTGAACGTTGGGGAAAACGAAAGCTTCCAATCCTCGCTAATTAGCGGCGGGCTGGGAGCGAATTCGTGCTACGTGTCCCGAGTGAAGTGATTTCTCTTTCCATGTTGATTTTCGTGTAGAACAAGTAGTGGCCCTGATGATATGATATGGTATGGTGGTGTGTTCTGTTTCCGACTATATATGGTTTTAAGATTGAAATGCCGTGGAAGTCGTTCGAGGGTCGATCTGTATATGATCCACCCTCTTGAATCGTTCGTTGCCTCGCGGTTTCCATGTTCCGCTCAGGCACCTCTCGTTTCTGACTCTTCTGTCACCTACGTTGTTGTAAATTTCCATTAGAAGTGGAGAAACCATGCGCTACTTTCCTTCATGGTGTACATTTCTGCAGGAAGAGTATAGAAAGTTTGCGAAAGAATAGATAGACATGTCGTTTGAAATGGAACGTGAAAAGGAAATGTATGCGATTCTTGATGACGTGAGCGGGGTCCGAACTTTGTTCTGTTAATGTCATTATCAAAAGATGTGTACTTTAGCCTTTCAAGGGGTTTCATACATTTCTTGTTTAGGAACAGCAGTCTTCTACTTCATTAATAGTTTCCCCCTATCTTTAGATCCGTCGATGCTATTTAGTATGCATATATGAATGAATTAGTGACACATTGGAACATTAACATTTTCCTATTCTGTTTGCTATGAAAATTTTGGGTTACCCATTTCAATAGAAGCTACTTCCTCTCTGACTGTTTCCTCTTTTCTTCTCTCAGTTTACAGAGTGGTAGTTGTTAATTTCGTCTTTCCTTTATTTGGCCAAAAGTTGTTAATTTCTTTGAATCATTTACTGGTATTGGTTTGGAAAATGGCAGATGATAGGGGGAATTTCTTTTCAAATTGATCAACTTGTTATTATACCTCATAGGGTTCCTTGTACCTCTTGATGTAATTAAGTTTCTTTTTTTTCTTTTTAATCTGGAAGAGATACTTTTGCCGTTTCCTATAATAGCGAGATTCCGAATGCCGACAAAAGATGAATCCTGCCATGTCCTTATCATATCTAGTATGTTTCTTATGTTGTTAACTGTTGCCTTTATTACCAAGAACAGCTCAGATGTTGCATCAGCCAAAGAAAGCGTTTTATTGTTAACGGCCAAGCTCGTATAACTCAATGCCGACAAAAGTGAACTTTTGTTATCTCTTGTTCCCATTTTGAATGCTGTTAAGAATCCATTTCCTTTCCTATTTGTGATCTTTTTTTATTGTTCTTTCAGTATTTGCACGATGGTGGCATGTGCAAGTGGTAGTCCAGCTCTAATTATTAACGATAAGCTAGAGACGAAGGCATGATACTTAACCAATGATTGAGAAAAGGAGATGCCCATGCTCCTGGTTTATCAAGCAAATGGGCATAGTCATGCCAAAACTCTATGGATAACATCCATTTAGCATGCTTCAGACGCTCCACCTTCATACTACTTTTAATCTCATGCCATGTTTTGACTCGACCAGTGAAATTGCTCACTGACAGGGGACCTTTTGCGGTAGCTGCGTGCCCTACCAACATTTGATGAACAGGATACATTCCCTAACATATCAGCATTGGCTCAACTATGGAGATGAACTTCATCTTGATATCTCCACAGATTCTCCTTCTGCAGTAGGTCTGTATGAGTTATATGGCTCGCATGTCCTCTGTGGAAGCTCAGGTTCTGCATTACATTTCCTTCTGCATTTTGAATGTTGACATTCTATAACCTATTGGTGCTTAAACACGGAAATTATTAAAGTCACGTTTTAAGCTATTACTGTATGTACACTCATGTAAAGCAAAAGTCATCTTAAAACAATGCTACGTACATGTGAATTGAAAAGCTACATGCCGTAGAAATTCAAAATGGAATGAAATGAATTTATAGATGTTGATGCTGGAGAGGACATCAAATTGACTGTTCTATGGTTACATGCATGATACAAGGACATGTGAGACTTCTTTTAAGTTGGTTAATGCTAGCATATGTTAGAACCAATGATGATATAGTGTGAAAGCCTGACAAGCAGAACTCGAAGTACTGCAGATGTTGAGATTCGAAGAAAATCGTGTGAGAGTTGGAGGAGAGATCACGGTCAATGAGATGACATTTCAAGTATTTGTATGCTCTAATGTAGTTCCCCATCTATTATTTCCTTATCTTGATATATTTCCTATATTTTGGCAGTAACTCATAAAATCATTTTTATGACCTACAGAAATGATCGAGCCAAGCCAAGGAGACGCCCTGTCTAGTTCCTTTATTAAAGGCCTCGAACAGCCAGAAATTTCTGGCTGTGGCTATGTGAGGGATCCAAAGGAAATCCTGATAGTGATAAAAGGTATATGTTTCTATTCAAAGGATGACAAAGGCTGTTGGGTTTTCTCTGAAAATTTTCTAAGATATTGCAGGGGCCAGAGAGAGATCTCTATGGTGAAAACCACAGTGCTTAAATTTTTGGGACTGATAATGGTGGTAGAGGCTGTACTGACATCATTGGATATTTTGCAGGGCCAGCAAGGAACATAGATATGAAGTTTACTGGCAACGTTTTGGAGATTGTGAATATCAGTCCAGTTTGATATCTTGGTTCCCTTCTTTGTTCACCTTTCAATCACAGGAATGATGCATGGGACTATTGAAACCTCTCTTTCGCTGACAGAGCAGATGTGGCATTACTGCCAAAACTTCTAACGTTCTGGTGGAAATTATTCTTTTTCTAATTTTGCACCGGCGAGCAAGGACCAGAAATGTAACAGAGTTCAAAGCTGGCTTGGCATGCTTACCGTTAATCAAAAGGTTGGAATCATGTATAGCTTTAGTTTACCACTGTGATGACATGACGGACCAAACTATGTATGAAAAAGTCATATCGACTTTACAGAGGGTCTCACAGAAAATTGACTAGACTGTTATGGTTTCTGCATCATGCTTAATTTGTAGGAGATGTCATGCGGGTATTTTTAGCACCAATGATTTTGTTATTATAATGTCTGAGGTTATGATTCTTTTGAATAAACCTATGTAAAGTTCATTGGTTTCCTGAAACCGTTTTGGACTTCATTGCTTTGATGCAACATATGATATAGGCATGCACGACTAGCATACCGAGAAGTATTTCTTTGCGGTCCTGCCCAAGGATAGATGATTATTCTTGTTCCAGTTACATAAGGTGGTCAGGAGCAAGGGCAGCTAGCAGCTTCATACTGAAAAGTTAATAATGCCATGCTCCTCCTTTTCATAGCTGTGGAGCTCGATGACTGATATTATAGTTTGGTGATGGTAGCTGAACCCCGAGAGCGGCGCGCCTATTTCAGAGCAACGAGTGCTCTTGAACTAATCGGCTGCTGGGATGGTTCCTGTCATATGTGGATTCTCAATTTGAGGATGGGGCCGCCTATTTGGAAGATTCTGTTTGAATTTGATTCACGTTGAGAGGATGAGCAGGATGACATGAGCCTCCACGCCTGAAGTGGTGAAGAGGTCTGAAGCAAGGAGTGCTCGCCAGTCCCACCCCATAGAAAGGGGAAAGGTAGAACCGGATCTCTTCGTTAGCCTATGAATAAGAGAATCTGATCCTATAAAATTGTTGCATTTTTTTAGGTAGATTATGAATACTAGGATGTAACATCACTGATTCGTTCACATTTGCCGAATTACTCAGTAATTGTTTGTGTGACCGACATTTCGTGTTCTTTACTTTTCATCTGTGTTCATCTTACGTGAATAAGCCCAAGTCCATGTGAAAATAGACTTGCCATTGGTTTCACTCGTCAAGTTTTTGCAGAAATGGCCTACTCGCTACTCAGTCTGTACTGACTATATTCTAGGACCTCTCAACTTCACTGGCGGGACAATCTTTAAGAACCTCTCAAGGATATTAAATGAACTGGAGGGTGAATTGGCCCAAGAAACTGAGGGATTTCGGCATGGATGAAACGCGAAGTAGACTGGCAGAGCTCAAACCACAACCAGTTTATACAAGAGATCTTACATATTCATTGACCGAAAACACAATAAAGGGGTGAGGTTTATGAAGAAATCTAAATAGGTCTGAGCAGGATAGGATAAGATTTCGGTTCATGGCCTCGGATACCGTCACTCTAAACGAATTGCGCATTAATTACCCCCCCTTGCTTGTTCTACACCCTGTGAGATTTACTCGCTACCATCCTCGACACAGTCTGAAAAGGAAAAGTTTTGAAGTAACTCCAACTAAGGAGTCCCTGTGCGAGAAAACGAGGGTGGCCTCACCGATCCTAAGCGTTACCATATTCGGTTCCTTTATCGCTCCTCTCTCTTTTGGTTTTTTCCTCGCTCGAAATGGTGTCCGTTCATGGCTCAAATTCAAATGACATTAATCACATCACTCCATATGCGAAGCATGCCGGTTCCCCTATAAAGTCTCAAGGCTTTGGTTTCTCTTTAAAATCGCCATAGCCTCCTTAAAAGACGGTTCATCATGATCTCCTTCTGAGAAAAACTCATGGTCTTTGTTGTTTTGGGCTTTCGTTGTTGTTTCTGTTCACTGTAAGATAAGCGGTCAGCACTAGCTAAGCATGGAGATGTCTTCTCTTCGAGCGTGGTATGTGAAGAGTCTTTCCTCTCTGCTCTTTAAATGTCTTGTTTTTCTCGGACTGATCTGCGCACCAACCGATGCGAAAACCAGAAGATCAAGAACATGGCCTTCGTCCCTCTTCGTTTAAACCGATGTGGGCATCGTTTTCGAGAGATAACCCGGATAGGCACGCTTGACTAGTTTCGCTCTCTTCCCTTCGCTTCGAGTTCACTGGATTTCAGTAGACTCAGCGTCGTAATTTCGTCCATCTTTTTTGAAAGAAAGAAGAAAACAGTCTCCCCATTACAACGATGGATGATTTTCGTGCAGGATTTCAGCGCCTTAACCGAGTCCTTCCCCACCTATATGTACGTACGCACCCCCTAGGAAGAAATGGACTGGCCCGAAGGGGAAAACGCCGCGCCTCATCACATCCCGCCGCAGCACTACGCGCTCTTCCACTCCATCGACCGCGCCCTCTACACGATCCTCGCCATTCACCTCTGCCGCGACCCGGCCGAGTCCCTCCACGTCGTCGCCCTCCTCCTCTGGCTCGAGCGCTCCGGCTTCCCCCACGCTGTCAAGACCGTCCTCTCGCTTCCCAAGATGCTCGTTAGCGACCTCGCCGACGAGGCCATGACCTGCCTCAACTTCATCTTCAACCACAGCAGCTTCTCGAACGACGGCGCCGACGTCCCTCTCATGCGGGGCGTGATAGGCCGGCGCATCTCCCCGCAGTTCCTCCACGAGAACCGGGACGATGCCCGCCGAGCGATCTCCAAGATTATCGACACCGTGTGCGTTAGGGCCCTGACCGACATAATGCAGAACGCCATTGCAATGAGGAGCGCTCGTCACGACCCGTCCCCATCGACGCCCCCGGTCTGCCTCCCCGATAGCCCTTCGTTTCCAGGGATGCGGCGGCGCAGGAATGAGAACACAAACGACCACGTCATGATCAACCGACACGTCCCCACTGCCATCAGAACCGAAAATACTGGTTCGAAGAGAGAGATGAGGCCACGGCCGTGCCGCCCGACGACCGGACATTGTTCGTGACGTTCTCGAAGGGGTACCCAGTGCACGAGTGGGAGGTGCGGGAGTTCTTGACGATGGCGTACGGGGACTGTGTGGAGGAGCTGCACATGCAGGAAGTTCAGGCAGGCGAACAGCCGCTGTTCGCGCGGGTCGTGTTCCGGTCGGCCTCGACCATCGAGCACGTGCTCGACGCCTCAGGGAAGGCCAAGTTCATCATCAATGGCAAGCACGTCTGGGCCCGAAAGTTCGTGCCGAAACGCACGAACGGTCACCGAGCAGTTCATCAACCTCCTCCTCAGCCTTACAACTGGTCACCATATTTTCTATTCTCGTGAGACTGGGATGGTTCTTGTATGAGTTGCAATTCGTGGAACGATAATAAGAATCTTGCCCCGTTCATATAAATGAATAATCACTTAATGCATGACTTTAGTTTGGAAACCTAAATAACCTTGGGTTTGATAGAATCTGTTGTGTGATCTAAGTTTTGAATGTAATTTAGCATGGCAATACTGGTGAAAGTTCACAAAGAAGTAGACATTATGTTCTGAGCATCAATTAAAAGACTTCTTCTTTTTTTCGCTTAAGTATTAGCTTATATTAATTATCTTACTTAAACTTAATAGGTAACATAATAAGTTTCCATGGAGTGTTGAAATAAATGGAATCTTGTTTAAGCACCCAAGTAGGAAATCTTCAAGTCATTTAAGGAAAAGTTTTCATTAAGGATTAGTATATCTAGCATCGCTTCCTCATTATTTTAATTCCGTTTTATTAAGCAATGGCGACAAAAACCATAGTCTTATACTTCCAAACTATTTAGCCATGCATCTAAGTTTTTATTGTTTAAAGGATGCCGTTTTGTTTTCGGACTAGACAATAAAAAAAAAAAAAAAGATAGGACATTAAATTATTGAGTAATCGGATTTGGATTAATGTCATTATTGTGTAATCGGATTATAGAAGCTACTTTTACTAGTTTCTTTAAGAATTGTTCCTAATTCATCATTTATTCTTATTTTTTTAAAAGTGGGTCCCAGTTGCTTCGCATGAATTCATGCATTTTTGCCAGGTGGCAACGATTCTTCCATGCCGGTGATTATAACCATGTTGTCGTCTTTTGCTTTAGGGCTCTTTTGGTTTCATCGACTTTAATTACATCTGACCATCTTCTTATTTAATTAAGCTAGAAACTTATCGCAATATTAAATGAATTTTAGTCAACTCTCTACTCCCTGCTCACGAGCATTTCACCTCTGAAAAGTTGACCGATATCCTACTTACTCGTGTCCCTGTGGTGAAGGAAACAAACACAAATCAGTCACCCAGGCTTGGCAAGAGGCATGTTCTATTGCCCCCGTTGTTGGTAATTTCTGTAAAGGTACTGCAAGAGATTTACATGCTGGAATAGTTTTAGTTTGCAGCTGTGATGACAGATGAACCAAACTATCTATGAAAAAATTTATATTCCGTGATGATTTTTGCATCATTCTTAGATTATAGTTTATGTCCATGCAGGCATTTTCCGGACCTATGATTTTGTTATCATAATGTTTCAGGTCTTGGATTGCCCCAAACCGTTTTAGACTTCATTTGCTTGCATGCAATATATGATATAGGCGGGCATGACAGCATATATAAAAATATATATTTCTATTTGTTTCGTAGAAAATAATTCATTCAATTTTTGCCATATGATTCGCTTACAAAATTAAATTAACAGAATTTTTTTTTATAGTCAACAAGGAAAACCCATGCTAAATTCAAGATAATTACTCCTCTTTTGAAAATCGAAAATCGTTTTTGAAAATATAATTAAATATCGACGTTTGAACCAAAGACCTTGGCACTTAGGCATAAGAACCCTAATGCGCATGCCTAGATTTCTGATAGCCATGCCCGAGTTCTCAGCTTTGGGGCTCAGGTCCATCAAGGCAGGGACTGGTTCTCATTGGCCAAGATTAGGCCCACAAAGGCTAGGATGAGGTCCCTTGAGACCAAGCCCAAGAACCAATACCCAGGCCCCAACGGTCATGCCTAAATTTTGACAATCCATGAAGGCTAGGCTTAGGTATGTGATTATTGATATCCAAATTTTGATAATCCGATCATTTATTTATTGCATAAAAATTAAAGATTAATTTTTAACCCCTAAACAAAAATATTATAATTAAATTGGATAACATATAGACATATAGTTTTAAGAGCATTTATTTTTTATTAGTGCATTTACGTTGGGTCGGCGATGAATGAATTTGAATTGATGGTTCGATTTTTAATTTAACTAGTTGGATCAAGCCCACGGTAAGAGGAAATTGGCCTAAACCAGTTATTGATTAATGGCTGAAAATTGACTTATGAAGAATCACGAGTTGGAAAATTAGTATATTTGGAGAAAAGATCCGTATTATTCTTTTAATATTCATTCAAGAACATAGAAGGAAAATTAAGAAACAAAAAGAATAATGTTATGACGGTGAATCTTTATATATATTCATGCAATATATGGAAAATGAAGATTAGAAAAGTAAGAGGAGAGTGTGCTAAGGCCGAATCAATCGACATTGGCATACATATATAGAGAGAGAAGGATATTTTTCTTGACAGAATGGAAGATTTCGTATGAGAAATATTGGAAGTATTGCATGTGGGGGCATATACATGTTTCCAATGCGGCTACAGGCACAAGCAAAATATATCTTCATGCGTAATATATTCTAGGATGCAGGCGGCGCACGCAACGCCTGCTGTTGTCCTACCTCGGTTTCCTTGGCTCGACGCCGCTGCTGTTCAGCCGCCGACGGCGCTGCTTGCTTGCTCCGCCTTTGATCACGAGATGAAAACCGACACATGTTTCTGGTGTTTTCTCTATTCCAAATGCAACGTCATCTTCCGGTTTTCATCAAAACTATGGTCTCTCTCTCTCTCTCTCTCTCTCTCACACATGGTCTCTCTCTCACACGTTGCTACAATGGATAAAATTAATTATAGTCATCAAAAACATGTGGAGAGGACTTGCCTTTTGCACTTTGCAGTTGGGTTTGGGGGCAAATAAGGAACGATATAATAACCAGAAAAAACTGTGGGTCCTTCAGAAGCATCTCCAGAGCTGGTACTGATATGGCAAGGAATTCCAGTGGCTCACGCATCTGCTGCTCTGGAATTGACCACCGAACCAAAACTCATGGCAAATCCAGGCCATCACCCTTTTCTTTATTTTTCCAAACCATCATTTTGTCCTGACCGGTGCCTTACCTAGTTCAATCAATCATATTGTCTTTCTCATGCCCGTTGTATTTTTCTTTTTTAATTTTCTTGCCCCACCAAATGACTGGTAGGCAAAAGTTTTATTGCAGCCGCAATTTATATCCACCACCACATCTCTCGAGAACTTAAAATTTCCCCCTTTGCTTCCAATGTCCAGCACAAACCAGTGTGTGTCTCCAAATCTTTTGACACTTGCTTCTCCAATCTGGAGATAGAAGACTTGTCTTTCATTGCCAACAGCAATAGCACCACCATCCTGCCAGTTTAGAAGTTCTCATGTCAACCATGTCCGTTCACAGAACAAGATTCTTCAGAGCTCCTGAGCCTGGTTTGAGACATCAAACGCCCAGACATGTCTCAAGATTAGCTGTTTCAAGGGCTATGTGAGTAAATTCTTCTCAGTTCATGTACTTAGCTAATCCTATGAATTCTAACAATTTCACATGTCCTCTTTTTTCCACAAAATGATCAGGAAAATGGATTCTCAGTCTTCCCATATGGGAAAAGTGGAAGAACTCTCAGTGCAGAACATGGCAGCATTACCAGCCCCTCAAATTGATACGACAAAGTCTCCGTCGAACCTCCGGTTCGATAGGATGCAGCAATTGGATCAGGAGTTGTCTCAAGAGAACATACCAGAGTTCGGACAATTTGTGGGGCGAGAGGCCTTGCTCGATGAAGAATACTGGGTACTTTTTTCTAATCCCCTAATTGCAGATGTAGTTACTCTCAATTCTCAAGGTTATGTTGTCTATGAGTTGCTTACCGGTCCTGCCAACATCTCTGCACTAGACAGCAGCATGGCTACGGGCAGAGAGTCATTGGGAAGACCGAGCGAACGACCGGTGTGTACTGCATACCAACGCTATGGAAATTGACATTGACTTTCATCTAATTGTGCTTGTTCTCACAGATATGCCGATAATTACAAAAGGAAATTCGCTGAGCAGGTAAATCTAAATGCCGTGTTCTTGAAGCTCCTTCTTTGATTCTAAAACAGAGAGGTCAACATCAGAATTGTTTGCATTATATAGGAATTCAATGCCATAAAGAGGCGATGTAGAGCACAAAATGGGCAGAAATGCATGTGCATTGTCGCGGTATGGCACGCCTCACAGATCCAATTCTATTCTTCTTTTGTCAAGACATAGACTTAGCTAATTTCTTCGCTAGAGCCAGACTGTGCATCTGCAAATGCAACTTCCTGATATGATACATGACATTTAACAGGTCAAGAAGGAACCCAGTAATGTCAAGCAGACGATCCTGAAAAGCATAGTTGGAACGCTCGACTTGAGCATCCAGTACTTGCTACATGGAGAGACTTTTCCCGGGGTACACATTACTCGTTAAGTAATCAAACATTTCAGCTTCTATGATCTCTAGAAACCAATCAAACAGAATATGAAAACCCACAAGGTCTCGCAGGAAAGGGTGAGGGCTCCTCTGTTCTGTCGCATCAATGAAGCGGGACAAGCCAGATACAGCTACATTGGAAACCTGTGCGTGGCCAAATCAGCTCGTCGCCGGGGCATTGCAAGCAGCATGATGAGTTATGCGCTCGAATCAGCAAAAAGAACCGGTAGAATAAGCTGTAACATTCTTTAACTTCTCGAACATTACCGTGATCAGTAGGTCGGTCTTCCACCATCCATAAGATACTTCTTTTGTGGCAGCAGGAGTGGAGCAAGTTTACGTGCACGTGCATAGAGATAACGAGCCTGCGCAAGAACTGTACAAGAAGATGGGATTCAAGGTACCACTGCGATTCCTTCTTAGAAGGTTTTGCTGGCATGTGATTTGAATTTGTACACGAAAGAACCAATCTGACTTTGTGCATTTACCATCAGATGGTTGAACAGGCATCTGCACAATTGGTTAAAGAGCGGACTTACTTGCTCTGTCAGGAAATTTGAACAGTGCTCCGGCAGAAATACTTGGTTCTTTTCTGTCCCGAACCCGGAAAGAGAGGTTGTAGCCAAGTGCCATGAAGCGAAAATTATTGCCTTTCTTAGATTTGTCTCACTCATATGCTAGTTATTAGTCATAAATCTACCCCAGAAAAAGAGAATAGAAAGACAGGAGCCGGCGCCTAATCAAATTCATTTGCGGCAACAAGCCAGTTCGTCCTCAAGAATCAAGAGCATCGCCCATGGTATGGGCACAACCTAATTTCCGTTGAAAATGCTGAATTAAAGGGAAAAGGACACTTGGTTAGAATCAAAGTCGAGCTCATCTGACGTCATTTGAGTCCATTCAGTCTTAATAAGATTTGAACTCATTGAATTTGAGCAGAGAACTTGCTCTGAAGCACACCTCACTGTGCTTAGGTGTCCTGTTCTATCAAAGACTTAGGGAATTCCAACGAATATTTGTTTGATTCGATTCAACATGACAAACTTCTAACGGGTGCAACAGTACCTGTCACCGGAGTGAGTTATTTTTGTATGGGAAAGGCCACTTCATTGAATTCAAGAAGACATCGTGATGAAGGACATTCCTCGCAACGTTTGCTCCTTGTGCATGTCACCATTTCCCAGATAAGTTTAGGATCATCTGAATGCTCATTGGCTACTCTCCGGTTCCAGGGGATGGCAGCACTTGTGAACAGGAGTAAAAATAACATCACCTGATATCGGGCTATAGTGCAAAGATTATGCCGCATCATTTAGCAGATTCATGAGGACTGAGGTAGACCATATCCAACATCTGCAAGCGACGTGCCCTAAGTTCCGAAGTAAATTCGTTAACTACCACAACCCCTTATATAAGTTCGAATAAAATCCTCCATATCATGAGCCTGTTGCATTCACGGTTTCACACAGACATAATGTCAAGACTTCCGACAGGATAGCATGACATTATTTGAGGTCAACACCTAATCATAATCTTCCTGTCTATACATTTCATATGCCTCCAGGAAATCGCACTCCTTGCAATGCCAGATTCCAAAATCTAGGAAGCAAATCCTGAATTAAGCATGCTCGCACTCATAAAATCACCATTGCAAAACAGGGTTTCTTCTCATTGTACGTAGAAATTTAAGACGTAGTAAAAGGGAGAATGCCCAATTGGGGTACTATTATATCATGAGAATCTTCACCTTCATACAGTAAGCACTCGAGTGCTTGCACAATATTTAACCAAGGCTTCTACTTCAAAGGTCAAGAAGCATAGATTCCAAAAATTCTACTGCTTCCAAAAAGTAATGCCATTGATTAGCATTTCGGTTAGAGGAAGACTGCTGAGGGGTCATGTCAGTGAATACAAATGAAACAAAAAGAGCTTGTATCCTCGTTCAAAAACCTAGTTCTAGGTTTTGGCGAATCTATGAAAAAAATTACTGAAAGAGGCCACTCAGGAATATCGCAATAGACCTGCAGTCTCAGGAACATTGATGTGCTCTAAAATTGGGGACAGTCTCGATCCAATGATGTGTACATCAGGATTTGCATGGCCATCTAGAAATGCATCAGTGATCTGCAAGGAAACCGTGATACCATAAGTTAAAACCTAGAAATCCAACTCTAGGATTTGCTTTTTCACACCTAAAAAATATGTACAGGGCAGAGATCTGGAATTTCCAATTTTTCACTCAAGGTCGACAGAAATTCTCACCTGACTGCATCCAAAAACTTTAAGTTCCTTCAATGATGAGCAGCTATCCACTATCAAGCCCATGGCCTCATCTGTCAAATTTCGGCACCAGGACAGATCCAAAATCTGCAAACCCTTAGCTCGCTTGGCAAGTGATATGGCTGTGTTGTGTCCAACCTGACAAAAGTGTAGACATCCAATAGAAAACTGAGACACTGAAGCATTAAATAAGTTAAGCAAAACCTTCAACCAAGGTCAAAAACAAATGCTATTGCATATTAACATGGCCTCAACTCATGAGTGTGCAATATTTATTGAGATGCTTGTAAAGCAAAAGAGAACAAGCTACCTTCTTAACATTATTGAGAGAAAGTTCTTCCAAATGTTCTCCAGAAGTTTCCAGAAAAGCAGCAATAGCTTCATCGCTTCCATGCATCAGAATTAAAAAAAAAAAAGTAATATGTCAATTAGTACCTCCATAATCCAGAGATCAAAAAAAAAAAAATCTCGAATAGAACATAAGCTAACAGCAGGCCTCTTATGCCTGAAGAGCTTGACAGCAGCATTAATGATCATTATTAAATCTACTATAAAAATAGACTATTTTGTCTGTTAAGATCCCAGTGTCTACTTGAAATATAAGATAAACCCAAGAACTCCTGTATATAGCAAACCCATCGAATTAGAAGAACATCAATCTCCAATATCATCATGTAACTTGTCATTAAATGCATTACCCACCACAAAAATGCCTAAAACTCATATAAAAAAAATTGAGCACACAGGCTTGCATAAGGAGAACTTTCCCTCTGCACAAGGTTAGTCCTGATACCTGAAAATGTTACGCTGGAGAATAAGTTTCCGAATTCCTCGACAACCATTTGCAAGATGTCCAATTGCAGCATCTGATAATTTGATCAGGTTCACAATGTCGAGGGAAACTAACCCAGGACATGCTTCAGCAATGACCTTGAAAGAGGCGTCAGTCAAATTCCTACACAACTGGTGAGTATTAACATATCTGGGATAAAATGCCACAGAAAAGGAGAAACAACCACCAAAAGTACGAACACTTACGGGCAATCACCCAAAACAAGTTCCTTCATATGATGTCCTGGTACAAAGATGAACTCTCTGATAAAATCATCACAGACAGATGGAATGCCAGCTACGGACAAAACTTCCAAATGTTCAAACTTCTTCAAAGCCGGTAGAGTGAGCATGGCATCAATGCTTTGGCAGTCATCTATATACAATTCCTTCAAAACTGATCCCAGTCTGTTGGCTAATGTTTCAACACTGGCAGAAGTCAGAAGGGAGCACTGATTGAGATTTATGGACCTAATTGAAGGTGCAGCAGAAACAAGAGTCCTTAATCCAACATCAGTAAGACGGCATGCACCGGTGATGGATACAGTAGATAAGGCAGTCAAGCTATTTGCTGATTTTGCTAATGAAGAAGATACAATGTAGTCTCCCAGACAGCGCCCACACTGGTTAAGTTGTAAAACCTGAGCCAAAAATGAGAGTCAAATGGAGAAAGCAGATTCAAGCAATGCTCTATCAGAGGAATACAGAAGCTCTGCCTCCAAAAGTCAGTATTATTTATCATCCCACCAAACCACCCCCCCCACAACACCCAAAAAAAAAAGGCAGCAGGGAAACATATCAATTATTGCTGGCAAGGATTTAGACTACTTTTCAACAGAAAAGAAGTGACAGAGAAAAGGAACAATAAAATGATACTGAATCCCTTCCTAGGGAAAATCCAATATGCAATCTACTAAATTTTCCAGATGACTTGGAGGAAAGTATGTTAAAATAATTCACTTACTAAAAGAACTTCTAAAATGTAAAAGAGGGAAATCACACAGACCAACGAATGAAATATGCCAGTGACAGGAGTCCAGTGTGGTATGGTATAGCGAGGAACCACATCTCATATAGGAATATATCCAAATTTTTAAAAAACTAAACACCTTAATACTCATTTTTGTCTGCAATGGCATCATCATTACAAACAAAACTCCCCAGAAAGCAAGTTCACATACTTCTATGGGCATAAGACCACAAGACAACAGACAAAAGAAAAGAAAATCCTTATTTTTAGCGACTAATTCATTCAAAATACCCCCAAAATCCTCAAATTACACATTCTAGCCAACCATTCAGCAAAGATGGATCCAGGTAAAACACAAGCAGAATATGATTGGCATTTAGTTGCAGCACTATCTAATTTCAAAGACTAACAATCTTGATAAGTTAAGCTTCCTATGCAATCTAATTACTTCAAAAATCTTATTAGGCAAGACTCGCAGAAAATTCCTCTGCTCTAGCACAGATGAGTACCACCAAATCATTATTCTTGAGCTAAAGTTAAGACGGAAAACAGTAGACAGCACCAGCTCACAATGAGGACGAAGCTATTCAAATTACTAATATGTCAAATACAATAAAGCAGTAATTATGGGAAAACCAGTAAATTGATAAGTGAGTTTGAAAAACACATAATAATTCATAGGGTCACATCGACCAACAAACTAACAAGCATAATGATAAGAAAGCATACCATCAGGCCACTAGTATCACATTCCCTGAAAAATTTATCAAACTGTTCCTCGGTCAGCCACGAACAATCCCTTATGCATAACTCTGTCGGACATCCTTGGATGAGTAGGTCAAAAAAGTGAGCATTAATTCTCCTGGAATCACATAACAACTGACACAGCCTGTGCCTCAGTGCATCCGGGACACCTTCAAGTGAAGTAATTGCATCGACATTGTCAGCAAGGATTTTCGTGCATAGTTCTTGCAGCGAAGGTGGCACTGGCTTAATGAGGTCACGACCTTGATCTTTTCTTGGAACCCATTCTATGACAGGAGACTTGGATTTCTCCAAAGGGAAGCGGGTCTGTCGTGCACTCAGCTTAGATGAGCGATCCCTAATAATCTTCATGGCAGTAGAGAATGGGCCCGGCCAATCTTCAGGGTCCTCATTTGCTTCTGCAGATGCCACTTCTGCATTTCCTGCAACCTCTGGTGCTGAAATGCTCTCCTGTTCTACCTCTTCAGGGTTGAAATGAGCAAACCGCGACGCGTTTATCCTCGCTATCTCCTTAAACTTTTCCCTCATATCAAGTCCAGAGGATTCATTTAGCTTCACCCTGGTCCTCCTTGATGGTGCCTCAATCTGAATCCTCACTTCAGCTGTTTTGCGTGTGCTACCATCCAAGACAACATTTTCTTGATTCGAGCCTACATCACTGCCATTGGACCCTAAGAAGTTATCATCCTCTACCAACTTAGCTTTCCCTTTTTCTGCAGCACTATATTTTCCTCTCCTCCTCACTTCACCACTTCCATCACAATCAATTTTCAACACTAGACTCGTACCAACGCTGTCGATCATTATACCCTTTCCTTTATCCTCAGCACTATTTCTCTCTTTATCCTTAACAGAACCATTTACAATTCCCCTCAGGTCTACACCAAAAAGCTTCACCTCAGCACCATCTCTAACTCCCCCGGCTCGTTCTCTTTCATCATCTGCCTCCCCGTCGCTTATATTCACCACCGCATCACCACCGGCCCCGACTAGCGCATCCCTCACTTCCAATCCCCTCTCATCGGAACTCTTCCCCGACCGCAGACTCAAAAACCCTCCACCTCCATCGCCCTCGGAAAACTCCATTAAATCCAATTCCACATTCAAATCTTTTACCTCGTCGCCGTCCACATTACCTTCTCGGCGCAGTTTGGCGCGCGGCGCGTCCCTCGCCCGTCCCCGCCGTCCAAATCCAAAACCCTAACCTCCTCGCCCCCAATCGGGCGCCCTTTCCTCTTGCGAGCCCCCGACGGGGCCGTCCCGCCGGCGGGCTCCCCGGCCGACGCCAGGCGGAGGCTCCGCCGGCGAGGGCCGGCGGGGCCGGCGTCGTCCGGGCTCGGGTCGGGGCCCGGGGCGGAGGACTGGGGGATTGCTGGGCGGCGGCGGCGGGGCTCGCGGGCGCGGGCGGGGGTGATCGGTTCGATTCCGGCCTCGTCGCCCTCGCGCTTCTTGGGCGGGGGCGGGGACGCGACCGCCGGAGCTACGGCGCGGGACCGGAGGACGACCATTGGCGCGGCGGAGGGAGAGAGCGAGCGCGCGGGCGGGCGGAGCTCTCGGGTCGGGTCCGGGTCCGGGTCCGGGTCCGGGTCCGGGTCCGGGTGCGGGAGAGGTTTGAGGAGAAGAGCGGGCGAGAGAGCGAAAGTGAAACGCGACGGAGGACGACGGAGGGGAAGGGGGAGGAGATGGCGAAACGACAGGAATTTTTTTAGGTTGGTTTATACTTTTTATTTTTTATTATTTTTTTTATTTTTTTTTTTGTTTTTCTCCTGTCTTTTTATTTTTTTCGTGAGTCGATTTTTGTTTTTTTTTTTGGTTGGGTTGGATCGAAAGCTTCGTTTGTAAGCGACCGCGGGTTTTCCCGCCAATTCACCTAATCGGGGCCCGTAAAAAATATCAAAAACTCCAGAAATTAGTATTTTCGTAATTTCAGTCCCCCCAAAGAAGGGAAAAAAAAAAAAAAAGGGTGCTTACCGTGTTAGCAAAAAATTTCCCCCCAAAAAAAATGTTGGCAAAAAATCGAATTTATATTGATATTTTCTTTTTGGGTTGAAAAAAGATAATTGAAAAATTCACGCGATATAAAAGCATGTGTCTCTCCTTCTCCTTTAAAAAAAAATAAAAAATTCTGCGACTTTTGTTGTTGGCCATAAGTGTTTACTTTTTCTCGGTCATTGATAAGTGTTTACTTTTTTTCGGTCACAGATAAGTGTTTACTTTATAAGCTGCTTTTTAAAGCTACGTGTGGATGGTAACTTTATGGAAAAGACTAAATTAAATTTGTGGGGTGACCAAATATGACATGTTTCTTCGATGCTAAGGTCAATAATTTTTGTTTTGTTTTTTGTCTTAGAAAAATAAATGGATGTACCAACTTTGGTACGGTGCCACACTGGGTCGTCGAATGCTGCCCAATGAGCGATTAAAGAATTCGCTTGTTTTTTAATTTATAAAAACCGATTTGAAAAGTTCTTGGCGTGGCATATGTGAAAGGAATAACTGTTCAAGGTCCCTTTAGTTTTGACTTTGATGCCGTTGCGGAGATAGCTCTTGAACTTTGAAGATGTAGGGATTAAAATCTCGAATTTCGGCACCGCATACAATAGCCCCTGATTTTGAAAAGTCGCATGCTGCCCCATTTGAAGTTTTGTTTTTGTTGCCACTAGTTTTTTCCATTTGCATAATCATTGAGTGTTATATGACGGATGACGATGGGAATAATCTATGCGGTGCGGTCGATGAAGTTAGAAAAAATAGAGAGGAGGATCATTTGTTGGTCAAGTTAAGAAAATTTAATGGGGACTATCTCTAGTTAGGAAGAATGAGTGGGTCAATTTTTAGGCGACGCTCGACGGTCATGTAAGTAGAAAAATTAGCAACGACAATTAAGTCAAAGTTCGAGGTGATGATATGTTCTCGTGGATCAGAACTAGCGGCATTGGGGTTAAGAGTGAGTTGTACATAAATGATGATATAATTGGTTTATGAGACTAGTGTCGAGGCGTCTATGTTAGGAGTTATATAAGATAAAATGGTTATATCTTTATAAAGCTCTGAAGGTAAAATTGGCCTCTTATACACAAATTGACCGAGAGTTAATGCTACTCTCCTAATAATGTAATGGCAAGTCAAAATAAATTGTTATGCCTAAAGTGTTCCATGCATCTCATTCAAGGTACTGGATGCCCGAGACGAGTTAAGGATGGCATGATCTGATATAATGATGCTATTTGCTATATTGTTTTTAGCAAGTCATATTTTAGACAAGTACTTACTCAGTTGTATCAATTCTTATAGGAGATGAAATTTCAGAATGGGTCAATTTCCATTCTGAAACTATTATGAAACTGAACAGGGCAAGATAGGTTTCCAGTTTGTGGAAATAGAAATCGATGGTGTTTTCCTTTTTTTCCTTTTTTCTATTTTGTTGCTTCTTTTGTTCCCTGCAAAGAAACAATTGTTTCTCAAGGAAATTCTAAAGATGATTGTGTAGGAGAATCAAATGACTATTTCTACAAGGAAATGTGTCATTAAGGTTTGCCGAATGAAATAAAATACTCAAGGCCGATCTTGTTGATCCGATCCTCCGCCTAAAATTGAGAATTAGACTAATTATTCCCGATTTTTGAATACGAGAACCATATTGATTCCCACAATAACCAACTAGAACAATTAATTCACCTTGGTTCTCGGTTCAATCCAAATCAATGGTCACCCCTAGTTATTGCAGGTTATAAAAGAGAGAGAGAGAGAGAGAGAGAGAGAGAAATTGTTCAATTCTCTATCAACCCGGAGAAATAAGCTATTAGATATGTCTCAATTTTGAGCCTGAAAAGGAAATTCAAGTAGGTTTCATATTTTAAATAGGTTTCCTAATTGAATGGTTTCCTATTTTGAGAAGGTTTCCTAAAGAGAGGTTTCTTGCTTTGGATTTGATTAGTGTCTATGTATAAGAAGTTGAGACAAAAATAGTATAGACTTTTTTTTTTTTTTTTTTTTTTTGGTGACCCGGAACCCCGTACAGCCGGCAACCGGCGGGGCAAACCCGGGGTGACGCTAGCGGAGGACCCACCACCCCGATGTCACGCTTAAGATCCCGTGCGGCCAGCGGGATTCGAACTCCTCCCCTCTACGCAAAGGGTCATGGGAGCCTTATTCAACTGGACCACCGCAGGCGGTGGTAAAATAGTATAGACTTTTCAAAGCCACCTTTTGTAATCTTTGAATTCTATAGTGGATTTTATTTATCCTTTTTCCCGTGGTTTTTCCCACAAGAGTTTCCACATAAAATCTGACATTCTTTTATTATTCTCAATTTTAATTTGGTTATAGTTTCTGCATCTGCCATAAGCCTTCGTTGAACATTAAAATGTTATTTTCTCCGATCACGCAAAAATAGGGATGAATGTATTGGAAGTTCAAAAATATGTCATGAAAGTGCAATTGAGTCATAATACTTTAAAAGAGTACAATTAAGTTTTAAAAATTATCAAATTTGTGCAACTATTAATTATGTCTAATTTGATTAATAGAAAATGTTGACGTGGATTTTATTATTATTTTATTTATCATACGTGGCACTAACGTGATCATTTTGGGAAGATAAAACCTCCAAGCATGAAGTAGCAATTATAAAAAAAAAAGGTAATTAGCAATTACACATATTAATTACCTTACATTAAAAATGTGTTCGTTTTTAAGAAAACTTCATAATAAAGAAAAACACTCTTCGCCGAATTATTTTTTCCAAAATAATGTCCCCTCTTTTTAAAATAAAAAATTGGAAATTCATTTTGCTAACTTTAAGCATGAATATTTTTTTTAACCACAAAATGATTTTTCATTAACCAATCTTTTTTAGCAAATCAAAAGTGTGAAAATATGATATACTAATTTGCGGAAAATTCTTTCACTCCAGCAAATGCACCTTGAATTGGAAAAATCAATCCCATATCACTGGCTTGCTATAAAAGGATATGGATATAATAAATTGCACGGACTACACGTCTAATTGAGGATGGAATTGCCCAAAATTGTGCCAAACTCGGCATAAATTATAAGAGGCTGGGCCTGGAGAGTTTTTTTTTTTTTTTTTTTTTGGTCGAATGGCCTGGAGAGTTTAGATGGTCCAAGAATTCAACATGTGCGTCGCTTTTCTTTTTACTATTAGAAGACCACACGCATTGCATGCCCAAAAGAAAAAGAAAAAGATTTGGTCAATTTAGGGAAATTTTCGGTGTATGTTTTAGAATTGGGTGAATTTAGGGAAATGAACTGAGATTTTTGTTTCCGACTATTTTTTTAAAGAGTGATAAGGATTCAATTTACCATAAAATATCTAAAAAGTTGTGAAAAATAAAAACTTTGGATGTTTTGCCGACTTGGGAAAAGCAACTTGGATTACGGAAAATATGACTTTCAGGATTGAGTTTTCAAAATTATGAAATTTAAATGAGCGTTCAAAAGGAGGCGACACTGAACCAAGCGCAGGCCAAAAGATTTGGTGCTTTTCGTGTATTTTTCCCAACCAAATCCGTAAATCACTTTTATTTTTCCTTGGTTTATCCATTATGCTCCGTTTCCAGAGAACTTCCATCTTAAGGGCTTTTTTCAGGGTGGTTCACTTCACAATATGTTTATGTACTTTGGATCTATGTTTGCCAGTTGTGTCGTTGCTTAGACGTATGTGGATATCTAGGAATAAAATTATAATGGAATACCCAAAATAATAACCGACCTACATTTGATTACAAGTTTTCAATTGCCTAAATATGCCGGGTCCACTGAAAGATTGACCATGTGGCCTACCATGCTCTGCAACTACGAATTTGAGCAAGATCGTCTCATTTAAGAACAAAGTCTGACGGTCTTGAGATCATGGATGCAGTCCCTATTCAATTTGTTCTCACTTCTTTTAAGACTTGTCAGTGGACACAGACCATGTCTTTGTGCTATATAGCTAAATTGTCCATAAAGGCATTTATTTTTGCTCTTTTTGTGGGATCACCCTAAATGAAAAGGATAATGACATAAATAATCATTGAATTTTAACTCAATATACAATATAATCCATACAATTTTAATTTATTCAATATAATCCCTAAACTTTAGCTTAATGTTAAAGTCATCCCTAAATTTTTAATTCATTTAATATGATCTCTAAATTTTTAGTACATATTCAAACTAATCTTTAGATTATATAAAAATACCAAATGCCATATTTTCTTTAATTCAAGCTCAAGACAATATAAAACATTTGTATATATATAAAAAAATTATAAATAATATTAAATAAATTAAAATTTCGAAAATAAAAGTATAATTAAGGGTTCACGTTACATGTTAAATTAAAATTACTGACCCCTTGTGTCCTTTTCCATCAATCATAAAGTCGCGTAATTGATAAGGGCCTCTCTTTTTTTAGCACTTCCTTGGGGAAGGGGGGTGCCATAATGGAACACACTCATGTTCAATCAAGTACGATATGACTACAGTCGGAACCCAAATCCTCATTTATTGCACCCACAATGGCTTCTAGCTGCCTCTTGTCTTGTCACGACCTAATTTCCACACGGTCTGTCCCCTTATTCTTCAAATTTGAAAAAAAAAAATAAATAAATACATTATTTGCAGAAATTAAATCAACAAGACTTGCTCGATAAGGAACTTTTCACACGGTCTGTCCCCTTATTCTTCAAATTTGAAAAAAAAAACAAATAAATACATTATTTGCAGAAATTAAATCAACAAGACTTGCTCGATAAGGAACTTTTCATCTCTCGAAAATGAACGGAAAACGTATGAAATTCCTTTTTTATTTCGTGCTTACATTTCAACACGCGCTCAGAGACATTTTCTTCGAAATTTCTAAAAAGCCACTCACCGTATGTCCGCGCCTTCTAGAATAGTCAAAAGAGCGTTGACGGATAAGGAAAAATAAAACGGACGGACTAAAATGCCCTCCATGACAGCCGTTGAATCAAGCAACGGCGAAGGGTAATCTCGGGTTTTCGGCACAGTCAATGTTGGCGGCAACGATTCAAAAAGGGGACCACGGCCCAAACGGCGCGTTTTTCCGGTTATTTCCGTTTTTGCCATTTCTTTTTCCCCTCAAATCTTTACGGCATAACAATTTCTTTTTACAAGTTTCACAAAATAATAATTGAATTTGCTTAATTCCTGCTCGAGATTTTATTATACATTTCTTTTATGGATCATCATGACTCACCATCATTTACATTTAGCTTATTTTTCTGAAAAAAATTAATTTTACTTACAGAGAATATTTTAAATCAACTTTAGCAAGTGCTAAAACACACCTTTTAGACTCGATAAAAAAAAGATCATTTAATTATGGAACCACAATAGAATTAATGTTTGCTATTTGACTTGTTCTAGGGTTATTCGAGCTAAAATAAAGAAAATAAAAAGTTAATATGACATTTCAATCGCATTATTTACTCGATTGGTTTTTTGTTGTGGTGACCCTTTTCGACACACAGCAATGTTGTTCATTTTCTAACCACCTCATGCCATTAAACATGAATTACCGCTAAATTAGCTGACCAAATTGAAATGAATTACTGAACATGCTAGATGAATGGAGGTAAAGACCAAAATGACGATAATTCTTCTTTTGCTTATGAAAGTTTCTTCCTTTTCTTTGCAACTCTTATCCTCTCTTTCTTTTCCCCCTGTTTTTTAAAGAAAAGGACCGACAAAAGGCTGTCCCCAGTGCGATGCAATGAACAACTGTGGATGTGAAAGATACAACGTTCGAGCGGTGCCCGTGTTGACTAAACTTGCGTTGGTGTTTGCACGAGTCAACATGAACCAGGTTCTGACGACAGCTTTCTCCACAAGCCTTTGAATATTATTCAATCTTCGTAACTTCTTGTGGCCTCCGTTCGTCCAAATCCTCTAGCAAGCTCGTCAAGATTTTTCTTTCTTTTGATGGGTTTCTTAATTGTCTCACTTGACTTCATAATTAGGCCAAATGAACTGAATTATCGTGATTTCTGTAACACGCATATTAAAAAAAAAAAAAGAAACGGTAATCAATCTAGTTAGTTCGAGATAACAATCTTAATAGGCATTCGGCTGATAGTACGTCAATCACGTGATGCGAAATTCGAATCAACAACAATATTCTCTTCTCACCCATCGATTGTGGTATGATTTGGCATTCTAATACCATTGGCATTTGCTGATTTTCACCCATGTTCAATGTATAGAAACGCCTCCATTTAAAGAATCATTCACTTCAAAAAGTTCTCGAAGAAAGCACTCTTATTTATTTAAAGTAACGTTTTGTTTTCTTTAAATAAAAAATATCACATGTTGTTGGCAGGACACTCGTTTCTTTACGTAAAATACATGTGCATACTAGATTTCAATAAAGCTATTGTCTCCCTCACGTTTGTTGAATTTAGGTGAGAACACTCCTTCTTTTGGAGCAAACCGAATTGCACATGTATAGACATGTGCCGCATTATGCTGAGGAAAAGTTACTCCAATTAAAACTCGTCCCATGTATTTTATTTGGTCAATTAATGATTCAAAACATCAAAAATCGGTTACATACCCAAAATAATCCATATTTACGGAGACTAATACAACATTCTTATTATTCTTCACAAGATAACATGAACTTGTAATAAAATTTAATTATTGAATACGATATAATTTTTACATTATATTCAATTATGGTAATGCCGAGCTTGTTTCGCGTACTTTTAAAGGAAATGAAGATATAAAACCTTCTGATATCACAAATCTTATGATTTTCCGTCTGTATATCGCCAACAATCGGTTTTGGTACTTTCTACACAAAATGTAGCCGCCACCTTGGCAAAAATTAATTATCTACTTAATTGCTAAGTCGCATAATGATTTTTCTTTGCTTTCTCCTGTTAAATCCGCAATCTACACTATAGGTTAAAAGTTAATTTCTCGACTTGTATGATGCATCCAAGCTTTATATTTTCTAAAAAATCCGTAAGTTTATAAATTCACAAAAGTAGAAGAAATTTTATTAAGATGCCATGTAAGATTCTCATCTAGCAATTTTTTTTTTTTTTTGGTCGAACTCATCTAGCATTTACAACTTGTGTGTAGTTGTAACATTCAATTTAACGAGTATTATGAGAAAGTTGTGAACATAAATGGAATAGTTCATTCTATTTCGAGATTATTATGGCAATCCCTTGATTTAATTTCCAAAAAATTCCCCACACCAAAGCAATCATGTAAATCTTAAATATTTCTCCATTTTTTTTTTTTAAATTTTCTGATGTAATTTTTCTAAAATTTTACTTTATCTTTACGTAAAATACACGTGCATGCATGATTTTCAATAAAGCTTTCATCTTCCTTGCGTTAAACTTAGGGGAGAAAACTCGTTCTTTTGGAGCGAACCGAATCACACATGTATAAAGACATGCAACATTGTATTTAGTAAAAGTTACTCCAACTTTAAACTTATCCCATGTCTTTTATTTGGTCAATTAATGATTTAACGTGTTGAAAAATCAGTCGCATACCCAAAATAATCCATATCTACAGAGACAAATATAATATTCTTATTATTTTTCATAAAACAACACGAACTTGTAATGAAATTAAATTATGAAGCATGATATATTTTTTTTATATATGTATTACGGTAATACTGAACTTTTTTCTGATGTACTTTTTAAGGAAATGAATATATAAAACCTTCCATATCACAAACCGTATGATTTTTCGTCCGTATATCACTAGCAAGGAGTTTTCGGTACATTATCCACGAGAAGTAGCCGCCACCTCAGCAAAAATTAATTATCCATTTTTGCTAAGCTATACACCGACTTAACTTTTGTTTCTCCTGTCAAATCCACAATTTACTCTACAGATTAAAAGTTAATTCCTTACCTTTTTACAATACATCCACGCTTTATCTTTTCTAAAATCCGTAAGTTCACAAATCTACAAAAGCAACACATCCGGCCCGAGAACAAGTAGAAGAAATCTTATCAGGATGCCACGAGGCTCGTGGGATTCTCATTTGGCATGTACAATTCGTGCATAGCTGTAATCTTCAATCCGAACAATCTAATTAAATTTGACGGGCATTAAGAGAAAGTCGCGGACATAAATGGAATGATTCATTTTATGCTCGAGACTAGTACCGCTTTTCCAAAGATATCTCTAGCACCAAAGTAATTATGTATCAATTTTCAATATTTTGACTGGGATCATTGAGGTTTCTTTCCAGGTGATCATCTTTCAACTCGAAAGGGCGTTGGCAAAAAAAAAAAAAAACTTAAAAGGAGGAGATGGGGGTTCGAATCCCCACATTTTTAGAAGGTTGGGGTCAAAACGATTTAGTCCAGGAGTTTCGAAGTGAGTTTCGGCTTCACGCCGCATGTAAGGAGGTAAGGCAAAAGTCTAGAGGAAGTGTTAGAGTAGAAATATAATAGGACCGAAAAAAAATAAAATTACATATATATATAAATATATATATTTTTTTTTTTGCCGGTTGCCGTTGTAATTTTCCTAGGAAATCCCCTCACCTCGTTTTCCACCGTCGCCATTTCCTTGGACTTGGAAAGAGCCTATGGAAGACAATAATTCCGTGTTGACGCGCTGACTCGGGCGCCAACTCACCCATCTCCTCCCACCTCGCGGCTCTCGAAAATCCATTGCAGCCCCGCCTCGCGTTCCGCGATTCTCTCTCTTCTGTCTCTCTCTCTCTCTCTCTCTAGCCATTCCCGGCCAATCACCTGCGCGACACTCGGGCGCGCGCGCACGAGCTGTCGGGGAGTCGCGGAAGTCCGGTTCCGGGGACGGACGGACGGCGGGGAATGGCCCACCACCACCACCAGCACGGCGGCGGCGCCGCCGGCGCCGACGGCGGCGTCTCGCAGCGCGTCAACAGCCCGCGCTTCTCCGGCCCCATGACGCGCCGCGGCCACTCGTTCAAGCGCGCCGGCAGCGGCGGCGGCGGTCAAAACAAGGACTCGGGCGGCGGCTGTCACCACGAGGTCATCGATCTCCCGATCGGCTCGCCCAGATCTGAGAACGGGACCGCCCATCAGGCGGCCGCTTTCGATTTGGCCATCGACTGGGGCAGGCCCACATTCGCTACGACCTCAGGGAAAGGCTGAGGAAGCCGGTGGCGTACGTTGTCGGGGACTTGGGATCGAAGGAAAGGAAGAAGCTTGGGCACTTGATGTTCCTGCTTTTCTGCGGGGTCTGCTTGTTTCTGGGCGTTTTCAAGATTTGCGCAACTGGGTGGTTCGGATCCGCCATGGAGAGAACTGAATTGGATCAGGTTAGTCGGTGTATATCTGCTTGCTTACTCGAGAGTGGAATAAAAGAAGAAATTTTTCTGGGTTTTAGCTAATTTTAGGATGGTTTAGGTGAAGAAGTAGTAGTGTTCTATGTTAAAAATAAGTTGACTAAATCTATGGAAAAGGAAATGAGTTGGCTTTGCTACCGGTTTTGGATTGTTTAGTGGGTTAGCTAAATTTGTGGTTATTCTCCTTCTTTGTCCTTTTGGGTTAAACAAACTGAATGGAAACTTGACCCATACGGATCTACCTTTGTAGGGAAATTAATTTGAGGATTGTTTATTATCAGGACAAAGACAGAGATTAGGGGTGGCACAAGTTTAGATACTATGATTAATTCTTCATTTCATGACCTGATTGTGACTTTTAGTGACTTTTTTTTTTTTTTTTTTTTTTTTTTTTTTTTTGGCCAAGAAACTAAATCTGAAGTACCTAGAATGGACGTTTTCCTCTGCGTATCTCTTCTCTGTTGATGTTATACAAGGGCTTAGGATTCCTCTGCTTAAAGGTGGCACAAGGTACTAGTACCATTAGGGAGTGTCGTCAAGCCTATATTTGTGTTTGATGTACTTTGCTTAAAAATCAGGGGTATGCATATCTTGGGAAAGTGCATTGACCTCAACTTGTTGTGGACAATGATCAGGCCTGTTTGCAATGTAGGTAGTGGCGCTCTCAATTTGGTGGGAAATTAATGAAAACTGGTTGTTTCATTGTTAATTCGCTACTTGTTTTTTCTGGTTCATGATGGTCTTCGACAACAAGATTGAGTTTTCACATTCTTATGCATGCGCTTGTGCTCATATATTGTGTTTCTGCTCACTTGTTCAATTCTCTTATTAGGTTCTATATGATCAGTCAGCTGCTCATCAACATCTGATCAATCAAAGGACCTCTTCTGATTGTGATCATAGGGAAGAAGGAAGTGAAGTTGATATAAGTTTAATGATGGTAGAATCTGGTGTTGTTGATGACAAAAGCATGGCAGATGTAAGTATTGATGCTGGTGTGATGCTCAGTTTTCACTCATTCAAGATTTGGTTGTGAAAATGAGACGTGGCAGAAAGCCTCGGTGCTATAAAATTCCCATTTAGGACCATTGGTATTATGGTCTTTCATGAGACTTAACTTTTCAATGTGAAACTTTGGTTTGTTCAGTATTCAGAGATCTGGTCCAAGCCCAACAGTGAAGACTTCAAACAATGCATTGATCAACCAAAAAGTCATAAAAGTAAGGAAGCTGTCATGCTTGGATGAAGTTGCACATCTGGTGATATGCTTTTCTGTTCTCTCCATGCTTTTTGAAGCTTACAACTCTCACTTTCTTTTGCAGAGCTTGATGCCAAGACGAATGGTTACATTCTCATTAATGCTAATGGTGGCTTGAATCAAATGAGATTTGGGGTCTGGTCTCTGTCTGTATGATTATTTTGAATAATCTTCTGAAATTAGTTTGAATTATAATGACATCAATAGTTCTAGAGTGCAGATCTGCGATATGGTTGCCATTGCCAAGGTCATGGAGGCGACACTGGTCCTTCCTTCACTTGATCACACATCATACTGGGCTGATGATAGGTTGGTTTGTTTCCTTTTCTCATTTGGAAGCTACCAGTGGAAACGTTCATCTGATGTTAATTATCTCGGCCAGAGGAAAAAAAATCTGATGCTTATTGTTTTGTCAAAAGGAACACTATGTTTGTGGTAAAAGCAGAATCCTACTTCATTTTTCAAGTTCTGTTAGGGTACTTAGAAAAATTCCTCCCTTTAGATTGGTTCTTAAGTCTTCAAATAAGAGGGCATGATTACTGAATAGTTTTCTTTCCCATCTTTGTGACCTTCCATGTAAATCAGGAGTCGTATCAGCACTATTGGCGCTACAGTTAGCATAATAATTCTATGGTTCAAGTCTTTTGTAGCTGGGCACGTATTTCTAATTATAAACGGTTTGATGATCTTGTGTCTGCTTGCCTCTTTTTAACAAGCTATTCTGAAATATACGAGATGAGACCTCTCTAAGTAGCACAAATACTTCCATGGCATGCATTTCTGTTGCTGTGGTCTCAATTCTCTTCTCTTCATTTGCAGCGGCTTCAAAGATTTATTTGATTGGCGTCACTTCATGGACACACTAAAGGATGATGTCCACATAGTTGAGAGTCTACCTCAGGCTTATGCAGACATTGAACCTTTCAACAAAACACCAATTTCTTGGTCGAAGGTGAAAGAATAATTCATGCCCGTTCTATCAGTTGCCATTAAGATATGCACTTATCTGAAACTGAGGCAGTGTAGTAAATGCAGAGAGTGAAGGGATGCATGCAGAGTTCGCCACTAGAAACTCTCTTTAACAAATAGAGGATCCTAAACTTCAATATCTCTCTCTTTTTGTTTCATCCTCTGTTTTCCGGCTTCTTTATTTTCTTTGTTACAGAATGCATGTTTCAAGAAAACACAGCATTCTATCCTATCTTCGGCTTTCCATGGGTCTCTACCAGTTCAAGGACTAATGTTTTACTTTTCAGGTCAGTTACTATAAGAAAGAAGTCCACCCACTGCTGAAGGAGCACAAAGTGATGTATTTTACTCATACTGATTCTCGGCTTGCCAACAACGACGTAGCCAATTCTATACAGAAGTTGAGATGCCGTGTCAATTACCGAGCATTGAGATATTCAGCACCGGTTGAAGAACTTGGAAAAACCCTGGTTTCAAGAATGCAACAAAATGGAGGTCCTTATCTAGCTCTCCACTTAAGGCAAGTTCAGATCAATCCACTCTTTATAAATATGACATTCAGTTTAGATGTAATGTAAGTTCATAGTTACAATTTCCCTTTTAGAACTCTGTCAATGAGATAAGTGAATGGTAATTCCAATCAAAAAATAGCTTTTTGAGTATTAAGTGACTTATTGACTTCTTCAGTACACTTAAAATGGGGACTAAGAACTGGTTGGTTGTTCTTAGTATGGGTTCACAGTCAATTCAGGAGCACGATGTGCAATATTCTTTAAATAAGGAATTAATTGTCGGATTTGGTTTGCTATGTGGGACTTTGAGATCCATATATCACACAAGTCAGGGCTTTGTCTAAGTACATTCCTCTCGACCTGTTTTAGACCTGGTTCAGTGTTCCTGAAGACAGTGGTATTGGATTAGTCTTTGTTGGCATCACAACTCATGTTTTATTGATTCCTCACAGGTATGAGAAAGATATGCTGGCATTTACCGGCTGCAGTCACAATTTGACAGCTGAGGAGGACGAGGAACTACGGTTGATGAGATATGAAGTAAGTCATTGGAAGGAGAAAGAGATTAATGGAACAGAGAGGAGGTTACTTGGCAGCTGTCCGTTGACTCCTAGGGAGACTTCACTTCTGCTAAAGGCTCTTGGATTCCCATCTACTACCCGCATTTATTTGGTGGCTGGTGATGCTTATGGAAAAGGAAGTATGCAATATCTGAAGGACGAATACCCCAACATATATTCACATTCTACTGTGGCAACGGAAGAAGAGCTTGCTCCTTTCAAGAATCATCAAAACATGCTTGCCGGTATAGATTACATTGTCGCTCTTCAGAGCAATGTGTTTCTTTATACTTATGATGGGAATATGGCGAAAGCAGTTCAAGGCCATAGGCGGTTCGAGAATTTCAAGAAGACGATTAATCCAGACAAGTAACTATTATCCTGTTCCTACTGTTTTCAGTTTGTCTGATTTGTTTTATTTTTCTCCCCATTATGATATTTGGTTTTGTTTCTGTCCTGATATGGATCATCGACAGGCATCTCATCTTCATCTCCTCTTTGTGCATGCAGGATGAATTTTGTTAAAGTGGTTGATGAACTAGATGAGGGGAAGATTTCTTGGAAGAAATTCAGTTCCAAAGTGAAGAAACTTCACAGAGATCGAGCAGGAGCTCCGTATTTGAGGGAGCCTGGGGAATTCCCAAAACTAGAGGAAAGTTTTTATGCAAATCCGCTCCCTGGGTGCATTTGTGAATCAACAAAGAGAAGGAAGTAAGGCTAAAAGGAGAAGTGTCTCCTTTTTCCGTGATGCAATTTTGGGTGCATAAGAGAGATGAACGCATGTTGTCAAAATTCAAGAAATCTTCTCAGCCGAAGATGCCACAGCTAAATCAGAAAGTTCTTTGGCCTAGTGCTCAGGCTGGCCGGTATTACATTAGCGTCACTGAGCTGCTGAATTTAGGGTCGCTCAAGGGATTCTGGCGAATAATTTATTCAGAAGAAAATTTACAGAATACCATTGAAAGAAAGATTATGAGCCCTTTGTGTCAAAAAAAGAAACAAAAAGATACGAGACTTTTCTGTTTAGGGGATTGGAGATATCCCATGAGGTTAAATTATACTGAATTTGATTGTGTGGCACAGAAGACCTTGTAATACTCCAAATTACACAGAATGAAAGATCTTTCTTCTTTATCTGTAATTTTTAACTTTGGGTTGTCAAAATCTGGTTTAGTTTCATCCCATATTCGAATGCAAGGCTGTTATTTCACTTGTAGTTCCTGTACCATGCTTATCAACAATATCAAGTTTTAGGTTATATATATGAAGTCGGCACGGGGCATGCGAATGCCATGCCACGCATACTTTCTAGCAAAGATCTACAGGGTGTGAGAAATGACTTGAATAGCTGGGGTAGTTTCTTATTATACTATCAGCTTTATGTCTCTGCTATAGTCTCAATGACCACTAGCGTCAGATCCTAGGGAATCCTGGTCTTCGAACGAGATTGTGGTCGACAAATACTTTTCATAATTCAATGCCAACTCGTGATAATGTTACTGAACGTTACAAATTCAGAGTTTTGAGAGATGATTCAGATAGAAGATTTTTAAAGTACGGGAGTACCCAAAAAAGGAGGAACTTGAACTTCTGTAGAAATCAATTCTTATTATGCTGCAGAGAATTGCAAACTGAAATGTTGTTTCAAGCATTTTCTATCGACAGACAAGCAAGGGCTTCTCTTGCAATTCCCTCAAACGTCTTGAATGGACGAACTTCTTTCTACAGAAGAATCACAAAATTCACTGCATGCACTAAAACCACACTAAATGACATTGGGAGACCAAGAGTTTTCTTGTTTGATGTATAGAATTTACACCAAATCAACATATATAAACACACTGAAGACAAGGCGATGAACTGAATCAAGATATCTCATTCACAAATGACGAAAAGAAGTTCGCCAAAAAATCTCAATCTAGATATCCAAAAGAAGGGGAAAAAGGGAAACAAGAAAACAAAGGATAAACAAAACCCCCCCACCACTACAATTGCAGAATAGATTCGACAAGTTCATTAAGTGGCGCAAGCTCCTCTTTGTTGATCAACCGAAATTCCTGCATCAAATTAAAGCCAATCAAGACATGCCATCAGAAGTCTTTTTTGTACTAGACTCTTGTTGTAAAGCTGATAACCTAACTAAACTACTGCCTGTGACTCAATACAGTATTTGAAAGTGTTTCCTTGACCCAACCTTAAGACTAAGGACATATCAAAGCCAATCTAAAAAGTATGATAGAATCATATGGGTAAGCCATATCTGCAAAGCTTAGCAGCTATGCTTACTTACCCATGTGAAGAAAACGAAATGCTTGAAGCAAGTATTTAGATGAGCTTCTTCCTTCAGGTTCACGATTTTCTGAAAATGTGAATGGTAGATATGGGCATAGACACGGAACAAGCGCTTGAAAATGGTTTTGACAACATCTTTGAAATTGCTCGGAAATGGAGACCCTGTAAACATGTCAGCAGGGATAACTTAGTGCTTATGTCGTAAAAAGCAACTAACGAATTCATTAAATTTCTCTATGTTTTGAGTATGAATAAGCATGGATCTCCAGCTTTGTCAAGATATTTATCTCACCCAATTTTTGTGGGAAAACTGATTCATCGTCAAGCTGAGCCTCAATCCAGTCCATCAAATACTCAACGTACTTAGGAGCTGACACCTCGATGGGTTTCTTAATGGTCACTCCATCGGCCCACCTGTACTCGTATCTGCAAGAGTTCATGTAGTCTCAATCAGGCCTTCTGTTATCATTGTTTGAACGCTAAAGGGAATGGGAAAAAAAGGAAAAAAAAAGAAAGAAAAACGGATACTACTGTTGCGAAGGATAGAGCTTCATTACAGAGATCAAGACATAACAAATAACAATAACCATCTTCTTTGTGAATTTAAATGGAACAAGGATTCTGGGGATTGAGCATCCATGTGCAAACAGACTATCTATAAGCAACTTCAAGGTTAAACGACTGCAACACAAGAATGGATTTTCACATGAATGAACCTGCAAATAGGTATCAAATGGATTAAGTAAACAGAAATTTTATGGAGCAGCTTCTTACTTTGGGCCTGCAGACATTGTTGGGCAGTTAGCTGGCGTGCAGAATTCAGTGAGTGTACCGTATAGAATGTTCACTTGATTGAAAAAGTCCACGGCTGTATAAAACAAAGAACCCAGACAGAAAATTAATCAAAGGAAAAAAATTGATTGTGCTATATGTGTGAAAGCTCATGTGCAAGAATTTAATTGTTCGACTATTCATATATTCTCATTAGTAAATTAATAATGCAGAAGTACTCACTGTTCACCGCCAGCCACTCATTGATGTCTTCTCCAGGGGGAAGCCGCACTGCTTCTCTCAAATTTCCACTTCCCAGAGTAGCATCGATGTGTCTTTGTAGTTGAGCACCCTAAAATTCGAATACAGGGAAAGAGGAAAACATGCGTAAATAAATTGCTTAGTTCATCCGAAGTTGATTGCTGAAGAGTAAATAGTCTTAACAAGAAACACCAACCTTACTTCCAGAAGGAGCGCTCTTTTTAGGCCGAAAAGTCTTCTGATTTCTGCACAAGTTGTGATTGGGTATGACAACATGTGATTATTACTAGCGAAAAAGGGTGGCATGCCAGAGATGAGTACTTCAAAGAGCAACGAGAATCGAATTTAATTAGTTCCCATGTCGTGTTTCTCTTCTTCTTTCAATGACAAAAATCATCATCTGCAAGGACATTCTGTGACTACCGGATGACGCAAGCGACTTAAACAGGCTCATTGTAACAGCTTCTTTAAAGCTAAAGAACTTAAAACGAGGGAGAAAAATCGAGCGTCACAGCAAACAATAGCGAGTTCAAAGTTCATCCAGATGGGTCCATTTTTCTGATCTACTTGCGCTCGTCGTATGGTTTAACATCAGACCAACGTTCAGTCGCAAACCAGGGAAAAAAGAATCCACCATATCGGCAAACAATAAACAATTCAAAGATCACCAAACCGCGTTCATTTCCTAACTAATTGGCTACTCTGTATGGTTCAAGATCAGATCAATGTTTGGTCGCAGAGTTTCCGGTTTCTGAAGCGGACCGCCCCGGCATTAATTGCCGTCGAATGTTCCGAAACCGGAAGAGAGAATTAAAAACCATCGCGAAAGTCCGAATTACCGACACAAACTACGCAGCATCCTCATCCGCAGCCTCACGACGAATCTCTAGAAACGAAACGACATAAAAAAAAACAAGAAAAAGCCAACGTCTTTCCGCGATCATTCCATCCCATCACCATCCAAGCACGCAGACAGGTCGACAACGAATCCCGTTGCCCACCAATTCAGGCTCTCCGAGGCACGCCATCCAAAACCCACGATCGCAAACTCAAAAAAAAGCACATGCAACGCCAAGAACAGCAGCCGCCGCCGACCCGACCCAAGAAATCACGTCGGCGAGAAGCCCATCATCGAGAATTCCCGAAGGGAGAAAGACGGAGGTGGAAAAAAGGGAACCTGCTTCCGAGGCCGAAGAGACTCATGGTGACGAAGCGGTTCCTCCTCCTCCTGCCTCCTCCTCCTCAAGAAGCGAAGGAACAGAGCGCCAAAAGATATCCAAGAAAAGACGCAATGGTGAACGCAGACACGGAACAGAAGAGGAAAAGAAAGAAGAAAACTTGAGAGCTGGAATTGAACATAGTCGTTTATATACGTAGGGAGGAAAGAGAGAGAGAGATGACAGGCTGTCATGAGAGAGAGAGAGAGAGAGAGAGAGAAACAGAGGAGAGAGAGAGAGTCTGTCTTCCTGGCCAGCAAGAGTCTCCTCTGTTTTCCATTTTGTCTTCCAATCTGCTCTTCTGGCTCTTTCTTCTTATCATTCCCTTCAATTATTCTTTGACCGTTTCCATTTCTTCCTCCTTTTTTTTTTTTTTTGATATCACTTTAGGATAACCTCTTTATCAGGGTAGTTGAAAAGTCTTGGGACCTTATAATATCCCATTAATCTCCCGGTTCAATTAGGATTCAAGCATGGAATTATCATGCACTGTGCAAGGTCAACCTACTACATCGAGAACAAATTAATCAGTTCCATTCTTTAATGCTCTCTTTGGTCAAGCACGCCATGGTTCTCAGTACGGTAAATTTGTTGTGCGAATCTCAAATTTTGAAAGAGAGGTGATCCATTACAGTTATTTATTATATGAATCCCACATATGAAAATATCCACACTATAAGTGCTATATCTTTTGTATGATATTCACTTGAGTGCTATAAAGTAAGTGGCTGTATGTAAATTATAGCATTTGAGTGATCGAATATAAGAATATGACCCTTAAATTAGCATCGCACGGAAATTATAATATTTGTAATATTCTTTTCCCACAAATAAATTAGCCGACTTGGTTCATTGGACCATGGTCCATATAAGAAATTTCCTCAAGAGAGAAGGGATTAAGAAAAGTGGCAGCATATGAATGGTTAGGATGAAAGCAAAGGTGTGAGAATTTGGGGAGAAGAAAAAGTGCAATGCACACCAAAATCATTATGGGCTTGATTTCAATGATTGGGGGATTTGGGACAAGAGCCATATCAACCTTGGTTTTAGGAAAGTGGAATTAAGATAATGTTTGCTTCCTAATCTTTCCAATATTCCTCTACTTCCAACTAGCTTTTCTGTTTTTCCTTTTTTGGCTTGCTCTCTGTCTTTTTTTCTTCTTCTTTTTTCCTTTTCTGTGAGATATAACATCCCAAGGTTTTTAATTTTATCCCCTATGAATTAGCTGTCATATTGCACAATTTTTTTGTGGCTTTCAAGATACATGTGATTTAAAAAAATTTGGTCAAATTCTGACTTATGCATCAACAACTTTTTTTTTTTAAAAGAATTTCTTCCTGACATTAATTATTTTTTTTTTGTAATAAATATGGTTGGTAATGGTATGACAGAAAATGGTCAATTTTAGAGGGTGGGTCCGGGACGTGGCAATGCATCAAAACAACTAGCTGGATACGCATATATACAACATGATGTGTATGTGGGGACTGAGAAAGGTGTGTGTTGTACTAAGTTGCGGAACAAGAAATCTCACCAATGTCGATCCAAATAAAGGCTGAGCCGGCCATTCACCTGGCCCCACCGAGACAGTTCTCTTGTGGTTCTGGTGAGGTAATACAGATCATGGGCTTAGTAAAGAATGCAATTTGCTGAGCAGTGACAGTGAGCACCAGTTCAGCACCAGAAAGGACATGGCGGGCTGTAGAAAGCAAGGTTGGCCCTTTTGAGATTTGACCATTTTGGCAATTTCCCAAGTTGAAAGATGAGTGGAATTCATTTCTTACCTAACCTTTTTCCTTCCCCAGTGGATAGGATACGAGGATTTTCCATTTTAAAGGTGTCGTTGAGTGAGATTTGCCTTGAGATTTATGTTTCCATATGCTGAACAGTGAAAAAGTGAGAAAGGACTGAAGGAGACGGTTACATTACCAACTCTTGAATCATGAGTATTCCCTGTGAAAAATGAGCTTGTGTTTAATGATTTGCCCGTTGAAATGACAAAGTCTCGCTTCATTTTTCTTCGCAGAAGTTTGTTTGGTCACTGCGGGAGGCTGCCTAGTAACTTTCTGCACTTTTGTCTCGCAATTTATCAGTTGAAAAGAGATGGAATAGCTTGTCTTATGAGTCATTTGAATGCTTTACTTGTGCTTTAAGCGGTCGCATTACACATGATTTTTCACGGTAGAGGCTTGAAAGGTTTTAAATCTTGGGAATATCTCTCTCTCTCTCCCCCTCTCTCTCCCACTGAGAGACAAACTTCTTTTCAGCATATCCTTTCTATTAGTAGCGTGTATCGGCGAGTCATTGCAATGAAATATTTTGCTTACAAATCCTGACATTTTCTCCTTATTTTGTGAGATCAAGTCATTAATATAGAGATAGATGATCGTAGATTGATCTTGTTAGCTTATGCATAAATTAGATAACTAGCTACACATTGATCATAGTCCTATCCTCACATGGATTAGTCTTTCTGGTGCATATATGCATAATTTCGCATCTCTAAGGGGATGAAATGTTGAGACATGTACTGATAAGTAGCTTCAGTACTGACTTCTTCCAGACCATGGGTCTCATTTTCATTGAACCTTCTCCTGCTGCAATCTGTTAAAATTTAAATGTCTTCCTGATGTTTCACTCTACATGAATGTCGAAACAGGATAGGGAGTCCAGGAAATGGCATCACTTCACAGAGTCTTCCCAATGTTGATTTTGGCATCTGTCCTCAGCCAAATTCTCACTGCAACAGCCCGCCTTTGGTGTTTGCTATGGAATGCAAGGAGACAACCTGCCTAGTCTGGCTGAGGTGATACAGCTCTACAAGAATCATAATATTGGGACAATGTGGCTCTACGATCCCAACCCTAAAGCGCTCCGAGCTCTAGTGAACTCCGGCATCAGCGTGATCCTAGGCACCAAAAATGAAGACCTACACAACTTGGCATCAAGTGTGGAAGCTGCCAAGTCATGGATCGATGCTCATGTTGAGCGCTACCAAGGTTTAAACATCAAGTACATAGTCGTAGGCAATGAGGTCATCCCTGGAGAATTGGCTCAGCACGTGTTGCTTGCAATGCAGAATCTACAAAGCGCCCTCAGTGGCTCCAGTTTCTCATCTGTGGTGATGACCACGGTGGTCTCAGGGACTGTCCTTGGAGCTTCTTACCCACCCTCAAGTGGCATATTCACCGACAATGCGAAGGGCGCTTTGTCCGGCATCCTGCAGTTTCTGTCTGACAACCATGCCCCTTTGTTGATCAATGTGTACCCTTACTTTGCCTATGCTGCAGAACCCACCAAAATAAGATTGGACCATGTGCAGTTCACCGTGCTGGGGCCAGTGGTCCGCGATGGGGACCTAAGCTATTGGAACTTGCTCAATGCGATGGTGGATGTTCATTATGCGTCAATAGAGAGAGGATTTCCCTACCGTGGGCATGGAGATCTCCAAGTCCGGGTGACCTTCTGCTGGAAATCGGAATTTCACAAATCCACAGCTCGCACTGACTTACAACCAAAATTTCATGAAGAAAATCAAAGCAGGGACAGGGATGCCAAAGAGACCAGATCGCCACTTGGTAACGTATTCGTGATGTTCAACAGGGATCTGAAATCCACCGGCGTGGAACAAAATTTCGGTCTCTTCTATCCAGATGGAACTCCAGTTTACCCCATTTTTTTGTAGCTCCAATTGACAGAACTCAGCTCCGGCACTTTCTTTTGCCATATGCTGCAGACTGTTTCAGAGATAAGATCTTATCACGTGAAACTTGGAAGCTACAATGAGTATAAATAAACGATGCAATATCCGGTAAGCTGGATCACCTGTTATCTACATATGCAGTTCTAGAATCTCACATTTGCAGCGGTGATGCAATGAATATGGGAATTCTGATTCTGGATAATCAAGGTCAACTCATCAACACATAGTGAAAAATCCATTTCCTTCCCTCGTACATTTCCCTTATTTGTGTTATATTTGTTAGGCCAAAGCACTAGGTAAAGCTCTTGCGAAAGAACCGCCTGTCTCGATCTTCCAGTTAGCAAATTCAATACCACCAACTAAAAGCAAAACACAGCATCTTCTTATACAACAATAATAATCTGAACAAAAAACCTAGTCATGGACTCATAGGCGTGACGATAATTTCTGCTTCCCGCTATCGAGGAAAGGGTAGTCCGTGTACCCAACGACAGGATCTTGGGTATAGAAAGTCTTCCTAACATACTTGTTCAGAGGTGCATTAATCTTGAATCTCAGGACCAAATCTGGGTTGGCGATGAAAAGACGACCGTACGATACCAGGTCTGCATCGCCATCGGCTATGGCTTTCATACCGAGCTCTCTTGTGAACCCTCCACTGCAAATAAAAGTGCCCTGATAAGCCCTTCTCCAATTCCTCATCAATTGGGCCTCCTCTTCCTCGCTTCCAAGTCGGCCAGACTCCGTCTGGCCATAAGCCACGTACCGCGGCTGAGTCACATGGAGATAAGCCAGCCTCGAGCCAAGTTCTAGCTGAAGCTTGTTGAGCCTCTCGATGACAGCTAGGCCCAGCTTAGGGGGATCAGAGTCCATGGCATCGAGGTGATCGATCGCCGGTGACATTCTGACTCCGACTCGATCTGGCCCAATGGCCATCGCCACAGCTTTGACAACCTGCATTATGAATCTGCACCTGTTTTCAATCGATCCACCATATTCATCCGTCCGGTCATTTATCCCATCCTTCAAGAATTGATCGATGAGGTAGCCATGCGCTCCATGTATCTCGATTCCATCGAATCCTGATTCATGTCAAGAATATCTACTTTCAGACCTCACGAGGACCGAGTTTTTTGTTTAATGAAACTTTAAATATTCGTCGTGCTTTAGATTCT